>MU105564.1:0-712619 GCA_012274485.2 Sinapis alba | reverse complement strand
TATTAATAACTCAAGAGACAAAAAGCTCGGACGATTACAAGAATTTAGAGATGTTTGCTTATACAGGTCGTCTAAACAAATATCTCTATTTTGGGTGTTTGGTAGTCTTTAAGACGAGCTGCTCTGAACAGTGCAGGTCGTCTCGAAAGGGAGCTCTCTTTTTTTGTACTCTCCGTACTTTTCGTACGTTTCTGACTGTCTTTTCAAGGGGTCTGACATTCTCCTTTTATAGGAAAGTATACTTTGTCTTCTAGCGGGATCATCATTCTTGTTTTGACGGGCCGGGCCTGATTTTGGGCTTAGCTCTTGTTGGGCCCGTGCTAAGCCCATCTCCAACATATATTATATGTTATTCTCTTTTTATTGGTTGAAATATAATTAAATGTATAAATAGTGATGTTTTTATTTAGAAAATATACAAAACTAAATATTTTTTAGTTTATGTATATAAACTTAAAATGATAATTAAAATGAAACGGAAATAATATGTTTTATCTCACAAGTTACATGTCTTTGACCGAATCATTTTTCTATACTTCCACTAAAACTGATAATATCCAGCTAGATGATTTTACTATTAAGAGCTGGTTATAGTTTCTAGTACTGTTCAATTAACCCGTGTGTACACACTAGACCAGAGTAGAGCTAAAGATACACGACGTTTCATCACGTTTTGAATATCTAACGCCTTTTTGGATGGTCTATTAGCACCTTCTTAAACATCTCAATATGAGTTTTTTCCGCCTGATTTTTGGTTAAGTATCAAATATTTATATAAACAATTGTAACCAAATCATAGCCGGTGGTTAAGTTTCACAAGTTACCAACCCTATGTAGGCAAGTGGTTAACCTGTTGTGTTTTGAATTCAAGCTCCCATAAAAAGAATGCATTAGGGGGCATGATTATCTCTAGAATCCCAAAATGGGGTTTTTATTTTTTTTATTTTTTTTTTTCTGTCTGATTTTTTTTAAAAAAACAATCACGGGCCGACACGTGTTAGTGGAACCCGTGAACAGTGCAAAAACGGTTTTTATTTAAGAGTTTTTGAAACTGTCTATTGTATTGTTCACGGACCTCACATATCAGTGGAGCCCGTGAACAATGCAAAAAACCCATAAGAGCTTGAGATAAACATGACTATCTCAAACATGACTTCACGTTGTGTTTCTAGTAGTAGCAAAGACTGGTTTTAAGCATAGGAAGAGATTAAGGTCTAAGAACCAACTCTTCCTACTTAAAAAAAAAGTTTCACACAATTTGTATTTCAGTTTGATGTCCCTATATTCTGTCAAAACATAACACTATTTAAGAAGATTCGCAAATAATTACAGGTTTTGTTGTTTTGAATTAATATATTGATTTAATTATTTAATCAAACGTTTGCTTTTGTAGTTATATTGATCAAAAAGTTCAAAAACACTAATTTCATTTATTGGTACTGTAAAACAGAACTGGACACTCTCACCTAAACTAACTTGTAACACAAGTATTATAGAACGCTGCACGTTTGTGGTCGTGGCATTATCTAGATAAACTATTAATTAACGTAAAGTGCTACCAACTATTGTCTAGTCTGTGCAACAAATACAATATATTTTCACAAAAAAAAGAACAAATACAATATACTTATTACACATATTGATATTCTCGTCTATGCATGTACACGTAACACACAAATATGTAAAACAACTACTGCCTGCCTACCCGTAATCTTAGTATCCAACAGTGATTAATTTTGCAGACACCGGCACTAATTAATGCACCAATGAATCAACATACTATTAATTAACGGATCAAAATACATTATAAATAAATTGAGGAGTATTATATACGGTGGTGCTTTGGGAATTGGGATATAGATAAGCCACAAGACGTGGGATTGTTGATGACGCCATCTCATACCAATTGGCGTACAACTTCTCTGACTGATCTAGTCAGTTTTTCTTTCTTGCTCGAATTAGTTAAGTGATACTACTAATATCAGGACATGATACTAACATATGAAATTTTAACTTTCTGATTGTTAAAGGTTATATTAATGTTTGGTTAAGTGGATACGAATTCTGTTTAGTCAATTGCAAGCGTGAGTTAGGGTCTACTTGTTGCTAATCAAGTAAGAAACCTAAAATCTAAGAGCCGGCAGTAATATCGAAGTGCTTCTCTGGTAGATTTTTTGAAGTCTCAAAGTTAGATATTCCTCTTTGGGAAAATCAGATACAGTGGTATCATACAAGTCATCGAGTGACATGATGAGGAACATGCAGGGATCCTACGGATTCTAAACATTACAAGAACCAGATGGCTACTAACGGATGTTCCTTAAGTGGATTGAGTATTTTGACATATCCTCTGATTTTGCTAATGAATTGAAACGAGCATTAGCAAACGGTTCACAACAACAACCCATGAGACAACATAGTCAAAGCCACGGCGAACAAGCACAGTTGATGAGAAACTTTGATGAAAACGCTAGAGCACAACACAACACCTATGCTCTACCAGATGCCTCATCGTCACAGCTCGCCAGAAGTGAAGATTCAAGCAATGCGTATATAACAGCAGGAAGGAACAATAATAATAACAAACCAACATTTGAAAGTTTTAGTATTACAAAAAGTAATATTATGAACCGAGCTCTGATACTATATAGAAAGATGAAATAAGATGAAAACATTTTTCATTAGTTGTAATTGTATACAGAGTTAACTGTATATTTTGACTCCTAATAGTGTGTCCATTCGTTTGATTCTCCTGCAACAATCTTCTGATTTGGTCTTACATCTCTAAATATTAGTTGAAAACTAATGTTGATCGTCTAATGATTCATTAGTAGAATGCAAATATACATTGCAGTTAATAGATTTGAAAATGTTCTTTTAAAGTTAGAAATAACGAAAGCTTTCGAAATGTATTTAATTGCACAAAGAATAAAAACGGAATCTATAATATCTATAGGTTAGAATCTGATAATGTTGGTCAACTTTTCCAGTGTCATTTGCTTAAAATAGAAAGACATAAGTCAAAGGAACAACCAATCTTGTGAGCTGTCTAAAAAGACTTGTGTTGTGTCCAGAAAAACAAACACTGTCAGTTTCTATCTCTCTCCTCAATGTTATTTATATATCTTTTTTTTTTCTTGTTTTTTCAGTTGTAACTTACACCGTAAATCACCAAAGTTACCTCTTCTCTTCTTTTGTTGCTTATCCCTCTTTGTAATCATTTCTAACAGAGGAAACAGTAAATAAAAAGAGGATCAGAAAATATTTTCACCAAGGCCAAGTTTGGAGGGTGAAGATCACTCTGTGGGTCTCACCTTTCGCAAATCCCCTACAAAAGCAAAGGGAAACACAGAGTGAAACCTATGATCCTGTACGGAGTAGCAACAGGGAATGATGGTGGATCGACCAATCACATATCAGAGGGAGGAGGAAGAGTTGCACTGAAGAAAGGGCCATGGACGGCGGCAGAAGATGAGATACTTGCAGCGTACGTTAGAGAGAATGGTGAAGGAAACTGGAACGCCCTTCAGAAGCAAACATGCCTTGCTCGTTGCGGCAAAAGCTGCCGTCTCCGTTGGGCCAATCACCTCCGGCCTAATCTCAAAAAAGGCTCTTTCACCGGTGAGGAAGAACGTCTCATTATCCAGCTTCATGCTCAGCTTGGCAACAAATGGGCTCGCATGGCCGCTCAGGTACAAACATTATCTATTATTATAAAATAAAAACTTCATTTGTTTTATATTGTATGATATTTTGATTAAAAATATAAAAGTTAATAAATTTACTCAAAATTTATTAATAATACAAATTTAAAGTGAATTAACCGATCATAAATAATACTGTAAAATGTTATTTGATCAATTTATTAAAGATATATTAAAGGTATCAAAGCATTTTATATTTTGAACACCAAGTTTTCTTTAAAACATTTTATGCTGTGAAAAAGATGGAGCATGTTACCCATGCAGCCATGCTATGTGAGAAAACAAGAACTAATCGTTTCTGCATTATTTTTGTTGTTAAATAGTTACCTGGAAGAACAGATAATGAGATCAAGAACTATTGGAACACAAGGTTGAAACGTCTTCAACGCCAAGGACTTCCTCTTTATCCTCCAGATGTCATCCCTAATCATCACCTCCATCCACATCCACAACATCAGCATCAGCAGCAGCAACAGCAACATCAACAAATGTATTTCCATCCACACTCATCACAGCCAAACACACCATCATCTTCTCCTCTTCCATCTCCAACACCAGTAAACGTTAATCCCTCATCATCTTTTACTTTTCATACCACAAACGCATCAACCGCTAATTTTATCCATCCTCCAAGCCCTCACACTCCAACCACACCGCAAACGCCTTCTCAACTCTCTTCCAGGCAGCCTCCACAACCACTTTCATCTCCTTTATCTTCCCCTCTTAACAATCAATACCCGACTCTTCCTCTTTTCAACAACACTAACACTAACTTCACTTTCCCTAGACCTCCACCTCTCCTCCAACCGCCTTCCTCGCTCCTTGCCAGACGCTACAACAATTCTAACACTCCTCTCAATTTCACCAACCGCGTTTCAACCGCACCATTTTCTCCTGTTTCAAGAGACTCTTACACTTCCTTTCTGACATTACCTTACTCTTCCTCTGCTTCTCCCACCACTCAAACCCCTACTTACCATAACGCTAACAACAATTACTCTTCATTCTCATTAAACCCTTCACCTTCTTCATACCCTGCAACAACTTCTTCCCCAAGCTTTCTTCACTCCCATTACACTCCTAATTCTTCTCCCACCTCCTTTCAGACCAACCCGGTTTACTCTATGAAACAAGAACTCCCTTCAAACCAAACTCCTCAGATATGTGACTTTAGTAATGTCAACAACTTCACATACAATGAGAAACAGAACAGTACCGGTCTTCATAGACGAAGTATAAGTTGCAGCCTCTTAGAAGATGTCATGGAGGAAGCTGAGGCTCTAGACGGTGGAAGCGAAGGCCGACCTCCAAAACGGAGACAACTCACATCTTCTCCTCCAAACCACCACCAAAACAACAACAACAACAACAACGACAATGACAACTTCTTCTCAGTTAGTTTCGAACAATACGATTCCTCTGGAAACATAGGTTCCTTACAAGGTAAACAAAAAAACTAAAAAACTTTATAAATTTATAAACACTGCTCCTATCCAGGTAAAATTTTAAATGCTTTTGACTGAAACGCAGACTTGAAATCAAAGGAAGAAGAGACTCTTGAAATGAACACAATGCAAGAGGACATAGCTAAGCTTCTTGACTGGGGAAGTGATAGTGGAGAGATCTCCAATGGAGGACAATCATCTGCTCTCACTGATGACAATCTTGTTCTTGATGTTCATCAATTCGCTTCACTATTCCCGGCTGATTCCGCAGCTGCAGCAAACGACGAACACAACAACAACAACAACAACAATAATAATAATAACTTCTCATGGGACGACTTGGATTGAGTGAGCTAGAAAAAGTTTGAAAAGATATATACGGACAACAGAGTTCTTGATATTTGATTGTATTGTATTAATATATTTTTACATGTATTTTGTTGCAAATCTTCTGTTTACTATTTAATGATATTTCATCTCTTAACGTTGTGATTATATATGGATACGTTCATGTATTTCTCTTCAAGCTCCTTCATGTTCTTGTACTTTAGAATGGAGTTAAACCTTTCTCTTAATTTAGTGGACGACCAATAAACATTTATCAGAATATGGAGACATGTTTCTTGACAGACAAGAAACTCTTCAGGGATGTTGCATTCGAGTTCAAGTACAGGATCAGTGCGTTTAATAGCAATCTTGAATTTGCGTCCATCGAGATATCCAAGTGGTGAATCTTAAGATTTTTTTCTGATAAGTTGCAGCGAAGGAAACCGAATCTGATTGGACCTGAAAAGCTTTGAGATAAATGAGTTATTTTGTTGTGTTTTCTCGGAGGAAACAACCATAGATCACATGATCTCTAACTACTTTTCTCTCTAGAATGTGTGAAGATATATATTTAAACCCATGAGGAACGTCTCACTATAATGTAATGAATTTTTTCCCCATTTTTTACACACGATTTCTATATTTTTAGATATTTTTCTCCTTTATATATTTGATTTGTTGATTTTTGTTAACTATACTAATTTGTTTATTCCACGCATTCTCTTATAACTTTCTTAGGGTCACACTAGACATCATTACAAGCAACATAATTAGAGAAAGATAACATTTATGAGAAAAGAGAATATAAAAGTATTTCAATAAAGAAGCTTTGAGGTCCAACGTTTATGTTACTTCTATATAAACTCAAACCCTTTGCCAAAAGCAGCAGTGACACACATAAATATAAAACGAGACCTTAGTCTTGTCTGAACAAAAGGGAGTTTTATCGGATAGCACCGGTCATATTAGCACCACCTAGGTTTGCCCCTTCCAAATGCTGATACATAAAACATATCTCAATGATTAACCGTTTAAGGTCTACTCAAAAACTTGAAGAAATAGAGAAAGTTCTTTTTAAAAAAAACAATATCAATCAATCTGCGCATGTATGTTTTTTGGATTGGACCTACCGCTTCTCGCAGATTCACATGCCTTAAGTAAGCTCGTTGAAGATTCGCTCCTTTGAGGTTGGCATTACTCAACTTTGCACCCTATACCAAGATAAAATATTATGTGTTTAAAAACTGCACTATCACTACTTAGATTGTCTCATCATCCAAACAGTTTAGCAGAAACTGAATATGTGACGTGGAATATTGTGCAACAAAAATAATTTTTGCTTACTTTCAAATTGGCACCTTCTAGATTTGCTCCTTCTAAGTTGGCATTAGTAAGGTCTGCATTCTGATAGGCAAGAAAAAGATAATAAAGCATAATCTGATTGACATAAGGAATTGAAAACTTCTACCATGATGAAAAGCCTAAGCTAATTTGCTACACTTAAGGCACCTGCAAGTGTGCAGAGCGGAGATCTGCACCACAGAAGCTACAGTCCACTAAGCAGGCATCTACAGTACAAAAGTTATGTTTATAATGTAAAAAAGAAAATCATTTAATAACAGTTTGAAAAGATCATCAACAAGCAAGCAAAATGAAAAACTTAATATATGCGCATACCTTGTAAATTAGCACTTTGAAGACTTGTACCAGCTAACAACGCTCCTCTAAGATTTGCCCCAGTAAACTCACACCTTTTTTTATAGGAAAGATAGAATTCAAATCTTTTTTGCAGTAAGTGATATCAAGTGTAGATGATCAAATAATGCGATGTGAGGGAGGATCTGAAAGAGTCCTTACTCGCGCAAGATAGCATTGTGAAAGATGGAGCCCTCAGCATCAGCATCCTGAGCATTTTAGTAGCAATCCAGCAGATATGATTAAGCAAGAAGATCTTTAAGGAAACTGCCATAATATGATAATAATAATAATAATATTCTTATACCCTAAGCAGCAGCAGAAACAGCATACTTACCCGGAATTTAGCTAATTGAAGATTTGTACGAGAGAAAAACACATTCCTGAGACAAGCATAGCTGAAATCCACAAGGGATAGATCCTGCATTATATATTGAATAGTTGTTTCTAGACATTATTAAAACCTTTTGATAGAATCTAATAAATGCGTTTTTTTTCGAAATGTAACCGCAAATACATTTTTAATTCAAAAAGTTAAGATGTAATCAAGTCAGCTACAACTAGAAAGCATGTGAGATATTATTACCAGCTTAGAAAGATCAATTCCAGAAAGATTAACTCCTCGGAACCTAACTCTTTCAGATTGTATGCATTTGATGATATCCACACGCGTCAATTCAGCTTCTACCTCACCAGTTTCTCTCCTTGAAGCTTTTAATATTTCTTTCAGCCCCTGGAATAACAAGAGAAGGCAACTGTTTTAAAGCAAAAAATGAGTAACAGTGATGAGAAGAGTAAGAAAAGTTAAAGGTTACAAGAAGCTGATAGTAGTCAGCTTCGCGCAAAAGTTGAGAAGAATCAGGATCAGAGAGAGTAGGAGGAATGCCATCACGGAGCCAGTTTAAGATATGTCGGAAGTGCTTGCCATCCCTGTCTATGAACACATATCCCTACAACGGGTTTTAAAAACAACTACTTTAGGAAGCCAACCATAACTGTAAATTCAAGAATGCAGATGATAATTACGGAGTTGGAGTGGTGGGACATAGCATGACGGCCACTAAACATGGCAGCGAGCATTGAGTCAGGCTCACGGTTAGTCAAAGTATCAATGGTGGTACAGAACTTCTTTCCACCTGCAAATGAACAAACCCAACCTTTCACTTATGATCAACCATTGAAAGAGTTTATAACTAAAGCTAAAGAGGGTGTTTCAAAAAAAAAAAAAAAAAAAAAAAACTAAAGCTAAAGAGGTAAATGAAACCTAAAAATAAATAAATATATAGAAAATTTGCTAAAAATTGAGCTTACACAAATCTCAATAACATAGAATACGATATGCAATTATTTAGCAAATTCATTTTCCAGAAAGAAAAAAAAGTTTGTTACCAATGTTGAGTCGGACCATGGAAGACAAATCAGAAGTCGTGTCCATGAGTGTCGATATCTTTGAAATTACACAAGTTTGGGTCTCCTTCTTCACCTGTAAATATATAAAAAAGAACAGATTAATCTAGTTTCGTGAAAAAAAAATTTAACCAAAAAAAAGAAGGGAATTTGAGATCGAGAGAAGAATGTAGGTTTTAGGAATGAGATCAGTGTGAAGCAGAGTAAAATGGAAGAAGCTACCTACCTGTTGAGGAGTTGATGATGCGTAATCAGAATCTCGGATTGTAATTCTCTATTGAAGATTTCATAGCAATGGGATTTCACAAAGCTGAAAGTCAAAACACTTTTGATGCTTTTCCGACTAAGGAAGGATACTATTTGAAAGCCCATTATCACAAAATTAAGCCCAAGTTTATTATATAACAATACTATATTTTTTTTTGCTATATAGTAACTCTATTGTTATCCTCCCGTTCACCTTATTCGCACATCGATAAATCGATCACAATCATATCAGCTCATCCACTGCAAAAGTACAAAAAAAAGTTGATGGGCTTCACACTCATTGGTTTGAATTTTCTTGTTCAAATGTGGAGGCTGAGTATCGAGAAATGTCTCTCCCGGTTCATGAACTTATCTGGTTGAGAATTTACTTCCCTCTTTTGGACTTAAGCACACGATTCCTATCCATCTACATTGCGACAGTAAGTTCTCTATATACTTAGATGCTGATCCAATTTTTTCATATATGTACTAAACACGTTAAATGCAATTATCATTTCATCTGAGACGAAATAGTTAACATACAATTGCACCTTAATATGTTTCTAGCCGATATATTTGCTAGGAGTTTAAAGAGTTTGTCTCCAAACTGAACATTATTGATTAAAAATATATTACATATCCCATATCCGTTATTACTTGTTTAGTCGTAATTTTCCTTTTATGTTGCCAATTAGGTTAATTAAATATGTATATATTGGTGGATTGACCTAAGAGAAAGACAAGAAAACCTTCATTCATAATTAGATTTCTTGACAAATTATAAATCATATTAGTTCACAACAAATCTAAAACACCAAAATTTCCGCATCACTGGGATGAAATTGCTTAGCAAATATGATGGAATACTGAGTAATTAAGCATTATTATTGGCTTGAGAATCACAAGGAGGATCAAAGAGACTAAAAGCTCTATAAGCAGAAATAACAGAGAGAAATAAGAAAGCGAAGAGAACAAAGACATGAATCCCCAAAGCAATTGTGAGTTTTGAGCAAAAGTGTGGGTAAGAAGAACACACTTCACTCCATGTCACTGGTTTGTCTCCTTTGTTAAGTAAATACACTATCTCTGTTGCTCCTGCTACTGATGTTGTCATCAAATAAGCTAAAACCTTCACACACACACAATTATCAACTATGTAATAAACTGGATTATGTTAGAGAAGGAAAAAAATTCAGAGAGGTTAGATTAAAACCTGGTCAGGGACAAAGAAGAGCCAAGCTTTGGACACTAAACAAGCAATCCATGAAGAAATAGTAGAGAGCAGAGCATAAATAGCACATACAGCACTAACACCAACCATATACCTGCAAATAGCAAATCATATTGTAAACAAATAAATAATTATACAATTCTCGTTCCAAAGCTGAAAGAAATTAAAGATTTTACTTGAGACCCATGATGGAGTGGTAGTCTAAATTCCCATAGTCAGGGTTGGATTCGTGGTTAGTGACAGTTAACCAGATGGTTGCAACACTGAGAGGAACCACATTTAGCCTTAGACATGTATCTATGAGCTTCAAAGACATGGGAACTTGTGGTTGCTGCTTTGAAGAAGAACTAATTCTCTCTCCTTCTCTTGTGTTGTTGTCTCTCATCTTTGGTTGGATCTCAAAACCAAATGCTCTTCTTTTTTTGGAAGGTGGGAAGAAAACTAAGAAAGGTGCTAAGTTATCATCTCTTTTATATATACAAATACATGTAGATATGTGTGTGTTTGTGGTCACAGGACAAATAAGAACAAATCATAAAAGATACAAAAAGGTCTCGTTCTCTTTTCATTTCCAAAACCACAGAGAAAAAAAGTTTATCTCCCTTTCATGATTATTGTTTTTGAAAATTAATGTTTTAAAGGAGGTTAGAAATATATTAGCAGATTCAACGTTTTTATATACATAAAAGTAAGGTAAATAGGAACATAACGATTATAAAAATAGTAATTTTCATAAAATTGTATTAATTCAACCCCTATTTTTATATTAGTTATATTTTTATTCTTTCTCTAGAGAGTGTCGCCGAAAATTTTGTAGTGGAAGAAGTAACAGAGTGTAAGCTAGTGCGGTGGTTGATGAGAGTGAGAGAGATAGACATCTGGCTTCGTCTTGGTGAGCAGCAATGCATCATATGTTTGAATCATTGTTTTGGATTATTATTAGTATATACTTGATATAAAATAAAGTAAAGACTATTGACTATTGGCATTGGCATTGGCATTGGCTTCGTCTTACAACTACATTCTCGAGAAACTCGTATTAAATGTATGCCATTGCCATTTCATTATAAATTTAAACAAGAACAATCACAATTTTAATTTGAGAATGGTCTTCTGTTCGTACATTCGTAAAATATATCTATTCGTACGAATCTGTGAACCCATCAGGATCTTTTGGTCCCAAAAGAATAACCAAATAGTAGTTCATATAACTTTTTATGTTTAGACTGTTACGGGTACGCCGTACGTAAATACGGAAGTGAAGAAGATATCATCGCATTATATATAACGACGATTTACTCGGATCATAAGAAATATCATTACTCTCTCTCTAGACACTCACCGTTGTTTTATAAATTAGTATGGAGACGTGAAAGAAGTATGTGAATAGGGATGAAACAGATAAATTGAGAAAGCTACAGTCACGTTGTGAGAAAATTCAAGGCGTTTCGAAAAGTTGAGGAGAAGAACGTAGCCATAATGAAAGAGTTGAAATGCTTTGAAGGAGACAAAGTGAAAGTTATGTATAGAGAGATTTTACGCATGCCTTACTTGTGGATGTAACAATATGCATATCAACCTCAAATCAAATTTACTGCAAAGCATTTGTTGATTTAGTATTTCTTCCAACTGATTTAACTGGTTAGATCTAAAAGGTACATGGACGTTTAGCTATAATTTATGGAGGATTCCTACACAATATTTGGGTTTGATTCAAGGTTATCACCCTCAGGCATCATGTTGAACACATTCTCATGATTTACATCACACCATTCTTTCCCTCGTCATCATCAGTCCCTTGACCAGTCAAAGATTCTTGACATGAAACAAGCGTTGTATATCAGAAGTACTAATTGCATAATCAGAAAGCAAGTGCTGCAGCTGGATATAGATTCAAGTTCAACCATATGATCCGAGCCAATGGCTGAAGGCAATGTTTCAATAGGTATTACTACCCATTCAAACAAACCAAGAAACAATATATACAAACTTTTAACAATGACATGTAGTTCCATATGCTCTGTAAGCAAATGAGATTTATTCAGACATTTCAACTACAGCAAAAGGCAAAACATATACACACATATTGTTTATTCATCAATGCAAACAACAAAATCCTCAAACATATAGCATTGAAAGGATTCAGGAAAGCAGAGAAATGAATATAGCCTATGTCAACAAGACAGGAAACTTGAGATAAGTATGTCTGTATGTGCATTCTCTATACGCATGTGATTAATATTTCATAACAACTAGATCATCTTGAGGATCCCGACACAATCTTGGTCTATTTCAAGGCATCCTATTTCTGTATACTCCACCCCAAGAACTACTATGAATTAGCTCTAAAGCATAAAGTTACTCTTATGACACATTCTCATTATGAACATCACCATTCTTTTCCCCCGTTATCATCAGTTTTTGTAATAATTTATATGTTAAAATCCCTTGAGCAGTCAGATTACTGAAAGAACAAAGCATTGCATCAAGAACCAATTGCATCAACAGAAAGTAAAGTCATTCAAGTTCCGCCATATAATCAGAGACAATCTATACAGCTTAAGGCAACAGATAGAGGAAGGAAACATAAACTATCCATTCATTCAAACAAGGCAAGAAACCATTTAGACAAACTCTAAGCAAATGAGATTTAATTAGACCTTCCACCAACAGCAAAACGAATAGACAAACATTGTTATCAATCAAAGCAATCAATCATCAAACGTTTAGCATTTAAAGGATTTATTTAGGCTAAGGAAAGCAGAGAACTGAATATGTGTGTTCTCTTTAGGGCTCATATTGATTAATCTTTGCATAATTAAACTCAATTGAGTATTAACTAATCATCAATAACAACTAAGGTTAGATCCAAACCGTTAGAATCTTTCATTTTCACACACAAGATAAATTAAATGATGTATATATAATATAATAAAGTCTTAAGAGTATCAAACATTATTCCCCCAAGAGATTACAACAGAATAGGAATTATACAAAGTTTAATTCAATGAGCAACTACATCACTGCTGTTTCCGCCACTGGATTCAATTATAGGATTGTTCATATTAACCATCATCATCATCGACGAGACGGATCTAGCAGCGCCTAGTTTCTTCCTCTGGTAACTGTAAGGACCATAGATCTTTCTCAGGAGGTGAGGTACCTGATCCACCGTCAGATTGTTCGCTGCGGCAGGGGAGGGCGGATCGATCGGAGTCGATGATAGGGAGAGAGATACGAGAGAGGTGGATCTAGAGTTGATCCTCGAGTTTCGGATCTGCGCAAGCGCGCCTGGCTTCAAGTAGCGGTGGAATCCGTCGTTTCTTCTCACCGGAGATCTAGAGATGTCTTTCATGGTGTCTCTCGATTGTGGAGGATGATGAGATAGAGAGAGAGAGGGATGAGAGATTGAGAAAGATTAGGGTTAAGGGTGATGAATTTGTAGTGGAGGAAGAGGGGCGGGAAGGGGAGTGGTGTGAAATGAGATGAGAGGGAAAGTTGCGTCTCATTAGGGTTTTCAAAGGTCATTTAGAAGCGGGAGTTGTTTTTTTTGGTAAGCACGTGTTTTTGACACCTCATCACGTGACTTTGATTCTTTTCCCTTTACTATTTTCCAAAACAACGGGTCGGATCCTTGACCGTCGAATTTTCTAGTAGATTACTGAGAGCCCATATACGTGTTTGTCACTGAACCGTTCCTCGCTCTGATGGGGGCCCATTTGTGAGGGCTTTTATTGATTGAACCCATTTTGAGGTTCATCGATAGGCCCATTTCTGAGAGGAGCTTCTGTTTCATTGAAGTGGCTGTGCATAAAGATGATAAAGCCCATTGGTGAGGGCTTTTATTGATTGAACCCATTAGGAGAAATATATTTGTGCTCTCTCCTTACACAAATTCCACCGCTATGCTAGTGGAATATTTGTCGGCTCCACTATATATGTAAAACCGTTTTTTAAAACGTGCTCAGTTTACTAATAAATGCATCGAACAATTCGCAATAAGACAGTCTCTTCTTGTGTCTGACAACAACCACAGATATCGAGTTTGAGCTCTTCAGTTACATTTAAAAAAAAAACTGAAATCGGAAATTTATAGTTACTGACGTCCCGAATCTTCTTGGCATTGTTGACATGAGGACCCACCCACTTGTGGCTCATTTACACGCGACCATTTTTATTTATTTCTTTCTTATCAAATGACCGCTCTTAACGGGCCCCAGAGAGTTGCGCGTTTATTGTAAGCGATGAAGCAATCAATTATTCTCTGCCTCTAACACCAACTATTATATTCTAATACAACTTGGCCACCGAATAGAACTTATCCATACACGTGTCTAGAGTGAATCATAGATCTACGGCTACGATTTAACCGCCTCAAAAGAAAGTTTATTGGTTAAACAAAGAACAAGAAAACCCCCTATAAGTACACACCTATCCTCTCCTTTCATCTCCCATCAACTGAAAAACAAAACTCAAAGACTTCGATCGTCTTCTTGTCCCCCACACAACCTTCAAGGTATGTTCTGTTAACACCTCAAGCCTATTAGGCATCATGTCTAGTTATGTTCTGTTCTGGATTGTCTATAACATATCTTGTTAGTCATCATGATCCGTTTCTTGATCTAATTGCAATTATGATTCGTTTATGTAGAGAGAATCGAGCAGCTTTCGTTTCCAAAGTAACCAAGTTTACATGGTTGAGCTAGACATTCAAGTTCCATCAGCATTCGACCCATTTGCAGAAGCTCAAGAATCAGATGCACCAGGGACCAAAGAGTACATCCACGTTCGGATCCAGCAGAGGAATGGGAAAAAGAGCTTGACGACTGTTCAAGGTCTGAGGAAAGCGTACAGCTACGAGAAGATTCTCAAGGATCTGAAGAAGGACTTTTGCTGCAACGGGAACGTGGTGCAGGACAAGGAGCTAGGCAAGATCATTCAGCTTCAGGGTGATCAGAGGAAGAAAGTGTCTCAGTTTTTGGTTCAGACTGGGATTGCTAAGAAGGATCAGATCAAGATCCACGGGTTCTAAGATCGGATCCTAGTTGGATCGTTTGATATCTTTCTTGCTATATATATATAAGAATAATTGGACGTGGTGTGTGTGTCATATCTTCGTTTTGATTGTTGTTTGTTGAAGGTGTTTGACTTGTGCAATGATGATAAACCTTTCGATTGTTGTATTTTTCATATCTTCGTTTAAGTTATATGCTCAAGAAACAATTATTTATGAAATGACACGAAAATTTAAAAAATCAGAATATAAATTGGGCTAAAATGCTTTTTTTATCAATAAATTGGGCTTAATGTTGGAAAAAAGCAATGTGACTAACATTACTTCGTGAAAGGCCCAATTAATTTAGTTTATTGCAAGAAGAATGTGATTTGTAAAGAACAAGAAACAAAATAAGTAGTATCTAAGCAAAGATATTATTTAAAAGCCCAAACAAAAGCAAACCAATTAATTTAGTTTATTGCAAGAGAGAAGGGGGATTTGCACTAAACCCACAAACTTTTTTCTGTAATTAAAATTCAGGGCCCCTCTTTTTCCTCTTAAAATGTTTTATTTATTTTCATTTGCCCTTTTTTGACTCGTCCTTGTTAATGCCACAGGAAGAAAGCTAAGGAAACGGGAGCAGAAAAATTCGCAGGTTTGGTTTTAGGAAACTGTAAAGCTGTCTTCTCATAAATCTTTTTTTTCTTTCTTTGCTAATAATACTTTGTCATATGTCTTTTCACTCGATTTTTTTTTAAAAACAAGAGATAAATTATTTATTTACATGTTGCGATTTTTAGGGCTATTGTTAACTTCTGTTGCTTTTTAAGTTTGATTAGTGGGTCTGATTTTTAGATAACTTTGTAAATTAGGAGTCCCAGAATTAGGGGCTAATTATAATGGTACTTAGCCTCTTTGCATGTTCTTACATAAGAGAATTGGATCTAATCTCTTCATTAATCCCAAGTATTTTCTTTTTAAGTAGAATGTCTGTAGTAAGTAGTAACAAATCAGTTTGATGTTTACAATTTCAATGGTACTTAACAATTTTGAAATCTATTTTTTATTTCTTTGTGGTAATAGTTATTTTAATTTGTTGTGTATATATATATATATATATATATATATACCTTCTACACTCTGTGATAAGCTATGCCTAGTGTTGTTATGTGTGAGTTGTGATGATTCTAACTTGCACTGCATCTTTATTGTTTCAAAGGAAAAATGAACAACAACCACACTACCTCAGGAGATCCCTTGGCCAAACGGAAAAGAGGTCGCCCGAGGAAACACTTGAAGCTTGATGACTCCAACCACCACCACCACCACAACTCTCCTCCAGGTTTTAGCAGGAGTCTCCACGATGAAGCTATGGTTGGACAACATGTTAGTGGCGTCATTGAGGCAACCTTTGAAGACGGCTTCTTGCTTGCAGTTAAGGTCGGGGATTCTGACAATATTCTTAGAGGTGTGGTGTTCAAGCGTGGTCATTCTACTCCTGTATCCGTTGATAACGATGTTGCTCCTCTTGTTCCAATGATTAGAAGAAACAATGACCTTGTGGATCATCACAGATCAGCTCAAGTAGGTCGGAAGTGGAGGTTACATGAGAAGCGTGGTGCTAGAGCATTGGTTCCTGTCCCTATTCAGCCCAAACATCCAACAATACTCAACCATCTTATGGTTCCTCCTCTCGTGCATATGCAGACCGAAACCGAGTCTCAAGTGAGTGGAGCTAGTAACGGTACGCTGCTTACACAAGTGATGGAGAAAGGTCAAGTCCACACCGAGTGCACTGAAGCAGAGTCAGAGGAGCAGGCTCTGTCTATTGAGCCGTTGCAGGCCATTCACCCTGTCCATCCAGTCCATATGCCCAAACCTATGCCGAGTCATGGACGAGGCAACATGACAGAACTTCTTCAGGTAAAAAAGACACCAAATCATACTTATGTTTATTCTCTGTAGAGATTATTGATGTTTGATTTTGTCTTAGGCCGTGCAGGAGAATGTGAGAGAGACCCATTTTTCTCAAGGACAGTGATTAGTTGGAGATTCTTGCTGGCAAATCTTGGAGAGCTTAAAGTCTGATTCAGTGCCATTTATAATCAGAAAATAGGAAAAAAACAGAATCTAACTATTGTCTTACCTTAAAGATGTCAGAAAAATTTACAGTGATTCCTTATATAAATGATCACTACTACTTTTTCTTTTCTTTGGATGATTGTTTTATATCAATATGATCAAAATAAGTCTGATAACCACTGGCTGCAAAATGTTTCAAAAAAAAAGTGTTTCTCAAAAAAAAAAAAATATACCAGTGGCTGCAAATGGTTGGTTTGGGAGTGTGTAGCTGCACTGGTTCTCCTGTTTTTAATTCAGAATTGTTGTGAACATGTCGATGATCGTGTATAAGTTTGACCACTGGAATATACCAAATCCATTTTTTATATATAAAAGTTGATTAAGTTCCAGTGAAACAACATGTTCATAGGAAATCCAACATTAACTCATTTGCAAAACAAAACTCATGCAAACTTCAGTGATCTCAACTATCGTTCAATGGATTTTCAACACAAATAAATAGTTTTAAAGATAAAAGATAACAAAAATTATCAGAGTGGCGCAGCGGAAGCGTGGTGGGCCCATAACCCACAGGTCCCAGGATCGAAACCTGGCTCTGATATTTCTTTTTTTTTCTTTTTTTTTTTCTTTTTTCTGTGGACCCATATTGAAAGCCCACTTTTTTAACAAGGAAAGCCCAGTTATATCCCCCATGTTTGACAGGTATCTTATTTATTTACATTTACGAAAATATATTCCATCCCATTAGAATTTTGTGTCATAAGATTCCCACTTTCAGAAAACAAGCAAAGATTTTTCACGACGGAAGAAATCTAACCCAGTATGAAAAAAATGTTAATAAGTGAATCTGACAATATTTTTGCAGAGCAACCTTATTTACTAATGACCTTAGTACTAAATTAGTTATTTTTCTTTTTAGTATTCGATTTTTAGTTGATAACATTTAAAACTGTGTATAAATAACATGTCTTGACTGAATTTATACTCAAGATATGTTCAAAAGATAAAATGTGACTGTATATTTAGGGGAAAACGGCCATTACATATCCATATCATATGATATGTTTAATTTATATTTAATTTATATGACTGTGTAATAATATATATGTATTTTTGAAAAATTCAAATAACATACATTTTGTTTATATTTTATATGTTTAATTCATATTTAGTTTATATGACTTTGTAAATTTGTTGATTTATATGACCGTGTAAAATATGTTTAATTCATATTTGGTTTATATGACCTTATAAATTCGTTGTAATGTTTTTCTTGTAAATTTGTTGCCAAAAAGTAAATAAAAAGTAAGTTATTTGATTTTTTAAAAAAATACAAATATATTTTTGCACATTTATGTAAGTGGAGTACTAGTTGAAGATATCACGATAAGTTGGGTAGAAAATAACAGTTTTTGTATATTTAGTATGTAACAACTTTCCATTTGTGTCTGATGTGTCTAAGTTTCACAAGCCTTTCAGAAAGTAAAAAACTGAAGCCAAAAACTATTATACCAAATTTTGCTACCCTGTGAAGCTGATAAATGATAATTCGGTAGCTTCCTTGGGTATCAATGAAATAAACAAAACAGGTATAAAAATGCAAAACACTTGAATGGCTAAACCCACAAACATATTCTCAAATTAAGGACCCTGAAGATATTCCAAGAAGTGAAGCCAATCCCTGTTCCCATGAATGACCCGACCGTGTTCCCAAGGTTGTTTATCGACATAAACAACGCAAAGAGTGTTCCTTCAACCCCATGAGGACATAGAAGACCAGACAAGATCAAGAACGGCATGAATCTGTGATTAAAGCATTATAATTAAATTCTCATGAGTTTACAGTTCTTCAAAGATTATATCAGAGAAAGTAAAGAAGGAAAGCAACAACGTACTTGAGTTGATTGATGGCAAGAGAAGAAAAGAGTTGGACTTACAAGAGAGACTTGCGTAGAGTCATATTTGTCAATGGAACATGACCACGCCATTGGTCTGAAGACATAATTAAATAAGAAAGAAACTTTCAAGAAAAACGACTAATCAAGGAAGCATGCATTACCTCAAAATGATAGGTTGCTTGAACGCACGGCATAACTCAAAAGTGGCGGCCTTCAGTGACTGGAACAACTTTGAAGCTAAAGACTTTGACGTGTCTCCACTCATTACATTGACAGCTCATGTTATACCTTTCTTCTGCTTCTGCCATTTCCTTCTTCTTGTAATGGACTTGTTTGTGTCTCCATAGTTCATTATCGTTGCTTATCGTTTCAAACTCGTTTGAATCCAACAGCTCGGGCAACGGTTCATTGCTAGGAGGAATCTCTTCAATGAGATCACATGATAGTAGTTGTATCCACCCACAGCCATAGCAAACCATGAAACAGATTGAACATCTCCAGCAAATGAGGCTCTGAAGCAAACGAGTTTGTGATATCACAAACCATAATAGCCTTTTAACTTATTCATGTAATTAAGAAACTAAATATGAATAAATTAATGTTCAGTTCGGTTTCTAATTCATAGTTCATCAATTCTTTAGGAAAATGCAAGTTTTTCTTTGTCAAACCAACAATGTAATTGTAAACAGAGCTTTTTGGGCATGTCATTCATTTGAGTTCTTTGGCACCTTTCTTTACCCCAAGACATAAAACAGATGCGTTATATCTTTATTTGAAATTCCTAAATATATTAGGTTTTTCATATCATATCCATTTTGTATCTTCTTCCTTTTACAAGCACATAAAAGTCAAGGATAATAACGCGAAATGGCTCAATTTTGGTTAAGTATTTGCAGAAACTATCAATGATTATTTAAAAAAAACAGCAATGAATTGATGCCAGTTTGATAAAAACGTCTCTAATGTTCTGGAGACATTTATCATATTATACAATCACGTGTTATCTGATAAAATAAAACAGTCAATTCATAGTGATACTATTTTCTCTTCTTTTTTTCCATATCTTTGTATCGACCAACTTTTATCTGGAAACGCCATTTATCTAGTTTCAATCTATTTTAGATTCTATGGGTTTTTTTGACATCATATTAAACTTAGTTTTTTTAGTTACTTAACCTAAAATGAAATGACTATGATGGGCGCAAACATAAATAGACGTACTGAATTAGAGTTTTTAGTGATAAAATACATGCTTTAGCGAAGACTAGATGAAACTGAGCTTCTGATGACTATGCAGAGAGCTACTTTGACAAGTTGAAGCATAGCTAAGTAAAAGACACTGACATTCCTTTTGTCCTTTACTTTTCGGAGTAATGGTCATTTTTTAATGATATGGTTTAGTTAGGTCACCTCCGATCCAACACTAAAACTCTATTTTAGTGTAGTTTTGACACAAAAACATTCTTTAATCCAACACTAAAAAACACACCATTTTAATGTAATACTATAATGTCACACCAAATTTCATGTGACACTATTCACCACACTAAAACACTATTCATTCCACTAAACATTATTTATTTATTTTATTAAAGCGGCCGATCCACTCCAGAGATAATATCACCGTTACAATCCACCGGAAATCCTATAAAAGAAAGAGGAAGAACCAAGGACATGGAGAGAGTTAGACTATACTCTCATTACATTCAAATTTCAATATTATCTTGCATTCATGTGTTCATCTTCAATATCATCAATAAAAAATCAATTTTCCATAGTTGATCATAACAGTCTTTCTATTTTAAGCTTACTTTTCGATTAAATTTCTACTTCCGTAAATACTATTTCTAAGTGAACTTTAGGATTCATCATTTGGCGCTAAAAGGAGAAGAGATTGATTGAAAAACACCACTCTAAGAGAACCATCATGATACACAGTTTAGAGACAGATTCACCATAAGCAGAAATCTTGAATATTGATTAAAGAGAAAGAAAGCAGAAAAAGGAACAGTGAAAACAACTCTGGACGGAGGAAAATAAAAAGTCTAAAGCTCGAAGCCCTATAAAAATCAATACGAAAGAAATGATTAGTGTTTCCAGGAAGCATGCTTTTCAAACGTCTTTAAATCAAATTCATAATAAATATGCCAACCCGAAATCTCAAACCGGGGCTCGGTATACGACAAACCAATGATCTCAAATATATCACGCAAGTCAGATTTAATAATTGACTCACCGGACAACCTGAGACACATCGGATTTCGGGGGGGGGGGGGTGGTGGTGGTGGTGGTGGTTGGAGCCCGGTTTCACCTTTTTCCAGACCCGGTCTGAGATCCTGAACCAAAAGCAATAAATCTCAAATCCAATCACCGACAAAGCCCAAGAAGGAAATATAAGCCTACCAAGGTCAAAGCCTACCCCGGGCTTAAGGAGTCAAACATGCCGATCTCGGGATAGTCAAACAAAACGTAAGGAAATCAAGAGCATTAAAGATGATTATTAAAGCGTCTGATCCATGCCGGAGATCACCACTGTTACGATACACCGGAAAGTCCTATAAAAGAAAGAAAAAGAACCAAAGACAGGGGAAAGAGTTAGACTATACTCTGATTACATTCAAACTCCATTATTATTTTGCATCCTCTGTATTAACCTTCAATATCATCAATAAAACATACATTTTCATAGTTGATCATAGCGTAGTCTTTCTATTTTATGTTTACTTTTCAGTCTGAGTGAATTTTAAGATTCAGCAGCTATAAACATGATGAAATAGATGCACACAGTAGTAAGAGTTCTTTGTGTGCATTGTTTGTCTAATATCATGCTTTAGATAACAGCTTCGTGGAAGCGTAAGAAACGGAGTAACTGAAACACGTTCAAGCGAGATCACCATGACTTAAACTGCCTTCATTGAGCTTGTTTCTAGAAAACAGTTTCATGCATAGTCTTCAGGAGAAAGAGATGAAGTGAATATGTTTGGCCAATATTGAGAATTACACCAGCTTGAGGAAGTTTATGGGGAAAGGAAAAATAGAGCTCAGCTATGAGACAGTATATATACATTTACATATATTATATATATATATATATATATGTGTGTGTGTGTGTGTGTGTGTTTGATGTTTGTGCAACAAGATATTTGGTTGCATTTGGAGGATCATTGCATTTTACATATGTACCAATGTGGGTTTTGGCAAAAAGAACATACCAATGTGGGCAGATTAAAATCTCGAAACAAAACACAAAGAAGAAGAGCAAAGACAGAAGCAGGAAGGAGACAAACAACATGGAAAATCGGGGTGTTTTCTTATATAAGGGGCTGAAATTGATTCATGCTAGACTGAAGATGAAATTAAGCAGGAACAACAATAACGGAATATGAACTAAAATGAAATTAAGCATGAAAAACAATAACCAAATCTTTATTTTAAGTTAAAAGAGATCAAAGTTTATATATTATTTTTGGTTCATAGAAATGACCAAGTCCTCGTTTTCCCCGAGGCTCTTATTCATGAAACAAATAAACTGAAACAAACATAAATGCAATGTAAACCGGGTAGCGAAGTCTTGAATAGATCACATCTTCAAGAGTTGTGCACAGGAAACTCGAACATGCTCCGAGCTTCGTTGCAACATTTCAGATCTGTCATATGCAAACTTCTTTCGACGTTTGTCCAAATCAAACGGCATGTATAGCTCAACTCTTTCAAGCACATGCTCACTTTCACATCCACATCGAATCAAATACCTCAGTATGTTTAATTCATTGGCTTCACCAACAAAGTTCTTCACCACCACATGTTTAAGACTCTTTCTCATACACTTGTATGATATGTTTTGCATCCAGTATGTATGTGGATCGATGCCAACATATGATGAAGCCGTCTGAGAAATATGAAACCATTGTAGCATGAAGATGACCATATAAAAAAATATTGCAACATATTTATTCATTTTTGAGGGTTATAATTTTACATAAAGAAAACTTACCGCAATGGAGCTTGGAGGAAGCAAATCTATAGTGAGTGTTTCCAAATTTGGGCAACTAATGAGAAGAAGCCTAATTCCATTGAACTCTTTCGGATGCAATTTTGTCTTCAGCACTAAATGTTTTGTTTTCAACGGACGAAGAAAATGTGGATGCTCAGACCTTGGAATCATCTTACATAAGAAAAAAAAAACATTCACTAGGTTACTATTTTATTCTAAACAATCAATATATACAATAATTTAACACTAAACTTTTAGAGTATAGCTCCATGTTCACTAAGAAATTACTTTAATTAACATTATGAAAAGAAATATTGTCTGCTATGTAATGCGAAAGATAGGCATTTTTGTTTTATAAATTCTAAAACATATTTGAGTTTTAGATTTTCAAAAATACTTTTTAAACTATTCAAGATTCAGATGAATTTTGGTTTTCGTTTTTTCTAAAAACACTTTATTAGCCTATCAAAAAATTAACAAATAGATTTCCTAATTCTTAGAAAAAGTAGTTTTTAAAACTTTTGATCATTTATGAACAAAAACCAGAAATCAACTTATGTAAAATTTTAATTAAAAACGAATTTTGTTTGTTTTGTAGGAATTGTTACTTTTAGAAAATATAAAATATAAAATATAAAATAAATAAAATAGAAAAATATAAAATATAAAAATAATTAAACAGAAACTATTTTCTATATAACAAAAAAAATCTCATTGAATTTTTTGAACAAAATATCATTTATACAAAACTTCAATACTATATTTCGCAAAGACAGTGTAACACATACACACTTATTCTAATAAATTTCAAAAACTACTAATATCCATTCTGTTTATATACAACATCTAGATCTTCAACATAATTTCTTTTCACTAGCTACAATTGCTACCACATGGCAAAGAATTCAAAAATTCCAAAGAACCATAATTTCTTTTCACATGGCAAAGAATTCAACATAATTTCTTTTCACTAAACTGAACCTACACTGAATGACCTAAAGTGAAAATGTAATGTAAATCTAAGACATACCTTGAGTAGTAACGGACAGACCGTTAAGGTGGTAGCAGTTCGACGACCATAATCAAGGATATTATTAAGGAGTTGACACAGCATTCCTCCTTTGGTTGTGGCGTTCAATTCATCATTTTCGTTGTCCAATACCCCAAAATCCAGTTCAACTTCGCTTATGATGGTGTTCATGCTGTCGAATTCGAAGCAGAAAATATCTCCCGAGTACTTGAATATGTCAACTTTAGGGAGGTCGAAGGTGCAAGAAAGGAAAAAGTCGCAGTTCTTGATTGCAACTTCTCTCATATCCCCTGATATCTTCATCTCGAAATCAATTCCCCAGCAGTCATTCATAGTTAAACTCTCAAGCTTTGAATTCTTTAGCAAAGATTGAAGATTCACCAGGTCCATCCCGCCGAAAGAGACGGTTTTTAGCTTCTCTAGCTTTGATAGTTTTGAGGGGTCAAAGTTCTTGCAACCACCAACTCTCAACGACTCGAGAGTCGTTAGATCATAGACGCTTTGTGGAACTTCAACAACCAAATCTTGAGGGTTTATATTGTGAAAGGTTCTCCACGCGCGGTTTGAGAAATCAAGAACCAAGTTCTTGACCCTTTTTCGGACAGCGAACGCTATCAGGGACTCGATCACATCCAAGATAGCCTTTGGTTCCGAGATAGAGATCCCGAACGCATCGATGGGCTGATCATGGATTCTATCTACCCATCGACGCACGTATTGAACAAAGGCAATCCTAGCCATAACACGCCTTATGGGATTTGCGTAGACAGAAGGGCTCAAGAAGTCGGATTCCTTGAAAGAAACATTCTTCGTCTGCAGATAGAGAGATCTCCAACGCTTGGAGAGTTCACTGGTTTGAACACATTGCTTGAGAGACAAGCATGAAATGATGAGGACCAAAAGAACATCTGGTAGATCTGATATTCTGTCTGGTTGAGCACTCGAATCCATTGTTGTTATTAAGAGAGAGTGGAGAATTTTGAAAGAAAAGAGGTGTCTGCGGATTTGATTTGATATGTTAGACGCTACAGAGAGTGTTTATATATATACACACTCTTAATACATTGCCTGATAGGGTTTTCGAGTCTTAGTCAATCTGAGAGGTGTATCCAGGTGTATCCATAACATAACTTCTATGAATGGTATTTGAATATAGAAACTTATATCACTCAAAAAGATGAATATCATTCTGTTTGAACTTATCTTTGACCTCGTGAGACAACAGTTTGCATGGCCTGAGACGATAGATTTTCAATTCTAGTCTTTCATAGATCTTTTTCTTATTTCTTTCCTATAAATCAATGAATATTTATTAACTAGATCAACTTTTTAACTATGAACCCCTTCACAATTAATGCAGTCTTTTCTTGGTTCTCAGTATGATTCAACCTTATCTGTTGTACACATTCTTTTCTTTGGTACACGTGTAAGATGGTTGCAAACTAAGATGAAACAGAAAATAATTAAGTAAAGTCATGTAAAAAATATATTCATTCCGTTCCATAATATAAGATATTTTGATACTTTTAAAGTATTTTAGTTTTATTGAAAATTGGTTAACCAGTTTACTATATTATTTATGATTGGTTAATTTATATTTAAGTAATATTATTTAATAATATTACTTTCTAAAAAGTAAGTTTCTTAATTTTTGTACATTCAAGCAAAATATCTTATATTATAAAACGATTTGAGGGAGTAATAGCAAGTGTCCAATAACATTTAAGATTTCTTGTTAATTCTTTTTAACTATAACATTTAAGCTTTCTGATTTATTCATAAAACCGACTCACTTGAATTTTTCGCTTATGCTTCAAGCGAATGAAAATCTCAAATATTTTTTAAAAAGCATTTTAACTAAATAAAAATGAATATTTAGTTTCAATGAATGGTAAACTATATATGTCAAATTCAGTCACAGCAATCTTCTTAGTAAATATTTTTTTTAAAAATCAATGGCGAGTTGAATGGAAACCATCTATTATATTATTTTGAAAATAATTTTGATTAAGAATCAATTTTATAATGATTGATTAGAAAATTTTACGATAAATTCATTTATTTATGAAAGTACATATAAAAACAGTGATTTACAAAAAAAAAGATGTAATAGAGACAATATATAATTTAACAACTATTTGTTTTTAAGAGCTTTGCAGATTTGCACTATTTTTTTTTGGTAAAAGATTTGCACTTTTTTTTGGTAAAAGATTTGCACTATTTGCTAATAAATCTATCATCTACGCATGAAGCACCTCATGAACTGAAACAATAAAAAAGGTTCGAATCTTTAGATTCAACGAATGATATACATAATGATGATGTCATATTTTCATATTTTCTGAATCATAAATAACCTTATTAGCATGTAAAGAGTAATTTGGAATGGAAAGTTGAACAGGACCTATTACATACAATTTGTTCTCTTTATTTTATCAGTTAAAAATTAGCTTTGACTATGAATCAATAGTAATGTTCAAAAATCTACATGAAAACATTTCAAATGAGACAAACAAAAAATTGAATATTTAGATTCAATGCATCGTAAAATATAATAATGTACCCAATGCCGTGCGAAGGGTTTTACGGGACTAAAGCGAGTTTTTTTAAAAAAATCTTATCTAAAATTATAATAAAAACAATTTTTAAATATTATATATCATCTTCACCAAATACAAGTATAAAACTGTATAAAGTAAATTTATTGCATAAATATGCTATAATTATATTATATAAGAAAAAAATATGAATTTAGAAAGTGAGTTAGCCGAACTCTCGTAAAAAGAGTTTTTTAAAATAGGTCTAAACCATTAGACTATGAATTATTTTAAATTTTGAGATCCTAAATAAGATTATACTAATTATGAATTTGAGATGAATGCATTTCCAATACAATGTAAGCACGACTATGATTATACCAAGTTTGCTGAATCGTAAACAATTTTTTTTAGTAATTAGTAGAAAGTAAATGATTTAACTAATTTTATCGTTATCATTCGCAAACATAGCTTTTACGGATGATAATGTTTAGTGACATTTTACAATAATCATATAATATTATAAACTATTTAAACCACTAAAAATTTCCTAAAATTAAAAACTGCTTCTCATTAATGTTTGCAATTGTAGATGGTTAAAAATAACTAAACAAAACTATATTTTAAAATATTTTTAATAGTAAGATAAATTATTAAAATTAAGATATTATAAATAAAAATATAAAAATATATTTTGTATTTTAGTTTATATTCACCAAGAAGAACATAGTTTATATTATAAAAACTTTAAATAAAGAAACTCACTATAACTTTTTAGACATTAATATAAATATATATATATATATATACACAAAATCTACTATAAATCATGATAAAATATATATTATGACTTTCATCTAAACAAAATAAAATAAAAAGTGAACATAATATTGTTATTAATTATATTAAATCAATATTTTATAATACAATAATATTAATTTATTATTAAACCATTGTATTATTTCATAGTCATTTAGACATAAATATTTCATAAACATACCAAATTGTATCAATTATTCCATTCATATAAACCACTTAATAACTTTTAAAATCACATCTATTGATATCTGCAAACTCTCTTAGCTACTACGCTAGAATTGAACATACCTTAAAATAAATAACGAGTTCCGTTGGAGTTACAACTTACCATCTATTATATTAATCATTTATTTGGAAAGTAATTTTGAATAAGAATCAATTTTAGGTTCGTTGATTACAAATTATCATTAATAAATTGATTTATTAAACAAATTATTATTTACAAAAACTAGTAATTTAAACAGTTAAGTAAAAATATATAATAAATTAAAATAATAATAATAAAAACAAAACAAAGCAAAAAATTGTTTCAAAATAATATTATATACTTATTTATAATAGATTTCCTTATAAAATATATTTTACTTTTAATTTTTATCAAGATAATCATATTAAAATTACTACATAATTTTTTAAAAAAATATATTATTATTATTTTCCGGAAAAAACATTTTATTATTTTTTATTTTTTAAAAAGCTTATAAATATTAGAGTATAATGATAGTTTCTTATAAAAGATTAATTTTTAAGAATGTATATATATTATCAAAAATCCCTACACTGACACTTCATTTGACCATTTTAATAAACTAAAATATTAAATAATATTTTTTATAAATAGATTTTTTTATTCTAATTATTTCACACATTATAAATAGATTTTTTTATTCTAATTATTTCACACATGTTTCATTATTGAAATTTGAAAATATAAGAAATTTTTAAAAATACCACAAGTTAAGTAACAATTTTTAAAAATACTCTCAATCAAAAATTTACTAATATTAGAGTTTAAGTTTTAGTGATTAGTATTTAGGGTTTAATATTAAGGAGATGGGGTTGAGTTTGTAATTTTTTATAAATATTTAGAAAAAATCGCTTAGTGCATTTTTATCACAAATTTAAGGTATTTATGAAAATAATCATTCATTAGTGGCAAAATTGAAAGTGGTATCCAACTTGTGATATAATTGAATTTTTTCCTGATAATATTTGCATCATAAAAAATTAAATTCTTAAAATAAACCTAACAAAATTTAAAATAAACTGAAAATGGGAAAGAAACATAACATGCTTTATATAAAACTATCTATTTTAGCGATATAATTATGTTAAAAGTATTTTGAATAAATTATATAAACCATAAAAAAAACTAAAAATGTTATTCATAGCCTATGATTTGATTGGTTTTGTCATTACCATTTGCAAACGCTACGATTATAGATAGTAGTCACTGTGGCATTTTATAACAATCATAAAAAATGTTAAATTAAAAACTGGTTTATACGAACATTGTGGTTACAGATAGATATAAATCTATAAATAAAAATATTTTAAAATATTAAATTTTAAGATTGAGATATTATAAATACATTTAATATTTTGATTTATATTCACTAACAATGTCATAATTTATATTATAAACACTTTAAACCACAATATTTCCCTAATATTTTTGACATTAATATATATATATATAAACATATATATATATATAAACCAAATAAAATATTTTAAAAAAATAAAATCTAATATAAATCTTCATAAAAACAGTTTTCATTTAAATTAAAAAATTTCGTCGAATTAAAAAGAATAAAAATATAAAAGCTTAGATGTCGGAGAACTTTGCTAAGTAGGAAAGAGGATCAAAGTTTGACCTCGAAAGATTTTGTTCGCAATGTTTATAGGTAAAGAGAAAATTATATACTAGAAACACGAAACAATAGTGATGAATGTTTCTTTAAGCTAAATGTTTCAGTTTTCTTCTCTAGTGGGTAAGGACTAAGGAGGAAGAAGATTCAGTTTTAGCCATAATTTTTGATTGGAGGATTAAAGAATTTATATAGGGGTAAAACAAATGGGAGGTGAAAGGATACAAATATATGTGGTCTGAATGAAGGAATTGAATCAATTATTATTCATAGTAGATGTTTGTTATTGTAAAATAACGGTGTCTAATATGAGAAATGTGGAAAAAAATGGTGATGAATGAGAAGAGTTGGAGCCGCTTGTAGCCACCAAGAAGTGAAGTAGGCTTCAAATAGATCATAACTAAAATTGAAGAATCCATAAAATTCGACCCAATTACTATTTAGTATCGAAAAAGTGATAAATGACAAAATAGAAGTATATCATACGCTGATTTTTCATGCTCACGTGGTAGCTTAGAAATTGAGCTTCAATCCTTTTATATATTGGGAATTGAGATGCACCAAATCTTTAAGCAAAAAAAAAACTTTGTACTGTTCTAAGTAATGGACATTCGACAAAACAGAAGGAAGCCCAACTGGAGTGGAGGCCCAAACCATCAATCACTCAAATGGAGCTGCAACGGTCACGAGCTCAGAACGTGAAGGATAAGAGCAAAAGAGACAATAAAGCTAAAGGTGCAGTAGGAATAGCCGCTTGTACGGGAACGGCGATAATAAAGACAGCAAAACGATTTGATGCCCTTGGATCACTCAACACCGATGGATGATTGACAAGTAGATTAGGATTGAGTAGATGTCGTTTGCTATTTAAGAATTAAGAAACACTCTGTAATAAAACAAATCTTTCTTGCTTTCAATTCTAACCAAAGCATTCTGACATGAAGATACTATATGTCGATGACTTTGTCGTGTCACGGCCTAGAAACATGAAACTTTTATATCCCTTTCTACGATATTCTCTTCTCAGGGACAGATTATTTCTTTTCATGTACGGCAAATTAACATTTGTTTGTAGGAAGTTGTTTTCCCGGTCCAATATTTAAAAAGAAGATCATAATCTGTGTGTACTCCTACTCTGTCTTTGTAATTAAGCACGAAAGTATAGAAAGATGTTCATTGGTCGCCATTCATCACTTTGATTGTTTAGAAAGAAAGGACAAGTGATCAATAAAGAAGATTGCAGTGGCTGCTCATGGAGTACAAAAGTTGCTACAGAGTAAGCTGTTTATAAGAACCTACTCGGCATCTTCCCACATCCACACAAAGTCTAAAATTTCTCGCATATAACATGGCCTAGCTAAAAAGTCAATGAAACCGCATAGCTTTGGTATGCTTGACAAGCCACGCTCTGAGATGTCAATGTACTTCGGTCTTACCCATAGTAATGCTTCAAGTTCTCGGACTGTCTTTGTTGCTCTCCCTCAAACATTTTCAAAGTGTTTTCTTCCTGGTTATAAAGTCAAGAAATCCGCAAATATATATACATATATATGAACTTAGGCAAGAAGCTGATTCTTGAATGAAAATGTACATTCAGCGCAAGTCTTTTCTTTTATTTGATAATTATTTTCTGTCAAAAATGTGAATATATTTCCAAAGAATAGCTTGAGATACAAGATTACTTGCTTGGATCTAAAACTGCAAGCTAAGCAAATTCCTACTTAAGAGTCCTCAAAAAGACCCTTAAGTACACAATTAGGTTTAATCCAACTCCACAGAAGAAGATTTAAGCTAAAGTTATAGAATTAACAGAAAGCATTTGGCCACCCATAGACTGAGACAGAGCTTTACGAGCAGAAAAGGTAGAACCGTAAACGTTCATGAGATGAGGCTGTAGTAGATCCCTTAAGACAGGAGGAGAGAGCTCGCGTTGAAGAACTGAGAATCTAGAGAAATGCAGGCGGTGGTTTAAACTCCTGACACCGGCCACATCCTCGGAGGAGGTACGCAGATTCAACCATCGAAAAGGCAGGAGGACCCTTCCACCCTAAGCTTCCTTCCTTCGAGGGCTTGAAGTACCGGAGACAAAGCTCCAAACGCGAAAACGGCGAGAACAGAGGCGAGTGTGAGCTTACACCAGGGGAGAGAAGCTCTGTTGCGCCCGGGGAGAAACAGAGAAAGAGTAAACAAGTAGAAGGGAGGCAGTGACGCTCCATCACCACCGTCACCAAGCACAGACATATCGTGAACAACGCCTCGCCGGAGCTCCAGAGGACACACCCACTTCGCGATTTTAGATCCATCGGAGTTGAGAAACTCCGGTAGAAATCCAGAGACACCAAACATATCGGAGATGTGAAGGAGAAGACCGGAAAGAGAAGAGAAAATCAAAGCGGTGGTGACAGGCGACAGAAGGACACCGGCCATCGGAGGTAAGAGAAAAGGAGATTTGTCTTAAGAAAGTTCGGAGAGAAAAAGGTACAAACTTTAATTCTGTTGGCAAGTCTTTTTCTTCAGATTGTCTTTACAAACAGATTTCTCATCCTTTTGTGTACGATTACCATTTTACCCTTTTAAAAGTGTTGTTTCGGTGTGATGTGTGCAAACGCTGGGACATTATAATATTTTTGATTGTTTGTTTATCCATGCAAAAGATCCCAAATTACAAAGGGTTTCGATTGTCACCAAAATTACAAAAGGGTTTTGATTTAACAAAAGGAAAAGAAACAAAATGCAAAGGGTCTTTGAAGAACACTCAGGTCGGAAATCAAATGTTGCATAACCTTCATTGCACCCTAAAATCCGAAAAACCTACCCAGCCAGTGAACCTGACCTCCCCATGGCAAACAGGACAAGACACACTCCCGTTCCTGACACTTCCAATCCACTCAACATTCACCACAGGGCGTGCAGCAACTATCGGAACGGTGCGAGTGTACAAACGCTTGCCGCTGTAGACACGAGCTTCGATGAATGTGTTACATGCACATCTGAATTTCAAGACTACCGAATCTTCGGCAAACTCGCAAAAAGATAATACCGTGCGACGTCTATCCATTCCTGAAACTTGCCAAAAAAAATAAGTCTAAAACAACATCAGAAGATCCACAAAGAACAAAAAAAAAAAAACCTCCTTTAGGACAAAAAAAAAGGAAACAAAAACCTAAAAGGAACAATTTTTCTAAAGGAGACAAAAGAGTTTTAACAGAAAAAAGACTTACCTGCTGCTTCTGAGGAAAACAGATGTGGGGATGAAGATATAGATGGCAACGAATTGGATTCCATTATTGATATATATAGACGAGGATCACAATTGCCAAAATAAAACTTACACTTAATGGGCTTGGGCTTTGTTAAAAAGAATATGGGGGTATGTTAGCAACTTTTGAAACGTGTCGTGTGGCTCTGAGCTCTGGCTTCGGACATCCTTCAGCCCAAAACACTTGAAAAACTTAAATCTATAAATACATTCATATCTGAGGCCCAACCTTCGAAAGCCCATAACGAACAAAATCAGCCCATCCAAATCATTACCTTTCTCTCTTTCCCTTCCTCCACGTCTTCCCTAGTCGGTGTGTTCTCTGCAACCGTTCAAATTGGAAGTGATAAAAGTCCAACTGCCACGATGGTCATCAACTGCCACTATGTTGATCACCATCAACGGCGGCTAAATCACCGGATCCGCCGTGCAAAAAGAAAAGTCGAGTTCCTGTCAGGCCCGGCTCAAAAAGTTAATGGGCCCAGTGCTACAATAATTTTTTTTTTCAAAACTAGTAGATTATTTCATAAGTTAGACTCTTATTCACAAAAATTTCTAAACTCAAGGCTCTAAAATAGCAAAAAAAATCTTAATAAAAATGGTGGGACCCTGTGCATATGCACTTTCAGCTCTCCTTCAAAGCCGGCACTGGTTCCTGTAATAGTTTCCGTATCTCCGGAAGAGTCGATGGGCTGGGAGAAGGTGGGATCGCCAAACCGGATTCCAACTGAGAGATTGTACGAGTAGCCAATAGTAACCGTACCAAAACTGTAAAATTAGCATTACCAACCATATAAACCGGAAGAAACCGGTCCGGTTGTCATCAATCTCTAGAACCAAATCCAACAGATGCACCCGAAAACCGAAACTGTAGAACCAAATCTTCCACTAAATCAATCATATGCCATTATGTACGCATATTAAAAATAATAATGTTGGATTGAAGAAACATCAAAGGCGGTTCAATGACGTGGATCCGCCCCGTGCAAAAGAAAAACGAGCTACTTCTGATAATGTATATATATAATCATTTTCTTTTGTATTTTGCCTTCTAATAATGCCACCCAGTTCCGAGCTACTTCTATTGATTTGAATGAATGACACTACATTTATCAAAGCACGATTTTGATCTTTATAAAATACTCGATTACATGGTCATAATGATATATAATATATTTCTAACCATTCGATTCAAATCTACCGTCTTTCTATCATGATGACTTTTACTGATACTTGTATTTGTTAGTCTAAGCCTTAGTTTGATTTTAGCTCACCGGACAAGAAAAAACGGAAGTTAGAGACAGTAGTGGCCCTGAGGGGAAGTGGCCAATTTTTTAAAAATTGGAACCCATTATCTATAATCAGTCTTTTTCTAAACACTTTTATCTATAAAATTTATGAAAGTTGCCAATTTTTTTTAAAATTGCTTGTGGTCTTTCTTATGTCAGGACCAGTATTGGTTAGAGATGATAACATGGCCTAGGCGATGTGTAGATCCTTTTGCACAACACCAATGTGATTAGTATACTGTTAACTTTGAACAAATTATATCCTCTTTGGTATTTTCGTTGATACTGCTATACAGAACAATATAGAAAAGTTCGTTTAATATTATTATGTTTATAAATAAAAGTTAGGCTAATTATTTACTTTTGTCAACTTTTAATATTGTAAGCCCACATGGGCTAATAAGATTACAAATGAAATCAATTTAATAAAGGACTAGATCATGACCCGCCCGGTCGGGCGGGTTTTTATTATTTTGCAAATGTTTTTTTTTTGTTTTTNTTAAAAAAATATATATATATATATATATATATATATATATATATATATATATATATATATATATATATATATATATATATATATATATATTTACGATAAAAGAAATATAGATCTGTCCAAATATTAAATTAGATTATAATATTCATGAGAAGTAGAATTATAAACATGGGTATCTTTAAGGAACATTTTTTTCTTCTCGTCAATATTCCTTAAATCATCGTAACTTGTAAGAGAAAGAAAATGATTATTAGATAAAAAATCACACTCAGTTACAACATTGTCGTTGGAAAACACCAATTTGTATTGATGAATTGTTGGGCGATATTGTCCAGTAGCGGCTAGAACTTGAAAAGTGTCGATAGTTTTCCACTCTCCAACTGGTAAATCGCGTTGAAGGCGAAAAATTTGATTCCTCTTGCAAGATGCCGCAATCTTTACACCCTGCATAACATAAAAAATTAACTTAGATAATAAATACTATAAGAGGATTAGAAAAACATAAAAATAAACAATTCTCACAGTTTCATCAGCTAAGACACATTCAAATGTGTCACCTCCATAACTGGTGGTTTGTTTCCAAGAATGAAGTACTTTAACACGAATTAGCCAATTGTTTCTGAATGGTTTGACACCATTAAGTAATCGGAAAGTGCTCGGTTTTGTCATTCTAATTTTTTTTGGAGATGGTAGGGGAAGTAAGGAAGATTTGCAAACACCAGTATATATAGTTTAGTTTTCGTGTAGGGCATCTAATGTACTACCAAAATATTTTTTTTACAAATCAAGTAATCTATAATGTACTACCCAAATATTCTATAAACAAATTAAGTAATTATTAATAAATATCAAATCAAAATATATGGTCACCGAGATATTAGGCATAATTGAAACGAATTTTGTAAGGGGATTGTACATAAAATATTTCACTTAACAAAAAAAGATTTTCTATCCTAATTTACTATATCTCAGAGTATATCCGGATTAATTAATGTTCCTAAAAAAATATCTTACACAAATATTAGATAAGTCAATTGCATTACTGCGTATAACAATAAAATCATGCAATATGGTAACCGAGATTTTAGCATTATGGATTTGGCTTGGAGGAAGGGCCAAATCAAATAAGATTTTATTGTTTAGTTAAAATTGAAGTTTATGTCCAATACTTACAAAATCATGCAATATGGTAACCGAAATTTTAAGCATTGTTGATTCAAATATACTCTATGTATTAATCCCTGTAATTTACAGAATTGATATCTATATAGTACGTATGATATGGTATGTATGATAATACATCTTACATGCTATAATGTCTTAAGTATGTAAATCACAAAAAGTATAGATATAGCTATCAATGGCGCTTAGCGAGCTGTGTTTGTGATATGACCTGATCCATGGTGATCTACACAAATAAGTAATAATGAACAAATATTATTATGGAATCTGTGCAAATAAATTGTGTGCATTGCTTAAGACATATATCATGGTGATTATCGAGATGATACAGTATCGTATATTCTTTGTTGTGGTTCAGGAACTTTTGGAATATGGAGTATGGACAAACATATGAATATGGATAAAGAGAAGTTATATATTAAAATATAAATGAGGATAGGTTCAGAAATTGTAACGTATAATAAAAAGTATAAATAAGTTATGCTATGTTTAATTCGGTAATGCTATGTCTAATTTTAAAATATTAGGGGGTTCATTTAAAATGAGGTCCACATTTAAAATCCACCTAGAAGAAGTTGTGATGTTTCTGTTTTAATAAGATAGATTTCCTAACATCAGTATGTCGTTTCAATTATATATAAAAAAAAATCAAACGCCACCGAACTTTTTCAAAAGAGACAAACAACAGTGTATACATAGAGTTATATTAGAAAATAAAAATGAAATGGAGATGGATCTCCTATATATTAATTGAAAAATTATCTAAGTAATTTTTATTTATGTGTCAATATTTATTTTAATTATCTTTAAGTTAAGCAATTATAAAATTAGTTAATATTAATTGTCAAGCAATCAATATAATCTTACACATAATCATTTATAGTAGTTAATTGTAACAATTATGAAAAGTCTATATAATGAATCATAATTTATTTTTCATATTTGATCATTTACTTATATAGTATATAAAGTTTGTTTTTAAAGTAATTAACAAAAACCAATATAATAACTTTATTTTCATATATAAATCACAATATATATATCTAAATTATTAATTAATGGTTAATACATTATAAAATAAATTTATAAATTATTTATATTAAAATTATTTGCGATGATTAATATATCATTTGTAAAAAATAAATGTAATTTATACTAATTCATTTATAATAGATTATAAAATCATATATAAAAGTTTATTTTCTTATATGCAGATTTTATGAATCATTTCTAAGTTTTTAAATCAACAATAATGAATATTTATAATTAATAAGAGTTTATAAAATAATTTATAAAAACATAATATTTTTTATAATATTTATAAAAAACAATATAACATTTATAGGTCTTATGAAACTATTTATGAAGTTAACAAGTTTATAAATTATTTTATGAGAAAACCATCAAATACATATTTATAAAAGTTTTAAATCATTATGAAAGCGAAGAGAGAGAAGGTCTTGTGTTATATGAGTGGATATATTGGGTTGAAAGAAGCGAAGCCCAAAAAGTTATAAAAAGCCCAATGTGTCATCTGGACTTGTGTATAAAACTTGAAAACCGAACCTAAATAATAGTTAAATCTTCAGTTCTAGGTATTACGCCGCTGGGAGCAGCTCGGGTCTTCAGTTATGGAGTACATACTAGCCACAAGGGACAGAACGGTAGGTGATCCAGAGTAGAGTTCTAATTTTTGGGATTAGATTTTCGTTTTGGCTCTGTCTCTCTCTCTCTATATATTTTAACATGGTTGATTGATTGTAGGAGTTAGTGGAGCTAACGAAAACAGTGCATCGTATGGGTTTGTCAGGGGAGCACGGAACATGGAAAGAATTTCTAAAATTTCACGACCCACGAAGCGCATATAAATGCTCTGATCCCGATTCATGGTCAGACCCAGCCTTGCTCCAGTTCCTTACTTCACTCAACAAGAAAGACGATTTAAGGGTATAATTGTTTATTCAAATTACTCTTTTGGACCGACTTGAAATTGTTTTTTTTTTTTCTTTTTTCCCCAGAAATTGGCTTTGCTTTTGAACCCCAGCCGTCCTCTGGTTTGCGACTACTCATACAAATACCCGAAGGAGACACCTGAGCAGGTTTTGTGAGTTTTTGAATTCGTTTTCATCAACTCTCTCTCTATATATATATGTGTTTAACTTGCAGAGACTAGTTAGAAAGACTCTTACACATGACGAGTACCCATTCGACTTCTTGATCCCGTATAACTCCAAGGACTGGCTCCTTACGGGGATCATAGGAAGCCCACTTCGTGTTCCTATTAGCCGTCACGCACCAATTATTTCCTATTCTTTCCGCTCAAGTATGCCTTTGGATATTACTAAAACCGACATGATTGCCGTTTGTTGCGAGAAGGTTCTCTGTGAAGGTAACACTGAAGCTGCTGTTAGAGTTGCTGCAGTTGACCGCAATTGCAAGGTTTCTAAATTATTATTCTTGAGAATCTTTTCCTTCCTTTAATCAGATAGTAGTAATAATAATAATAATAATTAATCAAATCAACTAGGTGATTCTTGATGAGCTTGTCAAGCCAAATCAGCCAGTTATTAACTACAGGACTAGTGTTACCGGACTCGATTCTCGTGCTCTTTATTTATCAAATGCTACTCCTTTGTCAGACATACAGGTAGTTTTTCTTAGTTTTTTTTTTTTGGCCGGTCATCATCATCATTATCTAGTGTATCATTTTCACTATCAGGAAAAGTTGCTGGGATTATTTCCTACAGAAACTATAATGGTCGGTCACCTTTTGAACAAGGATCTCAAAGGTATAATATATCTTTCTCTTTCTCTTCCTTATTAAGTGTGTACTGACTTATATAACTTTACTCAAATCAGCTTTAAAGATGGATCATGCAAGAGTTATTGATACCTCGCTATTGTTCAAGTATGAGATCTCTGGCTGTATCGAAAAGCTTCCAAGACCCTCTTTAGATCATCTCTGCAAGGTATGCCATGCCGCCCTCAACATTGTAGGTCGCTAGTAAATTAATTCACCACATTGATGACTTCTTTTTTTCCCTTCCTAGTCTGTTTTGGGATACGAAATGCTGAAATCTCCGGGCAGATGTGTTCATGAAGCTGTAGCTTCAATGAAACTTGTGCTTGCTATATTGGAGCACGGAGCACACACCTCTGTTCCACTACCTGATGAGGTTAAGCCTGTGGAATCTTTTTTTTTTCTTTTTCCCCTTGTCTAAATTGCAATGATAATGACCAAACATAACTCTCTCTCTCTCTCTCTCTCTCTCCAAACTCTACTATGCAGATGTTGAAAACTGATGATGAGTCGAGACCCTCACCAAAGGAGAAGAATGTTCTTTCTAAGCAACGCGTGAGAAACCTTGCGTCCCCACTCGGGTGTAAACCATCGTGGAAGGCAGCCTTTGTGAGAGCCAAGATTCAACAAGTGAAGAATAAACTCATAAAATAACCATGAAAAAGAGCCATCCTGGAAGAGAGCCTATCGGAATGCTTGCTAATTTGCTTGTTGTTTTCCTTTAACTTAGTTATTAACTATTAGTGATTAATACGTGAAAATGATTATTCTAAGAAGTTTTACGTAAAAAAATTAAAATGAACAATTCGCCGTTTTTGAAAGCACTGGTTATTATCTAGTTGGTTATAATATAAGGGCTTAATTGGATTAACACAGAAAATTAGAGTAATGGAACAATTTAATATTGGATTTATGGCAAGGGTACAATAAAACAGGTTTTTGTTCTATTTTAACATTTTTTTCATTAATTAATAGATTAGATATACTAGATATCGAATGTGTTGCACATTTTTAATTACTATTAAATAATTAAGAAAATTTATTATTTTCAGATTCCAAGAAAATGGTATGAAAATAAATTACTATAAATAACTTTTAAAATAACTATTTTACATTTTTATTGTTATATAATCACCATTGTCTTAAAAAATTGTTAGTTAAATAATTTAATTTCATGTTCTTCAGATTTTTTATAAGAAAAAATTACTATGAGATAATTTTTTTACAATTATCTTTTGGTTAAGATTTATAAAAGGAAAATTAATATCAAAACATTTATTATAGATAATTATAATTATATTTTAACATATGTGACAATTTTAATATTGTTGTCATGTGTGGTCATTATATTAATTAACAATGTAGGAACCAAAAAATAAGAAATATATATATTTTTCGGAGGATCGCCGTGGGAGATTGGGATTCCATTTCCCTCACTCCGTTTCCGATCCTCAGTCGACTCTTAATGCTTCGGCCTTCTCTGATTTTTTGTTCTTCTTCTTCTTTTGTTTCTGTAAACTCATTTCTTCTCCTTCAATCAATAATTTTAACTCTCGGGATGGAAGATCCTACTGGCCGGGTACCCTCTCCATTGAAACAATTATGCTTAGGATAATAATTGGGACTCATTTGATTCATGTGTAAACATAAAAAGCATTTCAGTCTCGTTTATGTTGTTTGAATGAAGCATACAATTACAAGTTGGGCATTTGGCTTAGCATATAATTATATAAGAAACACATTCATATATATAAAAACCATATCCATACACAAAAACATATATAGCATTACAATACATAATCATATTATCTAACAACACACACATAATTTAAAATTAAATCAAAACAATACTTAATAAAAACTTAAGCACACTCGAATGAAACTAGACAATGATTAACTATCATAGAATAATAGCTAGCAAGCCAAGACATTTCTCTCAACATATAAATGCATCGCAAGTTGGACAGAAGCAATAACTGTTGTTATCATTGCTATTATAGACTTGGTTAGTCCATATCCACTTGTAGATGCATGTCTTGTGGAAGAGATGACGACAAGGAAGTTCAACGACCTGATGAATATGATTTGGGTCTTGGAAATCGTAGGAACCTTGACAGCAAATACAGAGTGTATCATTAACATTACCTGCTGGTTCTTGCCAGTATCTTTGATCCCATCCGTTCTCTAGTGTCATAACTTTGACCTCACCAAATGCTATGTCACCTCGCACTCCGAAAACCTCCCTCCTCCCGCGCTCTGGAAATGCGCCAGAATGCTTAGCATATTTGGATAAAGTCTGAGCAACACTATTCCAGTTAATATCATTCGCAGAAAAAACCATGGTCCGTCCACTCATTAGGACATTTCCAGGATTCCCCAAATCCGGTTCATTCAAAAGGATCTCTTCACGAAGCTCCGCTCGACTGTTCCTCGCGCGCTGCGGTAAACCTCTGTTTAGAATCTCCCTTCTTCCTCCGTGAATAGTTTGCTCCACTAACACGTCAGGATGATTGGGTTCGCGGTAAATCAGTCGGCTGAACAATTTTGCTTCCACCTTCAGATAACATAAGTTTCGGTTTGGCAAGTCGTTTTTCTTGATGAAGTTTACGCCGTGAATTTCTGTTACTCTCTCAATATCATCATCATGATCCATATTATGAACAAGAATGTGGAGAAGATGATGAATGAAAGTATGTTGTTGGTTTGTAAAATTGAAGTGGCTTATGTGTGTATTTATAGAGGCATACCAAAAAAGCAATCCATGCCCCGTGATTTCTTTTTGTATCAACCATCATCCTTTTCCACTCTCATTATGTGTACCTTCTTGATCCGTCAGTTTTGAGTAGTCAATTCTCATTATGTGTACCTTCTTGGAGCATCATTATGTGTACCATTCAGTTCCATTATGTGTACCATACAACTTTGCATAGCCTTTTCTTTTATGAACTCTCTCAATCATTTCCCCGTGACAAACCCCCTCACATGTCTTAAGCTTGGAGATATATGCAACTGATCTCTCTGTTTATGTTTTAAGTAAAAGTCTCTTTGCTTCTCTGAATTGTGGTTTTGTCGAAAGGATCATGGATGTCCGATCCGAAGAGGGAAAAGGGATCTTACGTTGATGTTATGTATATGTTATGATTATTGAAAAGGGTCTATTTCATTTACCTAACCTTGCTTTGTGTTTAGGTTATTAATGGCAGATCGTACCTGATGTTTCATATGAAGAAAATGAGATGAGTGTTTGTTACATGTAGAAGGAATACGGTTTATTTGTGTTTTCCGGTTTACTCAGATATACCACTCGATTAAGCAATTGAATCTCTCAATTTTATAAACCGGAATGTTGTTATGTATAGTGGTCATTGAAAAAATAGTTGTTGATGGATTACTCGATAGTCCGAGTTCTGTTTGGTACACTTCGGTATAGGTCGGTCTGGAGATTTTGATTGAAAATTTGGCGGAGGGAAGTTGGAGAGCACACATTTGTTATAGATGAGAAGCAACTGTTCGGTTTGGTGGTTACAAGAATGACATTTTTAGAATTTACTTTTCAAGACTAATTTCCTCTCTAAGAGCATCATTAACCATAGAGTTCTAGTTTTTTTATTTTTTTTTAATTTGTTTTTTTTTTTAAATTAAAAAATAAACCAATCGCGGGTCGCCACGTGTCAGTGGGACCCGTAAACAGTGCAAGAAACTCTTAAGGACTGGTTCTTATTTAAGAGTTTTAAGAACCGGTTCTTACACTATTAATGGGACCCATCCCCCTAAGAATCCCTCTAAGAACCCCCTTTGATCATTTAATCATGCTCTAATATACTAACCCTTTTAATTTGTTTTAGCTCCTCCCAACCTAAACTAGACGTCTGTTTTGCCTTTCTTTTGTAAGTTTTGCATGCTTCAACTTAACCACCAACCTAATATGAAAACTCAAACTATTTTATATGTTCAGCTTTGTGGTCAATTAACATGCATTATGTGAAATGTTTTTGTTTTCTTACAATATATGTCTTCTGAATTTGAACATTTGGAGATTGTAAACGTTCACCACTTATTAAACATATAACTGAAATTCCTCTTATATATGAACCCAGCAGTAACTGTAATGGCCTTTAATGATATTGGCTGCCATGTTAATTTACGGACCCATTCTTGCGTACTGGCGCAGTAGACAAGCGTTTAAGAAGATTAACCTTCCTTAACACTCATAACCAGCTTAAACCGTAGATAAACGAACATGCCCGCCTAGCTTCAAGGTCATTTTGAAAACCCACAATTCTGTTCATTATAAGTCATTCATCGTACCAATGTACCATTCCTTGGTAATCTCTTGGGTTCACCTACCTAATAAAAGTCTAAGAAGAAGATTGTTCTACGAAACTGAGTTAAATTACATGATATAATGTAGATTTTGTCTAAAACATGTACGGGTCTATAAACTCAAAATATTTTAATTATTCATTCAAAAAACCTTTTTCATGTTTTGAACACCTTTTAAGTGGGATAAACTTTTCTTTATGTTCAAACTTCTTCCAGTGTGCAGTAAACAGTGTTAAATCTTTCTAGTTTCGTTTACATGCTAAGATGTGTTCATGAATCAATGGGCATCCGTAACAATATTTAATAAACATGAAAACAAGTACAGTAATGAGCTGACAAAAGAAAATAAAGCTGACAAAGAAAAACAAGTACAATAATGCGAAGAAATAGCTTTATAGGAATCAACAACTCTCTATGACAGAGACCAAGAGAAAAAAATAAGTAGTGAGAGTAATGCAGATTCCAGAAACTCACTCTCTCATCACTTGTTGGGGTTTTAGAGACAACCCCACACGGGAACCAAACCTCTTGTTCTTGCTTCAATCGTTCTTCTTTACATAACAGGTGAAAATAAAAAGCAAAAAGATAACATAATTATAAACCGAAAATGAAGCATAACCCGACTCACACAAACCGGGTCGGTCCGAATCCTAAGCCAAACTAGAGAGGGGACAAAGGGAAATAAATGACATTGAGAAGCTTGCCAGAGCAAGTTGAAGACCACCATATCAACTAAAAATCATCATAGCCAAAACCTCCAAAAGACGTTAAACCTCCAAGATACTGCCACCGAGGAGATATGCTGGACTAAACCGAGTCGGGACCATAAACGACCACTAGAAACTTAACAGAGAGACCACCAAATTGGTTTACTAAGAAAAACCACTGGGTTACTTAGTCGAATCAAGCAATTGAATCCCACAAATTTTTTTATAACCCGGAAATTTTAAAAGTACAGCGGTAGTTCAACATATGGTTATTGGATTATCCGATAGTCTAGGTCCTGTTTGGCACATTTTGGTATAGTCGGTTCGGTTTGGAAATTTCGATTTAGAATTTGGCTTTTATGTTGAAGGAGCGAAGTTGGAGAGGAGAAGTCAAAGCAAAGGCAACACACACCGTCTGTTTTGGTGGTTGTTACAAGAATGACATGCTTTACCTCTAAATAAATCTCTGAACTAAGACATTGGAGCTTCAACATCATAATTTACTTTTTCAAGACTAATTTCCTCTCTAATATCGTTACGACCCTTTCAAATAACATGTACTATACAGATTGACCACAAACTTGATTATAACTGTGCAATGAAGTGTTAAAACTTTCTATTTTTGTTTACATGCGAAGATATATAGTTCATGAATCAATGAACATCCGTAACAACAGAAGAAAAAGTATACAACTTCTATTTACATCTGAAAGTTATATATCAATTTTCTTTTCCTTTTTCTATACAACTTTCCACTGTTATTTTTTGTTGTTGTCGAACTTGAAGTTGAGTTTGTGTGGTGAAATAAATAAACGAATAACAACATCACCTTCATTTTTCACAGGCGTTCTTTAGCTCTCTTCTTCTGATATCGAGCTACCTTCTTCTTCAGACCTCACACTCTCTTCTTCTGATCTCAAGTTCTCTTCCTTGCTATGTACAACTCCAAACTCGGTCTCTGTTCCATGACCCTCTCGAGGAGCCACCACGTGATCACCTTGTGTAGTGTTCCTTGGACTCTGGAATGATCTGTGGCATAGTATTAGTGTCAAGAAACTATGACAGAGACCAAGACAGAAAAAAAAAAAAAAAAGAAGTAAATAGTGAGAGTAAGCAGATTCCAGAAAACTCACTTTCTCATCACTTGTTGGGGTTTTGGAGACTGGAGATAACCCCACACTGGAACCAAACCTCTTGTTCTTGCTTCAACCGTTCTTGTTTGGATTCCTTCAACCTCCATCTCCCCTCCTCCACCATTACTCTCTTCATCCACATCCAACACCCACTCTTGAAACCTAAACTGTTTTGTTCAAAATCAAAAGTATTTAGAGATCATTCTCTCTCTCTCTCTCTCAAGAAATAAAAGAAAGGACGTTTTACATTTCTCCTTCCCCATAACGGTAACTGAGTCGGTTGATACAATTGCAGTTCTGCTTCAGACATGTACATCTGATGCTTATCCTCCACACGTGCCTTTCCTTTCTTAGTAACTTTCCAAGACTCCTCAGCACTCTGCTTCCTAACAATCTCCGGAAACACTTTACTTTTAGAATCCGAACTTGTTCCACCTCCATATACGTCACTGTGTTGATCTTGCATCTCTCTCCTAGATTGGTTCTGGATCATGGACCACCTTCTTATTGGCTCAACCGCTACTTTCCCTTCAGTCTCTGAACCAGACTCAAAATCAAACCCTGCCATCTCATGACCACCATCTCCAACAGGATTTGCCTTTAATGAATACTGTGTCATGCATCCAGAAGGAGCAAAAACTAGAAGATTCCTCTTTAAGCTATTATCAGAAGCAGCAGCAGAGCCATAGTGGCTGTTCTTATTATGTTCAACGGAGTAACAGAAAGTTGATGCAGTTGCTCCCGAAAGAGAGCCTCCAACCATTCCAGCAGCTGCTGCAGCAGCACCGCTCATTGTTCCCATCCATCCGCTGATGTTTCCGCTTCTTATCCTATTAACAGCTGATAGAGGAACAGGAGCATTCCCTTCTCCTTCGGGATTAATCTCAAACAGATGACTTGTCCCTCTTGAGGAGCTAATGGCTATCAAACTGCTATCGTTGCTGAAACTGATGTCTTGAATCACCTGAAAAAAAATCTTCTTCAGGCTAATCAATACGTTAAGGTAAAGGTTAATCTCAAACTGATGTCTTACCGCATTAGTAAACCCACGCTGGAGCCTGAACAGATGCACAAAAGACGCATCACTACTTGTACTTGTAGAGGCTCTTGGCATTATCCTGAAGACGTTTATATTGTGTCCCTGAATCGAAGCAGTCACCAAAAGCATGCCGCTTGGATCAAAGCTCAAAGCTGATATTGGACTCTTGTGTGCCTTAAACTGCGTTATAACGCTTTTGCTTATAATATCTTTGATTATAACCTGCACACACCACAACATATATCTATATGTATAAAACCACAGATCAAAGAAAAATTAACAACTTGAGGAGGATTTGGAGTATAATACCATTCCTATGCTATCTGCGTCTACCACGTTGTCATTAGCAACTCCAATACCTTTCAAACCAGGTATATACGGATTAGGCAGAACCTCTGAGCAGTACCTAGAGAATGACTTGTACCCTTTGTCACCAAGAGTCACAATCCCAGAAGCGATCTGCCTGCTCGATTCTCTTGCAAACTGTGCAACACTGGGTGACGATGACAAAGTGATAAGTTCCGGATTGAAAAGCGTGGAACTTGAGTCAGCAACACGGCTCCCGCTATAAGCAATCCATCGTGGACCAACAGCAAGAGGACCATATCCAACACCCAAGGAGCCATAAGCAATGGAGTTAGTAACAATCATGTATTCCTTCACCAATGTTTTAGCGTCAAAGCAATGTATCTACAAAAAGGGCAACGGCACTTGTTAGTTACAAATCCACATGAAACAAAAATCAGACACGATATGTGAAAAGTTCGAACCTGAGCTGCTTGTAGGACAGCAACAATCCGAGAACTACACCTAACGGTATAGATAACCGACCGGAATCTCAACGTATGCACATAAGACTGAGAACTTAACGAGTAGACATGCACATTTGTAGGAACCATCACAGTTTCACTTCCAGGGTTGTCAGAACCGCTCTGTCTACTCTGTTCATCCCAAGAACTGTCACCACAGACAGCTAAAAGCGGACGGCTATCAGAAAACCTATCGTCAAACTCCTCGGAGATGATGGGGTTGGGAAGCATTTGCATAAAGGATGCTTGTCCATCATGGGAAGAGACAATAACATGGACGTTATCTGTATCTTGAACATCCCAAATTTGAAAACCAGAGTGAAACGCAAGTAGGAGAACTCTCCGTGTATCTCCATCCTCTTTCTCTAGCTTATCAAACCCCGCCCATAGTACCTTTTTGCATCATAAAAGAATCCAACTTTATCAATAAACAAAACACTCCACAACCTAAAGGTCCAATCTTTTAAAAGCTATCAAAGAAATGAAGCAAATCCATTGCATAAAGAAAGCTCTTAACTTTGGCTAACACGGGAGAGAAAGTTGCTTAATTTGAAACCTTTTTACCTGATCGTGAAGAGATTCAATGTCACGGTTAACGGCGGAAGAAGCGGCGGAAGCGGCGGAGCGAGCAACGGTGGAAGCACCAGAGGAAATGACACGAAGGCAGTTGGAGAGAGCACGGAACGAGGTCCGAGCTGATCGCGACACAACTCCGTCGGAAGTTGTCGGCTTCAGAGAAACGTCGCCGTTTTTCCTCATAATAATGCTTAAGAAGAAGAATAGCCTTAATCGTTAGGCTCTCAACCAATCAAGCCAAGTCTCGATATTTGATACGCCTGAGATTTCTTCCAATTGAACAAATTCTTTGGTGGGATTTTTTTCTGATTTAGTGAAGATTAGAAACCACAGAGACACAATCAAAGCTTTGATCAAAGAAATAAAAATGAATATTTGCCAAAAACCCAGAAGAAAGGAATCAGCGATCGTTTAAGCTGAAAGAAGATGATTATGATGATATATACCTAAAATCGAAAAAATTAAGAAAATGAAGCAATAATTTTGTGTGTGTTTTGATGTAAAATTGAGAAACCCAGAAAGAAGGGGGGATTTAGCGTGTCCGGAAGGAGGAATCAGATTAAGACTTTGGAAACGTTTAGGAGCAAGAAATGGGGAAAATATTTTAGGATAAGAGACCAAACCTCTTTCTAATTTCATTTTATGTTTTCTTTGTCTTTTTAATTTTTATATATATATTTTTTTTAATGAAAAGAACAAAAGAGATAGGGTTAACATCTCTTTTACGTATCGTCTTTGTATTTACTACAGAGAGAGAAACTCGCCGTCCACGTCTCTTTCCCTATTATTTAATTTAAATAAATAAATAATAATAACTGTGAAATGTCTGTATTTTTGGTTATACCAATAACTAAACCAAACAAACCATTCTTTTGTTGGTAATGGTTAAGAAAACCAAACAAACTTAAATAATAACGTTTGGTTTTGTTGTCGATTTTAACGAACCGAGTCTGAACCAATTACTTTGCGAAACAAGCAAGTTGATGCCCTCTTTTGGTCGCCCAGAGGCAAGCTCATAGTTCTCACTGGATTGAGAAAGAGTGCTTTAACATTTTCAAGATTTTTTAAAAAGTTACTACGACGTGCACTATTCTTTCTTATTTTTCCGCTTAAACCAATGTTATTAAACAAGAACGTAGGGAACAATAATTTAATTATTTGACGATAAAAGAGTCTTTTAAAAAGACACAAAACTCTTATAACAAGGTCACTAGAAAAGTATATGACTTAAGCCTTTATATAGACTTGTTTCAGATGCAAGTTTCGTCATAGAAACCAAATGATTGAGGTTGACACTTATCCGTTCTCTTTTTTTTTTTTTTTTGTAAAATGTTAAAATTTATATCATTTTCGATTTTTTCACAATGTTGCAATCAAATCAATTTATTACACGGAAAACAACAACAACAACATAAGACAAGTCAAACAGAAATCCGCTCAAGGAGGCCGATACGAATATTTAACCAATACAACTAGTTAGTTATGAACGTGCAAGCAGCTTGTTACATGGAAAAGAAAACAACAGCAATTATCGCATATGTTTGTATTGTCAATAGTTCGATGAGCTGTGAAAGTGTTCATCAAATTCAACTCTCGAAAATACCTTTTTGTAACAGAAATAGTGTCACCACCTTCATTTGAGCGCTTAACATTACTCATTCTTAATTATGAGTCTAAATATCATCAGGACCATCTTTCACCATGTACAAAAGGCAGTTAAACATATGGTCTTAATTCAAAAGAAATTACCTTAAGCAACAACCTGAAGTTGTGGACTGCAGATTTTAGCTACCGAATTGCAGATTTTATTTAGGTCCAGAAGAAAATAAAAGTTTCTATGACCAAACATTCCTCTTCTAATTCATAAATACAATAAAAATTGATATATAATAAATAATGATTTTTTTTTGGTGTGTTTGGACACCATAAAATAACAAACTGTCTTTTTCACTAGTAAAGTCCAAATCCATATCTATCCTACGAAGATATTCACTTTCTTGTGTTCGTGTCACCACACACTCATAGCAAATGGTTACACATACTTCCAGACAAAAGCTTCCAGATATTTTATTACCATAAACTGTACTTGAATACAAAAACACGACGACCATTCATTCCTTTATATCTGACTCTCCAGATATTTATTCTTCTAATTTAAAGCCACCACCATAATCATCACTGAAACCTAACCACATTCTCTCAAATGGCGGCCGTTACTTCTACTCTCTCCCTCTCTTCCACCAACCCTCATGAGAGGCTCTTCGATTCCTCTTTCCATGGCTCATCCATCTCCGCATCACCTGCCTCCCTCGGTGGTCTCAAACCACGATCTGTCTCTACCGTATCCGTTCGCGCCACCGCTGGTTACGATCTCAACGCCTTCACTTTTGCTCCGATCAAGGAATCCATCGTGTCTCGCGAGATGACGAGGAGGTACATGACGGATATGATCACTTACGCTGAGACTGATGTCGTAGTCGTTGGCGCTGGCTCCGCTGGTTTATCATGCGCTTACGAGATCAGTAAGAACCCTAACGTTCAGGTCGCTATCATCGAACAATCTGTTAGTCCTGGCGGTGGCGCCTGGCTCGGTGGTCAGCTTTTCTCCGCCATGGTAGTTTTCTCTCTGTTTAAGAGTGTGGCTTCTGTACATTCACCTGAACCGAAGTACCAAACCGTTCCTAACCAAAAAAACTAGAACCGATTGAAACGAAAAGAAAACAAAACCAAACCAATATTTAATTATATATCTAAAAATATAAATTATATTCAGTTTTGCAATAACCAAATATTTTAATAATATTATTTATAAATCGAATTGTAAAAAATAAATTATTCAAAATATTCAAAATTATTAGATATTTATTTGAGAACCTGAATTATTTATTCTTCGGGGAAAACCTAAATTATTGATAAAACTTATTCAAATTAATTTGAAAGTTGAAATTATCCAGAAAACAGGTTTTGAATCAGAATTTTCTAATTTTATTATTTGAATAAAAAACTAAAATAACTGAACCGAAACCTTTCATAAATAACTACAAACCTTATATGTTTAGAACAAAAAAAATGAAAATCTAAATAACTGAACCCAAAACTGAAATGCCCAGAGTTAGTTAAGATCTAGAATGTCTGCAAATTGTGTATTTGTATTTGACAGATTGTGCGCAAGCCAGCTCACTTGTTCCTTGACGAGATTGGTGTACCTTACGATGAGCAAGACAACTACGTCGTGATCAAGCACGCTGCTCTCTTCACATCCACCATCATGAGCAAGCTTTTGGCTCGTCCCAACGTCAAGCTCTTCAACGCCGTAGCAGCCGAGGATCTGATTGTGAAAGGAAACAGAGTCGCTGGTGTGGTGACTAACTGGGCTCTAGTGTCGATGAACCACGACACACAGTCTTGCATGGACCCTAACGTCATGGAAGCCAAGATTGTTGTCAGCTCGTGTGGTCACGATGGTCCCTTTGGAGCTACTGGTGTGAAGAGGTTGAAGAGCATTGGGTTGATCGACCATGTTCCTGGAATGAAAGCTCTTGACATGAACACGGCTGAAGATGCGATTGTGAGACTGACTAGAGAGGTTGTTTCCGGTATGATTGTGACCGGTATGGAAGTTGCAGAGATTGATGGTGCACCAAGAATGGTGAGTGTCTGTCTCCCTTTCCTTGACCAATTCAGTAAGTGTTTAAGATCATGTTGTGAGTTGATGAAGTGGTGATTCAGGGACCAACCTTTGGAGCTATGATGATATCGGGACAGAAGGCGGGACATCTCGCCTTGAAAGCTTTGGGACAGCCCAATGCTTTGGATGGAACCTATGTCGGAGACCTAAGCCCGGAGCTGGTGTTAGCCGCTTCTGATTCAGCTGAAACCGTAGATGCTTAAGGACAAGGTGGAGTTCAGGTGTTTAAAAAACATATTCTGTTTTTGAACTTTCTGGTGTCTTTGTTTCTTTGTAATGAAAATGTTTTTTTGGTGTCAAATTGCGTAAATTATGTTCATTGGTAATGTGTGTTCTTCTTCGATCCTTAATTGGTTTTGTTACTACAAGCACTTCACGTATAGCTTAGTCTATTTCACTCTATTGCATGTTCTGTCACGTATCAGTTTTAAAATATATATGTTCGTAGTCTTCGTATCTGAGGACTAAATTTTATAATCAACTTGTCACTCTCCATTTGCTTTCTACTTCTTTGCTTTCCGTAGGAAACAGAGGAAACTAGAGGGGGATCAACAGTTATGCTCTGCCTCTCTAGTCAGTTATCTTCTTTGACCTAGTTTCTTCTATCTTGCGTTCTAAGTAAACCTGAGGAACTATGAAGATTCATTTGCAACCCTTTTAATCTTCTTCTGATTCTTGCTTTAGTACCCACCTTTATACTTTCCGACAGAATCTTTTGCTCAAGACAACGATGCTCCAAAGAAAGAAGACGAGCGACCACCAGGACTGGTTTATTACAACATAGCTACACCCTAGGATCAAAAAAAAACGTAACGGCTCAAGCGTGGTCTTTCAGATCAATGATTATAATAGCCAACAACGTCACCACTGAGAGCGGCCTAGGAGCCATGTCTTACTCAGTAGCAAGCTGACAAATCCTCTGCTACATAACCAAACGAAAACCTCAAGCTGCCCGTTGCTGCCTCTCTTTCTCTGCTTCCTACAACGACACTGCAACCTCTTGCAACACAAGCACTTGTGGATAACTGCAGAATCAACTAAACTGGGAGGATAATATAAAAAGAAATTCATCTTTATTTACATAATAATCCGACTTATAAATACAACAATGAGGTTATAATCCAGGGGGAAGGTAAATTTTCTGTGTGTTTTTACCTTTTCCTTTTGTTTCGTTTAGTACCAAAAACAAACATGGTTTGTTACATCAATATTACAACATGGGTTTGTATGAAGATTTCACAACGAAAAGTTGTTGTGTGCTGTGTAAGTTAGTGCTCCATGGTTGTCTTGTAAAGAATGCTTGCCACCTGAAGGATCATAGGTTAGGTCTCAAATGGTTTTCTCGTAACTTTTTGTCGCCGGATTTTGTGAGTTATCAGATACGTAAAAAAGTAATATACAAAAAGGCTCTCTACTCATGAATCTTCTCCAATGCTATTTCTTGGCTTGCTATAATATAACAAAAAGCAAAAACGATTAGAAAGACTTAAAAGACAGTTTCATTGTGAGAGTATATCAGTAAAGCTTGAAGGGAAAAGTTTAAAACCTTTTTTAGATACTTCTTGTGGAGTTTCATTGCACCAGAACAAGCTTTCTTAGCATCCAAGTTTCCAGTAATGTCGTTTAAGATCTGAGCAAAACAAACACAGATTATTTGAGGTGTTAAAAAAAAACACTGTGAGAGATCTCTCTCATCATCATCATTACCTTAACAACATCATCGAGTCCTCGAGCTTCGGTCATAAGCTTAGAACTCTTGTCTTTCAAAACACTAGCCACTAAGAACACCGAAATAGGCAAAGGACCTTCAGCACTGCATTTACCACCGTTCTTCATGTTCTCTCTCTCGTACTTCCCGCATTGGTTTATCGACTTCGGTTTACCTTTTGAGGAACCTTCTGTTTTCTCTCCCTCGAACTCAGGCTCCTCGTAGAGAGAATACATCTCCGGATCATACTCTAATGCCCACATCATCTGCTCACAACAAGTCTTTTGTTATTAGCGTGCGGTCCAAGGGAGATGTTTTCTGAGTTTATAAACCGTTTACCTCCCAGAGATACAAGGAGTCGCAGAAAGAGAACTCTCTTCTGAACTGTACCATTATCATCCGAATCGCAAAGAGATAGTCACCTCCACCCAAGTTCTCTGCATTTTCAAGATAAGATCTCATCTAAGGTCAAACATATAGGGTAAGAAGTGCTTCTTACCTAAGTGGTGGTGAAGTTTGGGGTCAATGATCTGAGTGATGGAAGCCAAATGAGTAAGCTGTGCTTCAACTCCAACTGATCTTCCCGTGCTCCGGAAGTTTCCTCGCTTTACAAAAGAGAGAGAGAGAGAGTCAAGGGACTCAAGAACAAACATATATGAACGAACGAACGAACACAAAACAAGAGAGGTGGTAAAATACCAATCTTCGCATGAGTCTTTCGAAACACCAAAAAGCATCAGCTTCGTCTTCAAGAAGCATAATCATAGGAGAACAAAGATCACTCATTCCTGTTCACAAGCAACAACTAACTTATAAGGGCTTTGAACAAAGAGGATAATAATGTGTTCCTTCTCTGAATCTAAAATACCTTGGCAATACCCAACGTCGTTGTCTATCCAGGCGTAAAGAGCTAAAATATCCCAAAGCTTAGACAGATTCTCTTTCTTCTCGTAGAATACCAATGTCCTATCCGTGCGGTTTACATCAAGACCTGATAAACCATAGTGTATGTGAATGATCAATCAATCTCAGAACTAGTTTTCTGCTGTGAGATCACAAACCTATCTGGTGAAGTGTTAGCATCCATTGGATAACTTTCGTGTCCAAAGGTCCTCTGCTTTCAAGCTCTTTGAAGAAATCAGAATCTTCACCTATAATAAAAATCTTGAAATGTTTAGTTTTACCATATCATGACGATCAACTATATCCTTAAAAGATAAAAGAGATACAAACTTGTGTTACCTAAGTTTGTTTCTTGTAGTACAAGAGGGTCGAGAATGGGTTGACCCTTTTCAGTAATCACAGGTGCGGTAATGAAACCACCACTTCCGATGACTGGAAACATTTGTTTGCATTCCTGCTTCCAAGAAGCATACTGCAATCTGAAAAGGAAAATACCAATACTTTTATTTAAGTAAAAAAAACAAAAAAGATGTAGCAGGAAAAGACAATCAGTCACACCTTCTACGTTGTCGGATTTGCTCTCTTTCTTCAAATGTGCTCTTTGGATCATAACAGCCAAGTAAGAACTCCCAAACTTCTCCTCTAATCGTTGGATGGATCCCCTAGAAAACAGTTAAGAAAACAAGCAAATGGGTTTGGAATGATAAGCTAACTATGAGTTATACAAGTGGTTTTTGCAAACAATGTATTGAGATTTTACCCCTCGTTGGATTCGGTTTAGAGTCTTGCCCATATCGAGGGATCCTTCCTGTGTAAATGCAGCTTGCCATTTTCTTACACTTAGAGTTTTACCAGGCTGCACATAAACATAATTAAAGAATAAAGAAAGATACTGTCAGCAAGTGAGACTCTGACTTTCTCTAGACTCTGACTTGTGAAATTAGAATAGCACTGATATCAATACCATAGCATTACTGATTTTACCAAACCACATAACTAGTAATGAATGCTATCATCTCTTGTGTGATCTTTTATCAAAACAATAAAGAGCACACTTTCCACATGCATAAACATAACAAAGGCAAACCAAAATCTCCAAATCCAAATGAGGAATCTGCTCTTTCTCTAAAACACAATCATGAGAAGATGAATATTCCCATCAGAAGACATAGACATAATTTAGTTTATAACAAAACTCATTGTACACAAAAAGCACATGAGAAGAGAATGACACGTCAAGCAACAAAAGAATTGTCCTATGATTATATAAAATAAAGTCAGCAAAGATAGCAGAAAAGAAACCAAATGCTCGATAGAAGATGAAACATTAGGGGGGAAAGGAAGATACTTTGATCTTGAATCTGGTATTGGGGACATCAGTGCACTCAGGTCGAATCTGGTAATAAGAATCTGCTGGTTCTGCCGGCGCTCCCCACATCTTTCTGGAAGTTTTTTCAATCCCAACAAACAATATTATAAAAAATGAAAACTTTCCCGGGAAAAAGGAGAGAAACAAACAAGAAAATAAGATTGGAGAAAAAAACTGGCACCCTCTCAAAAGATCGATTCTCTCTTTGTCAAACTGAGAAAGAAAAGAGAAAAAGACAAAGTTTGAGATCTTAAGAGGGGGCCCAGTTTTTGAGAAAAGATCAAAGACAAAGAACTTTTCTTGTTTTGGTTGCAATGTGTTACGTAATAATTTGTTTCCTCTTTACATTTCTTTTGTTTTTCAATTGGGTGGTGTTTGGAGAAGCAATGGCTTTTGATGGTGGATATGAGGTGGGATTGTTTGGTCAAACCTCGTTGATCTATCTTTAATCGTCTTCTAATCCCTAATTAGAAAACCGAGTTCAAAAGAAGAGAGGGAGAGAGAGAGCTGTGTGTTAAATGTTAGGCCCAACCCAATTTTGGTTTTGTTTGAGTCGGTTTGGTTTGGTTAAGACCAAAATTGATTTCTCTCTTTTTTTTTTTGCTTAAGAATACTAAAATTAATCGAATTTGTTTGTATTTAAGTAATTTAGCCATTTAGGTCATATATATCATACGTAAGTTTTCTTTGTTTTAATCTAAAGAAGTTATTTAATTTGAAATCTGGAGTGATTTTCATTAAAATGATAATTCTTTTGTTATTCAAACATAAATTTTTTTTTTCTAATTTTTAGTTGTTATTTGATTATGATTTTACGTATTTGAATTTGTTTTTAGTTGAAAACCTTATTTAGAGTTAAATTTTAAAGTATTTTGTTAGAGTTTATCATCTAAATTATAAAAGTAAAAAAAAAAAATTTAAAAAGATATTTATTAAAATCATAGTAATTTATCTCATTTTCTCTTAACTATTTGTTAACATCCCGATTAAATTAAATGATTTTTAAATATAAATTGAATATTAGTTTTATCCTATTTTCCATCAACAACCATTCACGTGATTTCTGATCCATTGGTAATAGTTTGGTTACTTAAAAACTTTTTTATTAATTCAATAATTTGTTGTTGGAAAAAATCGCATATTCTCCCCATCAATTTGTAGATTCGATGTCTCTTTTATTTTTATGTAAATTCCACGTTACTGATATAGTTCAAAGCCGCCTCTAATCTAATAAAAATCATATAATTTTAGTAAACACACAACTCAAAAAAGTAGGAAAACAAATAAGGAAAATAAAAAAGACAGTAGCGTTCGTGTACTAATATACTGCACAATAGTGATGGCGAGCTACAAAATTCTAGCAATTTTGTTTCTGTGGTTCCAGAAGAAGAAGTCATTGGTCTCTAGTTCAGACGGATCAATTGGAGCTCAGATCTGCATTTCTGAAATTGAAACCATGATTTGATGTCGTCACTCCAACAGATCGGAACATAAGGTTCAAAAGGTAAAAGCAGTTCAGGCGGTGCATATCAAACAGATCATACAGATCAAAAGTGGGATAAGTGCAGATAAAGAAGATCATGCGGAACAAGTGCAGATCAAGCAGTTCCACCAGTTATTATATATTTAAATAGTAAAAATAATTTAAATAAAATAGACTATATATTTAAATAATAAAAATTACAGTAAAATATATTAAAACATATCATATATAAATATAATATATAAATTACAGTTTTAAATAAATCAAAATATCAAAATTATAACTTAAAGAAATATATTACTACAATTTTAACGAAATACCTGATAAAATCTTACTAATACAATATTAAAATCAAAATATTAAAATATTAACATTTAATGAAATACACATCTCTTACATTAGTATACATATCTAAACTATATTACTATATATATTCATAACATATATCATAGTTAAAACACAAATTGTATAAATACTAAATGTAAAATTACATAACAAAAAAGAATAAGAAATACTAATTGTATATTGTTAAAGTTGTAAGTAAAATAAAATGAAAATAATGTATTTATAAAAATAGATAAACATATTTTGAAATTATGTATTCGTAATTAAATTATTTATCAACAAAAAAGTAGATCAACACCACCAAATGTTAGCGAATGAGATCTGCATGCAAATCTCCTGCTTTTTCCACAAAAAGACAAAAAATATTGAACTGCATGCAAATTTCCTGCTAACTGATTTTTAAAAACATAAATACATGAAGGGTAAAAGCAGTGCAGGAGAACTGCATCTGCGGGTGAACTGTCTTTGTTTTGCCTCTCAATTCGTAACCTAATTCTTAAATCACATGAAACTTAAAACTTTTTCAGATAAAAACATTCATTGTACAACTTGTTTCAAAAGTCAATAACATAAAGTATGAGATTCTTTTATATTTTGGTTCCTCAAATTTAAAGAAAATTTTCACAAAGAATTTTAAATATTAATAAATATATAATTAGATGTTTTAATGGAGTGATTGCTTGCCTGCTTCGACTTTATCTCCATTCTTTAGTTTATTTATTTTTAAACCACTAACTTTTTACCAATCATGATGTAACTTTATCTTTAAATGTTAAAATCTACATCAAACTTTTATTAATTTTGACCAATAATGCTTTAGCTTTATTTTAAAATTTACATCATAAAAAATAAATCAAACTTTTTCTAATGTATTTTAGGTAAAAAGACAACATTTTGTTATAAGATGTAGAATCTGTAAAATGAATACATTTATTTATAAATTAAATAAATTAAAAAATTATAATAAGAACATCTATTAATATTTTAATTTAATTTTGGATGTTTTTAAAATTATTGAAATATTTTAAATAACATAAATATTATTTATGTATCATATTTTAAATAACAATAAACTTTGATAAATTATAAAAGTTCGAAGTTGGAGTAGTTGACGTAAATATTTTATGTATATATCACATATTTTATATATATTATTTTAAAATATCTATAACTTATGGTTATAATTAATTTACTTACAATTTAATTTTTACATCTAAATTCTTACAGTCACAGTCGAACGAGTTGTCATCACTGTAGAATTTTCATAATTTTAAAAATATATTTTTTATATTTACATTGGACAAAATTGGGTTGAGAACCTTATTAGAGAAACATCAATGGTTTAATATCCATTTTGAGGTTTTGATTGTAAAAATAATATTACTTTTATAACTATTTAATTTTTATTTTAATTTTAGATTTTTCTAAAAACTGTACAATTAAAAACATAGCACAAGTTCTAAAGGAGTTGCAAAAGTTGTGTGTTTTAGGAACTTTCCTACATTAACATCATTTTTTATTTTCTAAATATGTTAGATATCCTATTAGAAACCACAGTTGGAGGTGGCCTTAGAGATGTCCCATGCTAAAACAATCTCAATTTCAAAAGTACACATTTGATGTAATAATAATTTTTTATTGGATAAATTTCATATGTTTTAATTAAAATTTACCAAAAATTATATTGCAGTTTGACAGTAATGTTACTCCCAACATTAAATTATGTGAAGACATATAGACAAACAGCGAGTTTGTTAATACAACCATCTTTTAAACCATTGCAAGAGATAGTAAAAGGGCAAACAAGCAAGGGTTAGTCTTTGAGTTTCTGCTTCACTTGTTGAATCTTGTTCTTCATAAGAGATTCTTTTACCTTTCGGATGAGCTCATACAATGATTCAATGGCGCTGTATCGATTATCAGACGTTTTCTTCGTGAGGGAGAGATCAAAAACAAAAGTCTAAAGAGAGTGAAGTCTCCGAAGCCTGAGCTCAGCTAATATACGCCCATATTCTTTTTAAACAAAGCCCAAGCCCATTATGTATAAAATTTAGTTTTTGGCAATTGTGATCCTCGTCTATATATCAATAATCCGTTCCATCTCTTCACCACCGTCCCCTTAGTCTTCCTCAGAAGCAGCAGGTACGTTTTTTTTTTTTTTTTTTGTTAAAATTTCTTTCTCAATGAAACTGAACAAGTAGAAAATGCAGACATTTTTATTTCTTTTAGGTTTTTGTTCATTTTTTTTTCTTTCTAAAAGATTGTTTGTTTTGTTCTTTCTGGATCTGATGTTGTTTTAGACCATGTTATGTTGTTTTAGATCGGTAATGTTATGTTTTTATTTTCGTTTTGAAATCTTGCTGGTGATATGAATGTTATATCTATTAATTTTCTTTCTTTTTTGGCAAATTTCAGGAAATCTTAGTTATGGATACCGTTATGCTTCATGGTGTTGCTCGCGAAAGCTCAGTAGAAATGACGTTCATATGTTCATGTGACATACGCATTAATGCTCTAGTCTTCCGGAACAGGCTATTCTTCATTCCCCTTTTTTCACAGATTAATCCTGTGGTGAATGTTCAATGGATTGGAGAAGAAATGGTAGTGAGGGTAGTTTGTAGTCATTGCCATAGAGGATGCGTATTCAGAGGCGATAATGGTCATGGAACATTTAACGTTATTAACTGAGATTTTTTTTTTGTGTGTGTAATATGCTTTTATAACTATCAAAAACTTGATGTTTGTTTATTATGCTTAGAAAACAATCAAAAGCTTGGATCTTTTGTATATCTTGCTTGGATAACAATTAAAAAAATTATAATGTCCCAGCATTTTCACATCACTCAAAACAAGATATCAGCTAAATCCATGCTTACCTAGTAGGTTATTTTGCAAAGTGACCGAGTTAAGTCAAGAACCACCAAAGACAAATCCACAAGAGATCAAGTTAAGAGACTTATTATTGTTCTGTTTACATGGTTAGGATATGCAAGTGTTATCAATGACAATGGAACTTTGAAGAGAAAAGAAAAAACATTCATTACTTGGGAACTGATTGGGAACTGAAACAAAGGATAATAACTTTGATATGCTAACTGAAACTACATAAAACACACATTCAAACTAACAGAAGAGCATAATTAACTCAAACTACATAAAACACACATTCAAATAATACTAAAAGAGAGTTAATTAACCTAAAAAAGCAACACACACACACACACACAGCGAACTGACTTCAGATGCCATTGGTACATACTGGACACGATGAAGATGTCCGAAAGTGTTGCTCCCCCTCCATCCAGAGCCACGGCAGAATACACCTTCTATGGAAGACCCTTGAGCAGCAAAAGAATCTTAGGTAATTCGCATAAGGATCATTGTAATGAGCAAGCATAGGAGCATAGTCCAACGTATAGTTTCTGTCACATAAAGGACAAGGCTGGTCCATCCCCTCAAACGTGGGTATTACTTGGCTCGGATGATAAACTTCTTCGTCCAAGATGATAAGCTCGCCGAAGGCTTCATTACAATAACAAGCGAAACGGTCTGCCGCTGTTAAGGTACTCAAGTCAACACTATTGGCGACATATCTAAAGATGTTGTTGGTCACTCTAGACCAGCTCCACTCATTCACCAAGCTATTATGTACCCGTCTTTCCGGAGTCACCCTATCCAACTCTTGCTGTGCCGACGCGCTTCCTGAAATGAACTGATGAAGCGCCGCTCTGGACTGTATAACCGGAAGACGAAGATTATAATAAAATGTTCTATCTCTCGCAACAGCTTGATCTACAAGAATGTCAGGCCCATCCGCATTCGTACGGAAAAGCGTTCGAGTGAACTCTTTACCTTCAACCACTACTGCGGAGGTTCTTTGATTACGTCTTCTCATCTCGTTAGTATTATAAACATGACGTTTATAGAGTTCCACAACGTTTTCGACAATCGTCATTTTTTATCTGCAAGAAAGAAAAATAATAGGCACTTTACTTATTAGTATGAAAAACAATCGGCACTCGTAGAAAAACAATTGCCATGAAAAATTATGCAACGAATGTACAAAGATTAGAAAATCTGCAAAGGAATGTACAAAGATTAGAAAGAGCAACGAATACTTTTTAGAAAATAACGATTCTAAAATTATTTTTAGAAAATAAGCAACGAAAGAGCAACGAATTTACAAAGATTGTAAAACCATTACTTGGAAAGTGAATGTACAAAGATTAGGAAAAACAGCTACCTGAACTGAGTGATAATTTCGTTGCTCTGGAGATGTACAAAGAGCTCGAAATGATTATGTGATGATTTTCTTTTTGTTGAGTGGTGATTTTCTTTGATTTGGAAATGTTTATTTATAGCACAATATTGAAGAATATTCTTCAAATATTATCGGTAAATATTTTTAGAATAACTTTTTTTTTTTGGTGTCAGATTTCATTAAAGCTTCATCACTCAGTCATCTTCAATGGACCCCTAAAACAATACAAACTTTTTTTTTTTTTTTTTTCATCAATTAAAGGTTGATAATCATTGCAAATTCCACGCACTAAACAATGGCACAAAACCAAGTCCAATCTCAATATCCCGAGGGGAACCCTCCTTTCCTTGGATCACTCACTGCCACAAGCTTATTGTGCCGGAACTTCCATCGGAATCTTAAACTATGAACTGACCAGTCTTCCCTCCATCCGATTGGCGTTAGAATATGACCTTTCTTTTCCAGCACAACTCTTGTCTTTTTAGAAACCTCGAAATGATCACTGAACAATGTCGTCCAATTTTCAAACGATACTCTGCTTGGTATCAACTGCAAACATATGCCTGCTTGAATGAAAACATATGCCTGCTTTTATTGTAGAAACCATGTCTGGTTCAGTGACCTATTATAACAAAATAGTTTATATTGTATAATCCAAAAAATTATTTTATATCATAAATTTTTTTTTTCAATTCCTACATATATAATTTATATATTATTTTATGTATACATGAGTATTTTTCAAGTTTTAATTCACGCGATAACATATAATTTTATTATACTATAAAACTTTTCAATATAAAAAAAAAATATTTAATTTATTACTAAAATTTTTTAAATGTATAAGTATTTTTAAATTAATTTTACATAATAATAATATATATTATATCTTAATGAAAAACTATATATATAAAAAATTGTTGTTAAATATTTTAAACGTACAAATAATAACTTATTTTAATGATATTTGAATTGATGATGTATCTATTTATAAATATTTTAAACTATTCAGCATGTATGTATAAATAAAACACCTGGTTATTTCTAAATATAAAAACAACCACTTGTCATCAAATCTTGATATATATATATATATCAGGCAGATATTTAAGGTACCTAGGTACCACGTTATCACAAAAAACAAATTGGACTCTAGTGGGAAAGATCTCCAATAGAATAGAACAACGAATAATTTTTTTTACAAAAGAGTTCAAAAAAATATTTTTTATAAGAAAATTAAATAGGTCAACCGCAATCGCTCCCAGTGATCACAAACGCGACTGTTGACTGTTGACCCCCCAACTCCAGGAGCAATATTGTTGCGTTACTTTTTGGTCAGAAACGCGACTGTTGACCCGCTAATCTCGGGCTAAGATGGGCTTTGGGAATAAATGAATAATACAGTGGAATTTTTTGTCAACTTTTTCATTAATAAATTTAAACACCGGTTTTAAGACCCTAACCACATGAAAAACTAATTGGGAGATGCTCTTTGGAAACGATTCATTGCTTCGAGCAAACGATACTTGTCAATGTCATTTCAGTGAATACTGCAACTACACACATGGAGAGTTGATGATTCCTATAAGCTACGTCTTGAGGTTACAGGCCTACTCAATTAACTTTGAAAAAAACTACTCAGTTAACTTTCTTATTCATTATTGTACTCTTTTTTGTTTCACTGCATTGTTGTACTTGTTTTTTGTCAGCTTTATTTTCTTTTGTCAGCTCATTATTGTACTTGTTTTTGGATTAGATTTTCATGTTTTATTAAATATTGTCTTTTTAATCAATTGCAAGTGGCTATCACCCGTTACGAAGTCACGAAACTAGCTAGAGGTGACGTGTCTCTCTATTTTACTGCACATCAAAAGATTAAGGCTTTGATTGGTAGCTATACGGAATGGCGGAATGGCGTGTGAAATGCGATTCCGCAAGTATTTTGACAATCAATAAAATGTTGCGGAATGAAAAAAAAACGCAAAAACGCAGGTTTGCATTTTTGCTGACAAAAATATAAAGAGAAATTTTATTAAGTGAAAAAGTGAGTTTTAGTAGATTATGGTGGAAAAATTTACAAAACTAACACTTTCATATTATTAAATTATATGCTAATATTATCTTAAAATTTAAAATACATAGCAATATTATTTTAATAATAAATAATTATCTTGTAAATAAAGTTCTATTATAATTTATATATTATAAAATGTTAATTTATTGTTAAAAAGTATTAAAAGATAAGTTACATATTTATAATAAGAACTAATTTTTTTTAATAAATTTTAGTTGTTTTCATGTTTTATAATAATTAATTTAATTATTATTTGTTTTTTTCTTATAACAAGTTAAATACCATATAAAATAGTTTAATCAATTTAATATCTATTCCACCATTCCGCAAATTTTAAATTTTTCTGCGACTTAATTAATTTTTTCCGCAGCTTAACTATTATTTCCGCAGCTTAACTATTATTTCCGTGATTCCGTGATTCCGCGATGGTTACCAATCGGAGCCTAAGTAATGTGAGCTTGAGAACCCCATCATACTTGCATGAGATGAGAAGGAAGCAATAAGTGGAAGTCTAAGCAATCTCAGTCTGATTTAGTCTTCAGGACAAACTATCCTTAATTTTTTTCACAATTGGTATCGAAACCATTGTTGACAGATTTTGATTTTGATGGAGATAGATCAAGCAACTACACATATGGGCAATGAATGACTTTTCATGAACAGAATTGTGGGTTTTCAAAAAGACCTTGAACCTAGACGGGCATGTTTGTTTATCTACGGACTGAGCTGGCTAAATGAGTGTTAAGGAAAGTTAATCTTCTTAAATGCTTGTCCACTGCGCCAGTACGCAAGAATGGGTCCGTAAATTAACATGGCAGCCAATATCATTAAAGGCAATTACTGTTACGGCTGAGTTCATATTTAAGAGGAATTTTAGTTATATGTTTTATAAGTGATTGACGTTAATAATCTCCAAATGTTCAATTTCGGAAAACATATATTATAAGAGGGAAAATGATCATTTTATTCCCAAAATATTTGTAATCACCAGTTTAATATTTAAGTATTATTTGAGCACAATTATTCCTTAACTAATAGTTGACTATGCAAAATCGGAAATAAAATAGTTAACTATTAACTGATAAACATAAAATTATCGGATCCATCCACTTTTTAACCATTGAATATTCTAATCATAATTTTGCACAGTCAATGATTAATTGAAAAATAAATATGTGCGTAAAATACTTGAATATTTAATTTACTGACTGAAAATACTTTAAGAATTAAAAACTCATGTTTTTGTTATGTTCCTTATAAGATTAAAGGTCACAAACATCAAATCCTTTTCTAAAAAAATATAATTAAAAATATTTTCAAGTAAAATAAAATTTTTATACGAGATATTTACCTATAGAAAGAGATTATTGAGTTTTTACAATGACATCTAAAACAATACCAACTAATTACAATTATATCGTATACCTGAAGAAGCTTCAGCAGGAAATTCTAAGAGTTCAAAGTAGAGATACACCAAACAAAAAATTTAAGATGCAATTGGAGGCTTTGCAAAGCGCAAGGAATACTCTCGCTATTGTCGCGGTCTTGATTGCATCTGTTACTTTCACATGCGGTTTAAACCCACCTGGTGAGGTCTATCAAGGAAGATACTCCATTGAAAAATCAACGGCGGAAAAAACATTAGCTTTCATGATATTCTGGACAAGCAATAGCATCACGTTGTTTACATCAGTGAGTATGGTCATTCTTTTTGTCACCCCATTATACCTTACAGGAAGGACTCGCTTTTAAAGTTTTTTGGTTATAGCTCATTGGATGATGTGGGTGGCTGTAGCAGCCATGGCAAGTGCTTATGTCTTCGCGGCATTGGTAACTTTACCTCATTTTGGAGAAACCAATTGGTTAATATATGCCATTGTTGCTATTGCCAGCTTGACGCTAGGCGGTATGTTTGTTTATCTACGGTTTAAGCCAGCTAAATGCATGTTAAGGAAGTTAATCTTTTTAAATGCTTGTTTACAGTGGCGAATTTACGTTGATTGTGGAGGAGGCAGCTGCTCCCACAATAATCTAGAAATATGTCTATTTGCATAAGAAACAATATGTTGTCTGTAGCATAGTTGGTTTCAAACATTCGGCTGCCCCCCTTTAAACCACGGTTCAAACTTCACCTGAGCCATTTGCTTCTCTTTTATTTATTTTATGTCCCAATTAAAGGCTACTACAGTTACTGCTGAATTCACTTTTAATAGGAAGCCAAGTAATATGTTTATAAGTGATCAACGTTTATAATCTTCATTGTTCAAATTCGGATGACATATGATATGTTGTAAGAAAACAAAAATGTTCTCACATAATGCATGTTTATTTGACCCCAAAACTGAACACACAAAATAGTTTTGAGTTTTCATGCAAGATATAAGATTGGTAGTTGTATCTTATCAAGGCCGTAGAACTAGGCCCTAAAGGTTCCATGACTTGCATAAATTGAAGCAAAGGCACAAAAAGGACTTCTTTTGTTTGGGTGGGCCGGGGCGAATAGAATAACTGACCCAAAATGGGTTGGTATGAATATTAGGGTGGAAATTAGTCTTGAAAAGGTAAATTATGAAGTTGAAGCTACAATGTCTTTGTTCAAAGACTTTATTTAAAGGTAAAGCTATGCCATTCTTGTAACCACCAAACCAAACAGCTCCTTCTCATCTATAACATATGTGTATTTGCATTTGCTTTGACTTGTCTTTCTCTCTCCAACTTGCCTCCTTCAACATAAAGCCAAATTCTAAATTAAAATCTCCAAACCAAACCGAAGACCTAGCTATACCGACATGTACCAAACAAAACTTGGACTATCGGATAATCCAACGTAACAACCATATGTTGAACTACCGCTATACTTAACAACATTCCGTTTTATAAAAATTATGAGATTCATGTTCTTGATTCAACTACTTAACCGAGTGGTATTTCTGAGTAAACCGGAAAACACAAATAAACCGTATTCTCTCTACATGTAACAAACACTCATCTCATTTTCTTCACATGAAACATCAGGTACGATCTGCCACTAATAACCTAAACACAAAGCAAGGTTAGGTAAATGAAACAGACCCTTTTGAATAATCATAACAAATACATAAGAAACGTAAGATCCATTTTCCCTCCTCGGACATACATCTCCTTTTAGACAAAACCACAGTAAGATCGAGAAGAGGGAAACATAGACTTAAACAGAAACAAGACAGATGCAGTTGCATATATCTCCAAGCTTGAGACATGTGACGGTGGTCACAGGGAAAGGATTGAGAGAGTTCATAAAAGTGAAGGTTGGTTCCAGAAAATTCTCGTATCAAATGATGTTTTATTCTCTGCTCTTCTTCACTTTTCTTCTCCGGTTCGTCTTTGTGCTCTCCACCGTTGATACTATCGACGGCGATCCCTCTCCTTGCTCCTCTCTTGGTATGTTGTTCATGTCCCTTCCTTATTCATTTTAAGTGTAATGGTCGAGCTTAATAAAAATAGCTTACATCTATAAATATTTCAAGAGAATAGATATACTTAATCTTATAACTACTCTAGATAATAATTTTTTTGTGTTTTCACGCTTGTTAAAACACAATAATTGATAATATATACTCCAACAATTTTAAACTAGTATTAGTTTAATAAATACATTAAATTTTTTAGAATACAATTTATCATTCTTTTTGTCAGCAAATACTACGATATATATATATCATTATACAAAAATTAATATTTTAAACCATTTTTTATAAAAATGTTCATCTTTTTAAAAATATCGAAAGTATGTATTCTAATTATGAGACGGGGCCTTTCTCTTTCAATTTAACAGCTTGCTTGGGGAAAAGACTAAAACCAAAGCTTTTAGGAAGAAGGATTGAGACTGGTGTAAGTTCTCTAACTTCATTTTTTGAAGATTCTTGAGCATATTCAACTTTACTGGAGTTAAAAAGGTTAATTTGCTTTGGATATTTATCTAGAATGTTCCAGAAGCTATGTACCAAGTTTTGGAACAGCCTTTAAACGAACAAGAGCTAAAAGGAAGATCAGACATACCACAAACACTTCAAGATTTCATGTCTGAAGTCAAAAGAAGCAAATCAGACGCAAGAGAATTTGCTCAAAAGCTCAAAGAAATGGTGACATTGATGGAACAGAGAACAAGAAATGCTAAGATCCAAGAGTATTTATACCGACATGTTGCATCAAGCAGCATACCTAAACAACTTCACTGTTTAGATCTTAAACTAGCGCACGAACATTCCATAAACGCAGCCGCACGTCTCCAGCTTCCAGAAGCCGAGCTAGTCCCAACCTTAGTCGACAACAACTACTTTCACTTTGTCTTGGCTTCAGACAATATTCTTGCAGCTTCGGTTGTGGCTAAGTCTTTGGTTCAAAACTCTTTAAGACCTCATAAGATCGTTCTTCACATCATAACGGATAAGAAAACTTATTTCCCAATGCAAGCTTGGTTCTCATTGCATCCTCTGTCTCCAGCTATCATTGAGGTCAAGGCTTTGCATCATTTTGATTGGTTATCTAAAGGGAAAGTTCCGGTTCTTGAAGCTATGGAGAAGGATCAGAGAGTGAGGTCTCAGTTCAGAGGTGGCTCATCGGTTATTGCTGCTAGTAAAAGCGAAAACCCAGTTGTCGTGGCTGCTAAGTTACAAGCTCTTAGCCCTAAGTACAACTCCTTGATGAATCACATCCGTATTCATCTACCAGAGGTAGATTTTGATCCGTGTGACTTGTGAAGAGTACTTCCACCATTAGACTTACAACTTCTCTGTCTTTGCAGTTGTTTCCGAGTCTAAACAAGGTTGTGTTTCTAGACGATGACATTGTGATCCAAACTGATCTTTCACCGCTTTGGGACATTGACATGGATGGAAAAGTTAATGGAGCAGTGGAGACATGCAGAGGAGAAGACAAATTTGTGATGTCAAAGAAGTTCAAGAGTTATCTTAATTTCTCAACTCCGATCATTGCTAGAAACTTTGACCCAGAGGAATGTGCATGGGCTTATGGGATGAATGTTTTCGATCTAGCTGCTTGGAGGAAGACTAACATAAGCTCCACTTACTATCATTGGCTCGACGAGGTAATAACAAGAACCACTAACTAGCTAACAAACACTATCACGCAGTGATCAATTTCATCTTGACAATTTTTCATGTTGCAGAACTTAAAGTCAGACTTGAGTTTGTGGCAGCTGGGAACTTTGCCTCCGGGGTTGATAGCTTTCCACGGCCATGTGCAGACCATAGATCCGTTTTGGCATATGCTTGGTCTCGGATACCAAGAGACCACAAGCTTCTCTGATGCTGAAAGTGCAGCTGTTGTTCATTTCAATGGAAGAGCTAAGCCTTGGCTTGATATAGCATGTCCTCATCTACGTCCTCTTTGGGCTAAGTATCTTGATTCCTCTGACAGGTTCATCAAGAGCTGTCACATTAGAGCATCATAATAATAATCAAATATCAAAACTCAAATCACAAGTTGGCTAAAACCCAAGAGAAGAGATTCACAGATCAACTCATAGGAGCAAACTTACAGATCATGTTTTGCTGTCTCTTCTGTTTCTACATTTTTTGTACTTTCACTCTCTTATGACGAGAAAGTAAAAATCTATTCTATGTATTAATGTAAGAACCCATAATTTGAGAGAGGATCTGCCAAACTCTGCTTAAATTTACATGTGAATAGATAACATTGCGTCAAGCAATTGGAGTTTACAATGTCATAACATCGTTCAACAGATAACAGTTATATAACCATAACAACCGATAAAACAAAAGCAAGGATAAGACTAGAGAAAGCTGAGGAAGAGGAGAGCAAAACAAATGAACTTTTCTTTTCTCTTTTCAGAGGAAGGAAGAAGTAAACAAGTTGAAGATTTTTTTCTTGAGGTTTCTTTTTCTCCTCAGTTTAAGCAACTGGTGGACGAAGGACATGATCCTGAGAAGTATCGACTGAAGCAGGAGGCATGAACTGCCACATGGCAAGTCCAGGGTAACTGATGATTGGCACCATCTTGCTTCCAGGAGCTTGGCCTTGGGCAGAAGCAAAAGCAGTTGGCATCATAGGTGGGGCTGGGAAAAAGCTTGGTTGAGGAGCATTCATGGCTTTCAGCTGTTGCTCCAGCTTCTCTTTCTCTGTCTTTAGCCTCTGCTTCTCATCTCGCAGCTCGTTTTTCTCGGTCTGATCAAGAGATCACAAGGACACTAGTAAGCAGTTGAAGGTTTAATATGGAGAAAGGAGGATTACAAATCGAAGGAACTTCACCTTTAACTCTTTGATTTTGTCTTGAAGATTTGAATTGGAGTCCTTCAACTTCTGTGCCTCGCCGCGTAGCTGTGTCACCATGCGGACAGCATCGACCAAGATTGCAGCCTTGTCTGTTTTGGGAGGATGTCCAGGCTCCAACAATACACCCAATTCCATAAACCTATAACAAAGGTGATAAATCTCAGTTGCTACAATAGGAAAAAAAAAGAAGTAAAATACAAAATTGAAAAAGATAACTTGTCGTTCAGCCTATCACGTCGCTGCTTCTCTCTACATGCTTTCGAGCTAGTGGCAGACGATGATTCACACCTCGCCCTGAGAAAAGGTAATAACCTTGTAAGCCAAGAAAATATTTCCAAAGGAGCCAATACAGATACCACAAACAGGTAAGCTACAAACCCATTTCTCAAAAACTTGCTAGAGTTTTGTGGAGTTGAGCAGGAGAAGGAAGCTTTACCTCTTTCTGGAGGCAGGTTCCTCGGTGGCTTCTGAGTTTCCAGCTGAACCATCAACCCCCGCGCTGAACAAACAAGAAAAACATCAAGCAACGAAGTTATAAACTAATAAATAAGGAAGAAGAAAGATTGGCATGGTAAGGTCAACCTAGCCATAATAATCAAGAAACATGCACATACACATACACAGTTGACTCTGGATATACAAACAAAAGACCTATCCTGAAGACTTTGAACCAACTGAAAGAGGATATCTCACCACCTAAAGAACCAAACTTTGAGCTTAAAAATGCCTTTTTTCTGATGATAAATAGCTAACAATCGCGTCTCAGGTTCTTCTCTGTAACCTACTCAAAAAAAATCCCACTAGCTTAGACTCAGCCTAATTGAATCAGTTAGAGAGAAGAGAGGTAGTTTAAAGAAACCTGGAGTTAGAAGAGACGGCAATAGGTTGATGAAGAGGCCAAGAGAAACCAGGACCTTGTATGCTGAAACTTCCGTACTCGTCATCGATCAAGTCGCATACCCAATTGCCGTTTTCGGGAGACATCATCTCCTGATGATACTCCACCAAAGATAAACCAAAAAAAGACGGTGGTGAGGTTTTATCACTCTCGGAGAGTAGTTGAAAACTCCCGGCGGTGATCAGCGAGATTCTGTTCGGAAAAATGGAGCTTTAGCCGAAGCTAACTATGCTGTTAACTTTTTTTTATTTTTAATTTGGTTGAGGAAGGAAGGAAGGAAACATGGAAGAAGAAGAAGAAAAACCGTTGGAGGAGAGGAGAGGAGTTGTGGAGTCCAGAGATTAGAGTTGCTTTCACGCGCACTCTTCATTACTTTATATTGTGTCATTTTTATTTTATTTTAGTCTGTATATTATATAGTTTTATGCGTTATCTCGTCACATTTAACATATATTTAGTCACGCGCACTCTTCATCTCAGGTTCTGTTTTATGCGTTAAACCTATGAACTACTTGATCAGGGATATCCATCCATACACCGTGGGTATATCCTCCCAATATATTATACTATATAATTAGCACATTTCTATCATACTATTCTATTTGTTCATGGTCCTTCTCTTCTTGTTAGAGCACCTCCAATCAAATATCTACCAATCAGATATCTAAATACATATATATATATATGTATATATATATATATATATATAATTATAAGGTCCACAATTTTGTAGAAAATCTAACCCAAAATTTCTCTGAAAAAATTTGTTAAAAAACTTTGAGTTGGTTTTTCCACAAAGTTGTGGATCTCACAATTACATATATATATAATATATATACATATATATATGTATATAGAACTCTAATGAATAGAACCTTTATTGAAAATGCTTTTATATATACATAATTTAAAATAAAATACAAAGTAATTATACGGGAGATGATCGTCTATACAACAAAATATATGCCTTTTTAAGAAGAAAAAAACACAACAAAAAATATGAAAGCTAATTATGTTAAAATTTGAAGAACTTTGCAGTCCTTTTATTTCAATATTAAAGGTCAATTTATGACGTATAGAACGTAACTGATGATCCAACGTAACTGATTTTAGTTTGATTAATAATGTCTGCAGAAGTGACGTTGTATATCAACTAGATTATTTATGATAAACTTCCAATATTCTGAAATCAAATGTTTCATAATATATGAAATAAATGTTTTAGAGTTTGAGTTATTCTTTTCCCAAGTTACATGGAGCGGTGAGGCATGGATCCTGCCATTGTTCCAGATGCTTTTAGTTTACCTTATCTACTAGATGGAAACCAACAAGAATTGACTATATCATACAATAATTTATATTTCTAGGCAATATGTTCTCAATATATCCAGAAAATAAATCATTACATGTTTAAACTAATAAGATTTATCAGGTCTAATGAATGATCCAGTGACTAACATAACAAAATGAAACAACAAAATAAAAAAAAATAAGAACTAGTGCAGTAACATCCGACATACTATAAATATACGATTCTTTTGTGTGATAATAGTTGTTATACATATATGAACTATATATATATATATATATCAAAATTTGGTTTTTGAGATGATAAGATTTTGTTGTAACTAGGTGATACCAATTTAACATTTCATATATTCTTTTCTAGTTTCCTCACCCTCTGATTAGGTGTTTATAGCTCTCCTTCTGCTTTGCCTAGCTCTTCTGTTAGACTAGCTTGTGCCTTTTCAACAGCAAGTCTTGCTTCTTTCTCTTTACCAAGAGAATCATTCTCAGCCTAAAGCAGAACATATTGACTTAAAATATGAGACAGACATAAGTAGTTAACTAAAACTGTCATTTCTTACCAACTTCTCCATTTGTTCCTTGGCAAGTTGCTGTTGAACAGATTCAGCTTTCATTCTCAATTATCATATTCAGCTCTACCTTCCTTGTTTTTCAAGCTAACCTCTATCATCAAATTGCAATAACATAAAGTTCAAATTCCTAACTTAGAATGAAGAAATACGCAAACAACTTAAGTTAAAAAAAAATAAAAAAATTGCATGCATAAAATAGAAAAGGATTAAGGGATTTGTTATTTGTTCCTAAGTGGCATTAATGAAAAGGCAAATTAAAAAAAGTATCAATTTTTTTAAAGTCACCTTCGCTTTTTTCTTATTTCTTTCATTGAGATATAAAATTAATTAAAGAAAAGAAAAAACAAATAACCCAATCAATAATACTAATAACTCCGCGTAATTCTCGCGTGTTTGTGTTCTGGGAAAAGAAGAGAAGACAATTTTGATAAAAGAAAAATTGAACGAAAACGCTTCAAAATTTTCTGCTCGACTTTTCTGGGGAGAAAAAAAGGTCGAAACTTTTTTGGTCAAAATGTTGGTTTGGTAGAGCGCATCGACGACAAACGCATAAACACCAACTCTTCTCCGTTTACGCTGTGCTCTTGTTTTCTCGCAACGTGTATTCATCTGGAGACTTTTTTTTTTTTTTGTGTTAAAAGTTTCCATAAAAGGGTGGGTCTGCATTGTATTTAGCAATTTTGATCTGAAAGCCTTGGCCTTTTTGGAGTAGCTGATGAAATGAGAAGTAATAGATATGCTTGGAATGATTCGAGGAGGAGGAATGTGTAATCTGAATTGGGCTCGTTTGGTTTTCTGGTTGGTTCTGCTCTCTGGGTTCTTCTTGGTGATTACCTTGGAAGAGAGTTCAGAGAAAGATGAGATTTTTCTTACTCAATTCATGGTTCCACCTACAGGGCATGTCAATGAACAAATGGTAAACATTGTCTTTTTTTCTTGCTTCAGTTTTTGGTTTTAGATGCCAAGATTTCATTATTTGGTTTTGATTCATGTCCCCTAAGAACATGAAGATCATCTCTCAACGCTTAGAAACATTATGGTTTTCATTTTAATTTTGCAGCTTTTAAAGTTCTTTCTCTTGTATGTTTGTTGTACAATGTTTGCCAGGTGGAATCATCATGGGCGCAGCGTTGTTGGCAAGATCCAGATTGTGTGAAGGAAGCTGTTGCATTATTCAACTTATGTTTTCCAGGATCAAAGGATAACTCTGAGCTATTTGGTTTCACCCCTTCCCATCTGAAACAAACTCTTCTTGGTTGTATCCAACAACAAGGAGATTTGAATGGTCATAACCTCAAGCTCTTACCATCCATCCTTGATAATGCTCCCAGGAGAAAATTATCTTCTACACCTGTCTCTTCCCCTCCTCCTCCTGCTTCTAAGAAAAGCGTTTCTAGAATTTTAACTTCTAAACCAGCTTCATCTGCAAAAGGAAAAGAGGACCATGAGAAGACAATCATCATCGCGGTTGTCACCACTGCGGTTTCCACCTTTTTGCTTGCTGCATTGCTCTTCTTGTGCTGTACTAAGGTTTGTGGAAAGGGTTCAGGAGGCAGGATAAACGATGAACGGCCTCTTCTTAGTTTAAGCAGTAACGAGTACTCTCTTGGTAATATAACATACTATTCTCCTCTTTCTAATCTATAACAGAAAACTTTCTTGTTAAGAGCATCTCTAACCCCACTGCAAAATTGACTGCAAAATGGAGTGGAAAATGCAGTCATGAACAAATAAAAAAGGCATTGGTTGGAGATGCTCTAAGTATATTTTTAACATCAAAACATACTTTTTAATATGCTTTCAGGTTCCTCTAACAACTTTGGTGGTTCTGCCAAAGGTCATCAATCTTTTAACGGCAGTAACTCTGACAATTTTGTTACGTTAGAGGAAAGGATGTCACAAGATGGAATGTTTAATATGTTCAATGATGATATCATCAGCAGTCATGGGATTCCGCCGTTGAAGGCTCCACCTGGAAGAATATCTTCTAAACTTTCATGGAAGCCTCCTTCTGGAAAAGTGGAGCCACTTCCACCTGAACCACCCAAGTTTCTTAAGGTATCCTCTTCAAAAAAGGCTTCTCCTTCTCCACCGCCACCGCCTATGCAGTCTTCTGCTGGTCCTCCAAGACCACCTCCTCCAGCTCCTCCACCTGGCTCTAGTGGTGGGCCTAAGCCACCTCCTCCTCCTGGACCAAAAGGACCACGTCCACCTCCACCGATGAGCCTCGGCCGGAAAGCTCCTCCAGCGTCTCCTGGGCCAGCGAATCCAGGAGATGATGATGCTCCCAAAACAAAGCTGAAGCCGTTTTTCTGGGATAAAGTGCAAGCAAATCCGGAACAGTCTATGGTTTGGAATGATATAAGATCAGGATCCTTCCAGTAAGACATGCCTTTTGGAGTTGTTATCTTTTTTAAATCATTTATTACTTTGGCGCAGTTACTTATTTTCTTCTTGTTTTTCCAGGTTCAATGAGGAGATGATAGAGTCATTATTTGGATATGCAGCTACAGACAAGAATAAAAACGACAAGAAGGGAGGTTCTGGACAAGCTGCTGTGCCTCAGTTTATTCAGATTCTTGAACCAAAGAAAGGACAAAACCTATCGATTCTCTTGCGTGCTTTGAACGCAACAACTGAAGAAGTGTGTGATGCACTTCTTGAAGGTAAACCTTATAAAGTTTAAGATGCATTCTCCTATGCGTTTCTCTAACACAAACTTGTTTGAATCAGGGAATGAGCTTCCTGTAGAATTCATTCAGACTCTGTTAAAGATGGCACCAACACCGGAAGAAGAACTAAAGCTTAGATTATACTCTGGCGAACTAGCTCAGCTGGGAACAGCTGAACGCTTCCTGAAAGCAGTTGTCGATATCCCTTTTGCTTTCAAGCGTTTAGAGGCACTTCTTTTTATGTGTACACTCTACGAAGAAATGGCCTTTGTTAAAGAATCGTTTCAGACACTAGAGGTACGTTTCCTAATAGCCAATCAAAGCTTCTTTAGTCTTTCTCAGTAATCTTTCTTCTCTCTTTGGAAGGTTGCTTGTCAAGAACTTAGGGGAAGTAGGCTGTTCCTGAAGCTCCTAGAGGCGGTTCTCAAGACCGGAAACCGAATGAACGACGGTACATTCAGAGGTGCTGCTCAAGCTTTCAAGCTAGACACTCTTCTGAAACTAGCAGACGTGAAGGGAACCGATGGGAAGACCACGCTCCTCCATTTCGTTGTTCAGGAGATAATAAGAACCGAAGGAAGGAGAGCTGCGCGTACCATCAGAGAGAGCCAGAGCTTCTCCAGCGTCAAAACAGAGGATCTAATGGCAGAGGAAACCTCTGAGGAGATGGAAGAGAATTACCGCGGCCTCGGACTTCAGAAAGTCTCAGGCCTGAGCAGTGAGCTCGAACACGTGAAGAAGTCTGCAAACGTGGACGCTGATAGTTTGACAGGGACTGTTCTCAAAATGGGACACGCGTTGTCGAAGGCTAGAGACTTTGTCAACTCAGAGATGAAGAGTTCGGAAGAGGAGAGCGGGTTTCGTGAAGCGCTTGAGGATTTTATTCAGAACGCTGAAGGAAGCATTATGGAGATTCTTGAGGAAGAGAAGAGGATAATGGCGTTGGTGAAGTGCACAGGGGATTATTTCCATGGGAAAGCAGGGAAAGATGAAGGGTTGCGTTTGTTTGTGATTGTGCGTGATTTCTTGATAATCTTGGATAAGTCTTGTAAAGAAGTCAGAGAAGCTAAAGGCAAACAAGTGAAGATGGCGAGGAAACAGGGGTCAACAGCCTCAGCAGCTTCTTCTGAAATTCCAAGAGCACCTTCGTTAGATCCTAGAGAGAAGCTGTTTCCAGCTATTACAGAGAGACGTGTGGATCAGTCTAGTTCAGATTCAGACTAAAAGAAAGTATAGTAATCTTGGGGTTTTGTTACTTGTGTTAGGAGATGCGGTTTTGCTGAGAGCTTCTGATGGTATTAACTTGCAGAGATTTCAGGTTTTAGTAACTGATATACATAATACAATCATGAAAGAGGTTTTGAGGTAAATATAGCTGCAGGGGGTCGTTGACTTTGGTGCTACTGACATTCTTAGCCTTAGTTTTTTAGAAACACACGTTTTCCATTTTCTTTTTTTTCTTGAATCTTGTTGGAAATAGAAGAGTAATCCTTATGTGTTTGATTTTGTAACATTACTATCAGTTAACAATTATATGTATTCATTTTGAACTGAAACCAAATCAATTCAATTTTTTTAAGGGTACAAAGTTCCTTGATTATGATCACATATTCAGACAAACTAAAAACAAGTTGTCCAAGCAATAGATAGAAACAAAGCCCTAAGCAACTGAAAAGAACAAAGAACAAACATGTGATCTAGATTACTATTTTTCATTTGATCTTAAAGCCAAAACAAATTAGAGTCAGAGAGAGACGTTCTGTATCTTGAGTTAAGACCTAATCTTTGTTGTTGACAAAAAAAAAAAAACTAATCTTCGTGAGGCTTTGAGGCGCCAGACTTCTTGGGACAGTGAGACTGTCGGTACAAGAATAAAAAAATGTGAATAAACACAAATTAGCTACAACATCTTTATAATTATAGTTTTCAAACTACAAATAGCCATTTCTTTTTTATAGAAAACAAAATAAACCACTTAATTACCACATAGCGATTTTTTGAACATTGAACAACAATTTGTATGTATAACCAAATAGTTGCATTCCTTGCATATTTTACCATTTTTAAACGTGGAACTTGTTTTACAACAAATAAACAAAAATAACTTTTTCATTCACAAAAGAAAGATATTAGACAAGCTACAATTAACAAACATTCAATTACCATCAAGATCAGTGTATTCCTCCTAATAAATTCTACAAATCATCCTAAAACCCTCCCAAAAATAAATAAAATTCAATAATCATAATTATAAACTTAAAACACATTTTGTTTTAGCAATAGTCTTCAAGTGTACTGTCCAGGGAGTTATCTCTCCTATGATTTTCCGACGGAACTGATCTATTTCCAGTCTGTTCCCCACCAGACTCCACCGTAGGAGGAAGCGGAGAAGGTGAGGCCAACTTCTTCTGACGTTTTCTTGAATGTCTCACCTTAATGACACGAGTCAAAACCTGCACAACATCCCTCATGTTGGGACGTTTCCTCGGTGCACGAGAGATGCATTTATATGCAAAAGCAGCAACTTCATTCACTTCTTGTAGATCAAATCTCCCATCTAATCTCGAATCCACAATCTCTTCCCACCCAACCTTCTCCTCTGCATTCATCGCCGCCTAGTTTCCATCAAAACAAAAAACGTTTTTACATGTAATTCTTCATAGAAACAATGTGAAAATGAAGGATCAAACTTGTTTTTTACCAGCTCAACGTACTCCATTAGACCTTGTTGAGGGTTTCTTGCAGCTATAAGCTCGAAAAGCAAAACCCCGAAACCATAAACATCGCTTTTCTTGGTGAATGTTCTTGTAGAGATGTACTCTGGATCGAGGTAACCAAACGTTCCTCTGATGTTAGCAGCATGTTTGTCTACCATTTCTTCTCTAGACAGGCCAAAGTCAGCCACCTGTGAAGTTAAAAAAGCCAACCACAATGAGATAGATAACTTGAGGTAATGAGATCTCAAATGGGTTAAAAAGAAGATGATTTACCCTAGCTCGCATGGATTGATCTAGCAAAATGTTGGAAGATTTGATATCTCTGTGGATTACAGGAGGAACAGCCTGGAAAAGAAAGATTGAATATAACATAGCTGTTCAAGTTGTGGTTCTTAAGAGATTGCAACAGAAGGTATTAGCTTTACCCCATCATGAAGATACTCTAAACCGCGTGCCACGTCTAAAGCAATGTATACTCTCAAATCCCAGCTCAACGGTTCATGTTTTTCACCTGTATCAGGAAACCATATTATAGTGTCTTTCAAATTTGTATGACAGCTCATTAGATGAGTGAATTTCGAACCATGTTAGATAATTGAGGTGAGTGGCTATAGTGAATAGTTCGATATTGCATTCGTTTACTGACAAACATATTGATAAACTATCAAGAGAAGCTGCTTACTGTACAAGTGAGAAGCCAAGCTTCCTTTACTCATGTAGACATATATAAGCATGTGTTGTCCTTTCTCTGCACAATAGCCCACCAAGTTCACTAGGTTGCGGTGATGCAACCTTCCCAATAACATAACCTGATATAAAATAAGGATCGAGCTTAGGAATAAACTAAAGGGGATAATAAGAACTACAGATAAACTGTTAAGACAATAGCCGTTCTTATAGATTGAGCAATAGATATTTCATAAACCCCAAGTATGGGCATACTCAACCTTTCCTAATGATGCTTGTCAACGATTTTTCATGTCTCCTAGACTTATTCGTTGGATTTGAATGTCATACAGAATTATCAAAGAATATTTCATATATATATATATATATGTGTGTTTTACCTCTGTCTGAAACTCTTTCTCGCCCTGTTTGGAATCAGTGGCGAGAACTTTGACAGCAACGGTCTCACCGGTGGACATTTGAGCTTTGAAGACAGGTCCAAATGCTCCTTGGCCTATCAAAGACGTGAAATTACATGTTGCTTTCTGCAAATCCCTGAATCAACCACCAAAGAACATATGTTCATAAACAATATAAAGACCAAGAATGCAGAGATATATATCCATCAAGATTCAACATAAGAACCAACTGAACACTCCAACACCATTATTTATTTCTCTATTTATTATCCCTTCTTACAAGACAAAGTCTAATCCACATTGGTTAACAGACAACAAAAAAAAAAAAAAAAAGTTTGCAGAGGAAACTCAGAGAGAAACCTGTAAGAGTATTCCAAAATGCCAGAAGCAGAGATGACACTGGTCCTCTTACTAAACCCATCAAGCCAACCAGACCTCCCATTGCTCGAGGATCTGACAGGTGAATCAGGACCAAGAGTGGAATCCGACATAATGTTGCAAGAGTTAGCACCGTTCTCTCTGATTGGAAGCGCAGCACTTCTTCTGCTTGAGCCACCACCACTGTTGACAATCTGAGATGTCTTTCTATGGTACCTAAAGCAGAAGAATGCTGAAATAGCTAACAACACACCAATCACCACACCAAGTGAGATCCCAACGATCAAACCAAATGACTCTCCTTCCATTCTTCCAACAATGTAATCGAAGCTTGTGGATGCCTCAAGCTCTTGTAAATGCCTCTGCAAACAAAACAAACAAACAAAAACAAAGTAAATAATGGCGGAATGTGAGAGGAAGAGGAGGAAGACAACTACATAATTAAAATAAAAAGGAAAATATTAGCTAAGGCGTTGACAATATCAACTCTTCAACAAAAGCTTGCGGTGAAAATTCATATCAGCGTGAATCAATTCGTATCTTCCTTCAATCCTATAAATATAAATATATAATATAAATATATATATATAAAATACCCCCTTCCCTCCAAAGAAGATACTAATATATTAATGAGGTTTCGAGAAGATCAGAGGTCAGATTTGACTTCTTTGCGGAATTCAGCTTCGTTCAGTAAAAATAGTTAATAGGAATTTTCTCGGGAAAATATTTGGAGAAACCAAACCAGGAAACGGTTTGAAACAAGGAAGAAGAGATGTGTAATGAATCTGGAGAGTTGCGCAACTTTTGATAACGCCGCTTCGTAAAGACGACAAAAAATATACCCAGGAAAGTCTCACCTACTACTACTACTACACAACAGAAACAAAGGAGGTGTGGATTTTTACCTGCGGATATATGTAAAACTTTAGAAAATTGCTGCATTTTTGGATGCTTGGAAGAGAGAAAGTTTGAAGATAAAGGGAGAGTAAAATTTTTCCAGAGCTTTGCTTTGATTGCAGAGAAAAGAATCCAAGAGAGAGAGAGAAAGTCTGTGTGTGTGTGAGAGAAAATGACTGAGATAGAGAGAGAAGTAGAGAGGTTCGACTTCAAGCAAACGATTACAAATGGCAAATTTAANAAAAAATATATATAGTATTTTTTTTTAATATTACAAATAATTTAAAAAAATTAATATGGAAAATTTTTTTTTTAATAATTTATTTCCTTTTAACTATTTTTTTTTTTTTTTTTTTTTTTGGAAATGACGTTACTCCTCTTATGTAGAAGAAAATTGAATGCTAGTATTAGATTTGATTTGAGTTTTCTATATTCTCCAAAAATAATTTATTGAGAATCATTTATATATTAATTGATAAGCACTATAAAATGTTAGCTATGATATATGTTACCACTAAAATAATTCTTCCAATATGTAGAAAATAAATTAATTCATCTAAATATATATTATACTTTTGATTAAATTAACTATTAAATTAATTAGTAATTTACAAAAAGAATATTTTGTTATTTCTTTAAATAAAAGTTACAAAATTATTTAATATAATTAAAATATATATGATAATCAATAATTTTTAATAATAAAGATAAATAAATTATAATTTTACTGTAAAAATGTTGATGAAATGTGTAAAAATGTTGATGAAAATATCTATGTGCAATAAATTTAGTCAAAAAAAATATCTCTCTGCAATAAAAGAAGAGAAAGCGTATATAAAATCAATATAATGATAGAAAAATGAAAATTGTGTTTCTGTCGTGGGCGTTTTGTGGGTCCCCCGAAACGGGTATGCTTATCATGATTGGATGCATTTATCTTTTGGGATCGTACATTCTCCTTCTCAGTGGACTTTTTTGTTTCCTGAGATGAATTTCAAGGGTTATGATTACATGCATCGCGGTCTATCATATGCTTTCTGTATATCCTCTACATTCTTGGATCATCCAGAATTTATATGAAAACATAAACTTGGATTTGGAGGAAAAACTATATATACTTGGAAATAGAACAGGTGGAAAACACAATTTCTCCAAAACCATTTAAAAGGAAAATATGAGAAAAGACGATTGCAGTATATTAAAAAAATTCTAAGCCAGAGCAGGTCATTTGATCAAACCAAGGAAACTTGTGATTCCAGTCAATTTATTTACTAACATATTTCAGCTGTAAATACGTTAAATACTCTCTCCATTTCAATTTAATTGTCCTCGGAGAAGAAAAAATTTGTTCCAATATAAGTGTCGTTTTATAATTTCAATGCAAAATTTATTAACTTTATATGTTATTATATTTTTCTATTGGCTGAAATGCGGTTAGAGCAATAGATAATAATGTTTTTATTTTAAAAATATACAAAATTAAATATTTTTTTAATATATATGCACAAAACTAAAATGACAATTAAAATGAAATAGAAGAAGTAATACCTTAATCAATTCAAGAAAATGGTTTTAGTTTGGGTAATCCTAGTACAAAACTATTACAATACATTTTTCCTTTTTTTAATTATCATTTTTTGTTTTGTTTTTAACCTTGTAAAATTTAAGATCAGCTATGTTCAAAGATACATAAATTTAAAATTAAACATAGAAACTTAGAAATGATTAACATGAAATGTAGATTCAAAGAACCCAAGAACATGTAACAACACCACTAAAACATTTTACTATTGGAGATAAAATACTTACCGAAAATCTGTGCAACTATCGATAAAAATGAACTTTCACTGCGATTTACACACTGATATTTTCTTACTACATTCTTTTCGCAAAACTATCTAAAAAACAACACCAAAAAAGTAATAGAAATTAAACCTATTTTCATAGTTCATATAGTTTATACATGTTCTTTTCAGCCTTTTTTATGCTGATTGTCAAATAGTTAGTATACTCTGTATATTTATTAAATCATATATACTATTTTCATAAATTCATATAACCAAAATATACAAATATATTTTAGTCACCTCACTTTGAACAAGTTTATCCAAAAGCATGATCATCTTGATCATTTAATCTCACCAACTTACCGGAAGTTCATATATGAAATTAAACAGGTGTAGGCTAATTATGTTCAAAACTGATGACATTCATATATCTGATTTATCTTATGAATACAATTGAGAGTTTGGAGGCTAATAGGTGAGAAGATAAAATGTGAAATTATATGTCTATAACTAGTAGCAAGCAGTTACATATATCCACCTAAACTCACCTAATCTCACATTCATGAGGATTGTTATAGTTGAAGTTCATTTTCATCTAAAGAAACTTAAACAATCTGCTCAACTAAAAATATTGCTAAAAACCGAAAAGATAATGAATGTATTGATGATTTCTCCAACTCCATTCTAACAATTCCTTGATATCATATTGAAGTATGTTAACTTGTTTCAAATTCAGTTCTTCTGATTTGATATCGAGACATTTATCAATTTAAACATTAACATTAATTCAAAAAATATTATTTAGTTTTTTTTAAAAACTTTGTTTGTGCACAATATATATATATATATATATATATATATATATATATATATATATATATAAAAGATAAAATCCCGGAAGTATTGCCGCAAGTAATTCTAATATACTGGGACAACCAAATATAATACCCACAGGCACACGACATGAAACATTCTCGTACATAAAAAGATTGTCCTCAAAAGAAATTTCTTAAACTTCAATGATGCAATTTTCAAATTAAAAAAAAAAGAGTTAAAGATCTTTCTTTCTTTCTTGTCTACAATTTTCACCCAAAATAATGAAAGAGTTAGGAAAGTGCTTTAACTCTAAATAACGGTAGGATTTGTCATTGAAATTTAGAAATTAAACTTTATAATGCACTTTCTTTGATTATACAGAGTGGGTTATGCCAAGACAACCAAGAGAACACGTGCAGATCCTCCATGTTTATGTATTTGCATGACCACTTTATCTATTGTTACGACATGGTGTGGGAGAGATCATTTGTACATACTACACTAATTATATATTTTTATTTTTAATCAAAAATTACAATGTTTCTTTGCTTAGATTTTATGTTATTAATTATCATGTTGGTGCGGAGGATAGAGTGGGCGCAATACAAGATCCGATAATTTCTCTTCTTTGATTATATTTTCTATATGTATCTCTAGATCCAAAACTCTTTTGTCTCTTAAATTTGATAGGATGAGATGAATTTGATAACTTAGAAAGCAAATATTCTTCAAATTCAAAGTTTGCTTGTTATATGGTCGTAGGATCATTAAGCAAGACACATCTTCTCCACGTGCACGGTACAACTCCATGTTCTCATGTCTCCATCAATATATATTTACATAGTTGTATACTTGTATACATATTATGTAGATACACCCAAATTAGGATTTTTTATTGATTATAGAGGGAGAAGGTGATATAAGACTACAGAAAAAACGCGTTAAGTCCTTCGTATTGTACAAATATTTTTGGGTTTAAGAATCTGAGTTCGGTTAAGGTACAAGTCTACATGTGATAATGATTAGTTTACATAGTAGTTTTTCAGACAATAATCTACCAAACTAACGTCCAATGAGGTACCCGAGCACATATTCAGAAATAAGATTAGAGACTTAATGCTTAATGGGCTATGGCGATTGGTCGCGGCCCATAATCCGGCCACATATATATTCGTCTGTGGTTATCATAATTGCGTCTGTGACTATCACAAAGAATTTGAACCTTCAAATATTCAAAGCCTAATACAATTTTTGATGCTGATGTACTATAAAGATTAAGAAACACTTCCAATAAAAACCTCACCTTAAGAAACTTTGGTTAATCATGCTTTTAAGAATTCTACTCTAAGAACCCTACAATAATCATGCTCTTAAGTTGTGCTTTTGAGACAACAACATAGTTATAACTAGATAGTGTTCAAAATGATCAAATGAGGCTTTTCTTTCCGAAAACTCTCGTATGCTATGTCAAAAATAGAACAATATGACAAGACAAATAGCTGAGAAAGTGTTGAATTGTCAAGTTTTGAACCATGTTTAGAAGCGATCTTTGGTACAATCTAATGTTTTGCGTGAGCTTAAAATAGTGGCTCAAGAGATAGAAACGATCGATGATGTTGTTATGTCAACCACGTATTGAGCAGTATTTTCACATGATATTTTCTCTATTATGGTTACTCTAGCGTGCTCCGTAGGGTAAGTAGATAAACTTAACATTGATAGACAAACTTTTTTTTTTCATCAATAAACTCTTTTTTATTTGAGCTCGGCGAAACATATTATTGATATATGCTTATATATCGGTGGCAGTTACTGATTAGTATCAAATATATATACATAATGCTACATCTTTCCATTAATATTTATTTATATGCATAAATAAACTTTACGAATAAACTGAAACTCAAAACATGAACGGGGTCGGTGAAAATGTCGGAATTACTGGTTCGAAATCATTACTCCTGCAAAACCCATCAAACAAAAGCAAAATAAAAATGTCAAAAGTTATATAATCATGAAAATATAACCTTAACTAAAACAAAATATCATGTGAATTTGTTTGAATTTTTTCGATAAAAATAATTTTGTTAAACAATTAATAATATTCATTCCTAAATAACAAATAGAAAGTTCAAGAATTGTGAGTTTTTTACCCGAAACCGTCACTGCGGAAACGAACATGACCACCACCGGGTCGTGACGACGCGTCTCCGCCGCTGACTTCACTTTTCCGACGGACTTTCCTCTCTTCTTCCGACTTCTCAGTTATCGCCGGCTTGTGCTCGGAGATGACGCTGAGGGACGGTCTCCACTCTTGTCCCGGTTGGCCAGCAACTCTGACGCGTTTCCGCCGCCTTCGCTGTTTCATTAAGGACTGCGTTTCGCCGGAAATGGAATCATCCACGGCTGCGGCGGATTGGTGAAACTGCTGCGAACCAAAGCAAGGCACGACGAGCTCCAGTAAGAACTTCATGCCCTACTACACCCACTCCTTACCTGAACCCTTCTCTTCTCTTCCTCTTTTTATAAAAAATAATCTGAAACTAATATGTAAAAGTGGCTAATATTTTTGAAATGGTTACAGATGTTTTCAAGAAAATGTTTGAGAAGGTTACTGGAGTGGTGTTTCTCCTCTGAAAGCGGCAATTTATAGAAGCAAGTGAGAAGTCATGACTCGCTTGATTACTTAAACATGTGATTTTGTGGCGTTATTACTAAACTGCCCTTACCACCTTATCTTAAAACTGGAGTTGGTTTTACGTTGAAATCAAGAGGTGTTCTCATGATATCATAATCGGCGGCGTTATTACTGTTTCCAAATGGGATTATTTATAGTGACCACCTCTACCACAAATTAACTGAGAATAGAGTCGTCTCGTTTTTCATACCATATGAGTTATAAAATCGATTGTTTTGTTGAAAAAGGTACGGCATCACAGGGTGGCTTAACTCTTAGTGAAGTTAGATACTGAATTAAATATAAACCTAGCTATATTATGCTTGATCTAGTGTTATATTACTAACTAAAATCCTTCAAATTCAATATAATGTCACGGTCATTTCTCCTTCGGATACTTGTAATTTGTAATATTTGATGATACGATCTGTATACTCCAATAAAATGCATGTGCAAATAATACGTGGCGATGAGAAAACCTTATATTGCAAGAACTTATGTTTAAACTCCTGTAGATAAGAACTACGTTAAATGGACAGACCAGATTCATATCTCCTAGCCATATAGAACATGAAGCGGTCCAACGTAGGCTAATTCATGAAATGAAAACAACTCCATTTAAACCCTTATATTTGCATCCAAGAACTAGACAATCAAACAACAAAACATATCATTATCACCATTATAAGCTGAGGAAACTCCAAAACCTATAACTGAAATAGACCTAAAAGAGAGAGGGCCTCGTTTGTGAAATAGAATTGGTTGCATGAGAAAGAGGGAACTGTCGCACCTAAACGTAATTGGGACAGCGGAGGAATGTTATAGTATGAACGGTATCTCTTTTGTTTTGTTTCCTCTTTTGCCTTTGTGACATTTATTGCATAAACTTATGTAAGCCATTAGTATTTTGATATTTTTTTTGTTTTTGTTTGTTCGGTCCACATGTTATAGAAATGTTTGTGTCGATTCTAGATAACTCCACGATAAGATTTAATAACTCGATGGTGTTTTGTTATGGCCCAATAGTGACATTCCCATATGTTGAAATCATCATGATGGTTGCATAATGAAAGTGTTCAATCATCTCAAGATTCTAAACAGATTATGAGTTGGTGATTGGCTAGTGGCAACGGACCCATTGGGTTACACGAAAATGTTCAATCAGATTGGGGTTCAAAGTTTTTTGGTTCACAATCATAAATTTTTCTTTCAAGAACATTATAAGTTAAAGCAAAATTAACTTTTTTAAAGATAATATGGAACATATAAAATAAAAAGATATTATGATACATATGGTAGGTACATTAATCAAAAATCAACAGACCAAACCGGATCTGAATTTTCCATGATCTAAAGAGCAATCAATCTTTAAACCGGCCGATATAAATTCATTCTGGTTATGATTAGATTCAAAAAATCTATCTACTTGCATCTTACAAATAGAAACTCCAAATAACCAAAACGAGACATAAAAGTTTTTCAAATCAGACCTACACCCACCATGTCACCATGTATGCTTAGATTGGCATCTCTTCCTCAGAGAGATTATACACTTAATATTTGTCTTGTAAATGATATTCTTTTGGTTATTACTCAAAAAATATAAAGTTTCTGAACTTCTCAAGGCACAAGACGCTACTAAGAGACAGTTCAATCATAGTAGATAACAGAATGAAGCATAACACTGATATAAAGATTCGTCCCCAAAGATTTCAGTAACAGTCTTGTTTCAGTAGCGGTTACCATAGGGAGGAGGAGACATGTTGTTGTGAGGTCGATATGGCTCTCTTGGTTTTGCATACTCTGCGAATATGACCCAGCCGTCAAGAAACTGCAGAGAAACAAAGAGGAGAGAGTTAGCCCTAGATGTCAGTATACATAATAGATTCCGATTACAAATTTTGTATGTGAGAAAATGGGTTTTTAGGATTAGAAAGAATATATATTTATTACCTTGCCATCCATTCCAGCAATGCCTTTAGCAGAATCTTCTAAGGTAACATATCGAACAAATCCAAACCCTTTTGAATATCCTGAGACTCTGTCTGTGACAACCTTAGCTATATAATAAACCAATCCGACAGTTAGTTCTCTGTAAGACTAGCTTTGTTGCGCATAAAATGTTCATAAAAAAAGGAAGTTTACTTACCATCAGCAACTTCTCCAAACTGAGCGAAAGCTGTCCTAAGCCCTTCAGAAGTGGTACGCTTACTAAGCCCTGAAAAAAAACAGATGGCACGAAAATAAAACCTTTAGATTAGCTTCATATATGTAAAGATAACATAAGGAAACGAAACTTCAGGAAACTGAGACACAGCATCAGAACATAACAGATTCCACACATAGATAGTAATCAGATTAGAACATGTGCTAAATGCTAGAAATGACACAAAGATGATTGATCAAGATGGAAGAGCAAAGAAGCTCACTTTCACTATTCTCAATTTGTAAAACCAAGCAGGAGTTAACTAAAAAGGATTCATTTTTCTGAATCAAAACCAAGATTCATCTTTTAAGCATCAAGTAGCTACGAGCGATCGAAAGAGGCGGTGTTACCAGAGACGAAGAGATTGGTGCTGGGTTCCGCTTGAGGACGAGCTGGAGTTTCGGAATTAGCCGGTGGAGAAAGAAATGAAAAGTTTGTAGCGTTCGAGCAGAAGAGACGTCTCAATCCCACGGGAGCTGAAGCCATTTCCGTCGCCGCTCTTGCTATCGCCGGGAGTCTCATAGCCGCCATCGCCATGGATTTCAATTGACAGATCGATCTTCCTTGGGAGAAACTAAGGTTTTAACTTTGTGAAGCTAAAACCCTAACGAGAAGCGATTTGAGATTCTGTGAACAAAAGTTTTTTTTTTTTTTGTGTATGGTTCTGATTTTAAAAATATATATTGGCCCATTCTTGTGGCCCAAACTAAAGCCCATGAAAGTTCAGTTTACATTCCGATTCTAGAAACACCTCTCCGGTGGTTCAAAAATTAGAGTCCTTTCCGATGGATCTCTTACGCAACTCATACGCCAATGACTCCGACGACGAATCTGAACCGGTGATAAATAACCGGTTAACATCTATAACCGCCACACCGTGTCTTCCTTCTAAGCGTCCATATCCTGAACCGGAGGAGCAACATTACAAACCAGCTCGTAAACCAAATCCTCCGTACGGTTCTTACTCCGATCCTCAAACCAGCTCTTCAACAATCCCAATTCCGATCACAGTTCCAGGTCGGTACGTTTCCAAGAGAGAGAGATCGCTTCTAGCCTCTATTTCAGCTGTTCCTACTCAAAATCGAAGCTCCGATTCGATTCAGAAACCTTCCGTTAGCTCTCCTACTGGTAACTTGCGATTACTCTTAATCCTCCTTGTTAATAACTTCTGCTAATAAAAGTATTAAGCTTTCTTAAAATCTCAGTTCTCGGGAGCATCTCTGATTCACAAGTTCCCCGCCATGTTCTATCAAAAGGTTCCTCCTTTCGAACCGGTATGCCAAGTAGGATGTCGGTTTCGTTAACCGGTCATACAAAGGCTGTCACTTCTATTGATTGGTCAACAAGTCATGGTATGTTCATGTCCAAAGTTGTAAACTTTATAGAGTTTGTGATTGATTAGCTTCGTAGCAAACTCTTTGTATGATATGCTTAGCGCTTCTTTCTAGTTATCAATCTTTGGTTATATCTCTTGCCATATTCATTTGTAAACTTTATAGAGTTTGTTAAACTTTGTTATTGTTGATTTTATGTTAGGTATTGAGCAAACTCTTTATCTGATGTGCTTAGGGCTTCTTTGGTTATGTCTCTTGCCTCATTCATTTGTTCATTAGAGTTGTTTTGCAGTTCATCTCCTTGCTTCAGCGGGGCTAGATGGTGCTGTCTACGTGTGGAATGTGTGGAGCAGAGGTGAGAAGAAAGTACGTTCTTTTCTCCATCACAATTCTCCGGTTAAAGATGTGAAGTGGTCGAAGCAAGGGCTATCGCTGCTTTCTTGTGGATATGACTGCACGTCGAGACTGTTTGATGTTGAGAGAGGGGTGGAGACGCAAGCTTTCAAGGAGGATCAGGTTGTTGGAGTTGTTAAGTTCCGTCCAGATAATGTCAACTTGTTTCTTTCGGGAGGGCTCAAGGGCAGTCTTAGATTATGGGACATTAGGAGCAACAAAGTTGTGCATGAATACATCAAGGATCTTGGTCCGATTCTTGATGTTGAGTTTATGGCTGGTGGGAAGCGGTTCATCTCTTCGAGTGATGTTTCAGGCAGGAATATAAGTGAGAATGCTGTTATAGTTTGGGATGTTTCGAGAGAGGTTCCTCTATCTAACCAGGTCAGTGATGCTATATGCATGCTTTATCTTCTAAGAGTATATGTTCGTATGTCATTGGGAAGATAGAGTTTAGATGCAAAGCACAGCTTAACATTAATGTTTTGGTTACTCAGGTCTATGCAGAAGCGTACACATGCCCTTGCATCAAACACCACCCGCAAGACTCAGTCTTTATCGCCCAATCACACGGGAACTACACAGCTATCTTCTCAACAAACCCGCCTTTCAAGCTCAACAAATACAAGAGATACGAAGGTCACTGGGTCGCAGGTTTCCCTATCAAATGCAACTTCAGCCCTGACGGAGAAACCTTAGTCTCTGGCTCATCTGATGGTTCCATTTACATGTACGGATACAAATCCACTGAGCTCATTAAGAAGCTGAAGGCTTATGAACATCCCTGTGTGGATGTCACATACCACCCTGTATTGCCTAACGTGATCGCGTCTTGTAGCTGGGACGGACAGGTCTCTGTTTTTGAGTAATCTCAGTGTGACCACACAGTGGTTAGTACCCATTCGTGTTAGGATCTTTCTTTCTTAACCCTAAACTGTGGATCTTGTGAGATTGCGACACAGAGATGGTCGAGGATGAATTACTTATATAGCGTGAAAATAAATTATATTACAAAACACACTCAAAATGTAATGTTATAAAAGCTACTTCTAATGTTGACCTTAAGAAATTTAGAGTTGAATGAAAAAAAATATCAGAATTTTGAATATTCTCTTTATAAAATGGATAGTATCATAGTAATACGCATTTGTTATAATGTACCGTATGCATATGTTAACTTGAAAATAAGATATCTTAAAAGATAAGTATCTTTTTAAGATTGTATTTAATAATTTTCTAATATCTTGTTACTTATAATGTAAATATATATTTTATCAATCTTTGCTTTTAAATTATAGAAATTCGTAATTAATATTAAGTATTATTATAAATAAAAATTACTTCATTTTTAATTTATAGAATAAGAAATAACATTTGATATATATATAATTAATATTCATAATTAAATACTACACCAATTAATAAGTACAAAATAACTTAATCTATTTATAAAATATTTTATAAATTATAAAATTAAATAGTTACAGACACATAATAACATATATTTATGATTTTTTACAACATACTTCAATTTATTAAAATAAAATATTAGAGTAATATATTTTAAATAACAAATAATTTTATATTTATTATTCATATTAAAATTATAATTTTAAAATATAATTTAATATATTTGAATTTGATAAAAAATACTAAATTCAGTTGATATTAATATTACTTGATTATATATGTTTTATGACTACAATCTTTTGCGGATTATTTCATAAATATGTAAATACTTATCAAATATGAGAGGGTTGAACAACATATAATTAATTTATATTACAATTTTAAACTTTAAAATATAAGTAATTAATATGAGGCGGGTTATATAATAAACTAATTTATTTTCTAAAATAATATTTATAAAAAATTTAGTTTACTTATTTATATAATTCAAAAATATTTTTCTTATAAAATACATATATAATTTTTTAATTTTAATAAACAATATTTTGAAGAAAAATTAATTTCAAGTAACGAATCAAAATCTAGTTATGTTTTTAAATTGTTTTATTTTTTTATTAACTACTGAAAATATGTCATGGAACATTTTCGAAATATAATTAGTGCCTACATGATTATGACTATAGAGGCGAATCCAAGAATAAAATTTACTGGGTGCATAATGCTGATAAAATTTATTATCATATGTACATTACTACATATATATGTAAAAATTTGAAAATGGGTAAATCGAGATCTAGACCAAAATAATTATTGGACACGCTTTTAAATTCTTACAATTTTGAGTCTTTATCTTTTCAAGACATAATTAGTGACGAAGTCACATAATTTTTGGAAGACATAATTTTTGAAATGAATTATTTCTAGAAGGATGTTTTGTTTAAAAAAACAGTCGTTGTATACAACACAACTCTTCACATATACAGAATTGAAGTACTGTACTGCATACATGGTGCTTATATCATAGAAAACTATTACGGAATAGTTGTGGGTTAAGCTTCTTTTCCAACTCTCTAGTTATGGTGGTGTGAGCCTTAATCAGTGGGTTGGGTGAGACTTGTGCTTTGTTTGGGCCTGCGGATAGTTCTTATCTGCAGGGGTGTGTGAAGTTGTTGTTTCCGGCTTTGTCAAACCGGGAACTTTACTTTTGTGGCGACACACCGTTGATCTATGGTCACTGAAGTTTTCGCAGCAGGTTCTTCTTCAGCCTGTTTGGGACTGTGTGATGCAGCTTGGGATCTTCTTTTCTTAGTGCAGGTTCAGCAGTGTGGCAATCGTGTGAAATCTCCTCTTCCAAATAAGAGTAATTTCTGATAGTTGTTTAAGACCAAGCCAGATGGCGCATTGGAGTTTACTTACCGGATTAAAGGTTCACGACATTGGTGAGGCTCAGTTCTTTCACCGGTGGTGATCGGGTTCTTGTGTTGCACCTTAGATTGGAAACTTAGCAAAGCTGCGCGGGTTGTGGACCAATCATATGGAGAAGGGCTTTGGGCAAGCCAATTTCTACCAAGCTCGATCTCATGTTTTCACTGTGGTTTCTTTCCATGCGGCAATGCTTCTTTCTTCTGATCATGTTACTTCCTTGAAGTCTCTTAGTAATCTTGATTTCAGGTTCTAGTGTTCTCTTCGACTTTAGGAAATTGCGTTTTCCGTTAGTATTTGATTGTCGTTGTAGTTTTTATTTTATTTTTATCTACTTCTTGTTATCTCTGTAATCTCTGTCAAAAATTTAAAATTGGTATAAAATTTAACATTTACACCAAAAAAAAAAAAAAAAAAAACTATTACGGAATATCATTGTAGATATAATGATGGTATTTCCTATTTATATATTACTTGCGATATCTAGATTGATAAGGCTTAGGAATGAGTCTACCAACTTACATATGTTGTTTTTTTGAAACACACTTACATATGTTTTATATATACAGTTTAACGTAAACAACAATAAACAAGTCAATTCGATGTTTTAATCTACATGATATCAAAGCTAGGTTCATCTTAAAAAAATTATGCAAAAATCGTATTTATGTCATGTTTATAATTTGCACAAAGTCACAACAAGTAATGTCTGAAGAAGATCCAAAGAAAATTAAAGAAACATCAAGTTCTGTGATGAAAACCAGCGAAGTAAAAGAGATGTCACCGACATCAAGTTCTGTTAGTTCGATATCTTAATCTACAAAAACCATACGGTTTCTCACATATGTTTATGCCGTATGCGTTCATACAATTTTGAACCATTGGCATTTATCAATTTTATTTAATAAATAGCAATCATGTTTTAAAAAATGTAGCACCCTAATCGGACATATTTAATAAATTTTTAAAATGTAATAAAATAATAAATTATAGATTATTTAACTGAATTTTCTTTTTAGAATATCGAAGTTCCTTATAAAAATTGTAAAACACAAAAGGATAATGAAATTATGAGACATATACCTTTTCAGGGGGAACAATTTTTTTTTTTTTTGGGATACCAACAAAAGAAAAAAGAGAAGCCTCCTTATCTTTCACACCCAGTCACGCATAAACCATATAATATATTATTGACAGAACACATACATCACAACTCAACAAAAAGAGGAAACAATTATCTTTAGGAAAAAACAAATTAGAAAACATATTCATTTGAAAAAATAAAATAAAGTCTCCATCTTATTATTATTCATTACATTTTCGTCGTCTTCGTCTTCCTGTTTTTCTTCTTGATCGCACTACGTAGACAACCAAACAGTTCATATTCAAGACATCACTTGGTCCACAAACACAAACTCTTTAAAGCTTAAAGGTTTTCCATTACCAAAGTTTGTCTTCAAACTTTAGTTGTATTGAATGAATCTAATTAGTACCTCGCATCTTCAATTGTCAAGGTGTCTACGAATTATTCAAATGCTCATACATTATTATCATCCAGTAGATTTTTGATACATTAAAATTCAAATGATCCTCGATTTTGATTTTTTTAATATATTTTATTAGATGATCTTAGTCAATTTCAATTAATTGTAAGTGATAACCGAGTAGCATGTTATCGTTATCATGTAAACTATCAAAGACATAAACACTCTCTTATATTTATATGGTTTTTGAAACAAAATTAATCTCATTGTCAAAGAACAAATTAATCAAAAGTACCACCAAAAACTACTTGTGCATGACGTATGCGCATATAATTAACTTTTAAAAACTATGCATATATATTAGTACATCAATAGTCAATGTGTGATTTGATTCGATTTGTTTGTCGTTTATTTTTCGTATATATTTCTTGATTTCCATGGTCAACCCCTTTTCGCATATTTCCTAATAGTATTTTCCCCCGTTTTGTAGATAATTCAATTGAAAATTTCTTGATTAGGATCGAATGTATGCATCTACTATCCTTAACTATATTCCTAACCTCCTGTTTAATATCTTTAATATATTGTTTTGTGCAAACATATTTATGCACCCTATTTGCCTAGCTACGGAACCTATCATCGATACATCTCTGTGTTTTCCACATATGTCTTGAGTTTGTTCCCCACCTTCTTTGGTCTCCAACAAAAGATCTTCTCCTTTTCTTTTTCTTCTTTCTAACTTTTCCTTCTTTCTTGTATTATATACAAATATTATCATTTTTTTCTCATAATTTATATAAAGGGCACTAACTATATCTAATCTAAAAATAATTTAGATTGTGACATTTTTTATGTTCAAAAGAACTATTTCTAAGCTACAAAATACATCATTGCATCATCCAAAATGTCACAATCCAAATTATTTTTCCATGCCCTCTCAGCCCCACACATCGTAAGTCTTTACATTGATCCGACAAGAATCAGCAGTAGTATTGTTGCTAGGATTTACCCTGTCAGTCCTAGCAAATTCATGTGCTATAGCATCGTGTAAATGTGTTATATCATGCCTTCAATAACTACCTTTCATATATGATTGAAACAATGTTGAAGAAAAATTATATGGCCAAAAAAAAAATTTATATGGCTATCCAATGTCTTAAACTCTTAATCCTAGTTTTGACTTATTAACGATTTTATGTGTTTATAATATTATAAACAATATTTTTTTTTTTTTTTTGAAACACAAACAATATATAAACTATATATTTAATAAATTTACGGATCCAAAACCATTCAAATTTGAAACTAAAAAGAATATAGCATAAATATCAAAATTAGAAGGTTTCACACAAATAAAGCAATTATCCTAACTAAAAATTTAATTGAAGCATTCGTCTGAAATTAATGCCTTCACTTTTAAATTTTACGATGAACAAAGTTTTATAAACTAGATTTTCTTAAGAAATCAACTATGAATTTTAATGGACAAGTGAGTTAGAATGAAATAACCCCATGTAAATTGAAGTGAACGACATGAAATTAGTGTTTTATGTGACATTGGCACGAAATAAATGAAAACATATATGATTGACAAAAAAAGAAGAAAATTAAAACATATATTTGTTTTCAAGGAAAAGGATAAAGAGTTTTTGTGGTCAATCGAGTGTTATATGGACCCACCGGATCGTGTTATTGGAGGCATGAACCGATGGGCTTAAAAGTTCTTGCGACTTAACTAAGAGTTAATTCAATTCATTCATCACTTCTCATTGGATATTAGCTTCATGGTCTCCTGACATTTTGATGCACCTTGAATTTATTTATATATACTATCATACTGAGGAGACTAATTTAATACCAACTTGGTTTGTTATTGACCATCATTATTTCTTTCGCTTAACCATGACTCCATGACCCTACCTTCTTAAAAAGCACCACATTTGCCTGAAAGAAAAATAATGCTTTGATTTGTTTTCAAATCGTTGATAACTTCACTTTAGAGATTTAAGTCTTAAACCGTATAACATATTTTAAAATTTAGACATTCTAATTACTGTACCACCACGCATAGAAGTAGCTAGAACCATTTATTTTGTTCTATCTTAACATACTTTTTTCTTTCTTATTGATCAAACATAACCGAAATTGTTGAGGAGTTGACAAAAAAATCAGAATTGTTGAGTATAACTAATTTTATATAATACATATTAATATTTTGTAACTTTTTTCTTTGAAACTAATTTATAATAAGTAAATCGGTTATTATGAAACGGTAGGAGCATTTGCTGCACTAAAATCTCAATGATTTTTCTACTAATAAAATAATTATAAAAGGATGAGATGAGTTTTAAAAATAAGTTTTAATAAAATTTGGAAAGGTTTATTTAAATATAATTATTATATTAATTATGTACTTCATTTTTTGCTAATGTTTCTCAAAAGTTTTTACCAGTGATGGTTTAAGGATGATCTATCTTTAGAGTTTTAACTGTGCGCTATCTTTTCTCGACCCATCTTGTCAAACTTTATATGATTCATATGAATGTTTCTTTTTCAAAATTGCTAATCACCCGTGCTTTTCATCGTGCCACTGTTTGTAAACCTATGCTTAAGTCTACAATTGGTGATAGTACGTAATGTAGTTAGAGTGATAATATGTAATACCAAATAGATACTATTAACATAAAAAGTATTATAAAATACTCTAATGTTTTAGTGAAATGCAAACCTGAAAAGGTAAATCGATACACTCTTTTTTCGTATTGTAGTAGCATGTGTTTTAGTAAATAGATGGGCACTTCAGACAAATCCCCCAAGAAAACTGGTAGCTGAAAGCTTGTGTGCATGGTTTCAACTTTGAATGGAAATAAATGTTTGGGAAAAGTCTCATCTTAATCATATATGTGTCCACAAAACACGCAGTGGAAGGTGAAATATATAAAGCTGAAATTTTTGTCGCAAAATATGATCTCTTGATGAACTATATTACTCGCCTAATTGAATATGATGAAGCATTTTAAAAGATAGCGATACTTAGACACCAACTATAACACTATTTGCAAATCCATGGTTGTACACCAGAGCAAAATCTTCTCTTTTTACAGAAATGAGTAAAGAGATAAGACATGAAACTCAGTTTGCCAAACCTTCTTTCAATAGCAAGAGGTTTTATTTGCCCTAGTTTTAGTAGGTTTCTTTTAATAGTTACCTCTCAAAAAAGTCAAGGATAAGGATAAACGAACACAGTACTTCTATATAATTTTGAAGTATGCACGGCCGATCGATTTCAAGAAATAATAATTGTCACGACAAGAGATAGGACAAAGATGTAGACAATAAGTTTTACATGGTGATCACAACGATGCTAGAAGTGGTGTAGTAGGTACACAAGTTAGGTACAATCGAAATAACATCATCCAAAGTTTAGCTGGTAAATGTATGTTTGGGATAAATTATTGGTGCATGCAGTTAAAATGATGATTAAAAATGGTTCAGTTTTATTTGTTAACGTTGATTAATTTAAGAACAAAGATCATTAACTATTTGTTTGGTTTTCCTTTTTTAATTAACTAGACCATAAGGTCGAATACTATTTGGTATGTCTAGTTCAAATTATAATTACAGTAGAATATTTAGAGGTTTTGAAAATTATAAAATATATAATTCATATATTTTTATTGTTACACAAAAATGTCATTTTAGAATTTTAATATAATTTATACTTATTATAAGTTCTATTAATATTATAAATGATTTTGTTTATCTCAAATATTATTGGTTAAATAGTTATAATTAATAAAGTTATATATGTATTTTAATTATTTTTAATATATGAATTATGTTAAATGATAATTTTTATGAAAATGGAAAAAAGACTTGTAATTTATGAGTTTTTTCATGTTTGCGCAGCTTTACATATTATCAGTAAAAAACATAGATGAAATGATATAAAGATGTGGCATGGTGCAAATGATAATGCATGAAGAAGTGACGCATCGCATTGGAATCATGCTTTTAGATAAAGTTTTAAAATCAAATCAAAGTTTTTTGTCGACATCAAACCTTTATTTATTTGCTCGTGATTTTCTTCCACCTTTCCGTTCTTCACTGTCCTTACCTTCGTTACCAAAATTCAAAAGGCAATTGATGTTGTTATCCTTTTATTATTTCAAAGTTGTATGTGGCATTTGTCATTTCATTTCTTGTTTCTTTATATGTGCCATTGTCTTTGTGCGAAGACCGTACGATCTCTTCGTACAATAGTCAAAAACATATTCATTGAGACCTGTTTTTTTTCCAATTACGATTCACCTTTCCCTTTGATGTTTCTAATTTGAACATTTCGTAATATAGCTGGAGAAGAAAAAACATGACCATACCCTAAAACCAAATTCGTTAATGACAATAACCTACAAATACTTTAAAATTTAGCCTGGTTTGGTGGGCGAAAAACATGTATGCCAATATTTTAAACTATACAATTGAGTAAATTAGATGATATTAACTGAAAATAATATTAAAATAAAATGGACGGTATCTCTTATGAGAAATGTTTTAAACCCAAAACAGTATAAATAAACCGAGTAATTAACAAAGTAGCTAGTAAACTAAGTGGTTTTCGTCTAGAGGTAAAATGATCCTAGTTGAAGCTTTTGTCTTGGTTTTAATTTTTTTTGGCCACCTAACCATGCTATATTGATAAAATAATTACATATTCGGATGCAAGATTTCATAAAATTAATTTTTGAACCTAATTTTTTTCTGGATTACCACAGTTATAAAATAATAATAATAACAATAATAATAATAATAATAATAACTACATTAATATGTAGTTACAAATTTGATCGTGGAATCAATAATATACTTACAGAATTTTTTACAAAATACTATTCCTTCTATTTTATATTAATTGTCTTAATTTTTTTTTATTGTTATTTTTGTTTTCAATGCATTTATTTGATAATTTCCAATTTTATATGTTTTAATTAATTAATTAACATAATTAAGGAAAAATGTATTTATCAAAAATAAAATAATAAATTTTATTGATTTTTTAATTTGTGTGAAAAAAATATATCGATATAGGAAGTATTTATCTGACCTGCAAAATTTATTGCGCTTCTAGAAGATATACCACACATATATATATATATGCACATTTTATATGTATCCATAGAAAAGAAAAAATCTCCATGATTTATGTCACTATTTATAGATTCCATCTACATAAAAAGATGAGAAATAGAGATTTTTAACACAATCTCCAAAGCCCTTTTTCGACTGTCAAAGATAAGCCACTTTCTCATGTGGTTATTGAATCTTCTCTTACCCAATCAATTTCCAGTCGTCTCCACTTTAATTCTTACTTGCAATCTTGATTGCATCACTTAATATACTATATCATTTTAACCACTTCATCAGACACGGCCATGCCTTCATGTTACACACGCCGTAAGAAATTCTACAGCATGTGTATTTGTATTTCTTTTACCGTAAAAGTTAAAAGAAAGTTATGTAGGTATATATTCCTATGGAGCAGAATACTAAGTATATTTGGAAGATAAAGAATGATAAATTGTTTCAATATATGCTAGACACTGCAGCAAAAGAATGGAAGATTTGGTTCGATGCAAACTAACCACAAGGATGTGGTCGGGTGGTTAAGGCGACTCATAAAGCTCCTAACGGTCGTGGATTCAAAACCTCCCTCCCAGATTATCCATCTTTGTGGTCAAGCGACAATGGTTTCTAATTCTCCTTACGAACAACCGAGTCTCGCTGACACCAATAGTCAGGTTTCTGGGGAAATAGTCAGTTAGGTCTCGGTCCGCTGGACACCTCTGGTCCATAAAAAAAAAAATATAACCTGAGGTGTGGATGGCTCAGCTGACAGTGTGGCCAGTGGCGTAGGAAAGCACTTATGACTCCAAAGTATATAGTTCGATTGGCTCCAAGGGAATCCAAGAGACAGTTCAACACTTCACTTAGAATTACTGAGCTTAACAAGGGCACTGAAATGTCTGATGATGCGTAATTATTTTGATAAGGTGGCAAACATTTTGAGACGACCATAAATTTGGAATTTCCAAAGATCAAATTTGTATTATATACAGAAGATATTTTTCGTATTTTAAGTTTTGGATGGTTCGACAATTTGTCGAATTATGGACCTACAAAACATAATTTACTGAAAGACTTGCCAACTTTCACTTTTACATTGAACCGGAAAATTGGTGTGTACACATGTAACAACTAGGGTTTTGAGTTTTGACTATTTCTCACGGGATCGGGAAACAAGAAACAATCAGGGACCACGTCATTGGTTTCCATGAACTAATTTGATATTAATTAAAATTTAATTTTAGGCAACAACTAAGTGTAATTAATTAACGCTTATATCCTATGTGCTGTTCCCTGTAAGTAAACCATAAAGCCAAAAAAGAAAGAAAGTAAACCATAAAGCCATCTCACAACTTCAACCATCCACATGCACTTTGTGATACCATCATTATAACTTATTCCAAAATCCAGTAATTAACATAGATTAGCAGCAAATTTTAAGCAAAAACCCATAGATTAGCAGCTTTTTCAAATATAATATCCATCTTATAAATTAGCAGCTTTTAGTTCTGTTCTCCTTTTCTTAGTTGACAAGAAAAATAATTTGCATGTACGTATAAACAAACATATACAAGTACAATATACGTAGGTAGATTTTGTATAAATCTATAGAATGTAGTACGTCGTATAGATTTTGCAAATCACGTGCGAAGTATATATGATTAGGTTTGGGTAGAGACTACATATGCATGGACGAGAGACTATGGATATTTAACTTTTTTAATGGATATTTAACTTTTTTAATGGATATTTAACACTTTAGAAGATTTTTTTTTCTTTAGTAAAAAAAAAGAAAGAAAGAATATTTTTCGTTCCTCCACAATAATTCATAAGATATTTACGAAAATGAAAGGAAAAGAAAAAAAAAAAATTGACACCTTCGGCAAAGTTACAAAAATGTGAAATGGTCAAAGATGTGTAATGATCTGTCAGTGCCTCCCAAAGCCTTTTCCGTAAGCACAAAAGATCTTTGTGTCGCGATGAAACGTATAGAGTCAGAACCCACTAATTAAGTACTACGGGACGTTGTACATGATGAAAAGGCCTCACACTACGTACTAGATATGCTTATTTATTACGAAACTGGCCTAAATTCAAAGAGTGCAATTCTACCTTGTATAATATCAGTGCACCGGTGGGGAGCTCCCACGTGGCATTACCGGATGGCTCGTGTCAAGAAACAAAAAATAAACTAAAACTCTTCTCCATAGTTTTTTTTTTTTTTTGATAAAAGATTTAGTACTAATTTGTGTCGTCAATATTTAAATAGTTTAGATCGTTTTAGTTATATTTCCTGGAATTGCCTAGTGAATTTATAAAAAAGTGCAGGCCCAATTGCTGACCTTATGTTGTGATGTTATTACTAAATTTACCATTATAAATTTTACATCTTAAAATTCTTAGATTACTTTTCGAATATATGATGAAGTTCAAAGTCAATTTTTGGACCGAGACCCAACTGACTATTTTTCTGGGGGCCTGATCACCGGCGCCAGCCAAATCTGGTTGCTCGCAAGGGGAATTAGATATCCCTGTCGTCTACCACAAGAATGGGTAATTTGGGAGAGAGGTTTCGAACCCACGACCCTTAGGATCTATATGGGACGCCTCAACCACCCGACCACACCGGTTTTCAAAATTAACTCATAATAGTATAAGTATAAAGTTTAACTACCTTCTTAGCCAATTTTCCTTTTTGACTACTTGGGAGTGATTCGCTCTTTTTGGTTGGTATGTCAATTTTTTTACCTAAGTATTTGACTTCTTAAATAAAAACTTGGAAGTCACAAAAAAGGAAAACAAACACGAATTAGTTCATATCTACGCATATGTTAATTAGTTAGGCACCGATTCTAAACCTAAAGTATATAGTAGTCTCTTTCAAGTGCTTATGTAGTAATGTGCAGTACCTATATTAGAGTCGTTGAATTAGCCGTCATATGTTTTTAAGACCTAATATATTTATTTGAATCTACTTTTTATTTTTAATCAATGATATACATTTCTACGAATTTGACAATGTCTACGTACTGATCATTTGTTACAATATATGTATATCAGTGGCTTGTCGAATAGAATTTGAACTTACTTTGATTTTTTATGATAAGACAAGTACTTTGTAAGTGTTCGTATACACATGTCTTTAAGTTATTTTTGGTTAAATAATTTCCCAAAATTCATAAACATATCGTAATAACTTTGTCCCTCTCTATAAAACACTTATATAGTTTCAGTAATCCTTTATTTTTTCACAGAGTTGTTGTTTTACATTTCTTAAAAATTCAAACTTAACCTACAAACGTGCGTAGACGTTATCCTTTTATAGATCATTTGCCCTATTATATCCTCTTATTTTTTCCTTCTAAAGTTTTCTTGCATTATACATAATAGAACATTCCGAAACAAAAACTGATAATATAACTTAGAAAAAAACAAGAATATAAATTGAAAAGCAGACAACACTTTGACGGGAATAATATATTTTCTAAATATTACCATGGTTTCGTATCTAATTCTAGTTAATATCTAGACTTTCAGGTCAACTAGTAGTGTTCCCTGTTTTATATAATGCATTAGCGAAAATTGAGTTTAACAATACATTTGCTAATATTTGGAAGACTTTTTCTTTATAAAACCATCTAGAAGGAAACATATAAGGTGTTCACACTCAACAAAATGTTGATTATACACTCATTTGATTTTCATGGATGATCAAACTTATAACAAATCCAGCAAGAAAACTACGTGAAGGCACCAAACTAGTAGAGTATAACACCACGTACACGGGTCAACCAAATAGCAATGGAGTCCAGCTGTAATGGTCCCCAACTCTTGATTTCTTCTATCTTCTTGCCGCTAGAAGTTCTAAGAGAACGCCGTTTTTTTTGTGTGTGTGCCCCGGGAAACGGAAGATGGTGTACCTTAGGGTTTTCTAAAAGGCTTTTGCGGGAACAACTCCGTTATAAACTACTGCAGATTAACCGGATATTGCCTGTTCTCACAGTCCTGGTCAACCGGGTAAAAATCCTGTTATAAAATCTGTGCCCAGTCCATAGAGCTTTGCGGTCGAGTGGTAAAAATATGGACTCGAGACATCAGTATGTTTCAAGTTTGATCTATCTATTGCAAAAATTAAGTCATATTATTCATAAACATTTATACATATATAAATTTATATTGAGGACCTATTTATATACTTGGAAAATGGTTTATCCATAGATAGTATCTCCCGTAAAAACTAGTTTAATTTTTTTCTATAAACCTAGAACACCTCAGGTCCTTATGAAAAAAAAACTGTGCCCACATTTTTACCCTCTTATATCTCTCACTAGGTTATATTTGCATTTTTGATCCTTCTTGTTAGATTATTGCTCTTATGTTTTTTTAGTTTTATCCAAATATTGAGTTTAACCACCCTAAATATATCAAAAGATAATAAGAACTTAATATAATATTTTAGTTTCACATATGCTTAAAATATGATATATATTCAATTTTGGGGATATATGCTTTTCAAAGTTTTTTAAAAAATTGAAACTAAACCCAAATCAAACAAAATGTAAACCAAATTGAATATAAATGGAAATCATTTTTGTCACAACAAATGAAATTATTTATTATCATTGTGCTAACTAGTATCACAATAGAAAATAAGTAAACACAAAAAAACTAACTAAACACATGATTTTTGTGAATAATGTACATCTGACTGAGTTTCAATCTTAGCCATGAAAATATTAAAACGTTATTCCAAGTTCGAATTGCATATGAGTATTACAGGTTTCAGTTGCATATAAGTCATCCATATTTAAGAGAACTATTTAAGTTCAATGTTGGGGTGAAAGAACTTGAGCAATATGTAATATATTTTATAAGTTGTAAAAAAAGGGGGAATTGATGACAAAAAAGTGGGCGAATTAGAGAGTGCATAGTTTGGATGTCCTTAAAATATTAACTCAATCCAGTATCATACTTTTTCTAATGAAAATAAATATAAATAATTTAAATCAAATTAAACACGAATAGTAAGCCGTTCACTTAAATCGTGGATATAACATATTGATATTTTACCTTTATAACCTTTCGACAACGTCTTCACCATCTTCCTCTATATATATGAAACCTGTCTCTTCCATTCTTCCTCACACACACCCCTAAAGCTTTAAGACCAAACCAAGCTTGTTCACCATTTTCTCTCTTCTTTGTCTCTCTCTATCTCCTTGAAACCACAATAAGTTGAAACTTAAACGATGCCTGAGGCACCAAAGCTTGAAGTTTTGGAGGTTACTGATCAGACTCTAGCGGAGAAGAACAAAAACAAACTCCAGTTAATTGAGGAAGTGACCTCTAACGCTGACGATGTCCAGAGACGGGTTCTTGAGGAGATCCTTTCACGCAATGCTGACGTTGAGTACCTCAAACGACACGGGCTCCAAGGACGAACCGACCGTGAGACTTTCAAACACGTCATGCCTGTTGTAACGTACGAAGATATTCAGCCTGAAATCAACAGAATCGCTAATGGTGATAAGTCTCAAATCCTCTGTTCTAGCCCCATCTCCGAGTTCCTCACCAGGTTTGTCCATTTTGCTTTGTTCTTTGCTCTGTTTCTTGCTCTGTTCTTTGCTCTGTTTCTTGCTCTGCTTTTTCTCTGTTTCCTCACTTTGGCTGAGATTTAAGCTTCGAATCTTTACTGGGTCATTTTTGGGTCTAATGGGTACTCATACATTCACTTTCAAACAGTTCTGGAACATCTGGTGGAGAGAGGAAGTTGATGCCAACAATAGAAGAGGAGCTCGATAGAAGATCACTTTTGTATAGCCTCTTGATGCCAGTGATGAGCCAGTTTGTTCCTGGTCTTGACAAAGGCAAAGGAATGTACTTTCTGTTCATCAAATCCGAATCCAAGACACCAGGTGGTCTCCCAGCTCGTCCTGTCTTAACCAGTTACTACAAATCTTCCCACTTCAAAAACAGACCCTATGACCCTTACACCAACTACACAAGTCCTAACCAAACAATCCTTTGCCCTGACTCTTACCAGAGTATGTACTCCCAAATGCTCTGTGGTTTATGCCAACACAAAGAGGTTCTCCGTGTTGGTGCTGTCTTTGCCTCTGGTTTCATCAGAGCTATCAAGTTTCTTGAGAAACATTGGCCTGAGCTAGCCCATGATATTAGAACCGGTACACTCAACTCGGAGATAACCGATATTTCGGTACGTGAGGCGGTCGAGGAGATTCTTAAACCGGATCCAAGGCTTGCGGATTTCATCGAAACCGAATGCAGGAAGACCTCTTGGCAAGGGATCATCACTAGGCTTTGGCCAAACACCAAGTATGTGGATGTGATTGTGACTGGGACAATGTCACAATATATTCCAACTTTGGATTATTACAGCAATGGTTTGCCTCTTGTTTGCACAATGTATGCTTCTTCCGAGTGTTACTTTGGTGTGAATCTCAGGCCGCTTTGCAAACCAAGCGAAGTCTCTTACACTCTCATACCAACTATGGCCTATTTCGAGTTCTTGCCTGTTCATAGGAATAGTGGAGTCACTACTTCCATCAGTCTTCCAAAGGCACTCACTGAGAAAGAACAGCAAGAGCTTGTTGATCTCGTTGATGTCAAGCTTGGTCAGGAGTATGAGCTTGTCGTCACCACCTATGCCGGTAAACAAAAGAAAATTTCATCTAAATTTTTTGATTTTTGTAACAAAAAATGAATGTTATTTTAAATTTGGTTACAAAAGACTGAGAAAATATGTTGAATGTTGTGTTGTTTTGTGATCTTATTTTCAGGCTTGTATAGATACAGAGTGGGTGATGTTCTAAGAGTGGCTGGTTTCAAGAACAATGCGCCTCAATTCAGCTTCATATGCCGCAAGAACGTAGTCCTAAGCATTGATTCAGACAAAACCGACGAGGTCGAGCTTCAAAACGCAGTTAAAAACGCGGTAACACACCTTGTCCCGTTTGATGCCTCACTCTCCGAGTACACTAGCTATGCAGACACATCATCTATCCCAGGCCACTATGTCTTGTTCTGGGAGCTTTGCTTAAACGGTGGCACGCCGGTTCCTCCCTCGGTCTTTGAGGATTGTTGTTTGACCATAGAGGAATCACTTAACAGTGTGTATAGACAAGGAAGGGTCAGTGACAAATCCATTGGACCGTTGGAGATCAAGGTAGTCGAGTCAGGGACCTTTGATAAGCTCATGGATTATGCGATAAGCCTAGGGGCATCGATCAATCAGTACAAGACACCGAGGTGTGTGAAGTTTGCACCGATCATTGAGCTTTTAAACTCTAGGGTTGTTAAGACTTACTTCAGCCCCAAGTGTCCAAAATGGATTCCTGGTCACAAGCAATGGGGAAGTAACTAGTGAGATAACTTTGAGGAAAAAGAGACTATGTATGAGGTAGAGGCTATGAATGAGCTGTTTTTGTAATCAGATGAATATCCGGAGAAGTAATTAATCATTATGTCTGTCTATCTAGTATTAATTTCAATCTTCATTTTAACTTTATTGCTTTGCCGTTTTTTAAAAACTATGCTTAGCTCCTAATCATATGTACATAGACAATTTATGTTTCTTTAATCCAATTTGTTTTTTACTTTTTCTAGGGTCAATTTAGTTATAAAGAGAAGAAATATTAACATATCAAATAAATAATATGTATGTAAATCCGACACTTTATGTCGCGTATGTATTATAATAATGTCCTGCATTTTCAAACTATTATATAACTCGACCAAGTATTCCATCAACTTAATCCACATTAACGTCGGAGGTAGCACACATGAATATATATTATTATTATTGCATCTTCATAGTGCACATATAGAATATACATATAATCTTGTAAGTAGCAATAAATAACATGATGAAATTTCGCCAAGTTGTGAGAACAATTGTTCCCTGTGTGACCATCAGAGACCACAAAACTGGCCTAACATTGTTTTTCTTCACATGTAGCAGACTCAATTTTGAGTAAAGAAAACTATTCAAAACTCCAACATGATGGCAGAAGTTTAAAAAGAAAAAAGACGAAGAAATGCTATTGTATGAGATTTAAATATTTTATTTCTGTGCCAAAAACAACAGACAATATTCACAATGGCTTCTGACATGTTTATTAACATGTTTTAGTTAGAAAACTCAAGTAGAAACATATGAAGAAAAGAAAAAAACGAAACTAAATACATTGAAACTTGAAAGATTCTTCTAGAATTTTCTAAGTTAATTTTATACAGTCGTTAGAAACAATTATGGGGTTCTAACATAATCCAAAGCAATTTATCATTTAATATAGTAGGTGTTTTTATGAAATGTAGTACACAATTCTTTTTTTTGTCAAAATGTAGTACAAAATTCTTATAAAATATGGTTGCGCATACGATGCCATAATCTATACAAGTACATTACATCCCCTTTTCTAGACTTTTATCAGTTGTGTGTGTTTTTGTCGTCTTATATATATTTTCTGGATTTTAAATGTTGTCAGTAATACGTTATTTAGAATTCGATTTTACAAATTACAATCTTGAAATTTATCAAAATGATTGTTTAAGCTTGAGGTTGTATTTTTTATTTTTTATTTTTGCAATAATTTGTATAAAGTTGAATTTTGTTTTTCAGTTTATCTTTTAAATTTAGTACTTGATCAGTTAAAAAAAAAATATAATCAAACACTTAGTAATATACTAATAGTTTAGAATATATTAATTGTGACATCTCTCTACTAACAAATCCATGAAGATATACAAAGGTTTATTTGAGGAGAATGATAACATTCACAGAGCATTATTGCAAACATTTGACCTCACTAAAAAACCAACACTTTCCACAATCATTTTCTTGGGCGACAAAGAGAATAACAAAAACTTCAATAATCTGGTAAGCAGAACAGAAAATTTCAGATGGCACAAATCGAGTGTCGGTTCTTTGCTGGTATGTCACGTGGCTAATCCGATAATTGCTCAAATATGCTAACACGTGTGGCTAAAAACTTGTTGACTTTTGACTGACCCTATAAGGCATCCCGCATGTGCGGTACATCAAAGCTTTGTTCTCTGTCTGGGCTAAGATTGTGGCTCGGGTAGGAGAATGAGATATCTTGGCCCTGTAATACTGCAGAAGTAGAAGACATTCTATGGTGCGTTCTGCATTTCACTTTTTTTCCGGTTTCAAGTTATTTCATTCCCTTTTTTCATTGCATCAGGAAAACAACATGAATACATGATAAGTATAAAATTATTGATCAAGAATAGTATAACCACAAAAATGTTCATCATGGGCTGTATTGATTTGGACAATGAAAGAGAAATGTATATGTGTAGTATCATTTATATTATATAGATTCATACATACCGTGACACATGCAAACAACAAACATAATACTGCAATTTTGTGTGTCTAGTGACCACTATTGCTAATATTTCATCGTAATATACGTCTTCTTTTGTCATAATTTGTATTTAATTTCGTAATCAACTTGGTTACTCCACGGTCAACAATATATATATATCAATAGTTGTGGAAATTTACGACTGGTGGAATAGCTAGAAAGAGAAGCTAACAAATCATATGAGTGTAATGTGATGGTTTAACATATTTTATATGGTGGTCGACTGGTCGTACAATTGTAATCTTATATATGATTTGCTATCAACGAAAGCATTCAATAAAATAAGCCAAAATAATATTTGTTTGTACATTCATTATTTGACAAGTGGTTGTTAATATGATTTAGAATTTCTTTTTCGAGTGTTTCTTAATACTCCTACAAATCCATTGAATTTGAAATCTTGGTAAGGAGACTCAGTTTAAATTTAAGCAAAGATCAAAAAGCCAATGGAGGGTTACCCTTTCCTTTAACAAATATGTATGGTTCATCATAGCTCTGGCTTTGAGATCAGCATGGTTCATCATAGCTCTGGCTTTGAGATCAGCATTAACTTTAGAAAATTGAAAGTATTGTGGCACTGGAACAACCAAACTTGTTGAAAAAGCAACATTCTGTATGGACTAACTAATCAAGAAACAGTGAACTAATTAGTAAGATCAGCTTCGCAACTTTTAGGTAGATCTTTGACATCATCTAGCTACCCAGGGGAAAATCTTGCATCCACAAACCTTGGCTCTTGTTGTTCCAGTCAACATGAATCAGATTTATAGTTTGCAAGAACACTCTCACTCCTCCAGGATAACCAAGAAATGTGCCCCATATAAAATAGGCCACTGAGATTTTGGTCTACCACTAAGATCAATTATTTTTTAAAGTTTTTCTTAATCTGACAGAAACTTTCATTCACTTACTCGTCTTTGGTTCTCCTCAACTTAAACAAAAGCTAATTATATGAGGAACCAAACATATAACATAATTACTTTGAAAGTTTTGCTTGGTGTGCAACACAAGCACAAATCATTACATATCTCTATACGTAAAACCAAGACAAGAGTTATTGCTGTGTAATAATACCATGTAGTTGATAGATTAATTAAACCCGAAAAAAATCACAAAAGAGAAAGAATCTATGATTATATAGAAAAAAGTAGAACCAAACCGGTATTGTTTTCTTGTACTTATTGATAAGTATTCTTTTTTTAAAAAGAAGCTCTAAGCAGTAGTAGATCCCTTGAGCTTCTTGGTGATGGTAGCAATGTACTTGCCTTGGTGAAATGCTTGCTGCAACTCCAGCTCCGTTGGCTGCCTCGAACCATCTCCTGCAAATGTTCCAGCTCCATAGGGGCTTCCTCCTTTCACATTCTCCATCTCGAACATTCCCGCACCAAATGTGTAACCGATGGGGACAAACACCATCCCGTGATGAACCAGCTGAGTTATCGCCGTCAATCTACAGATCACCACAAAAACGTGTTTTAAGATATATATAGGGAAGAGATGATGAAGTGAAGTGGTTTGTTGTCTTGATGAGTGAACTTACGCGGTGGTTTCTTGGCCACCACCTTGAGAGCCAGTGCTGTAGAAGATACCAGCTGGTTTACCAGCGAGTGACTGAGTCCTCCAGAGTCCACCGGTAGCGTCCAAGAAGGCCTTGAATTGAGCAGCCATCATACCAAACCTTGTTGGGAATCCAAAGACAAACCCATCAGCTTCAGTTAGTTCGTTGGGTGTGATGATTGGTGATTCACTCTTTGGTGGTGCGCTCATCTTAGAGAGTACTTCTTCTGGTAGTGTCTCGGGTACCTGTGAAAAAAAAAAACAATTCATCCGGTTCAATGAGTCACATGGATTAGTAAAGCTATAAGAGCAATGGTAACTTGGGATTTGGAAGATACAGAAACATAAAGGACACTGCATCCTAATATTAGAGGACATTGTATCCATAAAAGTCTTATCCTTTCTCCCAGATACACAAACTACTTAATAGACTCTAATCCTAGTATTAAAAGCCAGTTATAACCGTTAACTATAGTTTCTGAGTGGAACACAAAGTCACTTATGCTTGTGTAAAGCAAAGCCATTAAGGTCTAAAGCAGCTAACAGAAGTAGAAAGTAGAAAGTAGAAAGCAGTTTCTCACCTGCCATAGTTTAGCTTCAACACCTTCAACAGAAGCAGCTCCTTTCCTTATTTCTTCCGCCAATTTCTCCACATGACCATACATTGAGTAGTACCTGCACAAAAATCTCAACTTCAGATCAAACCCAACAAGCAACTTTAGATCAAGTATCTAAAATTCAAAATTCAAAATTCAAAATTCAAAATCGAATCGAAAAGACCAAATTACACAACAAAAAATGGCGAATTCCTTCAACCCAAATCATGAATCGAACTATAAACCCAAGATTCTGACCTAGATTACATAAATTCCGCAACCCTAGAGGACGAATCGACAATGAAGAAGCAAAATCAAGTGCTATTCTGATAGATTTTCGATCAAAATTGAATCAAATTAGACAGACTAAGATAAGGGAAATTTACATACACGATATACACTTTGGTCGCCATGGAAATAGTTAGTTTATGTGGAGAATCTCTGAAGCTTTTCTTTGCTTTCTGAATGGAGATGATGATTTTTGATTAGATGTTCATCGTTCCGGAAATGCAGAAAGCCTTATTTATAGAGGCCCCAACATGATCTGCTTTCTTTTACTTCTATCAGGAGAATACACCCTCAATATCTGGTCAAATAAAATCTCACCCCATTAGTTTCTAAAACTTTATATTAAACCCCATTACTGATCTTAAGCCAATCAATAGACTATTTTCGTGTTCTTTTTTTTTTGTCAAATAATATTAATTTGTGGTTTTTACTCTATAAAAACTACTCTAGAAACAATTTTCGAAAAAAATAAAAGTATATTCGTTTACATGTCAATCTACATTGTGATATACTATTACTCGCATTATTATTTATTTAATTGTTTAACGATTATTCACAAGATATTATTTTATTATATGATATTGTGATGGATAAACGAATAATAAAATTATACACATGCAAACGAAAAGATTATTACTAAATTTGTATAACCTCATAATTTTACATAAATCACTTGTGACTGCTTATGTACTATAGGTGATTTATCTATGACCGACCATGATGAACCTAGGGTGTTTTATTATTCTGATTATAGCTAACAATTGAAAGAAAGAAACTAGTGGGGCAATTTTGAGTTTGACGGATATAATAGGGGGTGTATGCATTACGTGGTCAATTCAAACGGCGTCGTTGGTTACCTGGCTTGGTATTGGACGGCGAAAAAGAAAGGTGGGGTTGGTGCGGGAAAATTAAAACTTTTGTTTTATTTTCACACTTAAATGATTAAAATAAACATAATAATGATGAAATATTGCTATCACGCTCATCATCATGTTCGTTTTCCCTCAACACTGTGTTTAATTTTAATTATTTAACATTAAGAAAGAGCTTTATAGTTACTTGTTGAATCTAGAAGATGTCTTTTCTAAACAAGACTGATAGAATTATATGTAATTAAATTACGAAACAATCTTAAACAAAATGGTAGCTTGAGTGTTGACTAAACTTATTAAGAGTTTGCAAAATCAACTGATTTTAGTCCTGATTAGTGGCGTCCATGAATGTTTGAGTTACACACTAAATAACTAATATTATATTACTAAAGGAACATACAACTAAACTTATATAAACATAATATTATATTTCGATTGAATCACATATTTAGTTTTTTCTTAATCATTGGTTATATAGTTTTAATAAGATACATTTGGTTTATCTTATCACAAATTGATGATCTATTGATCAAATTTAAGTACATACATTTTTGCTCAAAAAAAAATAATCTAAGTACATACAATCACATAATTTTCCATATAAACATACTTACCAAATCAGCGATAGGCACAGACAAATTATATATGTGATATACAAGTTCAAGGATGATGGTTCTACAACATTATAATCTTCAAGAAAATTATATTTATAATCTGGAAATTTGTTGACAAAAATAAATCTCAAAATTTATTAATCATTAATCTTTTAACTATCAGACCAACAAATTTACACCGTTTAAATCATTTTGAGCTATATAAATTTATTTCAAATAAGGTAAGTTTTTATTACTTGTTTTATGGTTTAATGGTTTTGTTTACCAAAACAATCAATCAATCATCATTTCTGTTACACCAAATGCATAACCATCACAACTTCTTAGAATCTATCAATGAGATATTTGTAGAGAAGGATTGAAATTGAGATAGATGACAAGTCAACGAATATGATCCGATCCCCATGAAGACAACCAAGTATGTGCTAAATTGACCGAGGGTAGGGTCAACAAATCTTGCCCCTCCAAAATTTAATCGACCAAAAATAATCCAGCCGTTGGATCTCTTTGTCGATGGTTCTTGATCTAGTCTAGATTCCGACTTCAAGCCCTTGCATCACCACTCTCGTCACTATGATTCTTTGTTTAAAAAAAAAAAAACTTCATAAAATTACGACTATGTATTATAATTTGGAAATTACGACTTGGGACCAACGTTGGAAGGCTTCGACAATATTCTTTTTTTGGTCGAATTCTTGAACCATCTATATTTCTTTTTATATCGTCTTTTAATCATATCTTCTATTTTCTTTTGGTCAATTTCTTCGAACAATCTTTATTTTATTTATATACGGACCATCTGTATTTTCATAGTATATTTGTATGTGTTACATAAGTCTTCGAATTATTAGTTCATAAGTTTTAATTGTAAAACTAACTAAAGATCCACTGAGGACTTTTTTTCAGACGTCTTTACAAGTAAAACATTTCTTTACGGGTGATATGTATTTAAATTTTTAATAATAATGCCGTGAGATTTGCTTGGAGATCTGAATGAACATATCTCAGAACATAGATGTAATAATTCTGGATATGCCTTAAAATTACAGAAACCTTCGTTGTAATATCAAGAACGGGAGAAGTTCAACGACATTTATTCCACGAACTATATGAAAAATATTCAAATAACAAACGTATTTATATAAAAATGATGTTAAAGCAGGTTAAGATCATAGCTTGTGTTGTAAGGAAGCTAAGCTTTTCCACCCTGCTACTTATATACAATGTTCAAGTCACTCCTATCTTCGCTCATATTCCGTATGTTTTGATTTCTTATTTTACATTTGCAACACTTTGGTTAGATATGAGAGTACCGTATGAAGCAAAGTTAAGGTTTTGCTGAAATGTCAAATTGAAGTGATTCACACTTTTTTTTTTTATGGATCAGGGGGTGTCCAGCGGACCGAAACCCAACTGACTAGTCTCGGGGGACGATTCACATTGGCTTAAAGAGAAAGAGTGTTTAACTTTATATATATAGATGTGGACTATTGGTATAAAATTTTATGTAAATGCAATAAAAATAATTAAAAAAATATTGTGAATTTATGATAGACAGTTATATATTTTGTCATATATGATATTAGAGAATAGATGAACGTACATATGTTAAAATTAGCGTATGACATTTAAATTTTTTAGACCACTTGCACGAAGATCGAAGAAAACATTTTTTTATCTTGGGATGACTAATATATCCAATCATACTCTTTATGTGGGGCTTCAGTATTTTTTCTCGTCAAATAGATGCCATCTTCTCTGGCTCTCCAATCCCATAAACCACGTCTTTTAAATGCTCTAAAGCTCTGATGGTGTTTAAACCCAGGCCCTTGTTTCAAAGTGCACATATAACGCGTGTTCCCCAAAACATTCAAACCAAAATCGAATTCCCAATGACTTCCCGGTTTTATTGTTCTTTCTTTTATCCTGTCGTCTGCGGAGAAACAACTCATATTAAGATCTTTCTGGAATTTGAGTTCGTTCGAAATCTTCACTCCATGGCCGTCTACATAACCAATTATGCATAGGCTGAAAATGAATAGAAAGATGGAGAGATCTTTCATCCTTTTTTTTTTTAAAAAAAGAAAAAGATGCTAAGATTTCTTTTCTTTTGTAGTTGTTTACTTGGTTTTGACTTTTGAGTTAAATATATTAATCTGTATTGCTATTATAAGTTGTCTATTAATAGTTGAGGTACCAAATCATCATCTAAATGTTGATTTTAGGCAGGTGGATGAAAATAGGTATTCTCATATATTTTGATACTACTCTCTAATATTTGCATGTATTTATGACCAAAAACAAGAAATTAGTCGATATTTTTATGAATTTGCAGTCCACTGAGCTAGTTTGGTTTACATTGAACGCATTCTTGAATATTTTCAAGAACCAATAGAAACAGAACAAAAAGAAAATTCAACGAAACAGAGTTTGATATGTAATATATAATGAGATTGAATGGTAAATTAGCATAAGAGGAATTTCCCATTTCCTAAAAAGTCTAAAGCTTAAGGTAAAAAAAATAATATAAATATACATAATGAATATGCCACTAAAACTTGTAGTAGATACATAGTGGTAAATGATTTTAGCTGGTCGTAGAAGAATTTAGAACTTATGAACTTTATTTTCAGACTACATAGTAAAGAGGACTTGAACATTAACGTGTGCTCCTTCAAATATCATGTGTATGGTTGTGGGAGATAGCTGAAGCAACGTGGAATATCATCAAAATAGTGAGTTCTATCCGTTTAGATAGACTGATATGCAATATTGTTAGATATGGGTCCGCAATTCAATTGGGCTCACGAGCTAACTCAGTCCAAGGAAGGAGGAAAAAGCCCATAGACGAGGAGGAACGAAGGCGAAGCCCAACTCTGGAAATTGCTCCCCACCTTTTCGCTCAACAGACTTATGACACATGCGATAGGACAGTTTCTCACGGCATGACGCAAGACCTAACATCGACATGCTTCGCCGACAACTTGGCTTGAGCAGAACTATAAAGATGATTGCGGAGAAAAGATAAAACAAAGAGAAAGAAGGTTTATAAAAGGAGAAGATTACAAATTACGTTTTTACTTAGGTGAATGGATTACACATTTGTTTCTTTGGTTGTTTCATTTCATACTTTCATCTTTTGAGTTCTATCTAAAATCCAAGAAACCAAACCAAAAGCATAGTCTACCCAAGTCTTTATTTGATTATAAAGATAACTAAAGACAAATTTAACCTAAACAGATTTAGCATTCACTCTCATACAACAACAGGACAAACCTACACAACCATACTTTACTGAAGATGGTCACAATCTTTTTCTTTTTTCCTAAAAGAAAAATACCAAAAGGGTTTAGGTACATACAAACTTCATGTTTACTGCAGAAAGCATCAAATGGAGAAAGACAAGAGACTCCAAATAACCCTCAGAAATTCCTCAACATGATGATAGATAAACATAGAACACACTACTCTGACCATTGAGCTAAAACTCCTACTTCATTTGTTGTGTACCTTTTCAATTCCAAAAAAAACACAAAAAAAAGAAAATCAAGGAAACATACACTAAAGTTTCGATAAAAGCTCCAAAAGATTGGTTGATACAAGTTTTTATAGTTACCTGGATGCTGTAAAGAAAGAGTGCGAACCTGACCAAGATCCAAAGAAGCGTTACTCATCTGCGATAGAAAAAACAGGAAAATGAGGAACAATACAATATTAATTGTTCTAGATCATAGCACAAAGAGGAAACCAAACAGATAATGTATTGTCACTCGTCTTGCAATATGATGAAGATAACAAATGTATCATACATAACAGAGCTTCTACGTTAGAAAGTAAGATGGTAACAGTGTAACACAACATCTCAATCACATATATCTAAATAATACTACAATGAATAGACTTTTCGTTCCATGTAACACAACCATACTTTTTATACGAGTGTCCATGCTTCTATAAGTTTTCTCTGTAAGAATCAAGAATCAGAGCAAAACAACAACAAAAACTCTACTTAGACTGAAGCTTCATTGAGAGCTATGAGCAGCATAAAGAATCACTAATATAATCTTTGACAAGAATCATGGTACTTGGATAGCATGATACCAAAAGCAAGAAGGAAGAGTCTTAGCAGATATGTTACTAACTAAAGATAGCATGAAGCTAAGCAAAGCAATCAACTCAGCTCTATAAAGATGTTTAACTTTACTTCATTCCACCTCAGTACTAAACCCTAATTCAAACATGTCAACTAGGAAAGCTGTATAACTTCCTGACCTTTGATGTGTTCATGATGATCTTCATCAACAACACCAGTCTTGACAGTAAGAACAGGCCCAGGCCCATCACGATCATCAGGGAATCGAACGACAACAACAGGACAAACACAGTGATGAACACAATAATCACTAACAGAGCCAAGCCTCCCATCACTCCCTTTCTTCTTCTCAGCACCAAAACCTCTACTCCCCATAATCACAGCGCTTAAACCAAGCCTCTCGATCTCAAGGCACAGCCTCTCCCTCATATCGTGATCCTTCACTATATGGATCTTATAAGGAAACCCACTCTCCTTGAGCGGTTTCGCGATATCCGCCACTTTTGACGAAGTGAAGGCGTCGAAATCCTCTTGACTAGGCTGAGGTTGCTGAGAGGATGGATCTTGCTGTTGGGTTTTGAGAGGAAGAGGTCCCCAGTCGGCGCCATAGAGGACGGAGGTGGGGGAGACGTGGAGGAGGACGACGGCGTCTCCGGGACGGATGTAGTGATCTACGGCCCAGCGGACGGCGAAGGCGCTTTCGGAGGAGAGATCGATTGCGACGCCGATTTTGCGGCGGGCTCCGGCGGTGGGAGTTGGGGTTGCGGCGGAGGAGGGTGTGGAGGAGGAGTGGTGGTGATGGGGAGAGTGACGAGGGGAAGGAGGGTGGTGAATTTTGATGGTGGGGAGCTGAGGATGATCGGAATCTGGATGATCCATGGTTTTGAAGTGTCGTCGGAAAGTGTGAGAGATGATTTTTCGTAACGGAGGGGAATGTGGAAAAAGAAGCGTGTTTTCTCGGTCCATTTCATTGTTGGGCTGATACCGATGATGTTAAAGCCCAACTCGATATCATTTGCAATTTTAACTAATCAGAAGCGGGATCCCCAATTAGAAGCTGAGTGCTAGGCCTGGACCTTCGGATCTTCGGATTGGATTCGTGTCGGTTCATTTTGGATCTTAGTCTTTTAGATCTTAAATATTTGGATTGATATGTATTTATAAATTTTTGGTTTGAATATGGATTGATATTTTTCAAGTTTGAATCGATTCCGATTTATAATTAAAATATTAGTAAAATATCAGTAATTTTGGGATCCGTATCAGATCCGAGTATTTAGAATCTAAAAAAACATGAATTACCCAAAACCTATCAAATTTAATCGAAATATGTCATATATATCTAAAAGTTCCAAAATAACTTTAAATAAACTATTAATAATTAAAATAAAATGTTTTTACACTCTAAATTTTACATTTAAGTTTCATATTACTTGAAAATGTTATAAAATAATAATAAAAATTGTTAACAAAAAGATATTTCAACTAAATCATAAAATAAGATATAGAAAATAGAACAAATAAATTATAGTTTTGCATATTCATGTTTTTAAGTCATGTATAAATTAGTGCTTATCAGGTCGGAACTATTCGTATTGGAATCTATTCAGATTGGTTCTTTTTTATTCCGGTTCTTTCGGTAATCGAACTTTAGACCCAAAATATACTTTTAAATTTTCGGTTCGGTTTTGGATCAGGTATTTATAGATCAGTTTTGGATCATGTATTTTTAGATCAGTTAAAATGCCCAAACCTACTGAGTGGGAGATAAGCAGCATTTTCTCTGAGAAAAAAAAAGTAGACTTTCACTTCAAGTCTAGAGCAAGATTATAATACAAGACAAGCCGTTTTGTTGTAAATATTACTAGTCGTTTTTCTACATTATAGTCATTTAGCAAGTTGATCCAAGTTTCTTGTTTAAATATCAGAAGAGAGTTTTGACTTTGAGCTGATCTAGATGACTACTAGAGGATTCAGCTACAATGCCCACCCCTATAATGCAAAGTATGTGGTGATGCAATTGCAACCATATTGTTCAACTTATAAGTTATATATCATCATCGATCCCGTTTTCTGTTAATATATTGAAGAATATTGTTTTGTATATTTTTAGGAACAATCATATTGATTTGTATAATAATCTGTATAATTGTTAGTAAATTATTACTCTAATCAAACAGTTTGAAATTTCAGACATTATGGTGGACCACTGAGAAGCTTCCATTTGTTTATGTTAATATATTTTCATTTTGCATTTTTTTGCATTATTGACGATGAGACCCTGGAGAAGAAAGAAGGTGAACGAGCAGAGGGAGTGGTTCTTGAAAAACGGCAGCACTTTCCTACAAGAACTCATCGCCGATTCTAACGGTATTTCAAACCCGATCCGGTTCTTCTCTTCGGATCAAACCCTCAAGGCCACGGATCGGTTCGATCCCAATTGCGTTCTCTCTCGTCATAGATTCTTCACCTGGCACAAAGGCGTCACAGAAGACCGACCTTACGCGATCAAGAAATTCACAGATTCATGGTTTACAGAAGAAGAAACTGCGCGAGAGGTTTACAACGACATCGTTTTGTCTGCTCGGGTAAGCAATCATTCTAGTTTTCTCAAACTTCTGGGATGTTCTCTCGAATTTCCACTTCCGGTTATTGTATTCGAATACCCAGAGAATGGAGTTTTGAACGAGCGAGGAGGTTGCGTCGATGGCACGTCATTGCCTTGGAAAGTTAGATTGAAGATTGCCAAGGAGGTAGCCATCGCTGTGACTTATCTCCACACGGCTTTCCCTAGGATTATTATTCACAGACACATCAAGACGACGAATGTTTTGTTGGATAAGAATTTGAATGCTAAGCTAACTGATTTCACGTTTTCAGTATCACTCCCTGAAGGGAAGTCATGGATTAAAGATAAAGTGGTGGGAACTTTCGGTTACATAGATCCGGTTTACTTCTCCAGGGGTTTAGTAACAGAGTACACAGATGTGTTCAGTTTTGGAATCTTTATGTTGGTTCTTCTGTTGGGAAAACCGGCAGTTTTTCCTGGATCAAATGGGTTTCATTGTAATATTCTTGATTATGTGAAGGCTCTGCAGGAGAGAGGAAAACCTGTTGAATTCGGGGGTGGTTCAAACGACATGGTGCCTGGTCAGATGGAAATGTTTCTCGATTTGGCATTGAGATGCTGCAAGGAGAGGAGTGAAGACAGGCCAAAGATGATTTTGGTGGCAAAAGAGATTAAGCTAATAGAAAAAAGGATCACTTGATTGTTCTGAGGATGGTCAAATTTAAGATTTTGAGATTATGCTCATACTCGGGTTGTGTATTGCTGGGTTTCTTTTTCTTTTTAAGGGTTTTTGTATCTAGAACATCTCTCTATGTTACTGTAATTTTTAACTGAAAATTACATTTTTAAAATGCGATATTGTATGTCTAAGTTATCAAATATTAAAGGGAAAATTCCTTAAAAATACCCGGATTAATTTCCATTTGCTAATAAAATATATAAACTATTTTGGATTCCCGTTTAATACATGAATTAATTTTTGTTGCCTATTAAATACACAAACTTTTGAAATTCGCAGTTTTTACACATCGTTTTAGACGGCGTTAACTTTATTTAACAGAAATGACGACGGCGTTAGTATTAATTAAACACATATTTAAATTATGAAATCAAAATTCCTTAAAAATACATGAACTAATTTCATTTGCTAATAAAATACACGAACTATTCTGGATTCCCGTTTTAATACACGAACTACTTTTTGTTTTCCATTAAATACACAAATTTTTAAATTTTACAGATTTTACACATCGATTTAGACGACGTCAACTATGTTTAACAGAAGATGAAAATCTTCTTCTTTCCTTTGATTTCCCTTTATATCGCTTCGGAATAAAGTCGATTTCTATGTCGTGAAAAAGAATGAAAAAAACTAGGTAATTTTAAATGAACTTCTGATTTTGGAATTAGCTTATGTTATATATTTATGGTTCTTATTTTTTTCTTTGGTTATAGTGATAATGATTCAATCAAGGTTAATTTACACTATGATCAATAAGTTTAGTGTTATGAATTAGGTTGTACATATATTCTTTCTATTTTACTATGATCAATAAATTTGAATTTTCCTCCAAAAAATACACTATGTAAGCGTAATGGAGAAGAAAACTAACAATATACTAGGATTTTAATCTTTTGTTAAACATAGTTGACGTCATCTAAATCGATGTGTAAAATCTGAAAATTTTCAAAAATTTGTGTATTTAATGGAAAGCAAAAAGTAGTTCGTGTATTAAAACGGGAATCCATAATAGTTCGTGTATTTTATTAGCAAATAAAACTAGTTCATGTATTTTTAAGGAATTTTGATTTCATAATTTAAACATGTGTTTAATTAACACTAACGCCGTCGTCACTTCTGTTAAATATTGTTAACGTCGTCTAAAACAATGTGTAAAAACTGCGAATTTCAAAAGTTTGTGTATTTAATAGGCAATGAAAATTAATTCATATATTAAACGGAGATCCAAAATAGTTCATGTATTTTATTAGCAAATAAAAATTAGTCCGGTATTTTTAAGGAATTTTTCCAATATTAAAATGTAAGCACTTATATTTTCTATAGCAATCTTGCTTATTAGTTCAAACTAGCTATAGATGGTATGCACGGAATTTATTTTATTTGTTTTCGTGTTTTGTATGTGTATATGTTTAAAATAAAAACTTTATGGTTTAATGTGTTTATTTTGTATATAAATATATTTTATTGGTAAACTTTTTTTGGGTTGCAGACGGCTATGTGGAATAACTTGAATCCACTTCATGTCATAGGCACACCTACAATTGTCAAAGAGATGGATTGCTTGACAGCCAAAGTCAGTGAAATAGAGGAAGTTAGATCGAATGTAAACTCAGTCATCAATGGGCAGAACACAAGGCTATGTGGTTTTGGTGGATGGTTTGATGTTCACTCCCGGGTTAGTTCATATAGAGTTGCATCATGTTTGTGTGTAATGTTGAAGAAACTCTTATACTCTGTTTTTCTGTAACTTAGGGTAGAGAAGAAGTTCCTGCGCAGCAAGAAAAACGAGTTAACCACAGCTTCAAGTGAACAGCACTGCACGCATTGGGGACAACAGGGACGTTCTACCAAACCTAAGGACCTGTGCGGCTGTGTGATCTGAATGCAGGCTCGGTCCAAACAATTAAAATTTTGTTTAGGGCCCTAAACTAATATAGCATAAAAATACAAATAATGAAAATTTATAGTGTAAAATTTTGAAATATGGACTATGTACCCTAAGCAATGGCTTATGTTGCCTACTCTCTGGGCTAGGCTTGTCTGAATTTGGCAGGTTTTCATTATGTCTAACTACTGGGGAAGGTGATAGTCTGAATCTTGGTTTGGTAATGAGACTGTCAAAGGAAAAGCACAGACTAGTGGAGGTGGAGATTAGTTGGGACTTGGGAGATAAGAGAGTCTTCTGGCAACCCTAACGAGTCTTTTAAGAAGATGTATTTCATAGAGTGATTATTACAGAAACTAGTGTGATGAGCTCCTTCTCCATGGAGCTTAGTGGTTCTTGTATTCAATGCATGAACCCATGGAGCCGTGTTTTTATTTATTTATTTATTGTCAACATTTTTCTTTCTTATACTATTAAAGTATTAAGGAAAAACAGAAAACTGCTAAAGAACGAAACGCGGCTTATCGGCTGGATTCACGGTCTTGACGGTCTCGACGTAACCAACTTTCCATGCTAGCTCAGAGCGAATTATTTTCAACAAAACAAATTAGATATTATGTTAATCTGTATTGTCTTTTCCCTGAAAATGACACATAGTTTCAATCATAGAAAACCACATAAACTGATAAAAGAGATATAATCAATCATAGAAAACCGATTAATTTTAATTGATACGAATTGAGCGTCTAAAAACTAGTAAATAATATCCAATCTACTCCAAATTAAATATGTCTCATCCTACCGGAAGACGTTGGACAGTTGTTAATCATAGATTTCTTTTACATATTTTTTTGTGAAATTATATATAAGTAATTAAATAACAGATTTTTAATTAAAAGTCATTCGTCAAATCTAAAGCCGAAACCCAAACAGCTACGCTAATTAAAATGGCTATAGATGATAAAAAAAGTTATTTGTGTTAAAAAGAAAAAAAAGATGATAAAAATAGTTATATTTACATGATTTCAAATATTGCGAAAAGGAGGTGAACCTTTCAACCATTTAACCCACCATCACTTAATTAATTAGAATTACGGTCTATTAGAATTACAGCTAATTAGAACTTTGCCAAAAATATAATTATTAATATTTTGTTAATTGGAATTACTATGCTTTTGCTAGCAAATGATGTAACAGTCCAACTGCGACTGCTATTCTTTTGCTGGTAACTCGCATATTGTCGTTTTAAAGATCACTATTACATTTTAAATATTTTGTTTTTTAAGAGATTGAAATAATCTAATTTGTAAATTTTATTTTCGTAAGTTTTCTGACTAATATTTGGGAACAAGATGACACACACTTTACAATAATACTGTTGACAAATTAAAATGGCCTGTTGTTAGGTTGTATAATTATTGTTCTGTGTGTAGTTTTCCCCCGTTAAGACACAACGTCACAGTTCTAGTCTCATGTAATGATTTGTTTTGGTTGGTAACCGCAAATGCAAACGGAGAGAAGCACCGCCGGTTACGGCACCGTCATCTTTGTCTACCCCTACTTCCAAAAGCCGCGTTTGTGGGTTCCATTCAAAATTTTGAGTTCATTTATTTCAGTGTTTTCGACAATATCCAATTTGATATTTTGTTTGTTTCAAAGGTTTCATTACATTAAAATATTTGTTAGAAATTAAGTTAACTTAATGAATCAATCAACTCATTCATCCATCCATGATAAAATAGGTGTAAATTAGTTGGGAACCTGGCTGGTTTGACCTATTCCAACAGTTATAACTTTGTAAATTATACTTGTTGTAACCAATTATTAAAAGTTATGTACATTAATTTAGTATATGCTAACAAGTAACAACTGCTATTTAACTTATACAGTTGACACATTTAAGAATTTTTTCATCATTAATGTGAAATGATCCGTCTCGATATAGTTTGGTTTATACCGGCACCCATTTTTATTGACAAAGATTAGTAATTCATATTCGGTATGCGAATCTCTAGTTGATATTGAATATCATGACTTTGATTCTAACAAGTGTCCTAGATATTGTTAGCGTGAGATATACACATATGCTTGTTTCGTCAGTTAAATAAGACAAAAAATCAGTTTCTAGCTATCAGATGGACATGCTTTATCACAGTAAATCTATATAGCTGTCCATTAACATGAAGTCTATTTAGCTGTCCATTAACATGAAGTCTATTTAGCTGTCCATTAACACTATTGCTACTTTAATAGTAGTTGTTTTGTTAGGTTATGTAGCTGTCCTTAATTAACATCTAATCACTTCTAAAACCCATTAGTGTGGGAAAGCGACGTATAAAAACAGTATCATAATCAGGTGTATATGATTAGAAGTGCCTTAAATTCGTTTGTAAATAATTACAAAATGATTGAGAGATTTCCACAGAAACATAAAATTTAAGGATGTGAAACAAGAGGTCATGATAAATAGTGACCCAGAATACACATGAACGTTTTCATATTCTTCTTATCTTCTGGAAAAAGACATTACAAAACAATCAAGTTAACAGATAATACAACAGACAAAAATACAAATTAATCAAAAACAGTACTTATTAAACTACAAAAGCAAGAAAACTAATCTTATAATTATTCTTTAATCTTAATCTAATTAATTAGTCTCTCTCTCTCTCTCACAAATATCTTTTGTGTAGGGCCTTGTGAAGGCCTCCATTTGAGTGTAAGATGACAGCTTAACGAACCAGCCTGTAAAGTTAGCTACAGAGTAGAAAATTTGCAGAAACTACCACTTCAAAAGTCTCTCTCTTTTCCTTTTCATTCTCTGCTCTCTAGAGTTTGATAGATTCATGTTCGTCCCAAAACAGACATTCTCAAATCTCAACCAATTAGGTTTCTCGCCATGTGAATCCAAACCCCAAAGCTTTCAAATTCTTCTTCTTCTTCTTCATCAATCACATCCCCATTCTTTTCACCTTCTTCAAGAGCAATCTCAATAACAGCTCTTCTGTCCTTCCAAATTGTGATTCTTTTTGGCATTGGGATTAGATTTGGGGATTAGGGTTCTTACTAAAAATACAAGCTTTATAAAATGGTGTTCATTACAAAACCACTTCTTGTTCTGTTCCTCTCTTGTTACACTTCACTAGCCTTGTTCACTCCGCCTGATAACTACTTGATCTCTTGTGGCTCATCACAGAACATAACCTTCCAAGGCAGAACCTTTGTTCCAGATTCTCCCATCCTCAAAACCGGAAACTCCTCCGTGGTAGCAGCAGCAACTAACTCCAACTCCAGCAACCTCTCGATCTACCAAACCGCTCGTGTTTTCTCCGGTTTAGCTTCATATCGATTCAAAATCGCATCACTGGGCCGACATTGGATCCGTCTCCATTTCTCACCAATCAAAAACTCCACCTGGAACCTAACCTCCGCTTCAATCACAGTCATAACAGACGACTTCGTCCTCTTAAACAACTTCTCATTCAAGAACCAAAACGGTTCTTCTCCTCCTCACATCTTCAAGGAGTACACAGTAAACGTCACCACAGACTCCTTAACGCTAACTTTCATCCCTTCAAACACTTCCGTCGTGTTTGTCAACGCGATTGAACTCGTCTCTGTTCCGGACAGCCTCATCCCCGACAAAGCTAACGCTCTAAACCCTTCCTCTCCCGTCAATCTCTCCCACCTCGCGTTCGAAACAGTCTACAGGCTAAACATGGGAGGACCGCTGCTGACTTCGGAGAACGACACGTTGGGGAGACGATGGGAGAACGACGCAGAGTATCTCCACGTGAACAGCTCTGTTCTCGTCGTAACAACAAACCCTTCTTCCATCAAATACTCTGTTTCCGCTACTCAAGAAACAGCTCCCAACATGGTTTACGCTACTGCTGATACGATGGGTGAAGCTGCGAACGTGGCGGCTCCGAGTTTTAACTTGACTTGGGTTCTCCCTGTGGATCCGGAGTTTAGATACTTTGTTCGTGTTCACTTCTGTGATATCGTGAGCCAAGCGTTGAACACGCTAGTCTTTAACCTTTATGTGAATGATGATCTTGCTCATGGAAGTCTTGATTTGTCTTCGTTGACTAATGGTCTTAAAGTTCCTTACTTTAATGATTACATCTCCAACGTTTCTTCTGGTGAGTCTTTAACCGTTAGCGTTGGGCCTGATTCTCAAGCTGATATCACCAATGCGACTTTGAATGGGTTAGAGGTTTTGAAGATTAGTAATGAAGCTAAGAGCTTAAGTGGTGTTTCTTCGGTTAAGTCTCTTCTCCCTGGAGGATCATCAGGTTCCAACAAGAAAGTTGTTATCTTCGTTTCCGCGGTTGGTGCGGTTACATCAGTTCTGTTGATCGCGGTTTGTTGCTACTGCTGTTTAGCTAATCCAAGGAAGAAAACTCCTCAAGAAGGCGTTAACGGTAACGGTAACGGACATTCCTGGCTGCCATTGCCTTTATATGGACTCTCTCAGACTCTTACAGCTTCTCACAAGAGCAACAACACGGCGAGCTGCATTTCATTAGCCTCCACGCATCTCGGCCGTTGCTTTATGTTCCAAGAAATCATGGACGCTACCAACAAGTTTGACGAGACCTCGTTGCTCGGTGTTGGCGGGTTCGGTAGGGTTTATAAAGGGATGTTAGAAGACGGGACTAACGTCGCGGTGAAACGAGGAAACCCGAGGTCGGAACAAGGCATGGCTGAGTTCAGAACCGAGATCGAAATGCTGTCGAAACTCAGACACAGACACCTCGTCTCGCTCATCGGGTACTGCGACGAGAGGTCTGAGATGATTCTTGTCTATGAATACATGGCGAATGGACCGTTGAGGAGTCATCTCTACGGAGCTGAGCTTCCTCCGTTGTCGTGGAAACAAAGACTTGAGATTTGCATCGGCGCAGCGAGAGGGCTGCATTACCTACACACCGGGGCGTCCCAGAGCATCATACACCGCGACGTGAAGACAACAAATATCTTACTAGACGAGAATTTGGTCGCGAAGGTCGCGGACTTTGGTCTATCCAAAACCGGACCTTCGCTTGACCAAACTCATGTTAGCACTGCGGTTAAAGGAAGCTTTGGTTATCTCGACCCGGAGTACTTCAGGAGACAGCAGTTAACCGAGAAGTCTGATGTGTACTCGTTCGGCGTTGTTCTGATGGAAGTTCTCTGTTGTAGGCCGGCTTTAAACCCGGTTCTACCGAGGGAACAAGTGAACATAGCGGAATGGGCTATGACGTGGCAGAAGAAGGGTCTTCTTGATCAGATCATGGACAGTAACTTAACCGGGAAAGTGAACGTTGCATCGCTTAAGAAGTTCGGAGAAACAGCTGAGAAATGTTTGGAGGAATACGGGGTGGATAGGCCGTCGATGGGAGACGTGTTGTGGAACTTGGAGTATGCGTTGCAGCTTGAAGAAACGTCTTCGGCTTTAATGGAGGCTGATGATAATAGCACAAACCATATTCCTGGGATTCCCATGGGGCCAATGGAGTCGTTTGATAATAGTATGAGTATAGTTGATAGAAGAGGAGGAAACTCGGGGGTAGGGATTGATGATGATGCGACTACGAGTGCTGTGTTTTCGCAGCTTGTTCATCCTCGTGGAAGGTAGAAGAAGATAGAAAGCATTGTTTGTTCTGTAATTTACAGAAAAATAACAGATATTTATAAAGACTTGCAAAATTATTCGTTCAGATATTTATTTCAAATTTTTATAGAATTTGTTTTGTCATATGTAGTGAGTTCTAATGTATTTAAAGCAATCAAAAATCAGAATGGGATTATTTATATTTGTGTTTTGAATTCTTTATCATTTCCTCTTATATAAAAGTATAACGTATTAAACATTTTTTTTAATCAGAATCTCAATTTGATTCAGTTTTTTTTTAAAAAATTATTATTAGCACACATATAATGAAACTTTTTTCTATGTAATTTTATTCAAAAAATTTTGGGAGGAGGGGGGAGGGGGTCCAAGGCCAATGTTTCATTAGGATTAGTCCAGGACCGACCCTGATTTTGAATACTGAATATAATCCAATCTGAACTGAACAAAAAAATCAAACCAAATCTGATTCAAAAATTAGAAAAAAAATTGAATTTGACTTTTGACTGGTGTCAAAAAATTAATAAACCGATCCAAATTTGAATCCGAACACCAAAGTCTGCTAACAAGCATAACATCTTTAGGAAGATGTTTTTTTCTTAAAAAAATACAAAATAATGCGGTGAGCGTGGATCGAACACGCGACCTTCAGATCTTCAGTCTGACGCTCTCCCAACTGAGCTATCCCCGCTTGTGTTTTCTTTGCTTCTGCTATCTAACATGTTTATTGATTAATGGTTTCTTTCATCTGCTGTTTTCATGAACTTGTTTTGGGATTTGCACATGACGCAGTGTTTAGTAAGATTACATATCATTAACAGTATTTATATTAATACAAATTGGAATACATGGTGTGATACAATACAAAGTACACTGCATAAATGGTAAATATTGAGGTTATTACAACATCTTTTTTATTATTCACTTATATATGCTTTATAAAAAAAAACTCCAGCTGAAGCTAATGCTCCCTGGCATTATTCATTCTTTTAAGCCAAGCTTTCATACCATTTCTTTACTTCCTGCAGATGATTCCATTTCCAGAAGAGGCTCCACGGGTACAATCCAAAGTTGCATATTCAATCTCTGACTTAACAGAATCAATCGCTGCATGTGATTCAGAGAAAAGGCAAGTTTTGCAGTCACTGGAGAGGAGGGAAGAGGTCTTGAAGCTGTCTTCACCACCAACCACTGGCATTGCGACTCCAGGCTTAGCTGGATTCTGGAAGTCCGGTTTGTAGGTACGTCCCAAGATTCCATCGACGTTTGGTGAAAGGTTGAAGAATTTGAACTGAACCTCGAGATGAGCAAAACAGTCATCTGATGGTACTTTGTAGCTGTGGATCCTGTCGTCTTCTTTTGTCACTGGAACAACATTGACCATGATCTCGGCTTTGTCTTTGATTGTCACGATCACGCTGTTTCTCATTGTCACTCTCTCGATCTTGATGTCCTTGTTTGGTGAGTACCTGTTATTAAAAGAAAACATTTAGGTTTCAAACACTTTCAAGAATCTTGAAAACATGTTTGGAAGTGAGTTTTGTATCAAATGCTAACCAGGTGGAGAGAGTTTCTTCCGGGACAGATAGATCTTGGCCGTCGAAAGTGAACTTGAGATGGTCTACTTCGCTGTCCCATGTGGCGGATTTCGCGGCATCGAGAGAGAATTTGTGGGAGTTGAAGAGGAATCCGAGAGCTTGGATCCATGTGAAGTCTCTGGCTCGGCCAGCAGGTCTGTGGCCGATGAACCTACCATTGATCTGAAGGTCAGAGTCAGAGACGAGGCTGAACTCTTCATTGCTCTTTCCATGGAAGTAGAACACAATGCCGTCTCCTCCAATGAACCTAGGGTCATAACAAGCTGATCCAGGTTTGTTGCAGTTCGGTTTCCTCACTATACAATAGCATATGATTCATTATATTACAAAACATATGTGAGAAAACTTGTGTGACAAGGAATTAAAAAAAAACTTACTGCGGCAATGGGATTTGCAAGTGGGACTATCGCAATCGGCGTAGCAAACTTTGTTCTTTGAATTCATTGCGGTTGTGCTTGGACATTCTTCTGGACACTGAATGTACTTGTAGTAGCACCGTGAGTAAGGGTTGCTACAGTAAACTCCAGCTGCCTTGGCTTGCAAGAAACAAGTTGCAGCCACAAGAGATATCACTATCAAAAGGGTTTTTGAGATCTCCATTTTTGTATCCTTATTTAAAATCAGAGGAGAGAGTTGAATGTGTTGGTGATGATGAGGGTTGTAAATCTATTTGTGAATTTATAGGAATGGAAGTCAAATGCTTGCTTAGTGAAGGGGCTATTATGTTAATTGATTATTGAGGTCCATGTTGAGGAATTGTGTGCCTATGGACGAACTTTGCGGTGACACCATCAACAATTGCACTTAATGTTTTAATTTACTTCGTTTCAACGTAAAAGTATTACTATTTCTCCAGTTTAAGCATCGTTTAAGATTGATTTGTAATGAAGAAAAAACTGTATAATATATTCAAATTAAAGGTCTAATTTTTGTTTGTTTCACGTGTCATCCCTTGTACAATGAGCGTCAAAATATGCGATTTAGTTCTCTTAAAGTTATGGAATAACTTTTATTTAACAAGAACTATATCACACTCAAATCAACTTTTCCTTTTAAAATTCACAAGATCGATATTTGAATATAAAACATACAAATATATAACTTAACAAGACAAGAACTACTTTGAGTACAGTTAAAAAAAAAAGAACTACTTTGAGTAACATGGATTTGCTAGAGAATTTGTTATTTTACAGGAAAATATATAGTTAGGATGAACTTACTCAAAGTTTTTCCATAGATCGTCACTTAGAAAGGGAACCCATAAAAAGTCAAGATTTTTGAGGCAGACGAAAAGAGACACTAGGTGGAACATCAACTAAACATAGTAGTCCTTTGAGTGTAAGGGCTTCAAGCTGTAAAGAGGTGTACAAGATTTTTGGCAACTCAAAGAACTCTAAACACTAGGATATCGTCAGTAGCTCTTTCTAAGAGATTGTTTAACAGCCATATTAACCAAAATTTTGATGTAGTAATCGTTGAGATTTTTAAAAGTGTAGGCTCTCTACCTTTGAGATTCTTGTAACAAATACCACAAACCTGAATGCAGTTCTAGCTGAGGACTTAGAGTCTAGATCACCGCCATTATACCTAATTATCCAAATTTTGTTAACCTTCTCTATGCTAAACTAATAAGATTCATTTTCCATGTTCTTTATTTCAAGCTTTATTTCAACCTCTTTCCAAAGAGTGCCACTGGTTTGACTAGAGACTCGTTCTTACCACATAGTTACTAGGAAGCAAGGACAGTATCTCCAGTAGCAAAGCAAGGAAGATACCCTAACCTCATCTGAATCAAGGAAGAAAGACAGAAAAAGTTAAAAAAAAAAGAAATGCGGTGAGCGTAGATCGAACACGCAACCTTCAGATCTTCAGTCTGACGCTCTCCCAATTGAGCTATCCCCGCAATGACATTGAAGTCCAAACAATATATATAACACAAATATACAACAAAGAACAACAATATAGATGAAGGAAACGGCAAAACCTTATAGACACGTTTACTTATCTTTTGTGAAATGTTAGGCTAAAATGCTTTATCAAAACTGTCATAGAATCTCATTAGTGCTGGTTTGACAAGTATAATTACTTGTTTGTAAGTTATTTTTTTTCTCGATACAAGTTTTTTTTTTTTTTGAATATATATTAAATTTATTTAAAAGAAAATATCATTTTTACATCTAGTGCATCAGTTATGAAAATCAACACTATGAAAAGAAACTATTCGTAGGAAATAGGGAATTATCGTGTGGCAATCGAAAGAGAAAATCCTGCTGCAAATTTGAAGTTTCTTTGTTGGCGGAAAGCTAAGCATCGATTCCAAATCAGCCGATCCACCATTTTTGCAAGCACTGATGTTGTAGTAGGTGTAGCCCTATGTCTCCTTTCATTTCTTTCCTTCCACAGAAAAAATATTGTTGCTTGGATGGTGTAACGTGTGAGGAAAGTTTGTTACTGTCCATACTAAGGTCCATCAATTCTGACCATCTCGTAGTGAAACTCGTCTGCAGTAAACCCAACATTAGAATCGACCAGACCTCTGATGAATAAGCACACTCGAAGAATAAATGTTCCCGAGTTTCTAGAGGGGCTTGGCACAGAGTGCACGATGGGTTGATGCTGACATTTCAGGCTAGCATTCTGTTTCTCGATACAAGTTAGATGACACTTATAGTTTATTACTTTGTTTTCTTCACATTCGCGTGAGATTCTGGAACAATGTATCCAAATCTGTCATGACTAAAAAGGATCCGAATCTCCATGAACTCAAATCAATATACAAAACTTAATAATCTCATTGATGTTAAACTAATTAGCTTGTTTTGTATTGGTACAATTTTTTGTCAACATCAAACGAATAAATTAGAACGTCTCCTTTATGTGTATCTAACAGAAGTTCTAATAAAATAAAATAAAAAAATATAAAAAGAAGAAAGAGAACTACAACCAATCCTTATTTTGGACAGTTTTAGAACTCATTAGATACATATTTGTGTTATGTGGATCAATGTCAATGGTTTATTTTTTTTTGTTTAAGTTTAAAATAAAACATTATATTTAAGATGTATCAGAGATAATAATATTAAATGAATAAGATATTTAAAAGAGAATACCAGGCGTTGTGGTTGCTCTTAAACCTCTCGTCAATGGTAAACCATAACTAAGTTGAGAGATTTTCATAGGTTCTCTCATCTAAAAAGAAATAATAAAAATATATAAAGATGGAAGAGAAGAAAATAGTGCATCTCATTTGGTTATTCATGAAATACTTCTAAAATATGTATCAGTTTTCAATTGTTCTCTTTCCCTGTAATATTAATATTAAAATAGATAATTAACTTATATAAAAATATTGATATTTTTTTTTGTTTCTATACCCTGTTTAAGAAATTATGGGTTGGCAAATCTGTTAGATACGTTGTTATTTAATTTAGATACAATCTTTAAGAAACTATGAGCTGGAGATGCTTTTGGATACATCATCATATTTGCAAAAATAAATCTGTACTTATTTATTTTTCTACATGCATCTTATTTATGATAATATTTTTAAAAAATCCATTGTAAAATAAATAGTTTTGTTACCTACACTTCCAAATTTTGTTAACCTTCTTATTCATTTTCCATGTTCTTTATTTAAACTTTAATTCATTTGATACATAGTGCTTTCATAAAATTGTTTTTCATCTTTCCATATGTATGGTGAATTGTGAATCGGACTAATCGCATGTTCTTTAGATTCCAAAATGTGATAAATAAGATAACACATTGGGATGGAGGTTACATCACTAGTCAGTAATGGAAGAGCTTTATATTTCTCCTACATTTTGTTTGTCGATTTTCCAATGCAGACGATTGAAAGTGTACATAAAATTACAAGTAAACAACCAATAAATATATTTGATGTTCTTTTCAAGAAAGGATTTCAAAGAAAAATGCAGAACCTCTTTAACCTTTGAAAGATGAAACTCACCTTCTAATATTTAAACCATGAATTTTGAAAATCAGAACCTTTAAACAATCATGAGATATAGCTTTTGAGGAAGGGATTAAATGGATTCAGGAATAAATCGAAATATTAACTAAGCGAAAAGGTAGCATATCAATCTTCAAAAGACAACAAAGAATAAGAGAGAGGGAGAGAGAGAATGAGCTGAAGAAATGACTCAAATAGTTATGAGACAATACAAAACAACTCTTAGCTTAAACATCTGCCGGCTGATCCGCATCATGACCTCCAGTCACCCCGTTATCCTTTTCATCATCATCAACCACCACGACTTTGTTTTTCTCCTTTGAGATGAGCTCCTTTAAGGAACTAGAGTCCGGAACATTCTCATCATTGGTAAGACTGGTGACTGGAGAAGGAGGACGAGGAGGAGGAGGAATGTTTCTAGTGACTGATACAAGCGGGTTATTGCTGTAAAAATTGTTGAGATAAGCTTGAAATAACTTGGGATATAAGTTATTATAGGATTAGGAATATTTAAGTTAATGTTATTCCTAATGAGCTTAGGATATATAGATTAATATATAAAGAGATGCAAAGTGTGTTTTGCATCAATGAGAGAGTTTGAGATTTGAGAGTCTTTAGTTTTTGAGTGAGTTTTCTAAAGGCAATAAGAGTTGAGTTCTTATTATTCATCTTGCAATCATATATTTTTTAATAAGTGGTATCAGAGCTTGAGAAAGATATGGGAGAAATCATTCCAACGAGTGGAAGAAAGGATGGTAGTGGAGGTTCATCATCAATACAATGTCCGATGTTAACTTCAACTAATTATACTGTTTGGGCCATGAGGATGAAGATAACTCTCAAGGTTCATAAGGTATGGGATGCAGTTGAAGCCGAGTCACCGGACAGTGATAAGAACAACCTCGCCACGGCTCTACTCTTTCAGTCAATTCCGGAAACATTAATATTGCAAGTTGGAGAGCTTGATACAGCTATGAAAGTGTGGGAAGCAATCAAAGCGCGAAACATGGGAGCTGAGAGAGTAAAAGAAGCTCGGCTTCAGACACTAATGGCCGACTTTGATCGAATGAAGATGAAAGACTCAGAGAATATTGATGATTTTGCTGGAAAACTCTCTGAGATATCATCAAAGTCAGCCGCATTAGGAGTAAGCATCGAGGAGCCAAAGCTAGTTCGAAAGTTTCTCAAGAGTCTCCCACGCAAAAAGTATATCCATATAGTGGCCTCTTTAGAACAGGTATTGGACTTAAATACTACGAGTTTTGAAGATATAGTTGGCCGATTAAAAGCATACGAAGAGCGTATTTACGAAGAAGAAGAACCTGAAGAAGAACGAGGGAAACTGATGTATGCCAACAATGAAGGTCAAAACAATCGAAACTATAATGGACAGTCAAACAATACATATGGACAATCAAGCAGCAGCTACAATGGACCTCGCGACTTTAATAGAGACTACAGAGGTAGAGGTCGTGGTGGACGATCTTATACCCGAGGGAGAGGACGTGGTAGAAACTATGATACATCAAGAATCATGTGTTACCGATGTGATAAGCTGGGGCACTTTGCCACTGATTGTCCAGATCGCTTGCTCAAACTTCAAGAGGCACAAGAAACAGAGAACGTGGAGACACAGGACGCGGAAGAACTAATGATGCATGAGACTGTATTCTTAAACGAGAAGAATATAATACCAGAAGAATATGAGACAAATATGGGAGAAGAAAATATATGGTATCTTGACAATGGTGCGAGCAATCACATGTCTGGAGATAAGCGATACTTCACTTCCGTTAATACTACAATCACAGGTAAAGTACGATTCGGAGACGACTCTCGTATCGATATAAAAGGCAAAGGAACAATATCTTTCATAGATATGAACGGCGAGTCCAGGAAGATGACAGACATGTACTATATTCCTGATTTAAGAAGCAATATAATAAGCCTAGGTCAAGCAACCGAAGCAGGCTGTGACATAAGGATGAAAGGCAAACAACTCACGATGCATGACCTAAATGGCAAGCTGCTTGTCACGGCAAGTAGATCCAGAAACAGATTATACAAAGTTCGTATGGGTTTCGAAAAAGATATAAAACTACAATTAACAAAAACCAGTGAATCAAGTAGATGGCATGCAAGATTGGGACATGTAAATCTCGAGACAATGAGATCAATGATTCAACGAGGACTCGTACTTGGAATCCCGAGTATTAATATTGAGAAAGAAGTATGTCGATCATGCCTAATGGGAAAGCAAACCAGACGTATATTTCCACAAGCAACACAGTATCGAGCCGATAAGAGATTACAACTTATTCATGGAGATCTTTGTGGTCCGATAACTCCAAGTACACATGCTGGAAGGAAGTATATTTTCGTGTTAATTGATGATTATTCACGATACATGTGGACTATCTTGATGAAGGATAAAACCGAAGCTTTTGAGAAATTTAAAAAGCTAAAGAAACTAGTCGAAACAGAGACAGGAGAGAAGATTCAAGTTTTCAGAACAGACAGAGGGGGAGAGTTTGTCTCTAATGAATTCAATGCCTACTGCGAAGACTCTGGGATTAAAAGGCACCTTACGGCTCCGTATACGCCACAACAAAACGGAGTGGTGGAGCGTCGGAACAGGACTTTACTAGAGATGACAAGGAGTATGATGAAGCACTCCGACCTGCCCAACTATTTCTGGGGCGAGGCGATAAGACACTCCACCTATCTGCTTAATAGAATAGCTACAAGAGCTCTTAAGGATAGGACTCCATACGAATTGTTCCAAGAGAAGAAGCCAAACGTGGAACATCTTAGAGTGTTCGGATGCATAACTTACGCAAAAATCGAAAAATCACTTCTGAAAAAGTTAGATGACAGATCGAAGATGCTTGTGAATCTCGGGACAGAGCCTGGATCGAAAGCTTATCGGCTATATGATCCGAAAACTCGCAAAGTAGTAGTAAGCCGAGATGTCATATTTGATGAAACAAGAAACTGGGAATGGAATGAAAAAGGTGAAGAACAGAGGAATGATAAAGGTTTCAGTCTTACTCTTGGGACATACGGAAATCGCGGGATCCTAGAAAGTCTCGGTGACCAAGAGCTCATCACAGAGCACACCGCGATCGAGGAGATGGAAGGTGTACAAACAGAGCATGACGATGAAGAGAACTCTGGAGTATCATACACTGAAACTATGGAAGAAGAAGATCAACCTATCTTGAGAAGATCAACTCGTCAAACCAACAAACCAAAATACTTAGAAGATTACATATTACTCGCGATAGAAGAAGGAGAAAGGCTGTTGTTGAGCCTTAATAACGAACCTCAATGTTTTCGAGAAGCAAAAGAATCGAGAGAATGGACAATGGCGTGTGAAGATGAGATCGAATCTATTGAAAGAAATAAGACATGGGAGCTGGTCGAATTGCCCATTGGAGCAAAAGTCATTGGCTTAAAGTGGGTCTTTAAGATCAAACGAAACTCGGATGGGAGTATCAATAAGTTCAAAGCTAGACTAGTCGCCAAAGGGTATGTGCAAAAGTATGGAATCGATTTTGATGAAGTTTTCGCTCCAGTAGCTCGCCTTGAAAGTATTCGACTTCTCATCAACCTTGCAGCAGCCAATGGATGGGAAGTCCATCATCTCGATGTAAAAACAGCATTCCTACATGGGGAGTTAAAAGAAGTTGTTTATGTCTCTCAACCTGAGGGATTTGAGAAGAAGGGACATGAAAACAAGGTGTACAAACTTAATAAAGCTTTGTATGGATTGCGACAGGCACCACGGGCCTGGAATACAAAACTAAATGGCATTCTTGTCGAGATGAAGTTTGTGAAGTGTACAAAAGAGCCATCCGTATACAGGAAGATGATAAACGGACAGCTTCTTGTTGTTGCGGTCTATGTGGACGACTTATTTACAACAGGAACAAGCAAAGATGTCATTGATGAGTTTAAACGAATGATGTCATCAAAGTTTGATATGAGTGATCTAGGTGCATTGACCTACTATCTAGGAATCGAGGTGCAACAACACAGCAATGGTATAACTCTTAACCAAAGAAGATATGCGATGAAGATCTTGGAAGAAGCCGGAATGAGTCGATGTAATTCAGCAAGTACTCCAATGGAATCGGGTCTGAAGCTGTGCAAGGCAGAGGAAGAACGAGAGATTGATGCAACAGGATTTCGAAGAAATGTTGGTTGCTTACGCTACTTACTTCATACACGCCCGGATATGGCGTATTGCGTTGGAGTCCTGAGTCGGTATATGCACACTCCCAGGGACTCTCACGGTGCAGCTATGAAACAGTGCTTACGGTACTTGCAAGGGACGACTAGTTACGGCCTGAGTTTCCATCGTTCTGTATCGAATGTGCCAAGACTCGTCGGCTACAGTGATAGTAGTTTTAATGTTGATCCCGATGATGGCAAAAGCACAACCGGTCATATATTTTATCTTGGGGAGAGTCCAATTACTTGGTGTTCACAGAAACAAGATGTAGTTGCGCTATCTTCTTGTGAAGCAGAATTCATGGCTGGAACTGAAGCAGCTAGACAAGCATTGTGGCTACAAGAATTGCTGAGTGAAGTCATCGGAAGTCCATGTGAGAAAGTCACAATTCGTATTGATAATCAATCCGCCATTGCACTCACTAAGAACCCGGTTTTTCATGGAAGGAGCAAACATATACACTCTAGATTTTGCTTCATAAGAGAGTGTGTTGAGAAGGGTCAAATCGAAGTAGAATATGTTCCGGGAGATAAGCAAAAGGCGGACATATTGACAAAGGCTTTAGGAAGAATCAAGTTTCAAGAAATGAGAAGCTTCATTGGAATGGAAGACTTTGAAAAGGATTTCAAGCTTAAAGGGGAGATTGTTGAGATAAGCTTGAAATAACTTGGGATATAAGTTATTATAGGATTAGGAATATTTAAGTTAATGTTATTCCTAATGAGCTTAGGATATATAGATTAATATATAAAGAGATGCAAAGTGTGTTTTGCATCAATGAGAGAGTTTGAGATTTGAGAGTCTTTAGTTTTTGAGTGAGTTTTCTAAAGGCAATAAGAGTTGAGTTCTTATTATTCATCTTGCAATCATATATTTTTTAATAAAAATGATATCTAGACACAAGAGGACGCACTGGCATGTTCAGGTCTATGCTTCCTCCTCCAGTGACTCCACCATTCAACGATGGGTAAACGCTGCTGTTATCGTTTCTGCCTCCCATCCACTTAGATGGACCAAGAGAGAGCTCGAGTGATATTGCACCTTGTGAGCTACTGTTGTTTCTGCGACAGCTTCCTAAGGTATTAGGTGGGCCATAACTGTAGAATGGTAAGGAAACATAGCTAGGATTCACTATGAAAGGACGGTTTGGAGTCGCAGGAGGAGCCATGGTGAATCCACCATTGAACAACGATGGGTAGTTATTGTTAGTACCGCCTCCATTAGGCTTAAAAGGACCAAAAGAGAGACCACTATGGTTTAGATCTGGTAAATTAGGGCGGTTAGAGTTGTGAGTATCCATGTTTCTGACGCTACCACGAGAGATCCCAAGATGCTTATCATTTGATAAAGCATCTTCTGAAGACCCATCAGCCGAGTTACACGTACCTTGGTAAGAGTTACAAGGCTTCTTCCAAAAGCATTGTCGAGGAGAGTAGCTTGGCTCCACCTGCTTAAGCTTCCTCTCCAACGCTAGGTCATGCTTGTGGGTTTTTTGGTGAGCGCATAGGGAGTTAGAGTTTGGGAACCCTCTCTTGCAGATGTTGCAAACAAGGGCACAATCATCCTTCGATGGATATCTTTTCATCAACTTGTTTAATGCTCGGAGAACACGTAAGTCGAAACTTGGCCTCTCAGTTTTCTTCCTTCCAGAGACAACCTCAGTGTTCTTCTTTTCAGGCATGGCCTCTTGAGGAGACCCTTGTTTCGGATTGTTCAGGTCAGGCACAACCTCTTGAGGAGACACTTGTTTCGGATTGTTCACTTCAGGCACAACCTCTTGAGGAGACACTTGTTTCGGATTGTTCACTGCAGGCACAACCTCTTGAGGAGACACTTGTTTCGGATTGTTCACTTCAGGCACAACCTCTTGAGGAGACACTTGTTTTAGATTGTTCACTTCAGGCACAACCTCTTGAGGAGACACTTGTTTTAGATTGTTCACTTCAGGCACAACCTCTTGAGGAGACATTTGTTTCAGATTGTTCACTTTAGGCACAACCTTTTGAGGAGACACTTGATTCGGATTGTTCATTTCAGACACAACCTCTTGAGGAGACACTTGTTTCGGATTGTTCATTGCCCTCTTCTCCTGCACATCCACAACAATAGCATTGAGTCCCTGATCAGTTTTTGGTGAGGAGGAGTTTGAAGAAGAAGACATAGTCTGGTTAACAATTTGTTTTGTAAAAAATTGGTAGTGATTTTCTATCTCTTTTGTGTTAGATTCAAGGAAAGGAACTCTCTATTTATTGAGAGGATTCTTTATTGTTTGTTTAACTATTAAGGTACTAAATCTCTGAGGGTAAATTGAAACCATACAAATTACCTAGGCATTAATAGTTTTCTTCAAGATATATGGTTATTTATCTTACTATCTTGAAACTTTTATATATATATATATAACTAACTTTAATGAATTATCTATATTTTGGAATTAAGTTATTTCTAACTATTTTAATTTTGCTGTTTTATATTCCAAATTAATATATATTTTTTTGAAATAAAGATTAGTATGTCTTTTATATAAAAAAAATCATGTAATATATATATATACTACCATATATATATATATATATATTAATTGATAAGTTGTAATATAGTAACAAGTAATATGCCAAGCAACCAAAACACTGTATTTCTGTTGTTATGGAAAGATGGTAGTATTTCTTGGTCAAATTTACTACATTTGGTTCTTTTTTTCTTCTTTTTGCTAAAAATTGCTCATTTTTATCATGCCTAATAAATAAAAAATCTGTTTTCCTTACTTTGTATGTTATTATTAGGAAAAATAGTGACAGTGAAAGACAATGTTAAATGATAGTGCATCAGAATGAATACCGTTAACGTCAGGTTTTTCTTCAATAACCTTATCACACTAATGGCTAGAGAATTTTTCACCATACATTTATATATATATATATATATATATATACTTATCTCACTACATACTACCCTTGTTCTAAAACTCGGCTGAGTTGGCGAGTCAAGCTGATCTCCAGAAACTTATGCAAGTATGATCTCCATTTTGCTTCTACTTTAGCAAGATTTAAATTACCCTTGACAAAGTTCTTGCCAAATTCTCACTGGTTCTTGCTCTATGTTATATAACTCTAGAATATGTTCACAAAACATTGATCAACAGAGGGACTTTTTCTGAAATTTTGCGTATCCTATAATTTGTCTTATATTTGAAGAACTAAAAAGATATATATATATATATACAATCATCTACGATCAGCTTTTCTATCAAACAATTTTTTTTCTTTGAAACTTTGAAATAGTTTGGGCACTGATTTACAAATAAACTGCAAGTAAAACACTGAAATTGTAGGTTTATGCTATAACATGTAAACGTAAAAATCAAACGCCAAACGCAAGCAGAACAATCAAGTTGTAGTTAGTTACACCTAACTATGTGAAGTATGCTTTGCTTATGTAGAGATGGAAACGGACGATTGCTTCTTGGAATCAAGCCAAAAAAAAAAAACGGTTCGAAATCCCCTTCAAACAGAAAGTTATCAACCTTTATTGGTAAGATCAATAAAGAGCAACGTGTTGATGTTGAACTTGTTATGTATGGACGGCCGTTTTAGCGGTTTTAAAAGGCTTTTGAGTTTGGCATTGTTCAGGCTTTTGGTCAAAATGGCTTAATAAAAAAAGCTCATTCTCCTCTCCTTCGCCACAAGTTTTTGTACCTCCCTCTCGCCAACCTTCGTTTACCTTTTCTTTCTTATAAGATGTCACGATCGTGAACCAATTCATTTCTAGATAAGATTATAGTTATTAATGTTTGATTCTTAAATAACCTTTTATATATAGGCCTCGATTGGTACAGCTGATGATAAAACAGTAGCAGTATACTGCAGAAGCTGTATGTTGTAGAAGCTGTATGCTCTTAATAAAGTCTTTAATAAAGTGATTGGTATAGCAGTATCATTATACAATTTTAAAATTATAATAAAAGTTAACATATAATATATATATATTAAATTATAATATATATTAATATTATATTTATTATTAAAAATAATGAATATTATTTAATTATATAAATTAAATTTTAAATTTGAAATATTATTACTTTTATAAAAATATAAATTTATTTAAAAATAATATTATTAAATAAATTTATTTTAAAAGTGAAATATTATTACTTTTTGATATAAATTAATTTGTGATATTATTAAATAAAATAAATTAATTATATATTATTTATCATTATTTATTTTTTGGTAGAGAAATAAATGATTCACCTATAATATTATCATAAAAATAGTATATATTTATATATTATATATTATAAAATTAAAAATAGTATATATTTATATATTATATATTTAGAAATAAATAAATTATATATCATATATTATTTTATATTTTTTATTAAAAATAATGAATGATATGTGTAATTATATAAATTATATTATATTTTAAATGTGAAATATTGTTATTTTGAAAAAGTTTCAATATTTAAACGCAACTTTTATTTTTACAAATATAAATTTATTTTTGTGATTATAAACATAAATTTTATATTATTTTAATAAAAATAAATAAATTATATATAATTATTTTAAATTTTTATATATTCTAACTACAAATGCTCTACCAAAAACTCTATATGAGAACCTTGAGCAAAAAGCATTTGGAGAGCATTAGCATCTTGTAAATGTTTTCCTAAATATTTATATAATAAATATTGATTGGATAATTACGAACATAATGTTTATGCTAATGCTCTGTCAATCAACCCTATAGTAACAAACTAACCAACTCAAAGAGTACGCACGGAATAGTTAAGTTCGGCCATATGATAAAGAAAACTTGTATGCCTTTTGTTCAAATCCTCGATTGACCAAGTTAAGATCTAATCTAATTATGTTTGTACATTGGATTTGTTGATATATTTTTCTTAAATTCTTGTCATTTTAGGTTTGTCGACATCAAGCTAATAATACACGTAATAATTATAACTAATGCAACACAGGAGACAAGTCCGACTTGACCCTTATTCATTTTATTGTATATATACATTTTAAGTTCTATAATTACGGAAAATTTAACTGAAAGTATTTTTGTTTAAAATTTTTCAGCTGGGTTTCCTATAACTTATTAATACTAATAATTAAATAATAATATTTATATACATATAACATTAGAAACTCATGTAAGGATATTCTTTTACCAATAAGAAGAAGAGGATATACACAATATAGCCAACATGCATTCAAAATACAAGAAGATCAATCATTTTCAAGTTAAAAAATCCAAAATGGTCGGTGAATTTTTGTTGACTCGTAATGCGATATATATCTTTCATGGGTTTGAATGGTCAAATCAAATCTAGTAATAAACTATGCATAGACGTGTTATACAAACAAAATTTAACGCTAGAATTGAGAACGAACGTATGCATATCCATCTCTCAATTATTTTGTTTTTAGATCTGCATGTCCTTATATGAAGCATTGTTCACATATATTATAATCTCATTCTCACTCTCAATTTCAAACTATAATTTTATAATGTCAATTAATATGGCCTACCATACCTAAAATGGCAATTCAGTAACTGCTTTTATTATTTGTTCTTTTTTCTTAAACCATTATTGATATATACTTTAAAAAAGTAGATTTCTGTTTTCACTTCTACAGTGTTAAATTTATCATATTAATGGGTGTGATTACTAACTAGTAACCACATCTCACAGCGGTAAGATGTGTCTCGCTTCTATATCTTACTATTGAGATTATCTTCTGAGATAATTTGGAGTGGTTAAGAGAAATAACTTAGACACACACATATCTCCACATTTACCACTCTCTTTACGTCTATTGACTACATATCTTGTACTCTTTTAATCGTTTATTGCTTTATTTTACAAAAAAAAAACATTTTACGGTGTTATATATAACTTTTGGACGGTTGGACCCCATGTATCTCTATCCTGAAGTTAAAGACTTCACAATCAGCTTAGCTTTTGTTGGTACTTACTTATAGATTCTATCGTATCTCAATTCTATAATCTTTAAATTCCATACACTATTACATTTATTGTCAAATCTTGTTGTAATGTTTGGTAAGGTTTAACTTCAAGCAAAAAAACATCAAACCAAACCGCCACGTGTAACTCAAATAAGTCTTCATAACCATACCTTATGTAAAGGTCCCACTTGTGATTCTATACAAAGCCAACACAACAAGGACCACATCTAAATTTTAATTTCGCCAACTTTATTTTAATATATATATATATATATACACAACTCAGCTTCTTGTGTAGAAAATAAGACCAATCACCATGCATACTCTCCTCCCTACCTCTTCTTTCAAAACAACAGCCACCGTCCTCATCGCCGGCTTCCTTTCTGTTGCGACGGCGGTGAGTCTCACGGTTCCATCAGTTTCCCATTTCGTGGCGTCTTGCTTTTCGATCATTTACGTTAACACCGTCTTCCTGCTCAAGCCACCGTATCTTTACCTAGTCATCAACTGTATCATCCTCTCCATCGTCGCTACATCTAAGCTCACGCATAAATCTTGTTCCAGTACTGATGATTCTTCTGATATGGTACTACCGTTACCTACCTTTATCGACGCTGGTTATCTAAACGTCGTCGCTTCTGAGTATACCGGTTTTGTGGAGAATGATCCGACGGTGGAAGAAGATGTACACGAAGTCATTGCTGATGATAAGGTGATAGTAGAAGATGAAGAGACAGAGACGGAGAAGACAAGACCTAAAGATGGTTCGGTTCTGAAGAACACTAGGAAACCACCTAGGTTCGGTCGGCAAAAGTCGCTTAAAGCTAGCCAAGAAGGTAAGAAGTTATCTGCGTTGGGAGTGACGAAGCCACCGAGGAGGCAGGACACGCTGGAGACGACGTGGAAGAAGATAACGGAAGGACGCTCGACGCCGTTAACGAAGCACTTCAAGAAATGCGACACGTGGCAAGAAAAGTCGAAGGAGAAGAAGATGACCAAGTCTGGGAGCTTAAAACGCGAGGCGTCACCGGGGCAGGAGGAGCTGAACAGGCGCGTGGAAGCGTTTATCAAGAAGTTCAACGAAGAGATGAGATTGCAAAGATTAGAATCTTTGGCTAAGTATAACGAAATGGTGGTAAATGGAGGGACTCGTTTGTAAATATTCTTAGCTATCGGAGAAGAGGACGGCACAGGCACAGTCGCAAATGTTGACTCTTTTTCTTTTTAGAACCACTTAAAAAGGTTTTTTATTTTGTCTTCATGGGAAGATAAAATGTGTGTATATGATTGTTATATTTATACTTTCGAAAAAATCACATTAATCATGTGGTTTAGAATGAAGGATAAAATGTAAAACAGAGACTAGACTAGTGAAATTGAATACATTGTTTGTTTGTTTTTTTTAAGATTTTAACAATATTACTATTTATAATTCTTCTGTGTAAAAAAACATTTACATGACCATTGTAGTAGTAGCAGGAAAAAGCCTATCCAAGAAAGTGTATAAGGGCATGATTATCCGAGTCTATTAAGGGGGTCTCTTGCACTGTTCGCGGGCCCCATTAACATGTGGGGCCCGTGAACAGTGCAAGAGACGGTTCTTAAAACTCTTAAATAAGAACCGTCTCTTGCACTGTTCACGGGTCCCATTGACACGTGTCGGTCCGCGATTGGTTAATTTTTTTTTTTTTTTTTTTTTAGAAAAACAGAAAAAAGTAAAAAAAAAAATATTTTTAAAAAAATAAGAGACCCCTTTTGGGGTCTCTAGGATAATCATGGTCTAAGGGTATCTTTAACCCAGAAACCCTAAAAGGGGTCTCTTATTTTTTTTATTTTTTTCTGATTTAAAAAAAGAAGAAAAAATTTAAGCCACTCGCGTATCGACACGTGTCAGTGGGGTCCGCGAACAGTGTAAGAAACGGTTCTTATTTAAAGGTTTTAGGAGCCGTCTCTTGCACTGTTCGCGGGTTCCACATGTTAGTGGAACCCGCAAACAGTGCAAGAGACCTCTTTAAGAGACTGGGTTAATCATGCTCTAAACCTTCTCCAAGTAGAAGAGCATCACAGAAGAATGATTAGTGAATTTACAGTAAGAAATCATTAGACTATTATAATTGTTTACATCTTAGAATAAATTCAAGATGCTTTTAAATACGCAAGATTCATCATAAAGCTACTGAAATCTAAAGCATACAAATTTGCAGTTCGTTATTGGTGAAATAAAACACATGATTGATTTACCTGTAAAACTCCGGCGAAAGAAGCATGCAGCGAAGATGAGTGGAGCAACGTAACCTGTTGTACACGTTAAGAGTAAGCTTTCCACCAATCACTGGATCCTGTGTTTCACAACCAATTACATTATCCATTCCAACCGTTTCTTAATAACTTGGTAACAGAGTAGGAAACTAAAACAAGCTCTTATCAAAGTTGTTAAAGAAAGACGGAAGCTGAAGTTCGATTACATTTACCTGTAAAGAGTAGAATCAAGAAAAAGATTGTTTGTGAGAAAGACTTGTCACAAGAGGGATAAAATTAGCAGGAGAGTCAGAGAACTCGATTGTCAAACTCTCAGACATGTGTGCATTGGAACAGAAGCTGATAGCTGATCCTGAACAGTCTCATTAGCTTGTTGGTTAGCTGAGTACAAGAAGTTACCAAGCGAATCTCCCAGGGTTCCTTCAGCCACGCAGTAAACAGAAGTGGCTTGATCCTGTCTTCACAAAAGAAAGAAATAGTTTCTGATTTTACAAATGGCAAATAGATCATGGTAAAAAAAGAAGAAGCAAAAGTATCTCAAGGCAGAAAACAGTAATCAGGATCCAAAAATCATTATAAAAAACTTAAGGTCATACTTCATTTTGCATATAGTGTTATTCCCGATGGACATTCCTCTGCATTTTTTTTTTGCTCATGACAAAAAATCATTATAAAAAAACTATAATAACTTCTTTTTTGTGCCATAAATCATCAAATTTCGAACGGGGGGTTTGATTCTTGATGTCAATTGAATCCAATTTTCTTTCAGTTCTTAAGGTCAAAATGAGTCTAAATCGAGAAGAGAAATAATCTAACAGTTAATTCTTAAGTAAGCTTCTGAAAAATTGATTTTGGTAAAAGCTGATGTGTCATGGATAAATGTTTTGAAGTCTCAAAGTATTGTAAAAATAACTCACCTATTAGATGTAAGACTTTATGAGAAACAGAGATGAGACACATGATGCTTCACTAACAATGATGTTTTAACAATAAATACATTTGGCATCTAAACAATTAAAACAAATCTACTTTTGTTTATAAGGAAATACCAAAACAATTAAAAGAGATTTTTGGCCAGATTAGTTTCCATGTTTACCACAAATATATTTGGCATAATATCACGACAGCGTCAGACAAAACCTTGGTGGGCAAGGCGATTCCTCTGTATTAATGGAGTTTTCTTGGTGGACAAAAAATTGCCAATTCTTTTTTCATTAAGAACCTAATGAAAAGCTTGACAAGTAGATCTCAATGTTATGTGTGTTTTTGTTGTTGTCTTGAACTATTTTGTCTATGCGTTTAGTTTGACAAGTATATTAATAAAACTCCTTGTTAAATTGTACTCGCTCATAATGTACTAGTTCGTGAGACTTTTTTTTTTTTTTAAAGAAGTTCGTGAGACATGAAACAAAATAAATGAGTTTGTCAAAAAGCATCGTAGTAGAAGGAAAAAAGCCTATCCAATAAAGTATACAAACCTCCTCCAAGTAGAGTAGGAAAACTAGAACCAGCTCTTATATTCAAATTGAAGGAGACAATAAGTTATAACTAGAACTGGAGTACTACAAGGTGAAGCAGCCAGTGCGAACGTCAGACCGGCTAGATAAAACATTTTGCTACCGGCTTGTTAGAAACTACATAAAAAAAGTGTCCACAACCCAAAACAAATTTTGTCATAGGAGGATTACTAGATGGGAAGTTTGCTGCTGCAGCACGAGGATCAGAGTTGTCAAAGAAAGATGGAAGCTGAAGTTCAATTACTTGGCTGTAAAGAGGAGGAAAAAAAAAAAGAAGAAGATTGTTTTGGACATGGCAATTCAATGCCAATGATGATGCAAATATTAGAAGTAGTATTGTAATAACCTCAAGGAGATTGAGTCCCATTACAATAGGCAAGACCAGATGCAGCAGCTACTGGTAATCCTTGTCCTATTTGTCCATAGGCTTTCCAGCGAAAGAGGCTACTATCCCAATAAGTGCTAAGGTTGTTGCTAATCCCAGTGAGAAGGCAACTGCGTCTCCAATAACCTAAGTGCATCATGGAGAGCTGAAAGGTTATATAACTAACCTGATTTGAACAGAAACTAACCTGAGCTCTGCTTTTGCCAGACCCAAATGTACCTAATATGTTACAACCACATGAAGGACAGGTGAGGAAAGAGTACTTAGAACATCAAACTGAAATTTTAATGTCTTATACCAATATAACCAAGTGTCAGAGGCAGAACACTGAGTGTACATGGAGAAAGACTTGTCAAAAGTCCTGCCCCAAATATTACTGCCAAACTACAAGAGGGACAGATTAGCAGGAGAGTCAGAGAACTCGAATGTCAAACTCTCAGACATGTGTGCATTGGAAAAATAAGCAGAGAAATATATGGTAACATAAACCAGTGAAGAGAGAGATCACATAAGCATGCAAACAAGCCAAAAAAGATGATAGTCTATGATTAAACCTTTACCAAGACAATCATCTTCAAGTCCGCGGCCTTTGCTGAGCTAAGAGTTACCAAGTTTGCACACTGGGAAACGAAGTTAAAGCTGAAGCGTTAATGATCAGATAAATTTAGACATTACCTCCAAGTGAACCACTACCAAGCATTGAAAGTTTTAACACTTGTGCTTTCTTTCTTCCATACAGAAACAGCATCAGACACTAGTCTTGTGTCTCTCTGAAGCTCACAAATCTTGGCAGAAGGGACTATCTGAAGAATGACCCAGTGGCTTTAAAAATCCAATGCAGCAATCGCCTAACTTGTTCCCTAAGTAAATCTATAGCCATTTCAAACCAGTGTATGTGAAATTGAGTTTACAAAGAGAAGAAGAAGAAACTCACCACCGCCATGATTGAGTCTGCAGCTTGACAATCCACCACGAAACCATAGCCAACAGAAGCATAGTTTTTTGCTTAACCTGCTCATAGTTACCTTAACCTGCGAAAATTACAACTTTTGTATTTTAGTTTGATCTCTCAGAGGAAGCATTTTTTTTTTTTTTTAGAAATCATTGGAAGCGTGTTGCCGCTTTCGTATAATGCCGTATCGTGTTTGATTCACAAGTAGACATATCTGATGTGACCTTAGGTCCGCATGACATAATCCAAGTCAGACTTAAGGTCATACCATTTTGCATATAGTGCTATCCCCGATGGACAACAAAGTATTGTAAGTTTCAAAAAAAAAAAAAAAAAGTCTCAAAAGTATTGTAAAAATAACTCACTTATTAGATGTAAGACTTTATGAGATACAGAGATGAGACACATGATGCGTCACTAACAATGAGTTTTAACAATAAATACATTTGGCATCTCGAGTACCAAACAAATCTACTTTTGTTTATAAAGAAATACCAAACAAATTAAAAGAATTTTTTTGACGAGAATAGTTTCCATATTCACTCCACAAATATATTCGTATAATATCGAAAACGACTTGGTTCTGACAAAAGCTTGGTGAGCAAGGCAATTCCTCTGTATTAATTGAGGCTTCTTTGGTGGACAAAATTTCTAAAATATTCAATTAGGGTTTCTTCATTTTCACTAAGAACACATCATCTACTACATTCATGTCTCTGCTTTTCAGTCGGCTCTCCAAGCTCCGTCTTGGAGTCTCTAGAAGACAAACTCTTCTCCTTCTCTCCAGCGCCTACTCTTCTTCACCGATCCAAAAGCAAACCCCTCCTTATACCATCACTGGCGCTGAACCTTGTGGAGAGGGTTTTCTCGGAAGACTCACCATTGGCTATGCTAATGATCCTGGAATCCATATTCAGTTGGAAAAGAAAGTGCCTGGGGAGTTGCTGTATAACGATATTTTCAAAACAATGGTAACGATCGGTTCATCCCATGGCTGGGTGGCTACTTTGCAGGAAGACGGCTTATTGCGTCTCCGAGACGACCTAAACCCATCTGCATCGTATACAGACCCTAAACACATCCCTCTGCCTCCTCTTGTGACTCTGCCTCATTGCCAAACCCAAATCGTCACCAACGTTTCCATGTCTACATCTTCTCCAGAGGATGAAGACTGTGTTGTGGCTGTCAAGTTCTTGGGACCTCAGCTCAGCTTCTGCAGACCTGCTCAGAGAAACTCAGAGTGGACCAACATCAGTGTCGAGAACCCTTGCTTCTTCTCCTCCCGTGTCATGTTTTCCAAGAAAGAAGACAAGTTTCTCTTTCCCGGATCTGGAGGCCAGCTCATAGGATCATGGGATCTTGGCAAGGAGAAGCTCAACATTAAGAGGTTGCAGTTTAAAAACCTTCCTGTGTTGGCCAAGACAACACAGGAGCTTCTGGACTCGTGCTGCACTATCGAAAACTTGGTGGAGTCAGTAACCACTGGGGAAACTTTCTTGGTTAAGCAGTATAAGAAAACTGCTGAGATCATCAAAAGTGTTGTTCCCAAATTGAAAACAGAGTATGTAATGGTGTTGAAGCTAGACGAAGAAGGTAACGCGGTTTACACTCAAAACATTGGAGATCTCTGCATTTTCATCTCAAGGTCGGAACCTTTTTGTGTCCCTGTCACTTCCCTTCCTGGCACGAATCCTAACTTCGTTTACATCTTAGATTTTGACGAATTCGCATATTTCAATGTGGCTGACTACACCTTGGGCTTTAGTAGAACTAGACATTACTCGCACCCTTACTATATTCCACCTCAAAATATTTAGACTAGTTTGTAGTGTTGGTCATTAAGTCAAGAGTCATGCATCCACAATTAAAATTATAACTTGACAAGTTAGTTTCAATTTTATCGTCACAGACCATATAGCTTATTAGCTCTATCATCTATGTTGCTTAATAGCTCAAATGTATTTCTGATCATGCTAGTTCGTGAGACTTATTATGTCATATTTATTTTATATGATGTATGATTTGATTATATACTATGAAACCTCGGCCACTGGTTTCTTCTAATAAAAATTTCTTAAATCATGATTGCAAGTTACGCTCAGTCTTGTCTTTTTGTGCAAACCTTAAGCTTCTTCAATATTAGTATAATAACTAGCATGGTGATTCTTCGTATAAATAAAACAATGGGCGTGGCAACGGTAGAGGTCCAAGACAATACCTAGGCAAGTGCCAATCATGTGGAGTGTAAGAACACATTCGTACAAAGGTGCCATATATTCCTGAGTGGTTACACATCAGGAATCACCAACTTCACAACCATCTTGTAGCTACTCCTCTTGCCAATGTCACTGATGCACCTGTTGTAGCTACTTCCAGACCGTCACCTGATCTTTCTCCTGCTTTAGCTACTTCTCTTATTTAGCTACGTACCAACACAGGTCCTGCTTTAGACTCTGAGACCATCTCCATCAGTGGTTCTTAGGGAGGGGTTCTTAGCGGGATTTAAGAACCGGTTCTTAAATCCCGTTAAGAACCCCTCCCTAAGAACCTCTCAATGGACATGCTTTTAGATGGGTAATACCCAGTGGCGGACCCAACAGAAAAATTATATAGGGTCACAGTTTTGTGTAAATGTAAAAAGATATAATTTAAGAAGTCATTATGTGGGATCAAATTCAATTTTTGTGGGTTTATTGTTATAATTTCGTACCACTGAGCTATAATTGATTAATAAACTTAGCGTACAAACTGAAAATTATAATATTTTATTGGTATCAGTGGACCCACTACCTTTCAAATGGGTCCGTCCATGGTGATACCTCTCAAACTAGAAGAAGTAGACCAAGCAAACCAATCAAACCGAAACAGAAAGTTCAAAAGAGAAGAATTTGACTATGGTAAGAGGATTCAAAGCTAATGATCGTAGAAGGTAGTATCAATTCATCTCACCATCTTCTCGTCTCATTATATACAGTGGTCATTTTGTCCTGGTACTTGCAATGTAATCAACTAATCATCAGGTAGCCTTTGACTCGGTCAACTCTCAAGCTTGATATATAGTCATATACAAAGGCCACCATTATGTTTTTTTTTTTTTTTTTGCTTTAAGCGCTTCTAAGTGAGTCGACGTACTAGGCTTGGACATTTGGGTCGGGTCGTTTCGGGTTTGGGTCGGGTCGTCTCGGGTTCGGATTCTTGAGGTTTTAGAGTTTAGGATTCGATAGGGTAATTTGAAATTTTTGGTTCCGGGTCGCTTCGGGTTCAGGTCGGGTTGGGTGAAGGATATAAAACCCGTTAATACCCGAGTATTTTCGGTTCTGAAATTTTTAAGTCGGTTTTCAGGTAATGGGTCGGTTTTTGGGTAATCAGGTTGGTTTCGGGTAATTGGATCGGTTTTTGGGTCGGTTTTTGGATCGGTTTTTGGGTAATCGGGTCATTTTTGGGTAATCGGGTCGGTTTTTGGGTAATCGGGTTGGTTCTCGGATAATCGGGTCGTCTCGACAGTAATCATGTCGGTTTTCGAGATAGATGTAGGCTGGTTTAGATAGATGTAAACTGGTTTAGGCTTAGTTTAGTGTAATTCATCCGGGTCTAAAATTACCCAATCGGATATAGGGTACGGTTCGGGTACTCTACCCGCGGGTTCTTAAGCTTAAGACCTAATAGAATAATTTGATCGATCGGTTCCTACTCGGACCGATTTTTTGGGGTCTGTTTCGGGTCGGGTCTTCAGGTCGGATAAAATGCTCAGACCTACGACGTACACTGCTATAGGATCTTGGCTTTGAGAATAAAAGCCAGCTGGCCGTTTCTGCTTATCTTAATTATATTTTGGGAACAGACCCTTTAAACTATTAATGTTATCAGTGTTAGTGTGATCAATCATCAATAGCTAAATTTAAGAACTGAATTAAAATAATTACTTTGTGCTGCAATTTTCACTATATTTTAGTAACTAGATTAGAAATGTCTAACATAAAAATTAATGATTTTTTTAAAAAAAAAATATTGATTTTTTCTTTGATTTCATTAATTTAATTTAGTTAAGAAAATTGCTTAATTTAATTTAGGCAAATAACTATGATGTTACTTTGTTGTATATTAATACTTTATTAGTCTTAAACTCTTAACTAATTATTGCAGAAGCATATGCATCGTCATCGACAAAAAAAAATGGAAAGCAGTTATGCAGATGATGGTAGAAATTATTAATGTTTGTTGTGTTTCTTTTATGATTATAACAAAAAGTACCGCAAGGAAAATAAAAATAAATAAAAAATACCGCTAGGCGCTATGGTTCCATGCATATGTAGAGAGGCATGCATAGAGCTTTGAATTGTACGCAGAAGAATAAATGATGTATTACAAAAAAAAAATTGTTGCTAAAGTTGATATTGATTTAGTGTCAGGTTCATTTATATGGATTAAGGACTCCAGTGGTCCCAGAGGATCCTGACTTTGAGAATAAAGCCAGATGACCGTTTTTGCTTAATAATTACATGCCCATATACCTTTTAACCATTCGTTATAATTAAATTAATATTTTGCTGTAATACCTACAACTTGAATAGTTGTCAATCAACACAGAAAATTAGATTCATAACCGTAACTTAGTATTATGAATTTGATCTTGTTGGCGTGAGTGAATTAGTATAATTATTTTATTGCAATTCTCACTGTGTTTTATTAATTAGATTAAAATGTATATACAAATTAATGATTTTCATCGATTTCAGTTTAGCTAAGAAAAATGCTTTGCCAAATTTATATAGAAGAACAAAGCATTGTACTTATTCTTGCTTCTCATTACACGAGCAAATAAGAACTTAATTTACATGATTTGTTTTTACTGCGTTTTATTAATGAGATTATAATGTATATATATACATATTAATGATTTTCATCGATTTCTGTTTGGCTAAGGAAAATGCTTTAGTTAGTACTTAGTCACATAACTATGATGTTAAAGGGTTTTTAAAACCGGATCGGCAGCTCAACCGGAAAATTTTTAGGTCATCGGATCAATATAATTTGACCGGGTGCAATTTAGTTCAACCAAATTCAATTTAGTGATATTTTGTAAATAGTATACATATTCTTTACAGAAATATCATATCAAATAAAATGTTTCAGTAACCAAAATGTCTTAAAACTTAAAAGTAACAAGCTGAAAATGTAATACAAAGTTATAAAATTATATAATAGTTCAAATCTAAAATCAATACGAAAAACACATTTAAACTTAATTCTCCGGGTCATCATCACTCCAAATCTTCTTCACCTTCAAAACAAATCATGTAAACTAAGTTTTTATTTGCTCGTGTAATGAGAAGCAAGAATAAGTACAATGCTTTGTTTTTCTATACAAATTTGGAATTTCATGAATGTTAATATTTGAATTATTAAAGTCTTCAACACACAAATGATCATGTAATAATATTTAAACAGAGTGAGAAGTAGACATAAACAATACCTCGATGTGAAGATTTATGGTTGTAAATTTTGTGATTTGTGAATTGCAAAGATGGCAAAAGAAAAAACGAGTTACAACATTGCTTTATTAATTTTTTACAAAATTTATTTTTACTTTAAAAAAGAAAAATTAATTATTTTATTAACAAACTTTTAGTTTATATACGAATCCGAGTTTAACCGGTTCATTTAGTCGCTGGTTTATGATTTTTTAACGGTTTAATATGGGTTTTTAACCGGTTCAACATTAGCTGGGTTTTGCTATAAACCCAACCCGGATTGGTCTCCGGATCGTGGTTTAACTCGGCACAGCCACCGGGTCCAGGTTTAAAACACCGCTTTCAGATTTCATTTTGCTTTATTTAAGTATTGCATAAGTACATGCATTGTCATAGACAAAAAAAAAAAAAAAAGATGGAAAGTTTTTATGCATATGCTGATAGCCAGTATTAATGTTTTTATTTTTCTTTTATGATTATAAAAATAAAAGATACCGCTATGGTTCCATGCATTCGTTGAAAGGCATGCATAGAGCTTTCTAGCGTGCGCAGAACAAGAAATGATGTATCACAATTTTGACGATAAAATTTACACGTAAACTATTGAAACTAATATATAACTATACTAGAATTAAATATTGAAAACGACTTCAGCATATTTTTTTTCTTTAAAAACTAGTTGGTTTAGGATCGGGTTCATTTGTATGGATTATAGGGAATATGTTTTTAGCTTAATTATAGGGAAATGTTTTGCTATATCATTTTGTTTCTTTCATTTAAAAACCGATTGATATTTTTAATTATAAATTATATGTTTTGTTATCAATTAAATAGCTAGTGTACGAGTGCTGATGTCGGGACAAAACATCATTTTTTGTGACCATAGTTTGTAACTATTGCACTCTACTACACCGTCAACTAATAGGTTTAAAAATTCGAGAAACTGAATTATACATTATTTGTTTTCCCTTCGACGCAAAAACTCTGAAGCTATGAGAGCCTTTCAAATAGGGCTTGCAAAAATGCCTCCATCCGCAACCATTTTGATCCTATACGGCTGCAAAATTTGACTTTTCCGAGATTAAATGAACACGCCAGTTATGGAAGATTGAGTAGAGAGTCAGATCGAGTTAACTGCTCCTTGCAAAGAGGAGAGAAGACAATTGGTTTCATGTTTATTGTCCTGCCAGAGAGAGAGAGAGAGAGAGAGAGAGAGGCCACACTGAAACTAATATAGCCAAGTACATTGGTTAGTGTGGTCATCAGTAGCTAAATTTTAGAAAATGATTTAGAATACTTATGTTTAACGTGATAAAGAAGGCTTAACGATAATTTAAAGAAAACACACACGTCTTACATTGTTAACAAACCCTAACTAGATAAACAAGTCTTAATTAAGGATAAGATTAGAAGAAAACACAAGCCTTCACTGGACATAGTACACAAACCCTAACAACGTACGTCTTAACGATACTTAGGTTAAAGTAAAGACACAAGCCTTAATTTTCTACGTACGGCATCGTCCTTCCCATCACCGCCTCACTGCCTCAACCGCTGCTGCCACCACCATTTCCGCCTCCGCTGCTGTCACCACCACCACTATCGCCGCCTCCGCCGCTGCTGTCACCACCGTAGCCTCCACCTTCCCCAGTCATCGCAATCAGCTGAAGCTTGAGCGCATCCCTTTTGTTCTCCGCCTCCCTTGCCTCCTTTTCTACATTTTCAGCTTCTTCGAGGATGGCTCTTTCATCTTCCACATCCAACTTGGTGTTCACCACTTTGGACATGAGCTCGTCAAATTTCTTCCACCGGTACTTTAACGTGTCCTCCACTCTCGCCATTCTTAATTTCAGAGACTCTCTGGCAGCCTCTTCCTTTGTCATTACCGAGACGCTCTCACCCTCCGTAGGCATTTCCTGATCCCTCGTAGCGAAAGGGCCGCGGTCTGTTCGGTCGCTGAGTGGACGTCTCGTGGCGGTTGTCGGAGGAACTCGGACTGATTTGAGGAAACCTCGAAACATTTTCTTTTTGATCTTTTTTTTTTTTGTATTTAGGTTTGAGTGAATAATAAAACTTATCTCCCTCTCTCTCTTTATAGGAAAAAACACTTTTCTCTACATACACTAGGATGTTGAACGTATTAAAATTTACTCTATCTGCAGGAAGGAAGGTAGAAACTATAACTTCGGCATCATAAAGTTGAATTAATTGAAGTTACAAAGTATGAATTAAAAATATTTTATTTATAAAACAGACCTATACGAAAATAAATTTACTTTTGAGTTGTTTTAACATTTACTGTTCTTTATGTATAAAACTATTTAAGAAGAGAAATTCTTTCAAATAGTCTTTTTTAGTTTTTGTCACCAAAATAAGAATTAAAAAAAATGATCAAAACAACCTATTTTATCTTGAATTTTTTTAAATTTTTTTTTTTTTTAATTTGAAACCCCACTCCAAAATTCTGCTCATTAACTCTAAATTTTAAGTTTATATTAATTAATTATATAGATTAAAGTGTTTATTTACCTCTTTAATAAAATATTTTGGTTATTTTTTTTATTGGATGTTATTTTTGTGAAAATAAACTAAAATATGTTATCATAGAGAATTTCTCATTTAAGAATTTAAATTAGAGATTTTTGTATAGAAATATCAAAATTTTAATTGCATTTGCATGCATAGTTTCATATAATAAGCAATATTACATTTTGGAATGATAAATATTTTCTTACTGGCTATAAGAACTACCATGCATGCATAGTCGCCAATAAAGTTATTTGATGGCCACCTCACCTCTTGTTATTTTCCCTTTTATAAGTTAATGTTTAAAAAACTAGCATTATATGGGATAACTTTGAAACAAAAATTTCACAGAAAACTTGAAAATTTTATAAGTTGGACATAAATGGGATATCTGTATGTTACAGTGGTACGACAAAACAAAGTAAGAGTAGCCGTCACAGAGATATTTAATAGTATCTCAGAATTTTCGAGGAATTTCAGTACATATATTTCTCCCTCTCTCTCCTTGTCCTTTTGTTTGTAATCAAGTACATAATTTCTCAGATTACTCTTTACCGTGATTTATTTCTTAGAATCTGATGGGTCCCAAGGCCAATGGAGACATGGAGTCTTTAACTGTAACCTCTAAATCTAATAGTTTACTTGTAACCAACTCATCCAATGAAGATTCTGTAAGTTAGCGAACGATTTCAATATTTATTATACTCAACGGCTTCAGTCACATGCTTGACTTACTTGCACAGATATGTTCGCGGAGTCATAGCATCGAAATGCTGATTAAGTGCTAACTGAGTAAGGATACTCTATGCAGGCCCAGTTTATGGCCCATAGTTGCTTAAGTAAAATTGTCAGATTTTAATCCAAAGTTCATCAGAACTTGAGAACTAAGTTATTTATTGGTCGTTGACAAAAAAAAAAGAGTTATTTACTGGTCTACTACATATTATATAGAGTAATCTATGTAATACTACATATTGGCCGTGCCGTTCAATGTTTCAATTTGATGAAATCATTAAAATATATATAAAAAAAAATTATTTTAGTTTTATGATCTTTCCATATGTTGTGTGAGACTTATTTTAAAAATAAAAAAAGTTGTGCTCTATTTATATTTTAATATTTTTTTTAAAGGATGTTAAATTTATTCGAACAAAAAAATCTTTTGTACAGTGAAGTAGCTTCATAGCTTAAGTGTATATAGCATATAAGCATACAAAGAATTTTAAATGCGGTATTCACTTGTGGAAAACCAAAGACTCATTACATCATGAAAAGTTTATATTCACGTGTCAATCCTATTTATTTTCAATATATATATATTTTTTTTTTGTTATTGCTCGATATAAATATTAATTTTTGAATTTATTCTCATTTTGTTTTTTTTTTTGTTTTGACCTGAGATTTAGAGAATGTTTAAGATTTAAAATTATTAAAAAGACACTACTTATGTTAAGATCCGCGCTTTATGCAGAATAAATATTTTATATTTATTACTTATTTTATATTTATCTACAGATTATAAAATAATAAAATAATAATTATATATTAAATAACTAAGAAATCAGTTATTATTAAGCAACAAATTAGCGTGCACATATAAATCAAACGACCGCTATTGTTTATTCGTAATCATTTTAGGGTAAATAAATCAAAACAATCAATCTTACATATCATATATGATATATAATTAAATTTAAATAATATTAACACATATAAATAATATACTTTACTATGAATAGTTATTAAAAGAGGTTTCCACTCATGTGATTTTATAATTAATTTATAGAATATTAATTTTAAGAGGTTATACTGTATATAATATAACATTTTTTCTAGGAAATATATATTTAGACTATGTTTATTTTAAATGTTCTCTTAGTTTGATACGTTAGCTTTTAGAAGTTTTTTTTTAATTATTATAACTTAAAGTTATAACTTTTCAATTTTTCAAATAATATATAAGGGATATATAAAAGAGTAATTCCCTTAGATAGCCTCTTTTACTTTGTTTGTCACAAAAATAGTTTTTAAGGAAGAAAATGACCAAAATATTTTTTTTAGAAGCTAAAAAAATTATTTATATGCATTTATACCCATAGGGTTAACTAATTTGCACTTTAGGGTTTAGAGTTAAGGGGTGGGTTTGGGGTTAGGGTTTCAAATTTCAAAAAAAAAATTAAAAAAAAAATCAAAATTTCAAAAAAAAAAAAGTCTATTTTGGTCATTTTATTTTTTGAGGGCTATTTTTGTGACAAGAACTTAAAAATGGCTATTTAAGAGAATTGCCCTATATAAAATAGATCTTATGAAAAAGAGAGATGATGTGTCACTAACAATGAGTTTAAACAATAAATACTTATGGTCATACCATTTTGCATATAGTGTTACGCGCGATGGACGACGATGTTCCTCTCCATTTTTTTTTCGTTTAGCACAAAATCATTATAACAACTGAAATATTTCTTCTTCGATCTCGAAAAGAGGGTTTAATTCTTGATATCAATTGAGTCCAATTTTCTTGAAAAAATAGAATTCAGTTCCTGAGATCAATTGAGTGTAAAACGAGAAGAGAAATAATCTAACAGTTAATTATTCACTAAGCTTCTGAAAAATTGTTTAAAAAATATGATTTTGGTACAAGCTGATGTGTCATGGAAAGATGTCTTGAAGTCTCAAAGTATTGTAAGAATAACACACTTATAATATGTAAGAGAGACCTTATGAAAAAGAGAGATGATGTGTCACTAACAATGAGTTTAAACAATAAATACATTTGGCATCTCGAGTACGGTGCCGTTCTTGTGAGACAAATACCAAACAAATCTACTTTTTTTATAAAGAAATACCAAACAATTAAAAGAAATTTTTTGACGAGATTAGTTTCCATATTTACTCCAGAAATATATTCGTATCATATAGAAAACGACAGATTCTGACAAAACCTTGGTGAGCAAGGCAATTCCTCTGTATTAATTGAGGCCTCTTTGGTGGACAAAATTTCTAAAATATTCAATTAGGGTTTCTTCATTTTCACTAAGAACACATCATCTACTACATTCATGTCTCTGCTTTTCGGTCGGCTTCGGCTCTCCAAGCTCCGTCTTGGAATCTCTAGAAGACAAACTCTTCTACTTCTCTCCAGAGCCTACTCTTCTTCACCGATCCAAAAGCAAACCCCTCCTTATACCATCACTGGCGCTGAACCTTGTGGAGAGGGTTTTCTCGGAAGACTCACCATTGGCTATGCTAATGATCCTGGAATCGATATTCAGTTGGAAAAGAAAGTGCCAGGGGAGTTGCTGTATAACGATATTTTCAAAACAATGGTAACAATCGGTTCATCCCATGGCTGGGTGGCTACTTTGCAGGAAGACGGCTTATTGCGTCTCCAAGATGACTTAAACCCATCTGCATCGTATACAGACCCTAAACACATCCCTCTTCCTCCTCTTGTGACTCTGCCTCATTGCCAAACCCAAATCGTCACCAACGTTTCCATGTCCTCATCTTCTCCAGAGGATGAAGACTGTGTTGTGGCTGTCAAGTTCTTGGGACCTCAGCTCAGCTTCTGCAGACCTGCTCAGAGAAACTCAGAGTGGACCAACATCAGTGTCGAGAACCCTTGCTTCTTCTCCTCCCGTGTCATGTTTTCCAAGAAAGATGACAAGTTTCTCTTTCCCGGATCTGGAGGCCAGCTCTTTGGATCATGGGATATTCACAAGGAGAAGCTCAACATCCAGAGGTTGCTGTTTAAAAACCTTCCCGTGTTGGCCAAGACAACACAGGAGCTTCTGGACTCGTGCTGCACTATCGAAAACTTGGTGGAGTCAGTAACCACCGGGGAAACTTTCTTGGTTAAGCAGTATAAGAAAACTGCTGAGATCATCAAAGGTGTTGTTCCCAAATTGAAAACAGAGTATGTAATGGTGTTGAAGCTAGACGAAGAAGGTAACGCTGTTTACACTCAAGACATTGGAGATCTCTGCATTTTCATCTCGAGGTCGGAACCTTTCTGTGTCCCTGCCACTTCCCTTCCTGGGACGGTTCCTAACTTCGTTTACATCTTAGATTTTGACGAATTCGCATATTTCAATGTGGCTGACTACACCTTCGGCTTTAGTAGAACTAGTCATTACTCCTCAGCCCCTTACTATATTCCACCTCAAAATATTTAGACTAGTTTGTAGTGTTGGTCATTGAGTCAAGAGTCATGCATCCACAATTAAAATTATAACTTGACAAGTTAGTTTCAATTTTATCGTTACAGATCATATAGCTTATTAGCTCTATCATCATCTATGTTGCTTAATAGCTCAAATGTCTTTCTGATCATGCTAGTTCGTGAGACTTATTATGTCATATTTATTTTATATGATGTATGGTTTGATTATATAGTATATTGACAAGCTAGATTATTTCCCATTCGTGATTGCATACATAGCACTACAGCTGTTGATACTTTCTTATATACAAGCTCCAAATACAAGTAAATTGTGTGATTTGTACATTTTGTACGAATATATATGATGGCCGATTTGAGAATTATCAACCAAAAAATTTTGTGGACTGAATGCATAAGTATATAATTAGTTTATCATCCATATCGTTAACTGGAAGGATCTCCATCTTCTGAAAAGAGGTAGAGTAGAGTGATCATCTCATAGTGCATTTTGTAACCAATTTTCAAGTCTATATCATTCTGTGATGACGCTCCAGTCATAGGCAAAAAAATTGTCAGGTTGCTGCTTTCAGCTACAAACTTTCAAATGACACTTTTTGAAACAAAAATAATAATAAACAATATTAACATTATTTTAAAAGTAACATTGACAGTAGAAATATTAAATTTCAATTAAATATTAACTACTCCCTCCGTTCCTAAATATAAGAAGTTTTGAAGAAGTTTTATGTTTCAATATGTAAGATGTTCTCACATTTCTAGGTAGCTTTAACTTTATCAAAAACTGTGTAGCCAATCAAATTTAATAGTTCTATTTTTTAATTGGTTAAGTAGTTTTTAATATATATTTTTAGTGTTACTTTTTAGATAAAAAGTAACTTTCTTAATAAGTGTGTTTTACCTAAAAAATCTTATATTTAGGAACAGAGGGAGTATTTATTAAGAAAAATTGGTGAAGTGTCTCGAATATTTCATATTTTACATTGAAACGGAATTCTCTCAGTTTATAGCAAGTTGTTAACATATAATTTAATATTGAAGTGTTCAGAATATTTCATATTTCACCTTTTTAACAGATAATCCAATGGAACTGGCAAACAAATTCCAATGATACCGGCGGTATTACTGTATTAGCGAGTTAGCTCTCACTCACTTTCAGACACATTTATAATATAGTTGTCATTTGTTTACACACTCGTGTATTTTGACTAGAACTATTGCTTGTTCCTTACGTTTGTTGCACTGCAACGACCTTTGTCGTTAATTCACCTAACTTGGTAAAAGCTAACGTACATGTATTAGATTATCAGTTATATCATGTGCTATTTATTCATTCGGTTTCATAATAAATATCATTTTACTATTTCTATTATTTCTAAAAAAATAATTTTCTATTTTATACGTAATTTCTTTATTACCTTTTTAACTAACAAATATATATTTATTTATATTATTTTTATTTAAATAATTATACATTAAATGAGAGTGTATTACTATATTATATCATTTTAATCCATATGAAGTGCGTTTAAGTGACACTTAATATAAAAAGTAAAAGTAATTGCTAATCATATATAAAATATTATTTTTAACTAAAATGTAGAAATATTCTTTCCTCATAAGAGATTATATGAGAATAAGGACCATTTTTGAACTTTTAAAGAAGACCATTTTGAAGAAAATAAATTATGGATATATATATATATATATTCTCTATATAAATAATTTATTTTGTTAATATTACGAACATCTTTTTTGAAAAAAAATATAATGAACATCTTTCTCTTTTCGTTTTATGTTATATTAACACTCTTTTAAACCAAATGATTGGCCTATTAGCAAAATTATTAGAATAAATAAATATATAAGAGATCACATGTTCAAATTCTTCTAGAAAGATAATTATTTTTAAAAATATTAAAATTACATGGTTTATTTTCGCTTTAGAAAATGTACAAGTATATAAGTTCAGTAATCTGCTAATTATTAAGAAAACAAACTTTTGTTGAATACCGTATTCATATAAATTGTTGAATCAAAAATAAATAAACAGACTTAGTTCTGGTCGAATAGGAAATTTAAACTGAATTTCAACAGTTTTAATCGAATTCGAATCTTCAGACAGCACGATTTATCTCAGTGCTAAATTATAATGACACGATAATAAAGAAAACTTCTAAAAAACTCATGTCAGCAGTCAGCTCCATTTAGTTTTTAACATTTTCCATGTTTTTATAATTTTAAGCAATTTGTTGATAGAAAGGGAAAAAGTTACATCATCCGCACGGTTTAATTAATAAAATATAGATTTTTCTATTTTTAATATAAGTTGTTTTAGTATTATATACATTGATTAATAAAACAATTATTTTTTATATTTTTAATACAAAACATTATTAATAAAATATATATTAAATAGTCATATAATATTAATTGTTAATAAATTTTATATTAAAAATTGAAAATGTCATATAATTTAAAACAATTTTTTTTTAAATGACTTATATTAAAAAACGGGAGTATATTATTGTATTATATGCATCTATATAGATATGACTAAATATAAAATGTACTTATAATAAATTAGTTTAGTGGTTAAACTCTTTGGTTATCTGCAACATAAAAATCAGAGATTATAGATTTGATTCACGTTGGAAGGAATTCTTTTTCCAGAAAAAAAAAAGGAAATTATATAATTTGGGTTTGCCGAGAGATATGCAATTAGCTTATGAGCCTATAGAATTTTACAATCACAAAATATAATAAATGTTATCATGCCTACAATATATTTCATTTTAGTCTCTAGTAATATTATAACTACATATGGATTATGGATATGCGTATTGGTATTTATTAAGTATAACTAATTTATGATATAGGGATGCCTGTGAGTCTGACTGATGGTGAACATTAAACATGCACGCAACAGAGCTATCTTGCGTTTAACAAAAGAAAACAGAGCTATCTTGCTAAACTGTTTGATGATTTGAGACAAAGAGACCAAACCAAATTAGAACCTTCCGAATTTATCTTATCACACATCCACATAGACCATTGAGATTTTGCCAAGTGTTATCGCTTCATCAGAATTAAGTCATTAATAAAGATGGTTTAGTCTCATATTTTTTGTTTACTTTGTTTGTTTGGTCAGAGATTTTTGTTGTTAACAAGTCTTAAAATAAGTTGCACACTTTAATTTTTTTTGTCAACACAATAAGCTGTTCTTTTCTGCTTCTTTTTTCTCCGTATATCATCAAGAAAAGACACGTATTTAGATGGATAATGGAAGGGCGGTACCGAATCACCTTGACTTGACTTTGCGTATACCACATATATATATATACTTGTATATTCATGAAAAAAACAATATTTTCTTTGTAATCAAGTTCTCAAAACTATTAGCTCCTTTGTAATATTTTTTGTAGCTTCCTCATCAAATAACATTTCTTAAGAGATGGGAAAATCTTCAAGCTCGGAAGAAAGTGAAGTGAAGAAAGGACCATGGACTCCAGAGGAAGACGAGAAGCTCGTCAGCTATATACAGTCGCACGGTCCCGGAAAATGGAGAACCCTTCCCAAGAACGCCGGTAAATTACTACCACTTTAGTTATAAAAAATCTAGTTACTACCCCTATAGCCAACGTGTGTTCTTGCGTTTTGTGATAACATTAACACTTGTCCTTAAAATTTAATAATAATAAAGATTAGCATGTTACATCATATGAATATGTCTACGTTAGTATTTACCTTTAAATCAATCATGGTTCTAATTCCATTTTCTTGGTGTAAATCTTGAAAAGGGTTAAAAAGATGTGGGAAGAGTTGTAGATTGCGATGGACGAACTATCTAAGACCCGATATTAAGAGAGGAGAGTTCTCTCTTCAGGAGGAAGACACTATCATTCAACTCCATCGTCTTCTTGGAAACAAGTTAGTCTTCCTTTAACTTTTTTTTTCATCTCATTTTTAGTTTACAATTGTTTAGTGATTATTGTGTCTAAATATTATTAAAACTAAACCAAGTGTCATAGTTTTCCACTATTACACCTACTTCGTTGGACTTCCATGTCCTATATATTTTTCTAAATGAAATACTAGTTGCATTTTTTATGTAATTCAACTAAAAGACAAGAACATAAGCACTATACCAAAGTCAAATGTCCAAACTATTTACGAAACCAATCCATATCTTAGTAAGTCAAAACTTTTTCACTTCATTTTATTTTTAAAATCTAACTTGTTTTTTTTTTCTCTCCTCTATGTGTAGATGGTCTGCCATTGCTATTCACTTGCCAGGAAGAACAGATAACGAGATAAAAAATTATTGGAACACTCACATAAAAAAGAAGCTCTTACGAATGGGGATTGATCCTGTGACTCATTGTCCCCGGATTAATCTTCTTCAACTCTCCTCGTTTCTCACCTCTCTCAGCAATGTTCAAACCGAATCATACCAACCAAACCAACCAAACCAACAGCTTCAAAACGACCACCAAACCAGTTTCACCGGTTTGCTCAACTCCACACCACCGGTTCAATGGCAAAACAATGGAGAATACTTGGATAATTATCTCAATTGCACCGGTTCTGGTGACCAATCTATTAACCAGGTTCCTCTAACGGGAAACTTCTCATCGGCCATACTTGCTGGTGAAATTACTGACGGTGAAAATTTTAAGGGCGGTTGGAATTTCAGTTCTTCAATGCTACGGGGAACTTCGTCTAGCAGCTCGACTCCGTTGAATTCATCTTCCACGGTTTTTATCAATGGTGGAAATGAAGATGACAAAGAGAGTTACGGAAGCGACATGTTGATGTTTCATCATCATCATGATCATGAGAATAATGCTTTGAATCTATCATAATATGTGTTGCTTCTTCTTCTTGATCCTACTTGTTTTTTTTTTTTTTTAATTGGGGTTTGTAATTGTGTTACGTGTATACGCTGTATTTGAAGAATTTGGTCTATTATTATCTTGCATATGTTATGCTTTAAATTTTCTTCTAGCATCTTAACAAAAAATAATCCGAAGAATTTTACATTTGTTTACTCTCAAAAGGTCAGAAGGTGAATTTTATCTGAAAGAATGTAAAATTTTATCCATATTCAAACCATCTTGAATTTTTGAATTGAAAAAAATAAAATTAAAATTAAAAATATATTTTATTTGTTTTTAATTATTTATTTATCTTTATATATTTATAGAGTAAAGGTATAATTTTTTTTTACTATTTTAAATAAAATCTCTTCTGAAAATTTTTTTGTGTGCTTTTTTTAGTAAAAAAATGTGATTTTAACATCTCTGGAAAGATTTGCCCCCCAAAAATCTCATCTTCTGTTGCATATCGGTGTAGGTAACAGTTTTCTAAGAGCATTAGCAATAGCTAGTGTTCTCAAACATGATCTCTCACTTTATTATATTAGTATTGTTACAAAATTAATTAAATTTTATTTTCTTGAAGAATAACACCGCTAAAAGTATAACACATTAAAAACAAACTCTTATCTTTTGTTAAATAGCTCTAGTACCATGTTTTTTCTCCTCTTTTCCTTTCGGTTCTATTTTCACTCTCTTTTTTAATTATATTTTTAATATTTTATTAATGAAAACATGTATCATATATATACTATTGATGATGCTCTAACAGACCACCAAAGATAATTTCATATACCTGATAATAATTTTCTTAACATCGTTTGTTAAATAACAATAACGATTAGTTCATATGATTATTTCGTAACAAGAAATTGTTTTAAGAAAAGGAAAAAATGCAATAAGGCCCTTTAAAAGTTAGACATTTATATGAAATTCTAGAAAGAAAATTATTTTTTCATTAATCATAGATATTAGATATTATAAAGCAGAAGGACAAATATATTGATCAAAGAGAAGGAGGTGAAAGAATTATAGGGTTGCAACAACAACGATAATAAGGTCGACCTTTAGACGGACCTTCAGGGTCAAAGCAACTACCATCTTTATAATCCAATCCTATACAAAATTTGTTACATTCTGGATTATGAAACGTTGCGTTACATCCCTCGTAACAAGTCGGAGGCACAGTTCTCGCGTTTATTCTTATTCCTACAATCATGCAAAGTAATTTAAGAGACCAAATCACATTAAAACTTGAATATGTGACTAATGTAACAATCTTAAAATATAAATAGACATACCGGAGAAAAGATCGTAGGAGATGGACACTGTAACCACGAGCACGAATGTGAGCAACAGTTTTGAAGAATCCATTTATAAAATAAGTCTCTCTGGCAGTCAACTTTTTAAACTAATCTCTATTAACAACCCAACATCTGTTATATATTCGAGATATAGGTTGGTATGATTGAGGATGAAATGATACATAATTTATGGTTGAATAATAAGGTCATAACAGTAAATTTTCGTGAGTCTATCCAAGAGATGAGCCTACCCAAAAAAAATTGCTTTCAGATTTGTTGATATATAAAATGGTTATTTTTGACTAAAAGATAAAGTCTTTGTTTTCTCATCAGAAGTATCTCATTTAAGGAAATAATCCAGCAATAGTATGACAAATTTAGAAGGCTGACTAAACATTAGCAAGCTTTTGTATTCAAGTCAAAGTAATTCTTCGCTTATTATGTAAATATGATGAATTAGTTCGTATGAATTAATTGGGAGAAATCGCTTCTTTGACTAAAAGATAAATTCTTTGTTTGCTCATAAGAAGTATCTCATTTAAGGAAATAATCCAGCAATAGTATGACAAATGTAGAAGGCTGACTAAACATTATCAAGCTTTTGTATTCAGTCAAAATATTATTTGCTTATTATGTAAATATGATGAACTAGTTCGTATGAATTAATTGGAGGAAACCGTTACTTTGACTAAAAGATAAATTTTTTGTTTACTCATCAGAAGTATCTCGTATAAGGAAATAATCCAGCAATAGTATGACAAATTTAGAAGGCTGATTGAACATTAGCAAGCTTTTGTGTTCAAGTCAAAGTATTCTTCGCTTATTATGTAAATATGATGAACTAGTTTGATTATATTTTGAACTTTTAAATTATATACAAGTTATATTTAAATTTATGTAAATGGCTTATTAAGATAATTTTTAAATGAAGTAATTTTAGGTTTTGATGAGAATAACGATCTTTATTAGCTAATTTTAAATCCAAATATTTGATAGGTCTTATCACTAAAAATTTCTACGATAATTTGTAAAAGTTAATAATTTTAATAAAGGTTTATAAAATCATTAAATTGATAAAAATTTATAAAATTATTTGTAATAAATTGAATACTTATTAATCACTTAAGAATTAAATATAATAAAAGCAGATGTGAAAATTCAAAAATAAAGAATAAGTATTTTAAGTTTATAATATTATTTATAAGGCCTTTTAAATATTTCATAAAATATTTATAAAGATTTATAAGAGAATTTATAAAGGCTTATTAGCTTTTTATAAATTGTTTATAAGAGTTTACAATAATGTATAAATTGGTTTTAAGAGTTTAAAAATTATAAAAATATTTATAAGGATTTATAATCTAATTTTTCAGAGTTTTAGTGACAAAATCCCTCAATTATAACCCTTAATGTTTTTCATCCAAAATATATGAAATTATATCTGAATGATAACATATGTTAACGTTTTGTCAATTGAAAGTTAAAACGTTAAAATGTTATTTGTAGAGTTATCTTTCTATTCAAAAATAGTTGATGAGTTTTATTACTAAATACCTATGTTGTTACAGCTAAAGCTCCATTCATAGTTTTCCAGAAGAGGCCTTTATTTACTGTACTCAACATTCACCAAATTCAGAAAATACAGCTCTTTCTTTGCTCTTTTCTTATGAATTTATTTTCGGAAATCAAGTAAAAAAAGAAAATAAATAAATGATTAATATTTATATGTATATTCCAGACTAATTATGTGCAAGAAAATGATTAATAAAAACAAATGGATTAAGTAAATAACCAGTAATAAAATTATAATATTTCTATGCTACTTTTTTTTTTCTGAAACTACGCTACATTTACAGTATAATTATACAGATTATATAAGAAAGTTTTACATTATAAAAGTTATAGTGCCAATAATAGATTTTATAAACATAATTTATATCATGTATATGAAATACTAAAACATTTTTTGCAAGAATCTACACCAAACCCCTGATGAAGAATTTCACAGACATTGCGGATTATATATTTAGATTTTAAGTAAAATTACAAAACAATAAAACTATATATATATATGATCCTAGCACTAAAAGAATAATCTTTATACATAATGTTTATAACTACGAGAATAATCAATAGAAGGTTTGTGAAGAAGTTCATGGTATTGAATGCAACTAGCCAACCACCACCCCTGAAAGCCATTTCCAAGCACCGTGTGTTGCATTCCATACTCTGGTACCATGCGCTTACTCTTGTACCAATTTTTGTCTCTTTACAAAAGTCAAAACACGTCTGAGATTGAGCGTTTATTTTCATCCCTACAACCATGAATTATCATAAGAAATTGTTTCTTGGGAAAACATACGAAGAGGTACACTAGTAATATATTTTGAAGTATAATGAAACACACCACAAAAAAGGTCGTAGGAAATGGCCAACGCAACCACCAGAGAGAACGCAATCAAGTATTTGAAAGAACTCATTTCAAACTCACTCTGTAGCACTCAGATTTTTAAAACAGGATATGGTTTGATGTATATATAAACAAGATATATGTATATATATACATATACATAATTTAGTTATGGTTATGACCACTTTATTAACAATAATCTATGGTTTAATGCATTAGGATCAAGAAATTTTATTATTATTATGCCTTGAATCTAAATAATCTGAATAATTTTTTAGTTATTAAAGAGAGCTTTAAAATGGTTATATCATATTTAGATAAAATGGTCCAGGTTCTTGATATATGGTTTAAGACTAAACAAAAGAGATTTATATTACAGGTATGGTTATGGCCCAATTTATTAACAATAATTATGTTTTAAAGGTAGAAGGAGCAAGTCATTTCTATTGTAATTATGCTTTGATTAAAAACCCCAATTAAAAGACGTCTATTATACTATTATATAAGATAGTCCAGGTTCTTAAGATATGGTTTGATATAAAAATAAAGAAAGCAATAATAAAAAAAAAATCTTACGAATACAAAGGAGAGGTTACATAATAATTAGTGGTATCGTAACCATAAAGTACATAACGCTTTAGTTCTAATATCGTCATATCCATAACTTCTTCCAAGTTGTGTGAGACTATTCAGTCAAACACCGATCAGATGCTTAATGTGCTCTGTGTTTCAGTTAGATGTTTGATGTGCTTTGTGTTTCAGTCCTTTCCTTGTGTCGACGGTTGGGCCAAAACATAAGTCCGTTGGGCTTGGAACAGATGTATAACAAGAAGTTGAAATAACGGTTCATGAGAGGAAACTCATCGTTTTTGCATGCGGTGAACAGAAGAGCGAGAGAAGTAAGTTACAGCAGAGAGAGGCAACTTGAGAAAAGAGAGCTCAGAGATTATATCGAGATCTAAGAAGAGAACACGTGAGATCATATAGCTCATAGTATCATCACTATCAAGGATCCCAAGATCGGAGGTGATTTTAACGTTTCGATATTCTACGCCGTTGAATAGTCACATTGGTGAACACAAAATAAGTAATCTTCCTGTGTTATATTCTTGTAGTGTTCATGATAAATTAGACACATATCTTTAATCCGAAACGAAAAAATACGCATAAATTCAGCTAGAATATAACCCTTGTCCCTCAGATTTTTCTTATTTTAGCAAAATTTGTATTGATAAGTGTTTTTTTTTGTTAAATAGCAATCCCAATTATCTCATTATCAAAAAATTATTTTCGAAAAAAATACAATAAATACACTAATAAAAATTAGGTATATATATGAAATTCTCACAAAAATATTGTTTATTCCTAGATATTTGAAGCATTAAAAATGAATATATTGATCAAATAGAGTGAAGTTATTTTGGGTTACAACAACAACGCCAAAAATAGGGAGGGATGAGTTCAGGGTCGGTGCAGCGACCATCTTTATAAGACATTCCTCTACACATTTGGTTACATGCTTGATTATTAAACGTTATGTTACATGGCTTGTCGTTGAAACAATCCGGAGGCAGATCTATCGCGTTTATTCCTATTCCTACACAATCATACAAAGTAATTTGTAAGACGAAAACAAAATTATAATCAGTACAACTTGAATATGTGATTAATGTAACAAATAATAAATTATAGATAGACGACATACCACCGGATAAATGATCATAGGAGATGGACATTGTAATCACTAGCGCGAGTGCGACCAAGAGTTTTGAAGAACCCATTTTTTAAATTAAATATCTCACTCGCACTCAATCTCTTTTTCTTTTAAAATATACCAAGAGTTGTCTTCTTTTTCTTTATATACAGGTTGAAGTAAATTGAGAGAGAGAGAAAAAAAAGATATTAAGCCTTTAAAATATATTTAAGAGAGAATCAAAAAGTGATAAATTTATAACTGGAGAATGATCACGAGCTTAACTTTCGCAGATTCTTTCCTTTTTTCTTATTAGTGAGGATCTTTAATTAATACATTAAAAAGTTAGTCAACAATACTTTAAAAACTATATAGAAGCAAATCCAGTTATTGAAGTAGTAATACAATTAGATAACTAAATGTACCTTTTATTTTCTTTATCAAATGCAGTAGTAATTTTTTCATTGGTTAATGTATATTTATGTAAACCTAATTAAAGATAGAGGTACCTAATATTTGCAAACCTATTCTATTAAGAAAACAATAGATATAATTAGAATTGTCTTTGTGTGTGATTTACCAAAAAATATCATCGTTTTTTAAAAAAAATTAATTATTCATTAATAATATTTATTTAAAATTAATTCCCAGCTATTTATTTATAATATATTTTACTATTTTTGAACTAAACTTATGTAGATGTTTCTTTTTATTACAAAAGTATAGTAAAATTATTTTATATATCTTTTAAAATAATTAATTAATTTCATAATACGTTCTATAAAAACAGAAATATATAAATTTAACATTGTATGTGTTTCTATCAAGATTTACGAAAAACACTATTTAAAATTTTGAAATTATAGATATTCATCAATGATAATTATGTAAAATGATTTTGTAAGTAATCTACTCATAATATCTTTTAATATCTTTTGTCTTAAATATAAATATATGTTCCTTTTTATTATAACAAAATATAAAAAATATTTTAAATGTAATTCTTAAATAATTAATCATCTGTTTATTATTATCAAAACAATATTATAAATTTATATTAATTTAATTCATTTATATACAAAAACTTTAAGAACTCTATGATATTTTATATATTCTTAATTATAAGTAAACTATTAAAATAAATAATAAATATGACTAAATGATTTAATTCACTAATTATTTTTATAAGCTATAAAATCAAGTTGAAGTATATAATTATGCATTTATACAAAAATAAACTTAATAATTGTTAATTATTAGAGAGAGCTTTAATAAGGTTATATAATTATGCTTTGATTTAAAATCCAGTTAAAAAGGGAAAGAAATTATAGTGTGATATGTAATCATATAAAAATGGTCCAAGTTCTTAAGATATGGTTTGATATTATAATAAAGAAAACAACGTTAAATAAGGAAATTTCTCACGAGTAGCAAAGGAAAAGGGTCAGAGGTCAAGTGGTCATAACCATAACTTCTTCCGAGTTGTTTTCCCTTGTTTCTCCTATGCTTATAATTAGAATATATATTCAAGAATTGTTTTGATTTGGTTCATTTAACCTTAATTCGATTGAGTTCAGTTTGGTTCCATATTTGCTTAGAAATATATGTACTATCAATCAAATTATAAAAGTATTTTGGTACCATTTCAGATCAGCTATTTCAGTTCATTAGGTTTGCTTCAATATTAAATCTCTATGATCTTAAATTTTGTCTGGTTTGAGTATTTTGTAGGTGTTCCTTTGCATATGCTTAGACCCTTTACGAAGTAAAGAGCAATGGAAGGTCCAATCTGATTTTGTGCATAAGCCCACTGAGATCCAGGCTCATAAATGGTTGTGTTCTTTATGTTTATTGAAAAAAAATGGATGCATCTCGTATTCGACCAAAAAAAAAAAAAAATGGATGCATCTCGTATTACATGTTTGTTAATAGCTCGAATGTGGCGCCCCTTCCTAAGTGATAGTTATTGAAATTTTGGTATGATTTTTTATAAATAAAATTGTTTGTAGGACAATATTATATTCTGAGATTAACCAGGGAAATCATTTACAGAGCATATGCTACATGTCAGTTATTTTCAGATGTTTCAGAGGAAACATAATGAAGTGGAAGTTAAAAGAAGTTAGATATTTTCATTTCCATTTAACTGATTAATACTGTTTCATGGGTCCATATAACAATATTGTACATTAATGGTTTTTTGGTACAATGTTAAGTTATATACTTTAATATGATAAATCTCTTGAGAGTATATAATGATATTTATTTTGCATTTAGTAATTTAATTTCTAACAGATCAGTATCAAATTTCAATTCCACTATATAAGTTATACAAGACTAAAAATTCAAAGTTTATATATACAACCATTTAATTCACTGATGTTTCTCGTATATACGTGTGTATATATATATATATATATATATATATATATATGTTTTTTTCAATTATCAACGAAAGTATATATCAAAAGCAAATAAGGATTTTTTAAGAAAACTAGCAGATAAGGTGGGTAACGGATATTTTGTGCATAATTTTTCATTAATTAAAGTATAAGGTGCTTCAAAGATTATAACAAGAAGCATACTGTAAGATAAACAACATAAACAGTAAAACAATAAAACATGGGATATAAATGTTACAAAAAAAGACTTGCTCGAAGTAGAGAAATCTGTAGTAGATAATTTTCACTTGAATTCTTAAAACCATAGTTCGAAAGATCTTTAAATAGTCTGAAAAAACGTTGAAATACCCTAGTAAAAATGTTTAGAAGAAGGATTAAAAACCGAACTGAGGCTGAATAACCCATCAAACGATAGAGATCAGGTCTAGAACCGATCAACTATATTGACTCGATAGACTAGGTGAATCTCAAATAGTCTGGAAAGCAACCTGATCGATAAGCAAGATATGTAGACTGTTTAATCTATTTTCTTCTTTGAAATCATTGGTGAATTTAACACTGAGATTGACGTTACGTGCGCGTTGAAGCTTCTATTTAGAAACGATTACGTACTGCAAAACAAAACAATATATAAAAGAGAATCTTCGTATGACTTCGAGCCCATATCTCTTTAAGGTGTTATCATAATTAGCAGTTCTAAACCCACGCATGCCTTCACATACCTAATTAAACCTTAGATCATGCTGACATAGATGGGTGTCTAATAGTTAGGCAAGTTAAATTTATACTCCATCCGTTCCACTAAGATAAATGTTTTACAAAAATAAATGGGCAATTCTTTTAAATAGCAATTTTTAAGTTTTTGTCACAAAAATAGCCTTCAAAAAATAAAATGACCAAAATATACTCTTTTTTTTTTGAAATTTTGATTTTTTTTATTTTTTTTTTGAAATTTGAAACCCTAACCCCAAACCCACCCTTTAACTCTAAACCCTAAAGTGCAAATTAGTTAACCATAGGGGTATAAATGCATATAAATGAATTTTTTAGCTTCTAAAAAAAGACATTTTGATCATTTTCTTCCTTAAAAACTATTTTTGTGACAAACAAACTAAAAGAGGCTATCTAAGGGAATTACTCAAAATAAATTGTTTCACAAAGATGTATTTTTTAAGTTTTTTATACAAAAAATACAACTTTCAATAAAATTAATTGAATTTATTGAAAGACTATTGGTTAAAATGCATTGGAATTTGATATTTCTAAAAACGATGTATGATTAATGTGTTTTCTTAATATGTGTGAAAACACCAAAACATACATCTTAGTGGAACGGAGGGAGTATATATTAACCCCATCAAATTTTTTTTCGTATTTTCAGGAAGTGTTAGTTGATTATTATTGTTATCGCCGTTATCATTAATGCAGATAAAAAATTTACTGTCTTGACTGTTTAGTCGCAGTGTCTAATTACTTCTAATCGTTTGAACGAGTAAGAACCCATGTAAATGGAAGAAAGTAATTAAAAAAACGCTAAACAAATTTTATTTGCAAATGTCCATGACAGTAGTCCTGGGTGCTGTTAAGGTTAATATAATTTTGATTAAACTAAAATCAAACAATCATCACCAGCACCTCACATGTACATATATAGAGAGAGAGCTAGGAAAAAAAAACATTATTCGTCATATAAATATTTTTGCTTGATATTCAGTGGTTTGGGACAGTAATCGTATTAGTAGGCTTAATTAACCAAACAGCTGTGTTATAAGAATCAACGCATGTGGCATGTCTGTGATTTTTATATTCATATAGTCCTTTCTATAATTAGTCTGTCGATAATTACTTGTTTTCTTCTCTTTTAAGCTTATTAAAAGGAGACCAGAAAAGCATTTCTAATTTGCTTAAGAGAAATGATTGCTATTAATGGATTCTTATCAAGATTTGGTCGTCTTTTTCCGGCTGTCATATTAATATATATAAATACAATATATGGTATTATTGGTTACAGAATGCCTGTATAATTTAGACCGGGATTAGATGTATCAACAAAGACACAAAGTTGTTTTTACCATATATATACTACAATAACGCTAATTTTGTTATAATGCGCAATGACTATCATATCAGAACAATTAACCATCAAGTATTTTAGTAATTGCATTTTAGTTTTCTTGTTTGAATGATATAATTTAAATACGGTATGTCTGTGTAGGTGTGGCAAAAATAAAAATGAAGTAGATAAAAAAATACACAAAATTTTATTGAAGTCCGATTCTTCTCACTCCTTGAGATGATTATGGGATAATTTTTCTTTAATCTACATTTCACTTATCTAAAATATCCAGAACATTGTCACACATGTACGGCAACATCAATATACTTATAGTGACACCAAAGGTTCAATACGCCCGTGAATTGTGAAAACTTAAATCACAAACAATGTATGCTCCATCGCATATACCACCACAATCACCTGATCAAACGCTTTTTTAAGTCTTCTATGTCACGTTTCTGATAAGGCATATCTCACCTTTTATAGCAAACCAAAGTTGAGTTTTAAATTTTTCCAAACATTATTAACACATAATTTTCTTTTAAAACAATTTTTTCCTTTTCAAATAAATTTTGTATTTATTTATGTGATTTTTTTTTGTTTTAAATTATTTTTTCTCTTTTGTTCAGTTTTATTTGTACACCTCAGGATTCAAACTCTTTGTAAGTAGTAATCACATAACTCAGCTTTTATATCACTTCTTATCTATTTAAATTTAATATACTACGATATAGTGTAAAATATCCCAAACAATTACATTTTCATGCTCATTGCTTTTTGTTGTACAAAATATACAGATCAAACAAAAATGCAGATCAAGCAGAACAAACGCAGATCATGCAGATCAAGCAGAACAAACGTAGATCATACAGAAGTATATGATTTTGCATATAAACCGATCCAACCGAATAAACCAAATAACTCAAATAGTTTAAATATTTTTTGTATACTTAATAAATTATGCAGAACAAATACATATCAAGTGAAACAAATGAATATTTAGATAATAAATTAATTTATTGAATCATAATATTTGATGAATGTTGTAAATTTTAAAATAAAATATAAGTTAAATATATAAAACAAAATACTAGTTATAATTTAAAATAAAATAAATACATGTGTTATAATATATACACACATATATAATATATATATTAAAACTTTTATTTTATAATATTAGACATAAACTCTAATTTATTTGTAATATATTAAATTTTATAATTCACTGAAACACAACTAATTCAAAACATATTTTTCTTTTTTATCTGAGTTGATGTAGGTTTATAAAATAACATGAAAAAATATAACTAAAAAAAAATTAAAAATGTGTGCATGTGATAATACATAGTATTCAACTATTACAAACATAATTTATATTTAACTATTTTTATGAATTTTATATAAGAAAGCCTAAAATTAATTAAATAAAAGATAAAAATGCATGTATGTATATATTTTGTAGAGAATAAGTAAACAAAATAAAATATTGCATGTCTAGGTGGTTATGGAGCAATCAACTTTTAGATAATGAAAAACGGATTAGTGGAACATCACAGGTTTAGTAGGTGGGCAAAACTAGTTTTAGTAATATAATGATTTAGAAGCTTTTTGTTCAAATCTACCTTGTAACCGAAATTGTATTCCCGTTAATCCGAGTTGATTTTAATATAATTTTCCTTAAAAAATAGTGCATGTATTAAAATATAAAATAAATAAAATAAAATATGAAATGAAATGCATGTATATGTGACAAAATATTTATAGTGAATAAGTAAATTTTCTACAAAGTATTGTTGAATATTTAAACTTATTTTTAATCAAATGAAATAAAAGTAATTTATGATTTATATAGATAGTAGACAAAGAAAAAAAGAAAAGAAAAAGTTAAGCATACCATTGGACATCTGCATAGCCTCAACCTTCATTCCTCTCTTTTTACCTGCAGACCAAAAAAGTAACGTATAATTAATCTGCATGCAGAATTTAAATATTTTATTAATTATTTTTAGGTCTGCATTTTTGTGGTGAATGGGTAGTAAATGCAGTCTTCTCTGCATTGATATCTGTCCTGTACATCTTCTGCTTCTCTCCTGCTTGACATTCATACCCAAAGTAGTAGGGTCATTAGTCATCACATTTGTGTTGCATTAGACACACGTACCACTTTAAACTTACAATATGTTAACAACTGATGAAAATTTAGTACATCGATCTCAACCAATTGTAATATGTATTTGGAATGTGATTAACCAAAAAGATACTGTATTTGGATGAGAAAAAACTTTTCAAAAAGAAGGAAAGATATTGATTCAAGCTGCATAGATTACCAAATATGATAATAATCACAATAAGTTATAGCCTATAAGCCATATTGATATGGTTCACACAAAAACATGCTACTATTATACTGTCTGATCAACTAAATAACTGGTTATTTTTACAATAAAACAAAAACTGAATAAATCTATATAAATTATATACAACAATCATTTACCCTTACAATTTACTCAAGCATATTATTAACTTTGAATTTAGATTATGATAAAATGAAAATATTAGTATATAAATCACTAAACTTCAATCATTTTTAACGAGTTTCTAAATAGAAAAAAATATCTTGTGTTCACTAACAAATATGCAGTTTTAATCAAATTTAAATTTAATGAATGAATTGGGGGAAAATTTTAATTATACCATAAGTTTGATTCTATTTTTTAAATTTATGACTAACGAATGACTATTTTTATAAATATCATAAATTTATGATGAAAATATATTAAGCTAATTTTTTAAATATTAATAAAATATTTATCAATTCAATTTCACCCTTTAATACTAAATCCTAAATAATAATTACTAAATCTCAAAACCCAAATATAAATATATTTTTAATTAAGAATATTTTTAAAAAATAATATTTAATTTGTGATATTTTTAACAATTCTCTTTCTAAAAGGTAAAACTGTAGAAGTACATTTATGGCTGGCGCATGGCAGGAGAGATGAGTCAAAACTCTGTTTCTTCTCTTGCCTCGGTTAATTTAGTTTCTTGTATTTATATTCACATTTTAGTAGTAGTAATAGTAAGTGAAACTGTGACAGAGAGAACAATAATAACAAAACTATTTTCATTATTTTAGAGAAGCGTTGCTGTTACGTCTATTTCATCGGTCACGTTTGGTTGTGTTTTACTTTAACTTTGACGATTTTTAATACAGTATAGCGAGGCATAGAGTTGTATAAAAGTAGCAGATTTGATATATCATTCTCCCCTTACTATAGCCTTTAAAAATATGCTCTGTCATGCTTATTTTCGTTCTTTGTATTAAACTGAGGCAAAAAAATTAAAAAAGCTTTGTATCTATATGATGTGAACGTGCATTAATAGTGTGTTAGAATTTAATACTACTGTTGTATATCCAACAAACATTTAAGTAGATTTAACATACACAAAATCTTGTTACTACTCACTCCGTTTCGCAAAAAGTGTCATTTTAGAGAAAAATTTCGTTACAAAATAAGTGTTGTTTTAGGATTTCAATGCATAATTTATTGATTTTATTTTCCAGTTTAATTTTTTATTGGTTGAAATATGATTAAGTGTATAGTTAATGATGTTTTTCTATAGAAAATATGCAAAATTAAATATTTTCTTAATCTGTGTGCAAAAAGCTAAAACGACACTTATTATGAAACAGAGGGAGTAGTAGTTATCATGCATTTTTCAAGTAACTATCCCAAAATTTTGAAAAAGGAACTTAAAGAAAAATTATGTTGTTTCTCAATATCTAAAATATACTAACCACAGTTTTACTGTTATTTTAATGGTTATATTTTAATTTTCAGATCGCCTGTCTTTCATATAAAGTTTCTGAAGTCATTTCAAGATGTTATTATGGTATCAGTCATATTAGTCTTAATCACTTGTCAAAAAAAATTGGTAAGATTTGATATATTCCTCCTCTTATGCATACACCACTTAGAAGCTCTATGCCTCTCTCTACATCTGAAACAATATAGCTATTTTATATAGCTATATATTTATCAAAGTTTCAAAAAAAAACAATATAGCTATTTTAATCATCTATAACCATCAATTTCTTTTTGAACAACCTGTAAGTTATAACCATCAAAATAAAACACTGATATTGTCCATCTGCATGTGCATATGCTTTCCATTATAGTTTTTTTTGCTTTCCATTATAGTTTCTAGGCACGATTTCTGCAATAAAGAAGACTAATAAATCATACTATATACATAAGATTATCTTTCTAGTTATTTGATTCTGAAGAAACTAAATCATTTTATATCCCTAAAAATAATTATATTTAATGTTAGTTATTAAAATTAGTAATATAGCTAGTATATACATGTTACTCTTATTTTATTCTATTAGTATCGGCTTCGTAGATCTGTGTCACTATTTTATTTTGAATTTTTGGTTTCTTTAAGCAATAATCAAATTTCAAGAATTACTAGTAAAGATAATTTATTTAATTAAATTGAATGGTAAATGGTGATAATGTTTTTACCCAATATTGTATTAAAATGTAAAAACGAAATTAAATGAAAAAAAAACAGTTGACAAAAAAAACATCGAATTTAATTAAAATCGTTGCGGTGCCTCCTCTCTCTCTGACAGTACAATAAACACCAAACTGTTTTTCTCACTCCTCTCTCAAGAAAAAAAGCCATTACTCCGATCTGACTCTCTACTCAACCAACCTCCCATTGGCCGACGTCGTTTTGATTCTCGCAAACCCTAACTTCTAGAAAAGGTCAACGGATCGAGGGGGAGACGGAGGAAGGCATCTTCCTCTGCCCCTTATGTAGCCTGCTACAATCATGATGAAGATGGTGATGATGACGGGACGAAACGACGTCGCTAGATTCGGAGCTCACAAGGAAGAAGAAGAAGAAGAAAAAGACGAATGTTTCTTCGAGTCTCTGGACCGCGTTCTCTCCTCCTGCTCTTGTTCCACTTCCAACTCCGACTACGACTCCGACCCCAACGTGATCCACGATCCGAATCCGTTTCCCCTCCCCTCCGGATTCGATCTGTGGAAATCCGAGCCTGAATCCGTATCCGAGAGACGAATCAGGCTTCTACGCGGATTAGGACTCAGCAACGAGCCGGATCTCGCTCCGGCGAGCCATCTCCGCTCTAAGAGTCGTAGAAAAGGTATTCGCAGCTCTCATTTCGCCAGATCGAACCACGGTAAATGCGTCCCTTCGCTGAGATCAGACGGTAAGGTTCTACATTATACCGGATCTCGTTGTTCTCTCAGTGATCATCATCATACTACGCGTAGCAATGGTAACACTGTGGTTCTTGATTTCATAAGCAAAGATCCAATAGAAACCTCGACTAGGGACAACAATGAGCAAATGTGCACCATTAAGAATCTAGATAATGGCAAAGAGTTTGTGGTGAATGAAGTCAGAGAAGATGGAATGTTGGAGAAGTTGAAGGAGGTAGGCACTGATCGGCAACTGACTCTGGAGGAGTTTGAGATGTGTGCTGGGACATCACCCATCGTTCTAGAGTTGATGAGGAGGCAGAACGTTGAAGATGTTTGTAAAGACTCTGTGGATTTGAGTACTAGTGTAAGTGGAACTAAGCATAGACGGAAAGGGAGTTGGTTTAAGAGTATAAAGAATGTTGCTACTAGTGTCACAGGGTATAAAGAGAGAAGAAGCACTGATGATAGAGATTCACCATCCGAGAGAGGAGGTCAGAGGCTTAGCTCTGCGACTGATGATAGCCGAGATATGTCCTTTCAAGACCCGGAGAGAGTTAAGGTTAGGCAGTATGGAAAGTCATGTAAAGAGCTAACAGCACTTTTCAAGAGCCAAGAGATTGATGCTCATAAAGGGTCGATTTGGAGTATTAAGTTCAGTTTGGATGGGAGGTATCTTGCTACTGCTGGTGAGGATTGTGTTATTCAGATTTGGGAGGTTGTTGAATCAGAAAGGAAAGGGGAACTCTTGTCGATGGATAAACAAGACGATGGAGGGATAAATTTGTCCGTATTTGCAAATGGATCTCCGGAACCAGCTTTAATGTCTCCAATGAGAAGAGGGAGAACATCTTTTAGCAGAAAATCAGTGAGTCTTGACAATGTTCTGGTTCCAGAAATAGTCTTTGGGCTTTCAGAGATACCCGTGTGCTCGTTTGTAGGGCATTTGGATGATGTCCTTGACCTTTCCTGGTCGAAATCTCAGGTTGGTAGTACTCCTGAGCATCTCATTTTGCTATTCGAAACCTTTTTGCTATTACTAAGTGTAGGCCTTCTGAATTGTTATGCGATTATAGCTATTCTTCTTCTTTAATCAGATGCACTTCCACTTGTTTTTGTGTCCAGCACCTGCTTTCTTCTTCTATGGACAAGACTGTTCGTCTATGGGATTTATCTAGCAAGTCATGTTTGAAAGTCTTTTCGCATAGTGACTACGGTGAGTGAATATACTCTCTTGTTCCCTATCAGTGACAGTGATTTACTTTTGCTCGTAGTCTCTAGGAAACTAAGCATACTTTGCAAGAAGAATAAATAAATTGCTTGAAGTATCAACTCTGGTTCTGGAAAGATTCGTATGTCAATATATCTGTGTTATGAAACTCTAGTCCCAAGTCTATTGTCTTTCCCTGCAAAAATGAAGAATAGATAACAATCTATACGTTGGTTGTGTAGCATAAGATTTTTCACTTATTTAGCTTTTGTTTACTGGACACAGTGACGTGCATCCAGTTTAATCCCGTGGACGACAATTACTTCATAAGTGGATCGTTGGATGCAAAAGTTCGAATATGGAGCATTCCTGATCATCAAGTTGTTGATTGGAAGGATCTTCATGAGATGGTCACAGCTGCCTGCTATACACCGGATGGTCAGGTACACCATTAAGTTTTCTCTAAGTAACGAAGCAAGCGAGTTCCGGTAAATTATATCGTACAGTACCGTAATGAAGCTTTCTTGGTTTGTAAAGGGTGCTTTGGTTGGTTCATACAAGGGGACTTGTTACTTATACAACACACATGGTAAGATAAACTCATTAACCTTAATTATCTCTTCCTTTGAAGTCTAAATAGTTTCTCCGTCTCGTCCTAAGTTTTCTTTTTGGGTTTCTAGATAACAAACTGCAGCAGAGAAAGGAAATCAATCTGAAGAACAAGAAAAAGAAATCTAATCACAAGAAAATCACTGGTTTTCAGGTAAATGCTAAAACAACAAGCTAACACCGTTGTGTTTTGTTCATTTGATTTATTCTAACCAATGTTGGATGCTCATGAGCCAGTTTGTGGCGGGAAGTTCATCGGAAGTGCTTGTCACATCTGCAGATTCACGTGCGCGTGTGGTTGACGGTGTTGACCTTGTTCACAAGTTTAAAGGTAAGCAAGATTGATGATGTTCTTATACATTATCCTGAAAGTGGATGAGCTCAACGTGCTTGTGTTTCTCCGTTTGGTCTTGTAGGATTCCGCAACACGAATAGCCAAATCTCGGCCTCACTTACATCAAACGGAAAATTCTTAGTCTCAGCGAGCGAAGATTCTAATGTGTATGTATGGAACTACGACTCAGAGACTCGAGCTGGTCGAAGCAAACGTGTAACAGTCACAAACTCATACGAACACTTTTACTGCCGAGACGTCTCTGTGGCTGTACCTTGGCCTGGCAAAATCAGTAACAACCACAACATCCCCGACCAATCGCCTTTCACAGCCAATAACCCTCCAACACCTGTCAGCGATCCAGTCAACAACACAGCCGTCACCAGCGGTCTCATTTCGAGCGCCACAAACAGCTACTTCTTCGATAGAATCTCAGCGACTTGGCCCGATGAGAAACTTTTGCTGGCTGCAAAGAACCGAGCACGAACTAGCCCTAGCGTGAGCGTGGACTTGTCTAATGGACCGGTTAACACAAAACCGAGTGCTTCGGCTTGGTCTATGGTGATCGTGACCGGCGGTTTACGAGGTGAAATCAGAACTTTTCAGAATTTTGGATTACCGGTTCGTCTTTGAAGACGAGGAGAAAGTGATTTTTTTAACTTGGGTAAAACCCATCTCTATTCAAAAGTGTATAGATTGAGAGAAGGTTAGTTCTTCCACTTACCTCATATTTTTTCCTTTTTTACTTATACCACGCCTCTTCTATTTATTTTTTCCTTATTTGTTATCTCTTAAAATTCAAATCTTTAGCAAATACATGTATAATTATTTTTTAATGTGAAAAATCAGATAGCTGGAAAAAGAAAACTGATATACAAGAGTGTTTTATGTATTATTCAAGTTGAAGTTTGTGTAGAGTTTGTCTTTGATGTTTTTATTTTAAACTTTTGTATACACATTTTGTATTTCAACTACAGCTTCTTCTATACATGTAAAAATCATTTGAATACAAGTTTTTATTTCTCAATTCATAATCATTTCAGTGGCCATTTTTATCATGAGATCAGAGTGTCCATAACAATTTAGAGCACGAATTTTGTTTCATAGCTCTTGGTTCGCCGCGCGACCACCCCGATCATGATAGAACCAAACCGATCCAAAAAAAATAAAATGTTTGGATATGTGTATTTTACCTTATTCTTCATCTAGATATATGTTTGATCTCAGTATAGTTCTACCCGAGAACCAATTAGATATCTGAACAATTCAAAAATTACATGTATTATAATCTTTAAATGATTTTAAAATATCTTTAAATGTTATGATTTGCATTCTAAGTATTTTTCCAATTTCTTATAAATTATATATATATATAAATATATTTGAGTTTTAAAATACATTTTGGATATTTTAAATAATAAATATCTGAAGTTAATCATATAAATAACAGTTCTGTAAACCGAAATCAATCTAAAAGCAAAAATCAATTCAAAATCGAACTGAAACACTTGAAAATTCTAAATGGATCCAAAACTTCTCTAACCAAAAAAAATAAAAATAAAAACTACTAATTCAAACTCTACCCAAAAGCTCAGAATGTCCAGTCCTAAACCATGATAATAAACCACCCACGATTTAAATGAGGAAAGAAAAATAAACCCTAAAAGAACTAATTTAGGAAATACAAGAATGGTCGGAGATGGACGGTGGTCGTGGTTTCACACTACTCCGTCCACCATTCTCCTCTAAAAAGCAATGCCCTTTCAACCTCCCTCAATGATTGTTTTAGCTTAAAGAAGAAACTCCATCTCTATGATATTAACAATAACCCCTTTTACCACAAGTTTCTTCCACTTCTTCTCACCACTCATATCACTCTCTCTGTCGTCTTCCTCTCTCATTTCCTGTTATATTTATCCAACAAAGTTCGCTTTTTTTTAAAAACATACCCTTTTTTGAACTCTTTCTTATTACTATGGCTTTGGTCGTGAGCATCATCTTAGGGCTCATCGCCGGATGGTTAGCTTTCGTTGTTGGGTTACTCATAGGATGGGCATGGAAACCTAGATGGGTTTCTTCTCCTAGTGAAGACGAAGTCAAGTTACAATGCTCTGCTCCTAGTTCTTTCGAGTTGTCTTTATCATCATCTCCTTCTCCTCGTTCTGTAGCTTCTCCGTTAAAGGGTTTTGGTTCAGCTTCTTGTTTCAAAGCTTTCGTTTGTGACACATGGGCTATGGCATTAAGACAACGTAAAACAGTTTCTCCTGTTTCTTCTTCTGAACAAGTGCATGTAATTGATGGGTAAGCTTAAGTTTGGGGTTGACTTAGGAAAAGGAGTTTTCTTTTTCTTTTTTGGTTTGTTTGTTAATTTCTTTTGTTTTTTTTTGTGTGTAGAGGGAAGAAAACAGAGGAGAGGTTGCCTAATACTGTAACAGAGTTAGATTTGAGACATCTTGTGCAATTAGTTGAGAGGAAAGATGGTGGTCTTGCTTGGGTTCAGATGATGGATCAGTTTGTTCCTGGTATGAGATATCAAGCTTGGTTAAGAGAACCTAAGGTAACAAACACTTGTTCTTTTGGTTTTGTCATAGAGACTAGAGAGGAAGGATGGATGGTTTCACATAGTTTTTTCTTGTGTGTGTTTAGAATGGTGGTCCTACTGAGTATAGAAGCAGAACTGTGTTTGAAGATGCAACTCCTGAGGTTGTAAGAGATTTCTTCTGGGATGATGAGTTTAGACCTACTTGGGATACAATGCTTTCTAGTTCCACAACTGTTGAAGAGTGTTCAAGTACTGGAACCATGATTGTTAGATGGATACGCAAGGTTAGCCTCTCTGGTTCAGTTCTTGATTTGCTTTCTCACTGTGACTTTGTGTGTTGACTTTATTCTTTGATATGTCGCAGTTCCCGTTTTTCTGCAGTGATAGAGAGTATGTAATCGGTCGCAGGATATGGAACTGTGGCAAATCTTATTACTGTGTTACAAAGGTATGGAGAGCCTAGAGTATAAGTGAAGCAGTTGTTTTAGTAACACTTTAATGATCATCTCTGGTTCTTGCTTCAGGGAGTATCGGTTCCTTCTATACCACGTAACCACAAACAAAAACGTGTGGAATTGTTCTACTCAAGCTGGTCCATTCGACCAGGTAAAAATCTACATATCTACCACTTGGTGATTATCCAAGGACCGAAGTAGCATAACTTAATGATGTTTTATAATCGTTTTAAGCAGTGGAGTCAAGAAGAGACGATGGAACAAGTGCCTGCGAAGTGCTTTTGTTTCACCACGAAGACATGGGGATACCAAGGGAGATCGCGAAGCTTGGAGTGAAACGAGGGATGTGGGGAGCAGTGAAGAAGATGGAACCTGGTTTACGTGCTTACCAAGAGCAAAGACTCTCAGGAGGAGGATACAAGCTTTCTCGACCAGCTCTCATGGCTCAGATCAACACCAAGATCACATCAGAACAACTTGTTTCACTCAGCAACGGTGCATCGCCTGTCACTGAAACTCAAGTCACATTGGACCGAGGAAACGGAGCTGAGAATTTCAAGAAACTGTTGTTTATCGGTGGGGCTGTTGCGGTTGCTTGCACGTTGAGTGGAGGAGGGGGTTTGGTTCCTTCTGCGTTTCTTTTAGGGTTTGGGAAGAGGTTTGTTAGTGGTGGAAGAAAACGTGAGCTCCAAGGAACCAGAACAACTACTACATGAAGTCAGAGTCAAACTACTTCTTTATAGATTTAGATCACTCGAGATTAGTTTGTAATATTAAAATAAGTTGTTTTTTCATTAATCGTTATATACAAACTAAATGAATTTTTATAAGTAATTAAAAAGGAAGTATTGTCTCGAAACAATGAACACCGTCTAGCTCTGGAGCTATCCTCATCGGTTGGATCTTCTTCTCCTTCTTTTCTTCATCTGAGGAAACCGGAATCCTCCCATTGTTCTTCTGCTTCTCTGTCGCCGGCGGCTGACTATCACCGGAGCTCTGTTTCTGGCCGCCGGGGAGTTTCATCTTGAAGCCGCTTGATTCCGCGTAAAGAGCATCGAAGGGGCTAAAGATCGACATCATCGTTCTCAAATTGTATTTTGCTGTCTTGGTCGAGTTTCTTGTAGCTTCAGAGAGATTAGAAATGTTTGTTTCTTGGCGAGAAGGGAATTGTAGGTTAAGTATATATAGCTGGGAACGAGATGGAAAGCTAGAGAAGTCTAGAAAGAGTAAGACAAGTTTGACAAGTCTTGAGTTTATGTAGAAGATTCATTGAAACTAGTTTGGTCGGTTAACGAACACTCCACGTGGATTGTGTCTGAATGTTGACTAATTGCATCACGTCTATCCATAAGATTTTTTTATAGGGGTGGCATCTCGATTCGATTTTGGATTGGTTTAGGTTCGTTTCGGTTTATGATGAGTTTTATTTAATTCAAGTTGGTTTTAATTTGGTTCAAGCGAATTCAACTAAAATCCAATTTACAAAGCACAAAACAAAGTCACTATGGTAATTAAATTAAAAAGTTAGGAGACTGTATACTAAAAATAAATAAATGTTTTTATTCGGTTTGGTTTTAAACCGAACCAAACTAAACTGTTTGGGTTATTAGAAACACCAACCGAATGGTTGCAATATGTACTTTGCATTTGGTTGAGTCTACTTGGGTTCGTTTGGTTTAAGTTGGTTCGGTTCAGTTTTTGCCATCCCTAATTTGACTTGATTCAATAATAGTATCTCATTGTTTTATTTTTCTTTCGTTACATAATTTGTTCCAAACAAATAAGATATATCAATAACCAAATAAGTGAAAACTCTAGATCAATCTCTTAATAAACCATTATTAAACATCATAGTTTTAAAAGCAAAGGTGGTGAAGTAGACATAGAGCAATGTTTACATATAAAATCATTATTACATGGATTTTGTGTGTGTGTGTTACATCTTTTTGAGCAGCTCAATAACGTAAACACCAAAAGCATTACAGGCAACTTTGATGCCTTTGAAGCCTGATCCTTTAGCTAATGCCTCGAACTCTTTCTCGGTCCGTTCTTTGCCTCCAGGGTTGTGAGCCAACATAATGCAATCAACGTGAACTACTTGTTTGGTCGAGAGGCTTGAGTCTGGTGTCTCTGGAAGTATACACTCTGCTAATATCACTTTTCCATCCTCTGGAAGTGCCTCGTAGCAGTTCTTCAAGAATTTCACGCAGTGTTCATCGCTCCAATCGTGGCATATCCACTGTTGCAACAATGAGACAAATCGAAATGTTTTGAGGTTCATTCCTTGATGTGTTTTACTTTATAATGACAAAAGAGTTTTCGTTATAGGGAGCTTTGGTAATTACTAACCTTCATGAAAATGGCATCACCTTTAGGGACACTTACAAACATATCTCCTCCAACATGTTCAATACCTGTATAAAATTTAACAATTAATCAAATCTCTTAATCATATGTAAATGAAATCATATAATATATTTTCGTCATATATAATATACCGGGATGAGAAGTAGCTTCTTCGATGACATGTGGGAGATCAAAGTTGATGCCTTTAAGGTTAGGGTACTTAGAGACAATCATTTTGAGAGTAGCACCAATGCCACCACCAACATCAACCAAAGAAGTCAATCCTTCAAAACCCTTATAGGTCTCGAGAATCTTCTTCATTGTGATGGTTGAATGGTTAGACATTCCATTGTTGAAGACCGTGTTGAACCTAAGGTCCTTCCCGTGGTACTCGAAAGCGCTCATTCCATAAGCCTTGTTGAATGGAATGCCACCATCAAGAATTGCATCTTTCAAATGGTACCTGAAACAAGTCTCTTTGGCATGAGTTTAAGAAAACACACATTACACATGACATTCATACACTCCTTTAAGCTTAATCTAACCGTTCAACTTTTGTTTATCACTAGTCAGGATATTTTTTAAAAATTATGATCTTAAGATAACTATCTGTTCATCAGGCTTGATCCACCTGAAGTTGATTATAATTGATTATTATGATATAGAGCTGCCGGTACGCAAAGAGAACCGGCCGGTTCGAACAATACAATTCCTTTTCTAGCTGCTAAATAACCGGAATACCGGTTCTCTTATTACCATGAAACACATTGACAAAAAAATGAAGCACAAAATAAAATAAAATAATATTAGATTGAGACCAACAAAAATATTTAAAGCTATGAAACCACTAAAATACAGAGTTCATTTTTTTTAAATTTTCTTACTATTATTTGTATTGTAGTAGCAAACAAATATTTCAACTATAGAGCTCGTCTTAACCACTAAAAATAGTTATATACTATAGTTTTTTAATGGACAGCAGGTATAGAATACGTGTCAAACGACATCATTTTGTCTGATTGTCTTTGACACTTTGTGGCCAAGTCACTCTCACCTCTACCTTTGCACAATTGCATTTTAATCATCACATCAACCAAGAACCATAGGTTATTATGAAACAACATTATCAAAGAATAAAGATTTTTTTCTAACTTGAAATAGGACAAGATCTATCAAATAAAGATGTCTTGATAACATCAAAAACTTACCAGCTTTCCATGAGAACCTTGTCTTGGTTCATAAGACAAAGAGCAGCTATCGAGACACCATCTTCGTTCTTGGTCAAGTACTTGCAAACCGGACCAAGCCCGTAACTCCTCTCGACGCCGTCTCCGCCGGGAGTAGTACGGTTGGAGCAGGTGAGGATGGAGTAAGACGTGAGAAGACGGAGGATTCGGTCAAGCATGACCGGAGCTTCGGGATTTTTGGTCTGAAGTTTAGAAGCAATCTCGGAAGGAGACATCGGAGAAGAGTTCTTGGCCATGATCTCGAGAAGATCAAGGTCTAGCGCAGACTTCAAAACCATAGGAAGAACGGAGGCGCTGGCTAGCTGCATGGCGAAGAGAGCGGCTTCGTCGTCGGTGACTTGTACCGGAGTTATCTGTGTCTCCGCCGTTGATCCCATTTTTTCTTGAAATCTCTAAGATATTTTTGGAATGTTTTTTTTTCTTCTTTCGTTTCTCTGTTTTGAGAGGAGTGTGTGATGGGTGAGAGAAGTAGGACGTTAAAGAGGTTTATTTATATGAAATTATATTACAATAAGGTAGACAAGTGGCATATTTTATTTTAACTCAAGTTTCTAATCTAGCTTAATTACATGGTCCAATTGTAATGACAACAATTCAGTTTTTTATTTATTTATTTTAGTATCATTAAATAAGAGAACTTAATATTTCTGAAGTATTTAATTTTCAGTCCCTTCTAAGGAAAACAAGTAGCCTTTATTATATTTTCATATATTTCATCATACCCTGTATACATTAGAAACAGTGATTCATTATGATGACCAATATCGACTTCGTTAACGTCTTTTGTTATATAGAATATGTTAAACTTGCTATAAAGTTCGGTAGCAATAACTATTCTTCCATTTTTAGCGAGACTTAGATAGTACTTGACAATTCTATGTACTGCTAACTTTGTTTTTAACAAAGCAGATTATACTAAAATTATTCATAATACTTTAAACTGGCGTCAGTACTCAGTATACCATTTAATATGTTTAAGAAAACAAACTACGCCTAACTTTGTCTAAGTGTCATAACCCATAAGTTTTTTTTTTGTTTGCTAAATTGTAAATATCATTCATGAACATAAACCATTAGTTATTCTCAAAAAAGAGTCATAACCCATAAGTTTAAAATCAGATTATTTTTTTGACATGGCAGATTTTGTCTACTGGAAACAAATTTGTCATCAAAGTTATCCAAAAAAACAGAAATATATATCCTGAATCTGATATAAAGCCGATGCTAATTTCTTAGTTGGTTTTAAATTTTCAATGTTTAACTGTTTGCTTTAGTTAATAACAGTTATACAAAACATTTATAGGTAAAATAAACAAAAAACTTTGAAACTGTAGAAACCAAGATACAAAAAATTGTAATTACTAGATATGTTAAGGGGAGAATGATAATATGTTAACTAGTTAATTAAGAATGTGGAGAAGGTCAATGACTTAATAAATTTCATATTATAAACTATTTTATGGGTATTTTTATTTTATACTCGCATAACCAAAATATTTATACACCAACGGATATGCGTGCACTAATTCTCTTTTATGTATCATGAAAACTAGAGAAAAAAATATATTAATGTTTTTAAACGCAAATTAGAACCCTAGAAAAACTGTTAATTGAAGACTATTTTTTAATTATAATTCGTTCAGTAAAAAAAAAGACCACTTTTAAAACTTAAAATTATATATATATATATATATATATATATATATATAAAATTCAATAAATAAAGACTCATAAAGGAAAATATGAGACTTGAGAGGACTATGCAAATGTAACCGGGACAGATGGTATGGTCAGTAGAACGGACACGCCATTCGTAATTCATTTCCCACTTTCGCTTAATATCGTATCATTTTATTCAACGCTAAATCATTTCATCTGACATTTTGCTTCCATAGAATATCAGAAAAATGGATGGAAAGTTTAACCTAATATTTGATTTAATTTTTAAATATACTTTTAGTTATGGAAACTAATTCGGTAAAATATTTTATGATCAATTGTAAACTACATAGTATTTTAGCTAGAGATGAACACAAAAAACATTTGTCTCGTCATATTTTGTTAGTTTCAACCATTTTCGATCCAAAATTCTTGTTTTTGCATTTTTAAAATATAACAAGATGATATCTTAAAATCTTTATTTGAGAAAGTCTTTATCATTTATAATCTATAATAATTAAATAATTCAGTTGGTTAAGTAACTTTTCAACAAAAATATCAAACAATTCATTCTAATCTTTGATAAATATCGGTTAACAATTAAAAATGCCTTGCAAATAATTTGTTAATTATCTAAGTCGCAGTTGGTTGTATGTCCTCAACTTTTTTGAATGATTTTTAAAATAAACATTCACCAACCACAACCACCACTCTCACCTACTCCGTTGAAAGATGCTGTGAACACTTCTGAATTGCAATTGATACCACTAGTCTCTCACGTACATGTAATATTATTATTTTTCGCTTATTTAGATTTTTTTTATAAGTAGATATATATATGTTTTCTAAAATTGATAATCTCATTTATCTAATTAGAAAATCGTGTTATATAAATGAGCTAAATAGTATAAAAATTAAATCAAAAATTTAATTGAAGTATTTAAATATGATTTCTGTCCGTTAAAATTGATAGTTTTTGTAAACAATTGTTAGCTTTATTTTCCAAAGAACATTTGTATTATATTAAAAAGGTTGAAAAGTATAGCATGTTTTTTATATAAACGCATCGTACTATTTAAATACTCTAAAGATCTATGAAAAACTCACATGGAGATAATTTAAGTTAAATCTGTATGAGAAACCAGTGCCAAATTATGATTGGATCATAAAATAATTTTGATCAGTTTTTTCAGTATCGGTTTAATAAATATGTTATAATTTTTGTTATTATTGTAATTAATAAATGTGAAATTATAAATTTGTATCAGTTAAAATATTCGATGTATTTTTTTTGTCAAAAGAAGTCTATAATAGCAGTTTGGAAAGAAACAAAAATAAGATATCTCAACTTTTTAATGTTCTATTAAAAAATGGAAGAATCCAAAGTCCTACCTACTACCGTGTTAGGATCACAGAACGTTCATTTGTATCAATTAAAGGATAATAAAACAGTGTTATCGATGTAACCTATTACCTTTTTGCCACCTAACTGAATTGTAAAAGCATCAGTATCGCGGGCTTTTACCGCGTTTCTTAAAGAGTAGGGGCCACAGAAAGAGAAAAACGAGATTTAGCAGCGTTCAAATAAAAAATATTTTTAATAGGTATGTTGTACTGTATGTGGACCTTACTGATACGTGATGATCTATAATTGATTTTTTAAAAAAAAATTAATTAGAAAAAAAATTAAGAACACCAATGAAATTTGTGGGATAAAGATGCTTTAAGTAAAATAAATGGAAAACATAAATGAGTTGTACATCCTTTCGGTCGGTTGTTGGACATGAAACTCACAACTAATGATTCGGAACATTTGGTATTCTTTCATAAAAATAAGTATACGAGTTGACGTATTTATATACTTGTATGATTTTCTTTTTGGTAATCGTCAATGTTAGTACTTGTATGATTTTTATTTTCTCTAAGCTCGTTTCAGTTTCTTCCTTGATTTTGGCATTTCGTGAACGAACTAAGACTTACAAAATTTTTGTTTGAATAATAAATGATATTCTCAGGTTTATAGATATTAATACCAAAAACAGGTCGACCATGGTTAAAAACAGAACAGTGTATGAGCTTAGAAAGCTAAATGTAGCTAAAAACTTCATCACTTATTTTTCTAGTTTTTCTTCAAAACAATCATAAATAAATCGGCATGATATACTAAAAATGAAGTGGTTTAGTTGAATTTAGACATAAAATTTTGTATTGTGCAATTTGTGTATTAAAATATGTAGTATTCAAAATTTACGGTATCAAAATTTATTTGAATTTTGCAAAAGGATGTTCATGAGTTTCTTTCCTAATCTAGTCTTTAGACCATTGTATCAGTTTTACAGTCAGTGTTAATTTTGAGATTTGGAAGGAATGAAATTTGATAAAATACCCATAATTCCAACACATAATCTATCATAAAATCATAGCATAGACCACAAGTGAAATCGTAGTCTACAGCTGAAACCCTAAGCCATATTAAGTTTGATTAGCTGAAACCTTAGTCTGTATTATTCTCAAAATGAAGCACGGTTTTGTAATTGGTACAAAGGTTAGTTTACATTCTTTGTATGTTAATTGTTATTTTGTAAAGTTATTTAGTTTGAACGTTTTTTTTTTTTTGCAAAATTTCCATATTATCATAACAACCAACTTTGAAAAAAAAAAAAAAAAATCATAACAACCAACCAAAGTTTCAAGCGGTAGAGCAGAGACTAAACTGATTTAGTTCACTATGTTTTAGATTTGTAGTTTTGGGAAAATAACTGGGCCTATGGGCCAAGGGCTAACGCGACTGAAGCAAGAAGTCAGAAAGTCGGAAACAACTGTTGTAAAGGAAGAGAAACGTTTAGACTCCCACTCTTTCCTTTCGACCTGTGCGAGTTTGGAGATAAAATGGAGACGAAGGAAGAAGAAGTAACTCCTCTCAAGGGCATATTGTGTCTAAAAAACAGTCAAGACATGAAGAGAATCGAGGAAACAGAGGACTGCTTCATTCTCGATTGCGACATTTTTGATTCTTCCAACTTTAAAATGGAGACAAAGAAAGAAAAAGTGACTCCTATCAGAAGCATATTATGTCTGAAAAACAGACAAGACACCTTTGCTTGACTTTTCCCTTTGGATCAACTCCTAATGCAACCCATTGTCATCTGGTAATTACTTGTTAACTTGGTGTTCAAGTCTCTATAGAACTGTCTTTACTCCCTTAGATATGGCATAAGTATTTTAACTATAGAGATCAACATGAACGAATATTTGCAGTGTTACTGTTGCCTCTGCGATAAGCCTGCTCCTTGTGCACAGTGGATGTCTTCGCATTGCAATGTTTCAGCGGACTCTATGGAGTGGAAGTTACCAACCCCTGAGAGTGAGAGCTTTTATTACTCCGATTAATATCATCTTTTTTGTTGACAGTTTCTCCTTTGCGTTTTCACATCTTTGAATGAGTAGTAGATCAACATAGCCTTGGAAGACTATGGATTACCAATGCATAACTATTTAGTACGGGTCATATGTGCCTAAAGTTTATAAAATGGAAACCACAATGCAAATTTTATATGCCTATCTTGTGATTTTATGCAATTTATATTTAGATTCATATTGAAATTTTAGTATAAGATATTATATTCTAATTTTTCTAATAAAGGATATACATGTGACATTCTTTATCTTAAAACCAAAATGACATAATCTTATAATTAGATAAACATACAACACGGTTCATATAATAATAATAAGGTGAGGGAAGACTCTTTAATTTTGCTTTGGGGTCAAGCAAATAACCCAAACAAATCTGTTTTTGTTTGATTTTGCCTCTTCTTCAAGTTCTTTTCTTTCGTGGGTATATAAGTGTATAAGCATAAGCCAGTCCAAGAAAATAAAAGAAAAAGAGATTTCAAAACCAAATAAAAAGATTAGTTTGTTTCTCCATCCAGAGTTAGTTACACAAAGATGAACCAAATCGTTCGGTCAAGATCCGTCGCCGTTAGGTCCTTAGGCTACCTCCGTCACTCTTCAGCTCTCGTTCACTCTCCCCTAGTCTCCGGCGCCGCCACTACTCCCTCCGTCCGCCACTTCAGCTCTCCCGGCAATGGTTTCAACAGGTAATCTAAGCTCAGAGTTTCGTGAAATTTGAACGATTAGTCTAGCTTAAGGTTTCGATTGGTTTGGTGATATGTTTATCATCTTGTTATAGCTACCAAATCAAGCCGCCGATGAACTGGGGAATCCGAATCGTCCCGGAGAAGAGAGCGTGCGTGATTGAGCGGTTCGGCAAATACGTCAAGACGTTGGAGTCAGGGATCCACTTCCTTGTTCCCGGTGTGGATCGTATCGCTTACGTTCACTCACTCAAGGAGGAAGCGATTCCGATTGGGAACCAAACTGCGATTACGAAGGATAACGTCAGCATCCACATCGATGGTGTTCTATACGTCAAGGTTGTTATCATTATCTTCACTTCTTTGATTAGTTTCGATCTCTATCTCCAGATCTATGTTGAGTTTCTCGTTGTTTTTTTTTTTTTGCAGATTGTGAATCCGCATCTGGCGTCGTACGGCGTTGAGAATCCGATCTACGCTGTTATGCAGTTGGCTCAAACCACTATGCGTAGTGAACTCGGGAAGATTACTCTTGACAAGACTTTTGAGGAACGAGATACGTTGAATGAAAAGATTGTGGTTCGTTTCTCTTTGCTTTTGGTCTAATGTTTACTACTTCAAGATTGCAGTTTGTGTAGCTTTTTGCTTCTTTAGTCATTGCGAAGTCTGAGTTTAGTTGATAAGAGTTTGTAGAATGCAGCTGGGGAATGCATTCGCAGTTTATGTATCTTTTGCGTCAGTACCTAAGATTGCATTTTGTTTAGCTTTTTGCTTCTTTAATCGTTTGCTGAGTCTGAGTTTGAGTTTAGTGTTTGTTAGATAAGAGTTTGGAAAATGCAGCTGGAGAATGTAGTTTATGTATTGAATAATTTGAGATGGAATCATTCTTGCAGGAAGCCATCAATGTTGCTGCGAAACATTGGGGTCTTGAGTGTCTTCGTTATGAGATAAGTGAGTCATTCTTTTCTCTGTTTTGACTCTTTTGATGGATTCTCTTGTTTGGCTATTTCTAAGTGTTCTGTTATTCCAGGGGATATCATGCCTCCTAATGGAGTGAGGGTTGCTATGGAAATGCAAGCTGAAGCTGAACGTAAAAAGAGAGCCCAGATTCTCGAGTCTGAAGGTACATTTGCATTGCTTATCTTCTGTGATTGAACAGTGTGCTTTCTACAGCTCAAGAATACAGAATAAGCCTGTTTTTAACTTGTTTCTGATGATCTGTTTTACTGACTTGAAACAGGAGAACGTCAAGCCCATATCAACATAGCTGATGGTAAGAAAAGTTCTGTAATCTTGGAATCAGAAGCTGCAAAGATGGACCAAGTCAATCGAGCATTAGGTTTGTATTAATTATTTAGTAAGCATGAACGTAAGCCATTCTTCAGTTTTGTTTCATCACAACGTTTCTTCTTTGTTGTATTGCTTACCAGGTGAGGCAGAAGCAATATTAGCTAGAGCACAAGCAACAGCCAGGGGGTTGGCCATGTTATCTCAATCCCTCAAGGAAACTGGTGGAGTGGAGGTTAGTATAATATGTGACATTAAACTGATGTTAGTGATATGTTGCTACTTATAACTCGATCCTTCAAACGAGTTTGGTTTCACACCTGCAGCTAGTGCACTGAGGCACTGAACCTGTGTTTCCCATGAATGATTGTCTCTGTTTAGTTTTAAGCAAACTTGCTTTCCAAACTGAGAACTCATGCGGTTATCGTGTTCTACTATGCAGGCTGCGAGTTTGAGAGTTGCAGAGCAATACATTCAAGCTTTTGGCAACATCGCCAAGGAGGTAAACAACACAACTTACTATACCAGATGGTTATCGCATCCTATCTACCTGCTAATCTCGTCCTCCCTTGAGTATTATTAATCTAAAAGAGTAAACTTATTTTGTTTCATTGTTTAGGGTACAACGATGCTGCTTCCGAGCTCAGCTGCAAATCCTGCAAACATGATAGCTCAAGCCTTGACAATGTACAAAAGCCTCGTCCCCAATGGTGGTATAGTCCAGGAAACTTCAGCAGTGGAATCCTCGTCTAAAGCGAAATAGAAGAGGAAGTGGTGGCACAAGAACTAGGAAGAATAATAATTCTTTTGATCTGTGAACAGCTTTTCAGTATGATAATATGAGAATCACAATTTATCTTTTCTAGGTTGCAAACATTAAAAAAAAAAAACAGATCTAAGCTCTAATTTCTGAAAGGAGATTTTGCACCGAGTTTGGTCTTACAATGTTTAGTTTCTCTTCTTTTGCATCTTCATTTCACCTGCATTGCTTGAATCCATGTAACAATATCCCTTTCTTGTTTGGTTGAGTGTCAAGTAGAGTTTGTGACAAGGATAAGAAACTGTTGTTAGAAGAAGAGCGGTGTAGAATAAAGGTATTAGGTTCATACCTCGTTGACAGACAAGAGCCTCGAAGAATCTAATGGTTTCATGAATATTTTTTCTGTCCTTTTCTTGAAATAGCATTTGTCTTGGTTGTCCGTACAACCGCTCTCTCTATATATATATATACCTCTTTGTTGTTTTCTCCTATATATTTGCTCAGCATCTAATAAGGAAATTTTAAAAGGATCAGAAAGGGAGTTTCATTGTTGGCTCCACAGTTCTTTCCCATCGTGATTTGTTTGTTTTTTTAAAACCCATTTTTTCACTAACACACCATGGGAGCCTGTGCGAGCACACCTAAGGAGTCTGATATCCTTGAAATCCCTGTCACCACTGAAAACGCTGTCGTTGAGTCCAAGAACGTCCAAACCGAAGCTGTATCTCAGGTTTTGTAGATCAATTATCATTTGGTTTCTTAGCTAAATAGTTAAATGTTTTGGAAGAAAGGTGTGTAATTACTTTTGTTCTTCCCTGGCGACTTATAGGAGAGGGCAGATGAAGTTGTTGCAGAGAAGAAGGAAGAGTCTAATGTAAATGAAGCAGAGACAGAGAAGGAAGCTGAACCAGCTCCAGAGGAAACTCAAGAAGCTGATGTTGATGAGAAAGCTTCTGGTGAGACTGAGCCATCAAAACAAGAGAAGGCTGCAAAAGCCAGTGACACTAAAACTAATGAAGAGCCTCTTGAAACCCTTTAAACTCCTTTCTCTCAAAAATCACAATTCCTTGTAATCAACTCTGTAATTTGTAAGTCTCTCATCATTGGTGCCACATGTACCTAACCCAATAAACTCATTTCCAAAATTCTCCAGCGTGGCAGCGCATTTAAGCTAACGTATAGACTAGTTGGGCTTAGGCGTAAATGAGCTTAAAACAATCAGGCCCAGTTTGAGTTAAATCAACTAATGTTTTTTTGTTAAGTAAACGCTAAATTTTCTCGACACACATCGAAACAAGGAGTGAAGTTGACACGTCTTGTTTAGATATAAATAAAGAGGCTCTGTGTTGGTAGTTTCTCATCTTTGCGCTTGGGGCAATGACGCAGCTAATGAGGTACTAACCGAGGCGCGTCTATTGCTGGTTGAAAACTATTTCCAAACCCCCTCACTGGCCTTTGGGCTTGTCCTATGCCTTTTGAGAATTTCTGGAAGGGCTCCCTCCGGGGTAAAGCCCTACAATTTTTTAGTTGAAATTTTTTATTTGGTTGAATTATAATTATCGTCTCAAAACGTTTTTGTTTATCATTCTAAGCCAATAACCATAGATTAAAAAACAGAGAAAGAGAAAATGGGATTTATGAATCATAAATTATGATCTATATTAGTATGTATCAACAATAATAAATCAACTCTTTCACAAAAAAAAAAGCAATAATAAATCAACTGCTTGCTCTCCCACATCGGTTATACATCTCGTGAACACTAAAGAAACTGAACTATAAGTTAGACGCAGAGCACTTGTGGTAAAACTCACGGAGCCGCGCAGTGAGGGCAAAGCGAACTATTCTTTCGCCTTTTACTAAAGAATACCGTGTTTTCTCTGCACTTAACGGCATACACCTATTTTTGGAAATGGTTTAGAAATAAACCTCCACCAGTTCCTTAGTTTAAAATTATGACGCTATGGTTCTTTTCTCCCACATTTGCAATTAATTAGAGATCAGAAGTACACATGGATTTGTCTTTGTTAGCCATTGTGTGTTTGGTTCAATGTAGTAGTCTTTGACGAGTGATTTGTCAGATAGTTTTGGTGCCGCAACACGGTGAACAGAGATGGAGGTGGCGGTGGAGATTGAGAGGGAAAGATAATGTTATTTTTGCTGCCGGCCTTGGAAGATGTTGTGAAGAGTGTGGATAGATGAAGGTCTGGAGACTGTAAGAATCATGAGAAGTGGAGATGTGTTTTGAGGGACTCTGGTTTTGCTGATCGTTATATCAGCAAGTTTAAACATAACTTAACTGATCTTGTGAAGACATGAATGAACATTTTTTTTCTTTCCATTTAGTTCGCTTAATTTCGGTTTAGTTGGTCATGTTTGTTTGTTTGTTTTTTTGTCTCGGAGAGATAGATATGTACGTAGTAGGGCATGTTGCGTTGCATGCTCTTCGCATGTCCCATCAGATTAGCTGATTAGGGAAATGTTCAGAAACTAATAAATCGATATTCTTTTCTCTTATCAACAATTTTTTTTTAAAAATTTTTTTGTTAATTAATTAAATTACTGTGAGAATATAATTGATAACATTTATCTTACTCCGACCGGAACATTAGCTTATAACAAAAAGAAAATCAAGGAATTTAATGAATGGCCAGTTGTAGATTTGGCAAAATGGTAACAATTTTGAATGTCATGAGCTTTGCAATTTCCATAAGATTATGATATATTTCCGGAAGCATAAAAAATAGTCTATAGTAGTTTTGATCATGCAGGTAATTAGCACATAAATTGTAATTATGCTATAGTTTAGGGGATATATTTCCGGAAACTAAATAGCAAAAGGAAATCGCAGATTGTAAAAAACTTAAATAAACGAAACTAAAGATTTGGCTTAAACGTAACAGACTTGAATCATTCAACTCGTAATACCACTCTCCTAAACTTCAGGTCAAATGCAACTGAAATTTTATAACCAAAACATAAGAACTCCAAGAACAAGAATAGAAGAAAAACAAAAGGGACAAAAACAGAAATGGGATCAAGGTTTCATGCTTTTATGTTCCCATGGTTTGGTTTTGGTCACATGACAGCATTTCTGCATCTGGCTAACAAACTAGCTGAAAATGGGCACAAAATCACTTTCTTGCTTCCCAAGAAAGCTATGAAGCAGCTTGAACCTCTCAATCTGTTCCCAAAATGCATTGTATTTCACACTCTTACCATCCCTTCTGTGGATGGTCTTCCTGATGGAGCAGAAACAACCTCGGATATCCCTATCACGTTAGGGAGTTCTCTGGCCTCAGCTATGGATCGCACACGAGGTCAGGTCGAAGAAGCGGTTCGGTTAGGTAAACCAGATCTAATTTTGTTTGATTTTGCTCACTGGATTCCGGACATAGCTAGAAAGTATGGAGCCAAGAGTGTGAACTTTGTAACGATCTCTGCAGCATGTGTAGCTATCTCATTTGTCCCTGGTCGTAGTCCAGATGACTTGGCTGTTCCTCCACCAGGGTATCCTTCATCCAAGGTGTTGCTTCACGGACAAGAAACCAAGTCCTTGTCATTTTTGTCCTATCCGTTTGGTGATGGAGTAACGTTTTACGAACGGATCATGACAGGGCTTGTGAACTGTGATGTCATATCGATAAGGACTTGCCAGGAAATGGAAGGAAAATTCTGTGATTTTATTGAAAAGGAGTTTCAAAGAAAAGTTCTCTTAACGGGTCCAATGCTTCCTGAGCCGGACAATAGCAAGCCACTAGAAGATCAATGGCATCAGTGGCTGAGCCGGTTCGAACCAGGATCAGTAGTTTATTGTTCACTTGGCAGCCAAATCATTCTTGAGAAGGAAGAATTTCAAGAACTCTGTTTAGGAATGGAGCTGACCGGTTTACCATTTCTTGTAGCGGTAAAGCCACCAAAAGGCGCCTCTACAATTCAAGAAGCCTTACCAAGAGGGTTCGAAGAGCGGGTTAAGGAGCGTGGAGTGGTTTGGGGAGGATGGGTGCAGCAGCCGCTGATATTAGCTCATCCATCAATAGGTTGCTTTGTGAGCCATTGCGGGTTCGGGTCAATGTGGGAGTCTCTGTTGAATGACTGCCAAATAGTGTTTATTCCACATTTGGGTGAACAAATATTCAACACCAGGCTAATGAGCGAGGAACTTGAGGTCTCTGTGGAGGTGAGAAGAGGTGAAACAGGATGGTTTTCAAAGGAGAACATAAGCGGGGCGGTCAGGTCGGTGATGGATAATGACACCGAGCTAGGGAACCTGGTAAGGAGGAACCATGCCAAATGGAAGGAGTCTCTACTTAGCTCTGGAATAATCAGTGGTTATGTCAATAAATATGTACAAGCATTGGAGAAACTAGTCTAAAAGAGACAAAACATGAAATAAATTACTTTGCAAGGAAACTTGGTTAGTCTGTTTTTGAGTCGAGTCTTGCATCTTTTAACTTGTGTCCTGTTGGTCGAGGCAAACAATAGTGGTTTGCATGATGATTCCACTTGTTTCCAAGCGAGACAAGTGTTTGGCCTTTTCAGTAACTTTCGATCTCCTGTGTCATGGTGACTTCTTGTATATTTTTGTTTTTCAGAAAAAAATCCACAAAAATACACTAACTAATTCAATTCTATTAAACTTTTTAATATAAATATTTTTACTACCTAGGTTAATACATTGACTAATTATTTTATATCTTTTAATAAACTAACTTTTATAACTATGTTCATTTTAATACTCATATTATATTTTTAATCAATATTAATAAGTTTCAAATGAAATATTGAAACTTATTAATATTGATTAAAAAGTAACTGAATTATGAATAATCTTAAATTTTTATATATATGTACATATATAAAGAATTATATATACATAATGTGATTTACTATATATATATAAAGAATTATATGTAAATATATAAATTATATAATTATTTTTATCAATGCAAAATTTTCAAAAAAAATATTCATTAAATTTATTATTCAGTTATTATTTTTAAATATATTTTTATTTTTGTAATAAAATTTAATATTTTTATCAAATTTTAGTTTTTATGAATTTTTTATTTTTGTTAATTTTATTTCTTTTTCAAATCAAATTTTCAGTTACAAATATATATTTTTACTGGATATACAAACATCAATATTTAGATAATGACAAAACAATCACAAATCATATATTTAAATGACATAGTAGAAAAAATGGTGAAATCTCATCTTAGCAGACGGCGCAGAGGGGCAGTGTTTAACTTGATTGAAGAGAAGATTCAAAAGTTAAGGACTTGAAGTTTAGTTCAAAGTGAGGATACTTGTTTATGAAAATTTGGGGAAAACTCTTTTAGCACAAATTTCAGCTCCAAAGCGACTTGAAATCTAATTAGAACTGAGCACCCGAAAGTTGAATGGCATCATGGTGTCTGGTTCCCTTTCAACACGCTGAAATACTCATTTACGGCATGGATTGCAGTCCAGAATAGGCTCCCAACAGGTGATAGAATCTCACAATAGAACATGGCTTCGATGACTACTTGCTGTCTCTGTCCCGAGCTACTGCTGCTCGAAACACGCAATCACCTCTTCTACCAATGCCGATTTTCAGAAGAGATATGGAAGAACCTATCTCGGAAACTCCTGCCCGTGCACTATACAAACAACTGGGATGATACCATGTAGCTGCTAAATGATCAATCCCGACATAGAGTACAATTGTTTCTCCTCATATATGTTTTCCAGGCTACCTTATCTACCATTTGGTACGAAAAAATGGAAGAATACATGGTGAAAAACCAAACAGCACAACCAAATTGATCAAGCGCATCAATAAGTTGGTCAAGAACCGAATCTCCAGTATGAAAATGATGAAGGCTACAAAGTATTTGAAGGCTATGGAAACATGATTCTCTTATAGATAATTTCTTGATATTTTTCTAAATTATTTTCTCTGAAACACTCAGATATAGTCATAGTCATTGTACAAAAGTATTTTTTGAATAAATTTAACATTATTTTTTAAAAAAAAATCACAAATCAAATAAATGATGATTTGGACAGAAAACAAAAACAGATCATGAATAACTTCAAAATTCTATATTTCCTATAACCCTAAATGACTTGGTTCCATCATATTCAATGTGTTTTTGTTAAGAATATAATTACTTTAACAAAAGACGACCGCTAATCTTACCGAACAGACAAGCCTGGCAACGTGTGTTTTGCCAAAAATATCATAATCGAGGAACAGACGACCCACTAATCTTACCTAATACATAAGCCTGAGACAATTTTATTTACAAAATCTATTATTCTATCCTATGTTATCTATGTCGACCCCAAATGACGTGGGTCTATTCAACCTAACCACAAGAAAAACAAAGAAGCAATGATTCTAGGGCAATTCTCTTAAATAACACTTTTTAAGTTTTTGTCACAAAAATAGTCCTAAAAAAATAAAATGATCAAAATAGACTTTTTTTTTTTTGAAATTTTGATTTTTTTTGATTTTTTTTTTGAAATTTGAAACCCTAACCCCAAACCCACCCCTTTACTCTAAACCCTAAAGTCCAAATTAGTTAATCCTAGGGGTATAAATGCATATAAATGAATTTTTTAGCTTCTAAAAAAAAACATTTTGGTCATTTTCTTCCTTAAAAGCTATTTTTGTGACAAACAACCTAAAAAGGGCTATCTAAGGGAATTTCTCATGATTCTATAAAACAAAATAAACATAAAAATTTATCTCTTTCGTGGCTATTTTCTTTGTCGACTCTATTTTGGCTCTATTTAAGGTAAGGTGTAAGTGTAGAATTTGGGAGAGGAGAAAGAGAAAGAAAGAAAAAAAAAAAAAACAGAAATGGGATCAAAGTTTCATGCTTTTATGTTCCCATGGTTTGGTTTAGGTCACATGACTGCATTTCTACATCTGGCTAACAAACTAGCTGAAAATGGGCACAAAATCACTTTCTTGCTTCCCAAGAAAGCTCTGAAGCAACTTGAACCTCTCAATCTGTTCCCAAAATGCATTGTCTTACACACTCTTACCATCCCTTCCGTTGATGGTCTCCCTGATGGAGCAGAAACAACCTCAGATATCCCCATCACGTTAGGGAGTTCTCTGGCCTCAGCTATGGATCGCACACGCGGTCAGGTCGAAGAAGCGGTTCGGTTTGGTAAACCGGATTTGATTTTCTTTGATTTTGCTCACTGGATTCCGGAAGTAGCTAGAGAGTATGGAGCCAAGAGTGTGAACTTTTTAACAATCTCTGCAGCATGTGTAGCTATCTCCTTTGTCCCTGGTCGTAGTCCAGATGACTTGGCTATACCTCCTCCAGGGTATCCTTCGTCTAAGGTGTTGCTTCACGGACAAGAAACCAAGTCTTTGTCATTTTTGTCCTATCCGTTTGGTGATGGAGTAACGTTTTACGAAAGGATCATGACAGGGCTTGTGAACTGTGATGTCATATCAATAAGGACTTGCCAGGAAATGGAAGGAAAATTCTGTGGTTTTATTGAAAGGGAGTTTCAAAGAAAAGTTCTCTTGACGGGTCCAATGCTTCCTGAGCCGGACAATAGCAAACCACTAGAAGATCGATGGGATCACTGGCTGAGCCGGTTCGAACCAGGATCAGTAGTATATTGTTCGCTTGGCAGCCAAATCATTCTTGAGAAGGAAGAATTTCAAGAACTCTGTTTAGGAATGGAGCTGACCGGTTTACCATTTCTTGTAGCGGTAAAGCCACCAAAAGGCGCCTCTACGATTCAAGAAGCCTTACCAAGAGGGTTCGAAGAGCGGGTTAAGGAGCGTGGAGTGGTTTGGGGAGGATGGGTGCAGCAGCCACTGATATTGGCTCATCCATCAATAGGTTGCTTTGTGAGCCATTGCGGGTTCGGGTCAATGTGGGAGTCTCTATTGAATGACTGCCAAATAGTGCTTATTCCACATTTGGGTGAACAAATATTCAACACCAGGCTAATGAGCGAAGAACTTGAGGTCTCGGTGGAGGTGAAAAGAGGTGAAACAGGATGGTTTTCAAAGGAGAACATAAGCGGGGCGGTCAGGTCGGTGATGGATAAAGATACTGAGCTAGGGAACCTGGTAAGGAGGAACCATGCCAAATGGAAGGAGTCTTTACTTAGCTCTGGAATAATCAGTGGTTATGTCAATAAATATGTACAAGCATTAGAGAAACTAGTCTAAAAGAGACAAAACATGAAATAAATTACTTTGCAAGGAAACTTGGTTAGTCTGTTTTTTTCTTTTTGTTGCTAAAGGATGTCATATCGCTAGACTTATATGACTAAGATGTCATATGACCAAACGACGTCATCTCGTTGGACTTATATGCCAATTTTGTTAAACCAAATATGAGTCGAGTCTTGCATCTCTTAACTTGTGTCGTATTGGTCGAGGCAAACAATGGTGGTTTGCATGATGATTCCACTTGTTACCAAGCGTGACAAGTGTTTGGCCTTTTCAGTTTTTTAAAACTTTTTAATATTAATATTTTTACTACCTAGGTTAATACATTGACTAATTATTTTATATCTTTTAATAAACTAACTTTTATAACTATGTTCATTTTAATACTCATATTATATTTTAATCAATATTAATAAGTTTCAAATGAAATTTTGAAACTTATTAATATTGATTAAAAAGTAACTGAATTATGAATAATCTTAAATTTTTATATATATGTACATATATAAAGAATTATATATACATAATGTGATCTACTATATATATATAAAGAATTATATGTAAATATATAGATTAAACTGAAACCACCACTCAACAATTTTATGTCTGCCCCCATAACAATTAAAATAAAAAAAAAATATTCTAAGAGAAGCAGAGCATCTATCGATCAACAATATCACAATGTGTGAATGAACAGAGAATGCATGAATGCTTGCTGCTTAAACATAATGAAGTACTTGGGGGGGAAGCATGAATAACAAACTCATTTTATATTTTGAGGTGGAATGTGAAAAGGGGTGTGGATTGTAAACGAACCATCTCCAACTCTAGCCATGGGAGAGATATCAGTAAGAACGACGTAGGCGACTTCGTCCACATCAAATAAAGTGACTTTGTTAGGGCTCATGTCGGGAAAGGAGCTAGCAGTGACACAGAACGGTTCAGACTTTGAGAGAAAAATGGCTAAATCTCCAATGTCCTGAGTGTAAACAGCGTTTCCTAGTTCGTCTAGCTTGAACACCATCAAAGCCTTTGTTTTCATGTACGAAACACCTTTGGCTGTCTTCTTGTACCACTTAATCAAGAAAGTTTCACCCGTGCTTCTTGACTCCACCAAGTGTTCACTCTTGAAGCACGAATCCAGCAGCTCTCGTTTCTTCTTCGAAAGCTTGGGAAGGTTTCTCAACCGCAATCTCTGCAACTTGGTACTCTTTTCACGGAGCTCCCATGATGCAATGAGATGCCCACCAGAACCCGGCATTAGAAACATCTCATCTTTCTTGGAAAACATCACACGGGAGGAGAAGAAGCAAGGGTTCTCGATCCTGATGTTGGTCCACTCTGAGTTTCTCTGAGCTGGTCTGCAAAAGCTTATTTGAGGTCCCAAGAACTTGACAGCCACAACACAGTCTTCATCCTCAGGGGAAGATGTGGACATTGACACGTTGGTGACGATTTGGGTTTGGCAGTGAGGCAGAGTCACCAGAGGAGGCAGAGGGATGCGTTTAGGGTCCGTATACGATGCACCTGGGTTTAGGTCGTCTTGGAGACGCAGTATGCCATCTTTCTTCAGAGTAGCCACCCAACCATGGGATGAGCCGATGGTTACCGTATCATCATTACTATACACCAAGTCCCAAGGCACCATCTTATCCAAAGAAATGAAGTCAGGTTGATCAGCATACGTAACACAGAGTTTTCCCTCACAATTCACCCAGCTGCCAGCTCCGACGATGGAACATGGAGGGTTTTGCGGCAAGCAAGTTGAGACAAGTGGAGAGGATCTTACCAACACAGGTCTCCTAAAGCATAGCTTCACGGGATGGTTGAGAAGCAGAGACATGATGAATAAGATGAATGGAATTGAAAAACCCTAGCTACTTGATGAATAAATAATACAGAGGCAGAGACTTGTTCCTCAAGTCTGCCGCATTTGTAAGGAACAAACAGAAAACCCTAATTCTAATGAGTAATATTCGCATTAATAACACAGAGGAAGGAAGTAAAAGACTTGCCAACCAAGTTTCCCGTCTTTGTTTTTGGACAGACGCAATCTTAATTGGACTTCATTTTTATTGCGGTCAAACCTTCCATTTAAAACTCTTTTCCACCGAATATTTCGTTTTTAATTGAATTGAATCCAATTAATTCATTCTGTATTTTGGATGTACCTATAATGTAATTGGTTTAGAGACTTTAGTGTATGGTTATGAATTGTGATCATCATATATCAAATATTAAGTCTGCCACATATTTTCTTTCCATACAAGTCCCTTTTTTGAAGTCGCTTTCTCTACTAATTTCCCTTTCTTATCTGTTTCTTTATCGGACGGATACGATGAGATGATCCTACCTTAAAGTCAATTGTGTTCGATACGAAACTAGGAAGAGAAAAAAAATCAACATATATTGGTATAGACCCGGTTTCAATTGATTGGGCTTCAATAAAATTGGGGTTTAATGGTCCATGATCTCTATACTAAAAAGCCCATATCGGTTACATTACTCAGCAACAATGAAGAAACTGAACTAGACATGGGCGTAAAAACCAAGAACTTAACCCAACAAACGAATCTGAAAACAAGAAATGTTCACATACTTCATCTGTTTCATAATAAGTGTCGTTTTAGCTTTTTGCACACAAATTAAGAAAAAATTTAATTTTACATATTTTCTATAGAAAAACATTATTACCTATACACCTAATCATATTTCAACCAATAGAAAATTAAACTGGAAAATAAAATCAATAAATTATGCATTAAAATCCTAAAACGACACTTGTTTTGTAACGAAATTTTTTCTCTAAAACGACATTCTTTGCGAAACGGAGGGAGTATATCTTAGCAGTTCCTAATCGTTCATTTTAGTTGGATTAAACCCAATTAATTCGTTTTGTATTTTCCATGTATATGTAATTGTCTTAAAAGACTTTATTGTATGGTAGTCACAAAATTTGTTCACACATTCAGGTTTTTCGGTTTTCGCTTTTTTTAGTTCATCATAGTTTACGGGCATTTGAAACATTGTTGTAGGCTTGAAGAAAACGTATCCTAAACATCAAACACAATCTTATCATGTCCACTTCATTCTGTTTGAAGAAGGGCTAAGATGGCTGAAAGACATATCACCAATCGAGAATGTGGTTACTATTACTCGGCTTATCTTGCCCGAAGCAATCTATATGATTTGAAGAGAAAGAAACTCAAGAATCCATCCAACGTCTCTCGACATCCCCAATGTGGTTATGTTGTAGTCACCAACGTGGCAATGTCCTCATCTTCCCTTGAGAATGAAGAGTGTGTTGTTGCTGTCAAGTTCTTGGGACCTCAAATCAGCTTTTGCAAACCTGTGTTATGTTTTAGCAGCAATCATTCATTCTATTGTTGAGTAAATTCACTTGATTTGATATTCCATCTATTTATACCCTCGCTCACTAGTCTATTCGATATTGCATTTTTTTAATTTAGCACATTAATGTAATGTCTATGTTCCTTTAGAAAATCGTTTTGCTACTTTCTGAATCTCAACAAGTTACTTGGGCATTTCAGATCAGGTGATATGAAATCTGGACCATCATTCACATTGTGATATGGTTGGTTAATAGATGCTGCTTCTCTTACAAAATGATCGCACATTATTTTTGAAAAAACTCTATAAGCGTTGCTTAGATAATCTCGAATTTGAAAATTTAAATTTCTTGATGGTATTGTTAATTAGGTTATTGAATGATCTCATATTTATAAATTAATGAGAAAATTGTCGGCCAAACCGTTTTGACCACTCAGATGGCAACAAAAATACTAATTACCAAAAGTTCGTAAAAAGTTGTTTGCAAAAGTCGACAAATTCAAGAGCGACTTCAACTAGACATCAAGGACACACACACACAAAACAGCTCGCGAATACAAAATAAACTTAAAAACTTCACAAATCCATTATCATATGCCTTTCACTTAAATCTCTAGACAATGCAAGTACTCAAGACTGAAGATTTCTTATGATTATTCTTTACTTTCTTAAATTTATCTTTTGGGGTTTGCATTATTTGATGATACACAATCCTTCAGACTTAGGATCATTTTGGTGTTGCAACTTGCAAGATGGAATCTACAATAATTTTTGTGCAGCTTCTGTAAATATGGATAAATTTCTTTTAATCGAGACGAAGAAAGATTCTGGTTCAGGTTCTTGTTCATCATCCGCGGAAACAAACAACAATAAATTATATTTTACGCTGTAATTAACTGCTCGTCTTTGCATAATATAAAGTTTGATCATCGCTGATTTAAAGGATGTTTAAATTCAGTTTATGTCGATGAAAAAATTCACAATATTTCTAAAGTTCAAATACGTAATCAAATGACGAGAAATCTTCACAAATATATAACAAAATTGTAAGCTCTATAAAGAACCGTCCAGTGTTAGCTCATCTCTCACTCGCAAGACAATGTAAAGAATGTTTTAAATATATATGATTTTACCTAAAATAGTTCTCAACCCTTCAGAAACAGTTATAAACTTGTCATAAACAATTCTGAAACCTTCAAAAACAATTTTAAACCCTTCAAAAACAATTAAGAACCTTTTAGAAAACATATTGTCATTGAAAATTGTAACAAATCTTTGGTTAATCAAAGTGTTAAACTGAAGTACACTCAAAGAGGAATTGTTTCAAAAGGTGATATTACAATTTGAAATCTTTTATACAAAATTTGAACCCTTCAGAAATAATTATGTACCCTCCAGAAACAATTATATACCCTCCATAAGCAATCCAAACCGAGGGTCAATTCAGGTTTGAATTAGAAACAAATTGTAATTAGTATGGTGGTGATTATGAACCCTTGAGAAACAATTGTGAGTTGAATCATTCAGAAACAATTATGAATCCTTCAGAAAACAATTATGTATTTTCCATAAACAATTTGAAACCCTTTTATAAACAATTATGTTATTTTTAGCAAATAGTATTGAAAATGTAATGTAATTTAATTGGATGACACTTGGAAATCAAAATTACATAATATATAATATGACTGTAAAAAATTGAAGTGGAACATATCTTAATTACTTTAACTATAGTTGCTGATAAAGAAAAAATTATTACAAAGTTATATTTATATTTTTAAAATAATAAAAATCAAAATAAACAAAATATATAAATTTGTTTATTGAAAAATATGTAATAAATAAAATAAAATTTATTTTAAAAAATAAAAAAATTATTTAGCGTGTCAAAACATAATAAATATCTTACATATTAAACTTTATAACTATTTTATCTACAAATTTATGGGCAATCACCTAGTCTCGGATGAATTCTGAAGCACTTTTAATATATATATATATATATATATATAACCAGAACTATGTAAGTAAATTAATTCAAACTTTTCTCAAAATAATAATAATATTTAATTCCAATTAATCTATAACGGTTTCCCTTGTTCATGGTCAAAGACTCAAAGCCTCCCTATCCGACCGGAGAGTACTAATCTTAAATGCCACGTGTTAAAAAACACCCAATCACATTATCCATGTGGAGGGAAGAGCGTGAGTCTCCACAAGTATATAAACCTCCTTGCTCTTTCCTCACAAGTCACAAAATACAAAAAACTTATAAGTTCATCAAAATCAAATCAGTAGTGAGTTTTTGCCCCTGAAAATGTCTAGCAACAGTCAGAGCATGAGCTTCAACGCCGGCCAAGCTAAAGGCCAAACCCAGGTTTTGCTTATACTACACGTTTCAAACTTAAATAAATTTGTTAGAATTGGGTTTAGATCAATAAATTAATTAAAGTATTATTGTAGGAGAAGGCAAGCAACCTGATGGACAAGGCCTCAAATGCCGCCCAATCTGCTAAGGAATCTCTCCAAGAGGTACATTTTCGTTTCTTTATTCTGTTAAATATTTTTATGTGAAACAATAATGTATTTATAAGAATTCGAGCACAGGGTGGACAACAGCTGAAGCAGAAGGCCCAAGGTGCGAGTGAAACCATTAAGGAAAAGACCGGACTTAACAAATGAGAAGCACGTTCCAAACGATAATTTAATTGTTTTTTGTTCCTACCATTCTAATAATTAGATAGATTTGTCTATCTAAAGCCTAAGACTATGTATTTCAATCGAAGCCAATTATCCAATGATCAAAGATTTATTAAATTAGTTTAATGAATAATTTTGCAAGAAAAAATATTTTTTACTGTGTTTAAGTTTACTGATTTTTACAAATAGTTAATGTGACTCAATTGTTTTATAAAAACTTTAGTTACTTTTATATTAATGTTTTGTAATTTTGGATAAAATATATCAAAGACATATTTTAAAAAATGGATTAAAATAGTGTAAAACGTTAGACCAGCACTGCCTAGAAACAATAATCATAGTTTTCACATTTATTCAGAAGGGTATATATCAGACATGCAACACTGATATAATAAAATATTAGATCTTATTGGCAAAAAAGAAAGTTACTAAACAAGAAAAGTTACTTAAGCATCCATAATCATCATATAGCATAGAAGTTAAAATACAAATGGGATAATCAATTACATTTTCTTAAAGTAGAGCTTTCACTCGACCTTCTCAGCTTTGGTTTCTTTCTTTTCTTCTTTGGTTTATTCTTTCTTCTCTGGTTTCTTTTCCTCTTTTTTCTTCTCTTCCTTTGGTTTTGAATCTACAGCCTTTAGTTTGCCCTGCTTTGGTTTCAAGAAGCAAAAGCAAGAACAACATGGACACTGGAACAAGAACTTCATTTCTCTTTCTCTCTCACTTATCTTCTTCTCTCTTTTTCTCCCACACACATATTTCTACCTAAAAACTAAAGCTTTAATGAAAGTAGAGAATCGATAGGGCTATTTTATTTACTTGTTACTGTGCCTTTTTGACATTTCTCTAACAATCATGTGTTTTCTTCTCGTCATTGGTCCCACTCCATTAAAAAATAGTATCTTTCCCAACCAATTCTCCATTTATTTTCAATGATATTTTCCAAAGCTTAAAAATATAAAACATAGTGTCCTCAATTCTGACAGTGGCCAATTTCTTTTAGAGTTTAGTGACACGGTTAATCAAATAACTGTTTAGTAGCTTCTTTCACATATTCACAGGATCGGTAAATTAGAGTTTAGGCTTTGGTTTTGGTGGAGATGAGCAAATCATACTTAATCAGGACCAAGTGGCCATTGTATAACAAGTTTTCTCAGTGAACTCGATCTTGTATAACATATAAACGTTACTTTTGATTACGTTCAAGGGAAGAATAATAAATGGGTTTCTCAAAAAAACAAGAATAATGAAAGGGAATATCATTGTCCTGGAATACAGTCTGTTCTTTCTGGTATATTCATGCACATGCACATTAATTACTATTAGAATGATAATGAAGTGTTGGAGATAATAGCACATTTTTATATGGATCTTTATGTGTACTATCATATGGTTGGATTCCACTTCAGTCACTTTCAGTTCAAGTGGATGGCCGCTCTACTTTACTACCTTTTTTTTTTTCTGTGGGACTAGTAAAATTTACGAATTAGTTAATTAATTGCTTAGAGCAACTCTAACAGTTTGATACCATGAAAGAATCTTAAAGTAAAATAATAAGAGAAATTTCATGGGATAATTTTTTAAGTTTATTTTCACAAAAAAATAGCATTCAATAAAAAAATAACTAAAATATTTTATTAAAGAGATAAATATATATTTATACTCATCGGATTAATTAATCTAGATTTATGGTTTAGAGTTAAGATGTGGGAATTTGAAGGTGAAGTTTCAAATTAAAAAAAAAATGAAAATTTCAAAATAAAAATGTTATTTTGATTTTTTTGGATTATTTTGGTGATAAAAACTTAAAAAAGTTATTTGAGAGAATAACCCAAATAATAATAGTATTATAATTTTATAATTTTGTTTTGATTTTTGTTTAATAGATAAAATGTTAGTTGAATGACATGTGTCATTTAAGTTTTATAATGAATTCTAGAAAATCTTGTTTTAAGAATTTTTTAGCTTTCTTTTTCTTTTCTTTTTTTTGAATTATTTTTCTTTTATTTTTAAATGTAAGAACTCCATAAAAAAACTCATGGTTGGAGTTGATCTTAGACAAGTAGGTTCTGGGCTAATCTTATTCCTTATTCCTTAATGGTATTACACAGCAGTATGAATTGGGCTGAGCGTATGGGCCAAGATTCATGGTATCCCTATTATGAATAGACCCAATGACTTCTACTTTTCGGGAATAAAGTGAAGAGTGTAGAACTGTAGATCATGTAAAGCTATTAACTTCTGTTGATCCTACATAGTACATACAAACACAACAAAAAAAAAATCAAACTTTTTCTCATGTCTTATTTCTTGTGATGACACTTGGCAAATAGTCTTACAAGCCACCTGTTTTTCATATGGACACTAACTCGATCCTAAGTACGTGTGTTGTGTTATATGTAAAACAGAGTTTTGTTGTGATGTTTGTAACAAAAAAAGGAAGATGGCGGGTTTGTTTATTGCTAAGAGAGGAATCATAAACGTTTACAGATCATCGCCGAGACACTACAACAACGCCACTCTTCAGTCTTCTCGTTGCTTCGCCTCTCAAGTAAGATGGGAATCATAAACATTTGTTCTGTTCTTCTACCTTTTTTTGATGCACTTTTTGTATTGTAACTCGTCAAAATTCTCTACAGGGTAGCGATGGGGGAGGAGAATCATTGAATGAGGCGAGACAAGAGGCGATGGGGACAAGTACAGATACTAAGGCTCCAGATGTTTCAGTCAGTTATGCAGCAGATACTGCGAAAGAAGGGTTGAAACGAGCAACAGAACTAGCCAAGGAGGATAGCGAAGACGCTCTTTCAACGGAGGATGCAGCAACAACGGTTGCAGGCGGTGAGGACGAGAAGGAAGAGAACGTAACCGTGGGTGAAATAGGAACTATTAAAGGGAAAAAACAGTCTTCCAGCTGAGAAAAATGTGTCTGTATGTTAAAGGACAAACAAATCAATAATGTCCTTTTAAAAGTGTCTTCAGAATGTAAAAAGAGTTTGCAAATTTCTTTATCGCCTTAGAGTTTTTTCCCCCTTAGTGGTGGATGCAGTCATGCAGTTGAGATTGAACCTTTGATTGAATCACACCAAAAAAGAATCAATGAGAAGAAGAAGAAGAGCAGCAAAAAAGAAACAGAGGAGCATAAGGAGATGAATAAATGTGAAGCACAAAAGGAAACAGAGAAAGAAAAAGTAGAATAATTACGTTAAGTTGTTGAACTAGAGTGGTTGAGGAGTTGTTAAATATGTCAGGTTAGTTGATTAATCTTGCTTGTACGTAAAACTAGTATAAACATGAGTAATGGTCTAAAGCATCGATGCAAGTGCTTGTAGGAAGTAGAGATACTATTATATGTATATGTGTGTGAAAGTGTAAAAGCATCCAACTGATCCAAGTATAAATATAGACGATTAAACAAGCAAGATATAAACAAAAGAATGATAGAGAGAAAAAAGAATCAGAGGAATAAACCTGAGAAGCTGAGTTCAACAGAGTTTGAGATATAAACACACAAGCCCAAAACGCTGCTGTTTCAAGTGCTGGGCTAAACCTATCTCATCCAATGGGCCTAGAACATCACAAGCCCAGCTCTCCACGCCAATATTGTCGTCTTCCTTTTTCCTCTGTCAACTTCTGCAGCACTGCCTTCAGCTTCGTCAGCCTTCTTCTCCTTTCCTTTTTTTCTCTTCAGTGGCCTGAGTCTCTTGGCTGTCGAAGATAGCATTAGCGAGTGCCCTGTTTAAGATGAGAAGATTTTTCAAGACAGGCTTTAGCCGTGCAACCTCTGTTCTTGTTACCGTTGAAGGAAGACGACAGTATTGGCGTGGAGAGCTGGGCTTGTGATGTTCTAGGCCCATTGGCTGAGATAGCTTTAGCCCAGCACTTGAAACAGCAGCGTTTTGGGCTTGTGTGTTTATATGAGAGTGAGGAAACAAAGAGAGTTAGAGACAGAGCTGGTAACAAGCCAGAGAGTGTTCAACAAAGTGAGATTTCAACATGTTCTTGTAAACTCCTGCCAACTTTGCCCTGTCATGTCGTTTGAATTTGACGTTAAAAACTCGTTTCCTGTTTTCAAGACCTGAAAAAAGCGTACGTCATAGACTCATAGAACAAGTTGGGCAAGTTTCCTTTGCTTGTTTTTCTTTATTGAAAGATGGTCAAGTTTTGTAAATCTCGTTTTGTGCTGCGGTTGCGACTTGTAAATTAAGTTATTTTATAGAGATAAGAGACATCATATCTATTTGGTTACTGCATGCATGATTTCCCAATACTTTCTGTATGACATTACTTGCACGTAGAGCAAAAAAAATATGTGTCATGGCCTCATGGAAGAGAGTTGAACAATTTATCCCAAAATATGCAAAATGTAGAGTTAAAACTGTGTGTGTGTCGTCTATGTACTATTATTGAAAAGGATTCTTAAAGTTTGAAATACCAAATTATTACTCAACCATCATTTTATATTTTATTAATTTTGAAAATCTCTTACTTCTCTAAATAACTAAAATTAGATTAATTTATAATCTTTTACCAATCTATAGAATGTGGTTTCAGTAGCTATAGTTGAAAAAAATAATGATCAGTTGCAATACCTAGCAGTTAACTATTGCGAAATAAAATTATTTTTTTATTTATATATTTGTTGGGATCAAAGTTTTTCTTATGTTATAAATTGTTTAAAGTAGCTGAAAGTTGATAAAAAAAGTAGCTGAAAGTTGTAAGATTTTACCAGAAACTTAAAATTAAAATATTAGTGTTAGTGATAAAACGTAGAGCAACCATGATACATGATTACATGGAACTCTTGGATAATATAATTTTAGTAGAATTTATAATAAGCCTAATAAAAAGCATCTTAAATTATGGTTTCATTGTTCATTTGTGTGTGGATGCGACTGCAAGGCGAGAACATTCATCTTTGAGAAGAGGAGGGAAGAGCGGATTCAGAGGAAACATTTGAGGCCAACATTTGACATCTATAGCCGTAAACGCCTTGCAACACATAACTCCAACATTATCAAACTTCCCTGTGAAAAGTGATTTGTGGATCTCAGTTATGCAGCCTTGAACGCTGACGATTGATGACAAACATTTTGTGAGATCGACTGCAGAACTAGAAACAATAGGGAACTGATCAGGTGTTGTGTGTGATGGTGTAGTTGCGCTGATGCGAGAACAACCATCCTTGAGAAGTGGAGGGAACAATGGATTCAAAGGAAACATTTTGGGCCAGCATTTTGCATCAACATCCGTAAAAACCTTGCAGCAAGCTGGTCCAACGTTTTCAAACTTGCCCGTTACAGCAGATTTGTAGATTTCGACTACACAACCTTGAATGCTGTTAAGTGATGACCAACACTTTGTTATATCGACGGGGGAGCCATGAATGGTAGGAAACCGAGGTGTGGTTTGGACCTCGGCTAGTCCTGGCCTCAAAAGAACAGTGGCACACAAACTCACGACTAGAAACGTAGAAAAGATAATTTCGATCTTGCTTTCCATTGCACCTTTTTATCCTTAATTTTTTTTTTTTATATATATTTGAGGAGATAAAGTGAATTGCTTGTTTGAGATGATTTGATAGAGAAAGAAACTAACAATTTATAGGCCAGCTCAAATTGAACACAATTCGTAAGTTCATTAGGAGAGTTACACTTTAAGAGTCATTATGACAATTAATCTTTCAACTGAAAACATGGAAGTGTTATACTTTACAAACTGACCCAAATTGTATATACGCTTTTACGGATGATTTTTTATCTATATGTGTTGACTATATTCTTTGTAACAAATAAGTTGTAATCAAGGACAAAAGTCAGTAACATCTTTTAATTTCATATTTATTAATTAATTAATTATAGAGATTTATTGTCATTTGAGCAAACGTAACCAAAAACACAACATTTGATAATCTATTTCATTAAAAGCACGAATTTGATAACTTGTTAATATATATTGTTAAGTATAGAAGGAGGAGAAGCTATAGTTCCGTAGAAGTAAGGTTAAGTTGAATCTCTCTTTACTAGATGTAAGTGATGATATCGACTTTTGTTTCAAGGTAGCTAGAGAAGAATCAGTCATCTCTAATTATGGATTTTACATTTTAAGAGTGTATTATTGATGTATTGTTATGGATGCGGCTGAGTAGGGACTGGCTGAAGATATCGTCTGCAGCCGATGCATCTTCGATCGGAGAAGCCAAGACTCAATCTCAACCAAGAGTTAATTTCTCAATCTCACAGACATGCCAAGACTCAACCTCAACCAATAGTTAATTTCTCATTTTGGTAGGGTCAAATATGCTTAAAATTTAGATTTGACCAATAAGAAAAAGAAACTGACACGAAAACTGATATACAAATTGTTTTATGTTGTAATAAGATCAACTCTGAATTAAGAAAAACACTTGATGTAATCAGTAATTAAGATAATATATTTTTACGCACTGACATGATGACAACGCTATAAGAGCATGATTATCCGGTTCTCTTAAGGGGGTCTCTTGCATTGTTCGAAGGCTCCACTAACATGTGGGGCCCGTGAACAGTGCAAGAGACGATTCCTAAAACCCTTAAATAAGAACCGTCTCTTAAACTGTTCGTGGGACACATTGACACGTGCCGGCCCGCGATTGATTTAATTTTTTATTTTAAAAAAATCAGAAAAGCAAATAAAATAAAATAAAATACCTCTTTTGAGGTTTCTAGGTTAAAGATGCTCTAAATATTTTTTTTAATCATAACGCTATAAATATTTCTTTAAAAAAAAAACATGACGCTATAAATATATTTAACTTGCGGCTTATAATTTGTTTAATTTTTAATGTATTTTCAAAGTCAACTCTTTTTTTGTTATGGAAATTTGTTTAATGTTATTATAAAAGTGATGGAGAAAGCATATCGCAAATGAATTGATAAATTTTATAAAAACCAAAAGTGAACAAAGACAATTGATGTGTTGCATGGTTTAAGTATATTATTGCATTATTTGAAACAACTGCTACGTACTTCTTCTCAACTTAAAGTAATTCATTCAAGTTTTGTATCCTTGAGTAGATTCTCCAAAGTCTCAACAAATTTATCAGTGTAACTGGTTAATAATCCCGGACTAACCACAAGCTCCTTCAACTTTGAGTGGTTCTTCCTCACCTGACTCCCAATCTCACTATCTTTGTTCATCACAGAGTTGACCGCAACACTCAAGTTTTCCTTGGAGAACCATCCTGTTTCTTCTCTTTGCACTTCAACCGCAACCTCAAGTTCATCAGTCAACAATCTCGTGTTTAGAACTTGATCAGCCAAATATGGAATCAAGACTATCTGGCAATCACTCATTAAAGACTCCCACATTGAACCAAATCCACAATGGCTCACAAAGCAGCCCACTGATGGATGAGCCAATATCAACGGTTGCTGCACCCATTCTCCCCAAACTACTCCACGACCTTTTACCCTCTCCTCGAATCCTTCTGGTAACGCTTCTTGAATAGTCTTTGCACCTTTTGGTGGCGTTACCGCTACAAAAAACGGCAAACCAGTGAGCTCCATTCCTAAACATAGTTCTTGGAATTGGTCTTTCTCCAGAGTGATTTGGCTGCCTAGTGCACAATACACTACAGATCCTGGTCCAAACCCGCTCAGCCAATGATTCCATTTGTCTTCAAGTGGTTGACTTCTGTCTAGCTCAGGAAGCATTGGACCAGTCAAGAGAACATTCTTCTGGTACTGGCTCCCTATATAGTCGCAAAATTTACCTTCAATTTCTTCACATGTCCTAACCGAAATGAAATCACAATTCGTAAGACTTGTGGTAAACCGATCGTAAAACCTCTTGTAGTAAACGGAGAATGACAACATGGCGTGAGCATCATGTCTGCGGAACAACAACTTAGATGAAGGATAACCAGGTGGAGGAACTCCGAAGTCACCACCAGGGACAAGGTCATGAGCTATACAGGTAGCTGATATCACGTTGTACATCATACTCTTTACTCCATGCTCTTTTGCCACTTCTGGAACCCAGTAAGCATAATCGAACAAGATCAGGTCCGGTCTCGAAGCACGAACCGCTACTTCGACTTGATCGCGTGTCCGATCTATGGCTACGATCAAGAACTTCCACAACGTGATGGGGACGTCTGAGGGGGTCTCGGCGCCAGCAGGGAGACCATCAACATGAGGAATAGTAATAGGTTGTAAGACGATGCTGTTTGGGAACAGATTAAGATGTTCTAATTGTTTCTTAGCTTTCTTAGGCAGCAAGAAAGTAACCCTATGACCTTTCTCAGCTAACTTGTTTGCTAGATGCAAGTATGGAGTAAAGTGACCAAAAGCGAACCATGGGAACATAAGAACGTGGAGCTTTTGGCCCATTTTTCTTCACTTATTGTCGAAACAAGGCTGAAAACAAATTTTTAAAAGTCTTCAAAGAGAGCCAAAATTAAGAAGAAAGTTTTGTTTGATGATTTACAATGAGGTATCACCCCCTTGATATACACATTCCATTTTCTCGATGAACGGCTGAGATCAAACCAATCTAACACATGAAATATGCTTACTCCTTAAGCTATCTATACATTTTCTTGAGTTTTTACACATTTCTATCTCTTAAGATTATCTACACGATTTTATACCCTTTAGGATTATTTACACGATTTCATACCTCATAAGATTATTTACACGATTTCATACCCTTTAGGATTATTTACACGATTTCATACCTCATAAGATTATTTACATGATTTTATACCCCTTGAGATTATTTACACGATTTCATACCTCATAAGATTATTTACATGATTTTATACCCGTTAGGATTATTTACACGATTTCATACCTCATAAGATTATCCACACGATTTCATACCTTTCTAGATTACTTAGATATTTTACAAAAATACTTAGGACTTAAAAATACTAAAAAATAAGTTTTGAACTTTCATGAACGTTTTGGATTTTTAAATGGGCTGTGACACTTAGATTAAATTAATAATGAGAAATATATTAGAATACTTGCTAGTGGTTGATTAAGGTTAATAATTAGGAAGGGTTAGGGGTAAGTAGTGCACCACAAGATATATAGGTTTTGATAGCATTAGAAGACTGTTTTTTTTTTGCATTTCTGTTATGGTTGACATACCCCTTCGTTTTACCGTAATTAAAATGAAATCCAATTATGATTGTGTCTGACCAAAATTTAGTACGGAAAACTTGGTTGGCAAGTCTTTAACTTCCTCTGTGTTATTAATGCGAATATCACTCATTAGAATTAGGTTGTTTTTCTTCCTTACATATGCGTCAGACTTGATGAACAAGTCTCTTCCTCTGTATTATTTATCCATCAATTATGGTTTTCTCTTCCCTTCATCTTATTCATCATGTCTCTGCTTCTCAACCATCCCTCAAAGCTATGCTTTAGGAGACCTGTGCTGGTAAGATCCTCTCCACACATCTCTGAGGCCTTCTCACCTTCCTTCATGCAAACCCCTCCTTGTTCTATCCTCAAGGCTGTTCCTTGTGGAGCAGATCTCGGAAGACTCGAGGTCTTTTGGGCTAGCCCATGTAATTACTTGGAAAAGAAGAAAGTTCCTATGGAGTTGATGAATGAAACGGAAGTGATAGGGTCATCCAATGGATGGGTAGCCACTCTCAAGAACGACTGCATTTTGCGTCTCCAAGACGATTTAAACCCTGCTGCATCGGATGTTCATCCTAAACGCTTCCCGCTGCCTCCTCTTGTAACTCTGCCTCATTGCCAAACCAAACTTGTCACCAACGTGTCCAGAGGACGAGGATTGTGTTGTGGCTGTCAAGTTCTTAGGACCTCAGCTCAGCTTTTGCAGACCCAGTCGAAGTAACTACGGGTGGATCAACGTCAGAATCGAAAACTCTTGTTTCTACTCCTCTAATGTCTTCTTTTCCAAGAAAGACCAGATGTTTCGCCTTGTCGGATCTGGAGGCCACCTGGTCGGATCATGGGATCTCCACGAACACAAGCACAGTCCCAAGCTTCAGAAACTGCGGTTCCGAAACCTCCCCAAGCTTTCCAAGGCCACACGGGAGCTTTTGGATATGTGTAGCACGACAGAGTACTTAGTTGAGTCAGAATCCACCGGTGAAACTTTCTTGGTTAAGAGGTATATGAAGACAAACCCCGAGTTCATCAAGGAAATGAAAACAGAATTTTTAATGGTGTTCAATATTGACGAACAAGGAAACGCCGTTTACACTAAAGACATTGGAGATCTCTGTATTTTTCTCTCTAAGTCTGAACCATTCTCTGTCCCTGCAAGCTCGTTTCCTGGCCTGACGTCTAACCGAGTTATGATTTTTGATGTTGACGAATTTGCATTTGCCTTTCTGAAAGATTCAGTCATCAGCAGTACAAGTTCTACCCACTCTGCCCCGTACTATATTCCACCTCAACCCATATATTGAGTTGTTTGGAATTGAGTTCGTGTCTTTTGTCTTTTATTTTTTATCTAAATCATTCAAACATCAAATCTTGTATTTTTTCAAGTGCACTTCAATTATGTTTGACATCTTCATGCTGATGCATTTTGAGCCATAATTTATAATATATAGTACATCCTCCTCTGGTCTTGGCCAAATAAGTGGTATGTTCTTTCACATAGTCTTGCGAGTGAGAGAGATGGGCTAGTTAGTGCCTTGACAAGGTTCTTTATCGAGCTCACAAGTTTGTAATATATTTATGAAGATTTCTCCTCATTTGATTGCATATTCGAACTTTGAAATCATTGTGAGGTTTCTCATCGACATCAAACTTTAGTTTATACAAAGTCTCTGAAAGATTGTGTATCATCAAACTATACAAACCAATAAAAAGATTTAAGAAAGTAAAGAATAATTACCAGAAATCTTCATAGTCTTGAGTACTTCTCAAGAGATTTAGAATGCTAACTAGGTTTTGTAGAAATGCAGATGGTAATGGATCTGTGAAGTTTTAAGTTTCTTTTGTATTGTCTTGTTGTTCTTGTGTCAGTGTGTCCCTGATGTCTAGTACATATCACAATATTTTTTGAACTTTGTTAAATTGTTATTGTTAAACAAGTATTTTGTTGCCATTTGAGCGGTCAAAACTGTTTGACTCATTAGAATTTATATATAAGAAAATATATAGTGACCATTCAAAAACCTTATTAAGAATACCATCAAATTCGTGATGGAGATTATCTAAACAACGCTTATATAGAGTTGTTTAGTATCGAGACATGCAAAGAAAAAGTGCGGTCATTATTTGTATTTATTTGCAATGGCGATCGAGGATATAACTTTCTGAGAGGTCAAACCTCCGACTGTGCTAAAAAGATGATCACGATTTGCCACAGTGACATGGAATAAACACATGAGGTATATATATATGATCTTTTCAAATTTTGACATGGTCATAATCAATAATGGACGGCAGAAAAGAACTTAGTTTTCTCTATTATTGTGGAACAGGGGCGAATCTACAACTAAAATTAGATGGGGGCACAAACAAATTTCTCACTGTATTTAATTTTTTTTTGACGGGGGCACTTCATATATTTTCTATTGAATACAGAAAAAAAAATAGTTGGGGGCACATGCCTCCGTACGTATCAGTGTTGAGATCCAATAGTGATATAGCATCATCCCATATAGGCATATATTATAACCAGTTGTTGCAACCTATTCATGCATCCGCTAGCATATTCTCTAATGATTTTGTAACTATAAGCTTAAATCTGAACCCACCACTACTTGTTAAAATGATCATATAATTCATCCACATTTCGAACGGTCATGCTTAGTTTAGTCTGAACGGCAAGGTACATATATTGCTGTTAGACTCACAAGATGTGATAATCTGTAGACAAACAACCATTTAATTATTCAACTAACGTTCACCTCTTTTTAAAACAGCCATCTTTCACAATCAAAGTGAGACAAAGACGCACGAGACCACATATTAAAACATGCACCAAAACACTAATGGAAGATTTATATATCACGTGGCATTTAACCAACCGCGTTAGCACTTAGCAAGCTAGCTTTACAAATCCAAAACCAAATCTTTGGAAATTTGTACTAGTTAAGTGTGTGTTCATTAAAAAACAAAAGTAAAGTCAAGTATGTAATATTCAACTAAAGAGAATCAATCTTGCATATTCTTCAATCAACATCATGACACACCTACTCTTGATGTCTTTTTCTGTTTCTATTTTTTAATTTACATTCAGTATTGTCATTCTTACAAAGCTTTTAGGCACAAGACTCATCAACTTTTGCATTTTAGGTTTATAACTAGACGTGTTACAAAAAAAAAAAAAAAAGGTTTATAACTAGACGTAAGATCCAAATTGCAGCTGATATACGTGGTCTATAAACATTATTACTCATTCATTTTCATTCCTGAATAATTCCAATAAAATACAATAGTTATAATATTATTTTGGTGTTGTACGCACTGTGAAACACACAAATATAAAGATTTTATGGTTAGCAATGATTCTTTTGGAGGCGAAACTGAATCTTTGTTCTGGCTTTCTCTTATCAAACCTTTGTCCATGTGGTAAGAGAGATTATGAACTGAAAAAAATCAAGATTCAAGACTGTTATTGAGATCTAAAAATCAAAGATTTAACACATGACCCGAAATATTCCTCAAGAACTTTGGTCTTATGATAACTTTCACCAAAAGAAACTATTCAACGTTTGTTTTGGCTGTATGTTTATAAAATTTCTAACAAAAAAATAGTAAAACTCATGATGATGATGATGATGATGATGATGATTAATTTTGATCATCCAAAAATTCTCTGAAGAGCTTCAAAATATCAACAAAAGTAACCATACCAACCAGACAACCTTCTTCATCAACCACCCACACATAACTCACCCTGTGAGCAATCGCTTGTATCATCACCGCCATCAACGAGCTTTTCCGATTACACACTATCGCCACCGACTTCCTCGCCATCCTCGCCGCACTACTCACCGACCTCCCGTACGACTTCGTTCTCCCCGCCGGAGCCTCTTCATCCGACGAAGAAGACCCCGACGACGAAGACAAAGAATCAACTAATGAGATCAAACCCACCAAACCTTTCTCTTCAAGACGGTTCCTAACGACTCTTACAAGACTCTCCGGCGGACCACTACCGTCAATGTACGTCATCAGATCACCGGCAGAGAGTGTAGCAACCGCAGCGGCCGCTGACTCGTCGCAGCAAGCGAGCGTCATCGGCGATATCTCACCGATTAAAACCGTACGCGGGTCTTGTCCATCGCATTCACCGTCGACTACCGCGACGGAGATGTTCTCCGCGATGGCGCGGGAAATGGCGGTGACGGCGGAGGTTGCGGAAGAGTAGTAGCCGACGGAGAGGATAGCGTGTGTGCTGTTGATCACGCCGAGGTCGGAGATAGAGAGCGATGGTAATGGAGAGAAGACGCTGATGGAATCGAGAAGGAACCTGATGATGTCTTCTTGTGTGATCCAGCAGAACTGGATGCTGTTCTTGTGAGTTGTTGTTGTTGTTGTCGTTGTGTTGGTGGTTAGTGAAACGACAGCGTTTCGAGTTTGTCTTCTCTTTGTGATTGGTTTTGTCTGAATCGGAACGATCAGATTCTGTGCTCCTCCGGTTATCAGATCAATCGCTTCAATTAACCTGAAAGATCAAATCTTTTTAATCTCACGAACAAAAAAGACAGAAACTGAGATTTGGATGACGTACTTGCAGGAAGATTGGACATGAACGACGATGGAACGAGATTTGGGGAGAAGAACAGAGACAGAAGCGTCGAAAGCAGAGGAAAGAGACAAAGCCTTGTTGTCGTGTTTAGTTAGGTAACAGATCACATCTGCCATACAGATCTTACCCACACACTTGCATTCGCACTTGTTGTTATCATCATTGGTTTCGTCGTGATTGCAGCTCCATACGCTGAGGAAAGGTTCGTCTGAGGATTTGAGGACAGAGATGGCGTCAGCGACGGTGGCTGTGACGACGGAGAGACACCGTAGCGGCGGTTTGCCGATGCAGAGATCGGATACCTCGTGAGACAAAAGGGTTAGTGCCATATAAAGAAAGAATTAAAATTGGCAAGGAGAATGTGAAGGAGAATGAGAGGAGAGGAGAGAGTGTCTTTATAAAAAGAAGGAGAAGAGATGGGTACGGTGTAAAAGTACATGGACAGAACTCTGTTAAAGGCTGCTTGAGCTAGGCTTGTGTACAGATAGATTTTTAACCTTTTTTGTTTGTTTTGTTGTCCTCATGACCGGTGTATTATTTTTTTACTATAATGTTTAGAATTTTAAAATGATATATGTCAAAATGCTGATAAGATATTATACCATTATTATCTCCGGTCTTTTAACCGGGTTCTTAGCTTCGGATAAAAAACGATTCTTAGCTTTTCTTAGTTTTTAACTAAGAAAAACTAAAAACTGTTTCTTAAATAAAAGATATAAGAACCGTTCCTTAGCCATAAAATATTTTTAAAAAAATGTCAAATAATAAGTTAAGAACCCCAATTAAAAGACTGGGGATAATGATGCCTCTTAATGTTTTGATTTGTAGCCAATGAAAAAATATTTATATTTCAGAAATTTCTTCAAGAAAAAATTGCTCTAACAATAACTAATCTGCATAATAAATTGGTATACTTTGAATACTGAGTTCAAGATTAATGTAAAAACACCAGTCTCTTACTGAACAATAGATTCTACCATTACAAAACTTTCCAGACTCTTATGTCCTGTTTCAAGAAAAACACAAAAATAATATGGTCATTTCCAGGCTGACCTAGGTGAGAACTAGGTGGAACAAGTGCCACATACAAAGAAATATTATTTTCATTAGTTTTATTGAAAATTGAGGAACCAAATGATTTTTTTTCTTGTCAAACAAGGACCCAAAAGGTTTAATCTCTAATGTTTCATGCACCTTTGGTTAAAACTTTGTTATTTAATATCGTATGTCCAATGCTGTAATATTTGCTAGACCACTCCTTTGAACCTTCTCTCATAAGTTATATCGAAATGATGAGAATGAAAATAAAAAAGGAAATAAAAATGTTTTCATATAGGAGAATCTTATATTTCCATTCGATCTTCTATATTCTATGTAAAAACTAAAAAGTGGAATATTATATTATTTTCATTTTCATTCAAAATAAATAAATTAGATCCGTTATAAAAGGAACAAAAAAAACTAAAAGGACCAAGTTGAGGATTGTATATAAAAGAATAAAAGAGAAATAAACAATACATATATCACATAATGATATGAATATGTAAACGAGAGACGATTATGAAAGTAAAAACGTAATTTAGTTCTTCGTTTTCTCTTTTGTGAGTCTCTAACCTAATTAATAAGAACTCGCATCAACACACCCCTCATGGTTATTATGATCCAATCACAATTAGTTCAATTGGCTCTAAATAATTATATCATGGATTGAAGTTCAATATGACGTTGAAAAACGAATGATACTTGTAATTTATCGATTTTTTTTGGTTTAAAAAAAAATCGATAAATAACAAGTAATTTATCGAGTTGCTATAAATAGTATGAAAAAACAACATCTCAAACAGATGAAGTTACATTTTTTCTCGAAAACAGATGAAGTTACATAGCTAGCAAATGTCTACAATTCCTTGATTGAAAATTTAAAAACACATCACTAGAACTATTGAGCAAACAAAAAAAACATATCACCACAACTTTTTTTTGTACACAATCTTGCCATGGTCCACACTATTGTGATATATCACACACATACATTTTCCATGGTCCATACTATTGTGAAATATCACACACGTTTCCGATGGTCCATACTACTGTGAAATATCATCACACACGTTTTCATCGGTCCATACTCCACACTATTGGTCGAAACTCGAAAGTCACGATACGATCAACTCCTTAATTAATTTTTCTATATATTTTTATTTGACTGTGATACTGTGGTTAAAATACAAATGGGATACACTTTCCCCACTTTTAGTGGTAGTGTTATATAGATCACTTAAGCACCCTCAACCGTAAAAGTTCTCAAATGGAGTTCTTTGTCAGATTTATATTATTATTGTAATTTATTTTATTTATCTGTTTAAACTTTATTTTGTTTTAGATAACTAAGCGAGTAATAAAACAACAGTTTTTTAAAAACTATGTAAAAGGGTTTCACTGGCTTCCATTTTGAGAAATTTTTGCTCTATATCTTTTATATTTGTTCTTTTCTGTTAATTTTCTTTTGGTTTCTAGTTGAGAAACTACTAATAGACATGTTCTTAGAACATTATAACTGGTGCGATATTTTTTAGAGTATCTAACTAAATAAAATATTTATATTTTTATTAACATTTTATTATCTAAATAATTTTTCTAATAGAAAAGAAAATTAGTACAAAAAGAATAGGACATCTATCTTAATTTCTCAGGATCTTTTTAGAGTATCTTACTTACTAAGATACGGTTCTAGCAAATTTACAGTCTCTCTTCAGTTTTTTTTCATTGTCAAGTTGTGCATATTTGAAGGTGCCCTTGTACATTTTAAGTATTTTCTTTTACTTTAACAAGTTGTCACTGATTGAACCCTTTTTGTCTTATGCTCTTCACGTTTTTCCTACTCATTTGTAACGCATTCTCAGCTCCTGAGTACACTTTATAGATCTATATAAAATGATTCTATATAATTATCAGTATATGATCAAACTAGTCCAAAAACGTGAATTTCTTCACTAACGTTTAAGTCTCAAGTCACCATTAAGGTCTCTTTAGTTCCATTATACTTACGTGACTACAATAGTACAATTGTTATACAGCATAAACGGATAGAAAAAATCTCTAAAGAACCCCATCATGAAATCCTAAGATAAAATCTGGATGAGAGATTCTGAAAAGGTTAAAGACAAAACCCTAATGACTCTTTCTCTGTAAAGATGTAGAATACTAATAAAGTGCAATCTAACACAAGAGAGCTATAGTACCGGAATTTGAACGTCAGTCTCTCTATTGTAAGACTGCCTAAGGGATCTCGTTGGTCCAAAAGCTTTACCAGCAACACAATCACCCTTCTTGTTAGAATTGCTAAAGTCAACGAAAATTGACGGATTAAAAGTTTCAATAAAGAAGTTTGTGTTTCTTATTTCTTATATAAGTAAATAATATGGCCTAACACTCCCAGAAAAAAAAAAAGAAAAATCTAACCAATATGGCCTAGCACCCCCAAAAATAACTACTGCCAACCTTTGTCTTGTCATGTCGTTTGAACTTTCGACGTATAAAAACACGTTTTCTTGTTTTGAAAACCTTAAAAAGTCGTACGACATGGAACAAGTTGGGAAGGTTTTGTTTTGCTTAATTTTTAAATAACTATTTTCTAACATAAAAAAGAACTGCAATTTGCACGTATAGCCAAAATAATCTGTGTCATGGGAGAGATTTGAACAGTTTCTCCCATGTCTAACGTGGTAGTCTGGTAGAGCCAAAGTGTGTCGTCGTCTATGCATTTCTATATTATATACCAGACATAATATCCAATAATTTCTCTAATTAATAACAGTTTATTTCAAAATTATTAATTTGTATTTCTCCAAATTTACATTGAGTTTATGGAACTATTAGCTAAAAATCAGAATAGTTTAAAATTCTTTAGCCATCTCTAGATTGCAATAGCTAGCTAATGCGAGCAAATTATTTATATTTATATATTTGTTAAGCTCTACTACTTTTAAACCAGAGAGCATCTCTTAATGAAATTATGATTTTTTTTGAAAAAATGGTTTAAAAATAGATGAAAGCTGTAAGATTTGCCAGAAATTCTGAATGAAAATATTATTGTAGATGATAAAACATAGAACAACCATGATACATGCATGGGAATTTTGAACAATATGGAATTAAGTAGAATCTATAATACGCCGAATTAAAAGCATCTTGAGAAGCGACTGCGAGAACATTCATCTTTGAGAAGAGGAGGGAAGAACGGATTTAGAGGAAACATTTGAGGCCAACATTTTGCATCTATAGCCGAAAACGCCTTGCAACACAGAGCTCCAATATTATCAAACTTCCCTGTGAAAAGTGATTTGTGGATCTCAGTTATGCAGCCTTGAACGCTGACGATTGATGACAAACATTTTGTGAGATCGACTGCAGAACTAGAAACAATAGGGAACTGAGCTGGTCTTGTGTGTGGTGGTGTAGTTGCGCTGATGCGAGAACAACCATCCTTGAGAAGTGGAGGGAACAATGGATTCAAAGGAAACATTTTGGGCCAACATTGTGCATCAACATCCGTAAAAGCCTTGCAGCAAGCTGGTCCAACGTTTTCAAACTTACCCGTTACAGTAGATTTGTAGATTTTGGTTACACAACCTTGAATGCTGGTAAGTGATGACCAGCACTTTGTGATATCAATGGGGGAGCCAGGAACGGAAGGAACCCGAGGTACGGTTTGGACCTCGGCTAGTCCTGGCCTCATAAAAACAGTGGCAATGATTAGAACCATGGAAAAGATAATTTCGATCCTACCTTCCATTGTACCTGTTGTTTCTTTATATTTCTCTTTACATTAAGCAAGATATTGTGAATTGCTTGATGATGAGATGATTTTGGTAGTAAAAAGAAACTAACAATTTATAGGCTATCTCAAGTTGAACGTAGCTGGTAAATTCATTAAGAGAGTTACACTTTAAGAGTCGTCAGTTATCACAATTAGTCTTTCAATTGAAAACATGGAGGTGTTACACTTTACAAACGGACTCACTCAAATTGCATATACGTTTTTTACGAATTATTTCAAAATAAATATAGGAGTTAGCTATTTTCTTTGTAATAAATAAGTTCACTAAACTCTGTAACATCTTTTATCTTAATAGAAAAACCCTGTACTTAGAGATATTTTGTAGCATACTTTTATATTTTAAATATGAACCCCATGAAGAAAAAACAAATCTCAACATGTCAAATCTAAAGTTAATCCGTTATGTTTCCAATTATAGTTTTTTGTTCTCTAAGACTAAATTAACTTGAACATGTGTTCCTTCTGTTACCTAAATTTGGTGTTGTGTATTTCCATCGAGTACACTAGAGTTTTAGTGAGGAAACACATGAATCATATAAAAACTTGATCTGCTTGAAGAATCCAAAACAAAAGATGGACACATAAATTTTCATGGCAAAGTGTTACAGCAAGTTTCAATCCATTGTAGACTACCTTAACATCACTGTTTTAAAAACAGTAGTCATACAAGAACACTCCCAAGTTATTCATAAACGCGAAAAAGATCATCTCATTGATTCTCAACTCAACAAAGGTCATCAGCAAGCAAGAAAAGAGTATCATCAATGCAGGAGACAGAAACTAATCAGTTGTTGTTGTTGTCTCGGGAAGCTGAGGAGCTTCAGTTTGTCTCAAGCTTTCAAGAGCAGAGATCCTTCTATCAAGAGAGTCATGAAAAGCCTTTGCCTGTAGAAAAAAACAGATATCGTATCTACAGTCAAATAACCATATGCCGGTATTCTAATATATAGTTAAAGCTACAGATTAATAAAATGCTGCTATGGATAACAAACAATGATAACTGTCATGAACAATACTCACATTCAGCATCTCAACATTCTAAACGAAAAAAAAAAAAACTAATTTCAAGATAATGCAAACGCAGTAATGACGAATAGATCTCCAGTGAAGCTAGAGAGAAAATGCTGAATCATATACAATGGTCAACAGGTTGCATATGAAGCTAAATCGATAGAGATACGATAGAGTTTCGTTAAATCACTTTATTACGCTAACGAAGTGTATCGATTCAGGCGGTTTGGCAAACAAAAGCTAACATTCTCCGAAGAGAGAATCGAAAGAAATGGATCCGATACGAGAATAAGCAGAAATCGATTGCAAACCTGGTGAGAAATGGATTCGTGAGCGACTTTGTAATCCTTATAGAGAACAGAGAGGCCGATGAAAGACGCAGTTGCAGCTCCGGCGAAGAAAGATGCCATTCTTACCCTCAACACGTACCCCATCTTCTTCTTCTTCTTCTTCCTCCAAATCGCTCCCAAATCGAATTTGCTTAAGAGACCAACCCCGACTTCAAAACGACATCGTTTCCGTGGATGACTAATGATCCCTTTCATCTCTCTCAAATCGAACCAACTAATTTATGTTCACTTTGTCTTAAACGAGATAACCGGTTTAGTTTTTCATAATCGAACCCTGATAATGGGCTAAAGATAACTTGGCCCAAGAAGCTCAAAAGGAATAGAAACACGATCTTCACTACGAGCCTAAAACGACATCGTTTCTGTGAATGACTAATGATCCCTTCATCTCTCTCAAATCGAACCAAACCGGTTTAGTTTTTTCTTAAGAGACTAGCCCCGAATTCAAAACGACATCGTTTTTCTCTGAATGGCTAATGATCCCGTCTTCCACCTTAAATCGAACCAACTAATTTAGGTTCACTTTGTCTTAAACGAGATAAACCGGTTTAGGTTTTTCTTGGACAAACCTGGATAATGGGCTGAAAATAACTTGGCCCAAGAGGCCCAGAAACACTATCTTCACTCCAAGGAGTAGAAAACTTGACGAATCATTTGATGCTACTGTAGAAGTTTAGCACTTTCCGAGTCGTCGTCTCTCTCGATTGTCTCACCTGCGTCAATCATCTCCACCATTTTCGTTCCTTTAAACCTTTCTTCAGCTATTCTCTTCCTCAATCGTAATCCCTATTCATCATCTTCATCTGCGTCTCACCTAAAATCTCTAGGGTTACTCACTTTCTTTTTCCCCGATAAAACCCTAGTTTTTCCCTTTGGATCTTAAGTGGGTTTCTTTTCTAATGGAGAACGAGACTCGTAGCGGGTCTCTTCAAAACTCGTCCTCAAGGAAAGAGTGGCGCGCCGTTTCGGATTCTCACAACTTCGGAAACGCCACAGATTACGTGGTAATGCCGCCCTCTCTGCTTCTGAATCTCTGTTTTTTGCTCGTATGATACTGTTTTATCTGTAATGATGACGTTTTCGAGGGAAAGTTTGTTTTTTTACCTTTGGGGTTGTGTCTCACTTCACGTTTTGGTGTATTGCAGAATGGAAGAGAGGCTGCTGGTGATTTGGATTACTACTCCATTACGATGGATGATGGTGAGCTCTTGGAGCAGATTCGTACCCTTTCTAGACAACAAGGGGAGCTACAACAGCAGGAGGTTGAGCTCCGAGCTCGGATGTTGGCGGTGGAGATCCAGAGGAGCTTTGAGTCTCGTTCTGTAGAGTATGAAAATGCTGCTGCTAGGATGCAGGTTTGAATCTTTTTTTCTCGTTGATTGAGGGGTTCTTTGTTTCGTGGAAGATATAAAGGAATGTTTTTTTGTAGGAGCAACTTCGTGAGAATGATAGGTCTATTCGGGAGATGGAGAGGAAGTTAGAAGAGAAAGAAAGAGAGCTTCATGCTGTTAAGCTTGATAACGAAGCGGTATACTCTTTAGATATGATTTGATTTGAATGGTTTTGATGCTAAGTTTCCTTGTAACTCTCTTAACAGGCCTGGGAGAAAGAGGGTCTATTAAGAGAACAAAACAAAGAACTTGCTACTCTCAGGTGAGGAGTCTTACATATTAGGCCCTTGACCTTGCAGTTGTTGCATGTAACAACTAACAAGTTACGTTTTTTTCATGCAGAAGGGAGCGTGATCACTCTGAAGCTGAGATGTCCCAAAGTTTACATAAAATGTCTGAACTTCAGGAGCATATCCAAGAGAAGGAGAGACAGTTCGCTGAATTGCAGGAACAGGTTAGTTTTCCTGTGTTTCAGTTATATCTCATTGCCATGTTTGATATTTTAAATGCACTAAAGATAGAGTCTTTATATCCTTATGGCTTGTAGAATAGGATTGCTCAAGAAACAATCATGTACAAGGATGAGCAACTAAGAGAAGCGCAAGGCTGGATTGCGCGTGCTCAAGAGATGGATGCTTTACAATCATCAACAAATCACTCCTTGCAGGCTGAGTTGCGAGAACGTACTGAGCAGTATAACCAGCTCTGGCTTGGTTGCCAAAGACAGGTTGGTTATCTGAACATCTTCCATTTTTTTTTCTCTTTTCCAGATAATTCTAGTCTTTATCTTATATTGTTCCATCTCACTGAATTTCAGTTTGCGGAGATGGAGAGATTGCATTTGCATACAGTGCAACAGCTTCAGCATGAGCTTGCCAATGTAAAAGAAGGAGGTGGCTCTAAAACAAACCCCAACGGTGCCTCCCAGATTATCCAGAACAGTGGGAACCAAATCAAGGTACATTTTTAGGCGTTAGAATGCTAAATTTTTTTAAGCAGAAGTGTTATAATTGAATATTCAATTTGGTCACTCGTCTATTCTTCAGTAAAATTCAGTATTATGCTTGTGTTTTCGGCAATGAAACAATCCATTCTAAAGCACTTGAAATGGGTCGTATCATAATCGTGTCTGTCTTTTCTCTTTCGAGTATTTGTAGAACATTCAAGCGGGTCAGGTTACCCCTCTCCATTCGTTTGCCATGCATCAACAGGAGATTCTTCAGCCTCGGGTACCTTCACCTCATGTTCCAGAAGCAGTGTTACTGCAGCAAAAGGTGTGAGATTAATGAATGCATCTTTTTGTTTCAGTATAGTTAGTAACCGTATATAGTCTTTCATGGCTTCTTTCCAGGCTGTACCAGCTAGTTCAGAGATGCCTAAGCAGAATCATGTGCATCCATCTCAAGGTGTTTATGGCTTGGTTAGTTCTGATGCGAAGAGTGAACACCAAGTGCCTGCCAATGGACAAGGGTATCTGGATGTTCAAACTAATAATTTCGGATCAACTACACCATCATCCTCTATAAATGAACAGGTAGGGGATGCTTTTGTTAATACATGTTGTAATATACTTGTTCAAACGATACTATCTTAGAGAGTTACCTTTTAACAGGTGGTGGAATCTGGAAATGGATCCAATACGTCAGAGAATAACTTTCAAGACATTTCTTCACAGTTCCGTGATGCGCTAAGGCTAGATTCCGTTGCCATAAATCAAAAACCGGAGGTATGCTCGTATCATCTAGAAAACTTTATTTGCTTGTGGGTATAGGGAAGATATTCTGAATCTGTTTTTTTGGTTTGATCTCTTTCCCTAGGAGGCTAATGGTCAGGTTTCACCTGGTGAACCAAATGGTGTTGGAACCATTGTGCGTGAAACTCTAGTCTCATCTGGTAAATCTGAGAGGAACTTGGAGAGTGCTCTTCTCGACGAAAGGTCACTTTTGGCTTGCATCGTTCGCACTATACCAGCTGGTGGAAGGATCAGAATCAGTTCAACGGTGAGAATATAACCTCAATGAGAGTGAACAAAGGAATTTGGTAGTGGTCTTTCTTATAACATCTGCTGTGTTAATATGTCTTCATTTGCAGCTTCCAAATCGTTTGGGCAAAATGCTAGCGCCTCTGCACTGGCATGATTACAAGAAGAAGTACGGGAAGCTGGAAGATTTTGTTGCCAGCCACCTCGAGGTTTGTCTCATGATCTCATCCCAATTCCCAAACCATTTAATGTCATTGAAAGAAAATTGTTGAACATTTGTGTTTTTGGCTTGCAGTTATTTATGATAGAGGACGACTACATTCAAGTCAGGGAAGGTGCACAGAAAATGGTAGCAGCGTCAGCTTCAGCAGCAGCAAGCAAAGTGACAGTTTCATCGTCTCCAAGCTCAATGTATGTGGCTATGACTCCTATGGCTCAATCTCAGGGGTTAAAGAAGAATGTCCAAAGAGGAAGACAGACCACTGATTACATGGCGCCGCAACAAAGGAAGCTCTGATGTTACTTGTGGAGGTTACAAGTCGAACATTTCAAAGTGAATGCTTGTAAGTGCGAGGCGTGACATTCTCCTATCTTATTATTATTATCTATTTTGTTTAATTGGTGTATGAAGTCACCAATCGTGGATGCTAAATTATACATTTGGTTTTGGATTTTAATAGTATTCGTATGCTCAAAATCTACTGTTCTGAAACTTACCCAAAGCACAAGTCTAAATGTTATAGGCAGGCCAAAATGAAATGGAAGATGAACTTATGAGAAGCCATGGAAATTCCGAAACAACGCAAAAAAAAAAAAAAAATTATCACCCGTCTGTAACTACCCTCAAAATCACAAAACCTAATGAGATATTGGTTAACAAATATCAAATAGAACCTCACTATAAGTTCTCTCTACTACGTAACACAACTAATTTGTTCATGCCCACCGCAACAGTTTCCTGGAACAAGCCAAGAGCAAGCAAAATAACATATTGATATAAATATCCATGTAATGCTTGAATAATTTGCGGAAATATTTATAAAGTTCAAAATGAAGTTGTAAATCGGTTATTAATACATGAGAAATGTTCCTCAAATCAACCAGTTTTTAACATCCAAATATACCTCAATGAAATATCTTTTTCAGAGAACAATGACTTCACAAGCGGTAGAACATCTTGGCAATGCAACGACTTTTGTAAGAAAATCACGCATGCCCTTTTTGGTATAGTAAGTATCAAGCTTTAGTTTCTCCAGGATTGGTGAGTTCTTGAGGAAGTATCTTACAAACTCTACTTCTCCTTCATACTTTGGGATCAAACGTATCAATTCCACGACCTTGAGAGATGATACCAAACACGGAGGCACTGTTGAAAACATCAACTTTTTTTCTCTGTTCTTCTTATAACTCGGGTCCTTGATTAACTCCTGCAAAAGAATACAACAACAAATTAAGTATAGAGTGCTACATTAAAGTTTTTCACATACAATATGCATAATAATAACTACAAAAAACGAACATGTTTGGATGCAACATTCAAATATTTAAATGTTGTATTGAAATGATCATCTAGATGTTGCATCCAAATACAAAAACGAACATGACCTAAAACATGTCACATATATACAGTATGCATAACTGAAAGAGCTATAAAGCAATTCATTACCAATATGAAAGATTGTAGTTTTGTACAGCTCTCAAGAATAGCTGGCAACATTTCAAGATCGGATTTAGATAATTTAGCATGTAAACGGGATAGGCCACTGAACTGAAGCAGTGGTCCCGGTTCGGAGAATACAAAGATTTTCTGTAAGAGAGTAAAACAAAAACAAAATGTTGGTTAGAAACTTTTTGAGGAATATTGAAATGCTCAAATATTAATTAACATGACTACCTTCCAAATAAAGTGACTTGTAACAAGGCCTCTGAACCTCGGAATATCGGTGAGAATTTCACAAATAAATGTTTTGGAGCAACTCACACGAGGATAGACCATATCAATATCTAGTGTGGTAGAGCAACCCAAATTGATGATTTTGAAGTTCTTTTCTACGTAAACCCTAGTCCTTAAACACTGGAGTAGAGGAGCATCGATCACTACTTTTGTATAGGTATCTATGTTGATTCTCTTAAGCGTATTAGAGCGCACTTCTATAAAACTTTCACTTATAGTTTCTCTGATAAGGGTTAAATCTTCCAGAACTGGAGAGCCTGAGATAAGTTTCTCCACAGTTGGCTCAGTGAGTTGTATAATGCACTCTAAATGTATGCTCTTTAGGCATGGTAAGGAAACAACCTTGAAGTTAGCCAAGACAACCCAACAAAGGCGTAAGTGCACCAGTGTTTTGCATGTAAATACACTCACTGGCATCGTAGCATCGCAACAAGGGCCATAATAACAAACATCGAGATGCTGAAGCTTATGCCTAGTCGCAATATCAGTCCATTGGGTGAGGAGGGACTTACAATCAGAATAATGAACACCTAACCTTATTTTTTGGATCATTATTGATTCCCTGTGTGAATCAAAAAAACTTCCAACAAAACGCACAAAGGTATCCATATCCAAAAACTCAAAGGAGTTTAAGTCCAATCCATGAACACTCTTCCAGTGATTAATCCATGTTTTGGACAAAGAGCCTGTTCTTACAGCATACTTTGTAGGAACACGAATAAGTATGTCACTTATCAAATCATCAGGTAGTTGGCAGATCCAGCTTCTTTGTGACCCGTTGTCACATGTTTTTGTTTTTCTCTTTCGACCCACCATTTTTTTCGTCTCACACCTAGTCTGCATCATCAAGTTTTAGACAACAATCTAGTTTCCAATCAAACACGAAATAAGGATGTGTAAAAGTTACGGTCACAGATGAATTGCAACCAACCTAGTCTAAATGATACCCTAAAGAGATAGATAGAGGGTCGACGTTAGAATCAAGGAACAGTAAAAGAAGAAGAACGCACCTGAATGGAGTTTTGATTAGCACTGAAGATCAAACCTCATTGGCCTCCTTCACGGTCATGCTCTCTTATCTGTACAAATGATCTGTTGTAACGTATATATATGAGGGATGAGTGTAAAAGATAGGATTCTTTTGTGTGACCAGTATGAGTTTAGGGTTTCTTTATGAGAAATGGGAAATGGACACGTTGAATGCAAAACGCCTTGTTGTTTATCTCTCTATGTTGGGTTTGATGAAAACGGTGTGTCGGGTTAATGATCCTGAAAAACGACGAAAAACGACGTCGGTTTTTCGACAAATCAAATATATTGATATCATAAAGACTTTACCAAATGTAAACATTTCAATAGTAGTACTGATCCAAATTTAGGAATTTGCAACAATAACGATGAAAGAGTGAAAAGCAACCAAATTTTCTTGGCGGAAATCTAATAAGATAATGAAAAAAATATGTTAATGCTCTCTTTTATATTTTTTATTAGCTTGTCGTTTTTCCGACAAAACTGTAAAATGCACTTAACATTGTTTTGACAAATAAAATCGTTTTAAATGTTGTTAGTGATGTTCCCGTTCAGGTAGTATAAGTTCAAAATTTGTTATGTCAGACGAGACAGTACCTCGTGCGAGTGTTTGAATGGGACCAACTAGTTTTGTCCCGACCCAACCGGTTAAATCCTGAAGATATACAACAAGATCGTTGATTGATTTAGACATGATAAATTTTGGTCAATGCTTTACACGACACATACATAAAGACCCAGCTAGTGCTTGAACACCTTGGGGAAATATCCATCAAAAGTCAAAATATATTTAGTAATTGGTGATTGGCTGATTGCATGAGAAGAACCACCAACGACCATAATTAAGTCAAAATAAATATATTTACTAACTTCATTTCTATTTCATACCCTGATGAGTGATGTCCAACTTTCTATAATAGTATAAGAGCAAAATCGAAACTCGCAATGGCTTTTAAGTATGTGAACTTACCGGATTAAACTCCAAACAAAGAACACAAAGCCATCGACTTCTCCATGTGGTAGATAAAACACTTGTCCTGATTAGTTTAGATACAAAGAACACAAGGCCATCAAAGTCAGGAAACAATGTATTTGTTTGCTAATTCTAAAATACGTCGATTTTTCACATTAGGAAGAAAATAATAGAAATATTCGAGAGACATATGATCTTTAGAGCATCATTAGTGGAAATTTTTCGTCGAGAATTTCTCACCAAAATAATAATATCTTAAAAAAGAATCTTTCGAAACTTGAGAAACTTATAGAAAAGTCTTTTAACGAAAGAATTTTTATTTAAAATATTATTAATTTTGGTGAAAGATTCTCGAAAAAATACTCCTAGTAATGATGTTCTAACGAGTAAAACAAATGAAAAGTAACATGATCAATGGACAACATGTTCGATTCAATTAAATAATAAAAAGTATACACATTCCTTTTGATAAAATAAAATTCAAATAATACGGCTAGGTCTGAGTAAAAAAACAGAACCAAAAAATTTAGGCGCTAGATATATTCAGTTAATGTGTTAAAATATTATTTCTCTTTTTATTATATTTTTAGAATTTTAGTTTTCTACGTTAAATTTGAAAAGATCGAAGTTAAAATATTAATTTAGGCGCTAGATACAACAGTTGTCTTAAAACTTGTAATTTAATTTTATGTAGGCTGTGTTGGTCTTAAATGCAGTGCTTTTTAATTCACAAAAAAAAGTACAGTACTTTTTTTGAGAAAGGGTTTTGATCTAAAATACCTTTAGGAACAAATAAACATGAAATTTATTTATTCATATTTTAATATTTCATAATTAAATTTATATAAATATAATTATGTGAAAGTATATTTTATCTTTCTGTAGAGATTTTTAAAGAGCTTTCATCTCAACATTTTAATAAGTAAACGTTTTAATAAGTTTTTTAAAAAAACTATTAATTTAAACTGCTCTTAAGAACAAACATATATGGTCTAAAAAACAGGACAACCATGAACAATCACGCCTTTAGCAGTTGGACATTTAGCAACAGGACAACCTTCACCAGAATTTCCCCACCAACCAAGCGAAATGTCACTACGTTGCAACGCAAGAAACAAAAGCACAGACATAAATCCAGTTCCTGCATCCATTCCTCCAGACAGCACGTAGTTGTATCTCTGCCACCATTCTCTTTTGTACTTAAACACAACATGTCCAAACACAAACGCCATTACAAGCCAACTCGTGAAGTTAACCGCAGTAGCTGGTGGCATTATAGCCGTGGCTCCAATCAGAACTGGCATGTGAATGTTTGAGATCCATTTCTTCTTTGGGAAGATTCTTGTGGCTAAGTAGACCAATGCTGGAGCTATTGCACCTCCTAGGAAGAACCAGTTTACGTTTGCGTATTCTCCAAGATCACCAAACATTCTTCTTGGTCCTACAAGTCCCCAGATTACTGATGCGTCGAAGAAGACTCGATCCGTTGGGCATGTCCATTGACTTCCTGGTGGAAGGAGAGAAGTATCGCATAGGTTTGGGATCTCTGCCATTAGCCACCAAGCTGTTGATGCATAAACAAGAACTGCTACTAAAGTTCCCACAACCTGTTAAAACGACAGCAATAAGTTCGTTAAACTGTTATGTTTTTTTTTTTAGAAATTTAAGAGGATGATTATCCTAGGTCTCTTATTTTTTTTTAATTTTTTTTTTAATTTTTTTTTAATTTTTTTTTTAATTTTTTTTATTTAAAAAAAAATAATAACCAATCGCGGACCGACACGTGTCAATGGGGCCCGCGAACAGTGCAAAAGACGGTTCTTATTTAAGAGTTTTAAAAACCGTCTATTGTACGGATCTCACATATTAGTGGGACCCGCAAACAGTGCAAAAAATTCCCTAGACCCGAATAATCATGCTCTTAAGCAACACACTAGTATGAAGACCGAAATGCATGGTCGGCTAGCTCGGCTGTATATAGGACAGGTCCTAAGCATAAACAAATGAAACATTTGCCTTAAACATCAAAATTTCAAACAAATATATATGTATATATGTTGACACATATCCTCAGTTTGTTTATTTCTTTAATTAAAATTCCTAATAAATTGTTTACAACTCCCAAAATCTCCAAGAGTTGATTTATGGAACCGGTTTAAACCTAAATGTCTAAAGTGGAGGATTTACGGGCTGACCCAGTCCGTGGCATGCAGGTGGATTGACTCAGGGGAAACCGTGCGAAGATAAATCATATGAGATTGGATTGGTTTATGGCAGCAGTTGTAGTAAGAATACAAGATTGCATGTGGGAAAATAATAAGACTAACCTGTGCCATAAACAAGGTTCTTGGTGGGATCTTCATGTAAGCTCCAAGCTTCAAATCAGCAAGGAAAGTCAAAGATTGAGTCATGCTTATGAATCCGTAAGTCTTGAAGCATATGTTAGCAACAGGTCTCTCTGGATACGCATACCCAATGATGTATTCCGTGATAATGTTCAAACCAGGAGCCTACAACAAAACAAAAACCCGGTTTTAATCATCACAACCGGTTTTGGAATCCCAAACTAAACATATATGTGTTTCTCTCTTCTCATGACCTGGTTAGTAGTGGCCTTGATCACACCAACAAGAGGAGTGAAGAAGATAGCTATTAAACAAGCCAAGAAAGCTCCCCACCAAGGAAGCTGAATCTGTGTCTTATAGTAAAAACACATGAAGATAACAACTACAATATTCACCGCAAAAATCGAAAGGAACCACCAGAGAGGAACTTCTTTGTAATTCCTTTTCATGATTTTTGTATGTATATCCATTTTCTTGTTTCCACGAAGCACTCCTTTGGATTGGTTCCAAAGATCTTTACCGTTGAAAAGCAAAACATGGACAACACTAGCAGTCAAGGTGGCGAAACCTAGCCCGTAAGAAACAGCAAAGAAAGTGCTCATGTGGACAGGTCCAGCCTCTGCGTAAGCGTTATGGTCAAGACGGAACTCGTCGTTGATGATGCTCCTTACCTTGTATTCTTGACCGTTGGATACAAAGAGTTTACCGGAGTAGATTGGGAATGTTTTTGCGTTGAAGAAGTCTAGAAAGTACGATAAGGGTGTGATTACGTACATGAGAAGAAAGAACCCGACCGCTATATTTGCTGTGGCAAAGAATGGGCTAGCGAGTGGGCTACCGAGGTAAGACGCAATGGTTGCCCAGTCTAGACCAAAGGCACCGATACCGAGACCAACTGATCCTGAACCGAGTTGGTTTACTAAAACAGATTTAGGGCTAATCCAACATAGCCAAGAGACTGTGGTCAAGAGACTGAAAAGGTAACCGGGAAGAATATAATATGAGAAGCTTGTGACTAGTGTGATAACAAAGAACTGGTTTCTAGTAACTCCCCATTTCGATTTATTCTCTTTCTCGTGTAACGCTCTGTATATGATCAAAAGAAGAGATTCTTTGAGTTTGGGATAGTAAAGTCGGACATGAGATATATAGAGCCTATAAACATTTTTAAGATTAATCTTAATTAAAAAACTGATAATTTACGGCCACTCAACTATATATAATAACTCTTGCAATTTTGAAGTTTATAAAAGCATGTTTATTGAGATCCGCTCTAAGAGATCTTCAATAAAGATGCTCTAAGGCCATCTTTATCCCAAGCTCTTAAAGGGGTTTCTTGCACTGTTTGCAGGTTTCACTGACATGTGGAGCCGGTGAGCAGTACAAGAGACGGTTCCAAAAATTCTTAAATAAGAACTGTTTCTTGCATTGTTCGCGGGCTCCACTGACATGTGTCGGTCCGCAATTGATTTTTTTTTTTTTTTTTTAATCAGACCAAATGGTTCTTAGGATAATGATGTTTTAAGGTGAATGTTTCATCCGAATATGCCTATATCGGCACGTAATATATAAGACATAGCAACCTTTAGAAGTAATCGATATCGTTACCTGAAGAGAGATACTTGAACGAGATTGCTTGGCCACCACATCTCACCAGGCTCAACTAAATGTTTCCTATACAGACCAGCCCAGCCAAATCCCAACACCTTGCATGGCAAGAACAGAATAAAAACCTTTAAATTTTTCTTTTCACTGATCCTTTAAACCTAGAAATTTAATTATAATAAAAAACTATAAATATTTTACCTGAGTTGTGATCATAATGAGTAAAGCAGGCAAGAAATCAAGCCTTCTCTTGTAAAAAAGCTTAACAGCACTAAGAATATGACTAGCGTAAACAGCTCCAGAGCCTGAGTTTGCGAAGACAGTTATAAGAACATGTTCCTTGGTACTAAATGGACCAGGATTCATCGTGAAAGACCACCTCGTCCCTTGGAAGAATCTCCTTGTCGGAAGAACCTTAGCCATGAGATGACCAATGGGAACAACAGCAATCTGAGCAGACACAGATGAGATGGTCAAAGGATTGGTTCTGTACCAAAAGAACTGGTTGACAAATGACAAGAGGACACACGCGGTTATGCCTAAAACCCACATCCTGAATGTAACCGTCGGTGCAGTTGGATCATCGGTTTTAGGCACGGTTAACTCCACTTGTGGAACTATACTTATTTCATCGTCGGCATAAAGATCTGATTCCGACTCAAGTTCCGATCTTATCTCTATCATGTCTCTCTTTGATCTTCAAAAACACAAAGCTGTTTTGTCTCTCTGCTATGGATAAAATAATATAAACGTAACGTTATAAGTTTGTGAGGACCGTGTTTATATGTAACCGTTCTTGAGATTCTAATTTTAAATATGCAAATACTTAAACGCTCACATTCATGTAAATATCATATACACAAAGGATAAACCAATTATAATAGATAGATACTCACATACAGAAGAGTTTTCTTCCTCAGGTTGTGTTTGATTTGAGATCTTGATTGAGTTGTACTATTTTTTTGGGTGCATAAAGATAAGAAGATTGTTTAGACTTTATAATTTTGGTTTTCATATCTTTAATGATTTTTCCATAAAAGGAAGTATGATACGGATTGAATTATGGATACATTCATATCAAACATTTAATTTGGTGTTGTTGACCATTGACTGTACAATAAGGAAACTTATTTTTTGAATTAGTAGAGTAAAATGTTTCTTCTTGATTAAAAAAATCTGAAAGAAAAAATCGTTAGCATCACTTTTTTTTAGTTTATTTTCACAAAAATAGTTATATTCTATGACCAAAATATTTCATTAAAAAGGTAAATATACATTTATGTTCATATGGTTAACTAATATATATTTTAAGTTTAGAGTTTATGTGTGAGGTTCTGCCGTTCTGGAGTGGGATTTCAAATTTTTAAAAAATAAAAAATAAATATTAAAATTTTCAGAATAAAAAAATGTTATTTTGATCATTTTTAATGTTATTTTGATGACAAAAACTTTAAAAGATTATTTGAGATAATTGTCCAATCTGAAATCATCAGCTTTATATATGCCCAATGAATAAATTATTAAATAAGCTGCAAAGTTATTCCATTTGCATGGAGTTTTTTTTTATAACCCATAATATCTAAACTTGAATGACTACCTAATCTCCTCATCCACTGGTGATAGGCAAGTCCGGTTATTTAGTTTTATTTTTGATAAAAACATTAAAACTGAAAAAAAAAACTGAATTCAATATGGATTGGCTATGTTTTGGAAATATCCATACCATTAGTTAAGGGAAATAAAATACACTACCATCTTTGTACTCAATTTGAAGGAGGAATATGTTGTAAAAACAAAAACAAAAACGAAAAAAGCTTTAATAATCCATGAATAAAACGAAATAATAATAAAAGCTGTTGTAGAGTTCTGTACAAAACATATCCAATAAACCAACAAACTTCACTACCACATGATAAAAAAAAAGATTTAAAAAACTAAGAGAGAAGAATGAACAAAGAACGATAAGGATTTTTACTTTACTGTAACAAGGTCAGTAAACGGGACATCCATGCATTATAACACCTTTAGCAGTAGGACAAGACGCCAGGCTACAGTTTGTGCTATCATCAGCGTTTCCCCACCACACCAATCCGATTCCTTTGCGTCCTAACGCTAGAAATATCAGTATTGTCATAAACGCGGTTCCCGCGTCCAAACCTCCCGACAAAACATAGTTATACTTCTTCCACCACTCTCTCTTGTACTTAAACACGAAGTGTCCAAAAATAAATGCCACGATGCACCAACTCGTGAAATTTACTACCATCGCGGGCGGCATCATCGCGGTTGCTCCTAAAATTACCGGGAAATGTATGTTTGAGATCCATTTCTGAGCTGGAAACGCTTTGGTAGCTAGCCAGACTAAGAAAGGAGCGACTGCGCCTAAGAGGAAGAACCAGTTTATGTTTGAGTATTCTCCTAAGTCACCGAACATTCTACGTGGTCCAACAAGTCCCCAAATTACAGATGCGTCGAAGAAGACACGATCCATCGGACATGTCCATTCACTGTCTGGAGGAAGCAAAGATTTGTCACATAGATGAGGAATCTCTGCCATTAACCACCAAGCAGTTCCTGTGTAGACTATCACAGCCACAAGAGTTCCAAGAACCTGAATAAAACCTTGTGTTACTTATTATATAACGTTTTTACAAATAAGGATAAGACTAAGTGGTAACTAAGTGACCTGTGCCATGTACATGCTTCTAGGAGGGATCTTCATGTAGAGACCGAGTTTGAAGTCTTGGATAAATGTTAGAGCCTGAGTCATGCTGATGTATCCATACACTTTGAAACACATGTTCGCAACCGGACGTTCTGGATAGATGTAGCCGATTACATATTCTGTGATGACATTCAAACCCGGTGCCTAAAGCAATATGCATGGAACTTATTAATATAAAGTTGTCACTTACAGAAATAAAGAAGCCAGCCTCTAAATAGTTAAATGATAGTGAATCAGACATGTATGAATAGGTTGTGAATTACAAACGAATATTGATAAAAGCTACAATTTCTTTTAAGTTTATTTGTTTTCTTAACAGTTTTCCCCAGAGGAATGAGTGAAATATTATTTTTGTAATAGATGGTTATATTTCAACAAAATTCAGATGAAAAATTCATAAAACCCTAATATTTTCTCAACTCTTATGTAGTTTCTTGTAGGTACCTGATTAGTGGTGGCGACGATTACACCAATAAGAGGAGTGAAGACCACGGCAATGGCACAAGCTAGTAACACTCCCCACCAAGGTAGCTGCACGGTTGCATTGTAGTAGACAGATATGAACACGATGAGCGCAATGTTGAGTACCAGGATCACCATAAACCACCACATGGGAACTTCTTTATAGTTTTTCTTCATGATTCTCGTGTGTATATCCATTTTCTTGTTCCTCTTGAAAGCTCCTCTTGTTTGCTTCCATAAATCACTTTCAATAAAAGGGCGTTATAAGGAAATGAGTTAGAAACTAATACTAAAAGACTAGTCCCTATCTATGGAAACTACCTCGTTAACTAAAATCAAGATACAAAAAATTTGATTATGAAGAATTGATTGTGTTTAGTTACCTTCCATGGAAGAGTAAGACATGGACCATAGTTGCGGACAAAGTGGCAAACCCAAGACCATATGTAACCGCAAAGAAAGTGCTCATATGGATAGGACCAGTCTTTGCATACATGTCTCGGTCCAGATGGAACTTTTTATCAATGATGCTCAAAACATCATAAGAGGAGCCATTCCCCATGAAAAGCCCACTTGAGAAGATGGGATATGTTTTGGCATTGTAAAGATTAAGCCAATAGCAAATCGGAGTGACGACATACACGACCATTACAAAACCGATGGTAACATTGATGGTAGCGAAGATCGGGCTAGCGAGTGGACTGCCAAGGTAAGAACTAATTGTAGCCCAATCAATACCAATCGCGCCAATACCAAGACCTTGTTCACCTGAACCGAGTTGGTTAACCAAAACCGATTTTGGCCTAAGCCAGCAGACCCATGAAATGGAAGTTATCATTGTGAATAGATAGCCTGGGAGAATGTAGTATGCGAAGCTAGTCGCAAGGACTATGAGGAAGAATTGGATTCGGGTCATGCCACCCTTTTTCTTCTTTTCCTTCTCGTGCAAGGCACTACAATGGTTAGTGAACTAATTAAAAAAGTTGAAGACTAATTCATGAAGACAATATTTATATAAATGTGTGATAAATAGTATTACCTGAATAGAGACACCTGAACTAAATTGCTTGGCCACCACATTTCACCTGGCTCAACAAGGTGCTTACGGAATAAACCAGCCCACCCAAATCCAAGAAACTACAAAAGAGTTTTCATAGGTGAAAAATGTAAGAAAATAATTCACCAAACAACCGCAAGTTTCTAAGTTAAAAACAATGGCCTCAAATTTGTAAAAGTAATTATCAGCAAACTTCAAATTTTGTAAAATATTATTATATTTCTATTATTATATTATTTAATATTATATTTAAATAGATTTACTTTAAGGGTGATGTTTAATTTATTATACATATTCTAAAAATTACCAAAAATATAAATAATCATTAAATATAATTTTCCATGTCACATTTAATCATAAGTCATATCATTTAACATGTTATATCACATTTATTTAATGAAAATGATTGTAGAGAATACATTGTCAAAATTACTTTGTAAATAACATTTAGGGAATTCATACTAGAGAAATTGAGTAATAAACACAAAATATTGCAAACCAATCCAAATGATGAATTCCTAACTGAATAGAGAGTTAGTAACATATTACTCTACATCCGAATTTAAAACAACCAAATTACATATATATAAAAATTCTTTAAAACGATTTAAAGTAACGATTCTTTAATTCAAATAGAAGAAAAGGGGTTGCCTGCTTAACTAATTAGGGCACAGAAGAATCATTTTACCTGAGTAGTAATCATGATGAGAAAAGCCGGTAAAAACGGAAGAGATCTCTTATAGTAAAGCTTAATAGCACTAAGTATATGAGTAGCATAAACCGTTCCAGCTCCAGAATTAGCAAAAATCGTGATCATAACATGTTCCTTGACATTAAAAGGACCAGGATTCATGTTAAACTCCCACCTTGACCCTTCCAAGTACTTCTTGTCTGGAAGCACTCTAGCCATCAGATGACCGAGCGGCACGACCGCGATCTGAGCCGAGATTCCGGTTATGGACAATGGCATCCGTCTGTACCAGAAAAACTGGTTTACGAACGATAATATGATACATGCGCCAAGTCCTAAAACCCACATTCTAAAAGTGAGAACCGGTAACGTTGGATCGTCGGTTTTTGGGACGGTTAACTCAACTTCTTGCACCACGCATTGGTCTAACTCATCGACGACTTCTTCTGTTTTCATGGCTGCTGTCAAGGGCTTTACAGTCTCCGCCATTGGAAAAGATTGGAAAGCTGTTTTTGGACAGATAAGGAGTATCGTGGGAGGTGTGGTGAATCTTATATAAGGTTAAAGGTGAAAAAAAAAAAGATTTAGATGATTAGGCGAAGAATATTCTCGTTATAATCTTTCTAGTAATCACATCTTTATCCGTAAAATTCGATGTACTAGTTTTAAGATTAATTAACAGATATACCTTAATCTTAACATCCAAAATATTTAAACAGAATTAAGTATGAATCATCTAAAAGCAAATCATCGAAATAAATGATTTCTCTTGAGTACTACTAAAGTTGAACCAGTCAAACGTAGTAGCTTTCGTTAGATATTTGGTGGTTGGGTTTCTCGTAATTTTTAGATACTTACACATTTTTTTTTTGAAACACAACTTCCATTAACTTAAACTCAAAAGTTACATAGTAAACTAGATATTTACACATATTAAGAATTTTTTGGAGAGAAACGAAACTCCCCTTGAAATGCTATTAATTTGTTACCCTAAGAAAAAAATATTAAAATTTTGTTGGATTGTAAACAATAATAATTGATTTTTAATCAATGACTGATTTTAATTTCCATTAAAATTTGCATAAATTACTATAAAAAGTCATAGCATAATTATATTAAAGACTAAGTTTATATAAACTTTAGTTTTTTGAACCAAAGTTTAAGCAAAAAAAAAGGAATAAAAAATGAATCCATCTCTTTGCCGAAAATTCAATTATTATAAGAATATACCCAACTATTTAAAAACTTAAATGGGTATGTTAATATTGTAATAATAATATTTTGGATTTAAAAAAATTATTGAATTAAATTTTAGTTGATAACAAAAATCTAACTAATTATGTAATGACATTTGGTAAGTTGGTTTCTAATGAAGTTGTTACAATATATTTGTGAACATACTTTTGACTTTCTCTTTTTTTGTCATTTTTCATTTTGAAAAAAAAGTTAAGATACTATATCTAATCTACCGTAGGACATGCTCTAAATAACCCCTCTCAACACGGATTGAATTCGAGTAATGGCCAACTCGATCGTTAGTAAAAAGATAGTAATAATAAAATAAAATGAAACTTTAGCTTTTGAACATGTGATCATAAATATCAACTTTTTAAAAACAAAAGACTATATCATTCCCACACACAAAACGAAACTAAAATGTTTCCTACAGTGCCGGCCTCGGAAGGATCCAAAGGAAGCTTGTGATTCCGGCGGCTAAAAATTTATAAATATTTTGCGGCCAATATTTCTCTAGAGGTTACACTTGGTCCAGCGAAAGAGCTCCGTCTCTTGTATATTTTGCACATTTTGTCTCCAAGCTTTATGCGCCAAATAGAAATTGGCACATATTCAATACCTAAAATTTTCAGAAGATTTTGAATCCATCAAATCTTTATCTTTTCTATCCAAAATTTGGATATGCATAAAATAAAAAGCAGATAGATGATCTATCAGAAAATAAAATGATTCGTGATATCGTGTGATTGAGATCAAAACACGGGAAAATATTATATGGTAATTGTAGAGTCAATAAATAAGATTTTGAGCATCCGAAAATTAACGTATCACTCATCATACAAATGGGGCCATGAACTAACTGAGCGTGTGGGACGCAGACGAGCATTACAAATAGTATTAGAGTTCGTTAGCCATTTCAGTTCTGATCCGAGAGACATTTTGAGATTTGTTGTGATGTATGATTTTACATACAACATTATTTAACACATTTTCAAAGTCTGCCACCGCTATTGTGTGGGTTATACTACATTATCCTAGGTCTGGATATCAAAAAAAAGTTTATTATTTGGATCTAGATTTGCAGTATCTAGTATATATACTTTAAATACCCTTATACCCGTATATATACTTTAAATACCCTTATACCCGGATTCATGTTTGGATTCAGATACCCCAAGTATCCGAATTTCTGGAATATATCTGAATAGATAAAGACAGAATCTCGAATCCTAGATATTGTCAACCGTTGGCCAAAGCAGTTTTCTGGTTACTTGTCAAAAAGTTAAATAGTTTTTGTGGGCTTTGTCTAGACCTGATATTTAGGTTTAGGCTTTTAATAAATTTTATCAATTGGGCCGTCTTTATTTTCCGGATATAATGTGAAGGAGCTGAATACTAAAGTTTTGGACCGCTTTGCTATATCATCTATGTTAATAAAGATTAGTAAACTCTTATTCAAACTGAATTTAATCTGTTTCGATAAATAAACGAAAATGTCTATAATATTTAATGTTATGACTCAGATCATTTTTTATAATAAAAAAACAATTAGATAGTTTCATTTCATCGTATGTGCAAAAGATTCCCAATTGTCATCCCCACATGCCACAGGCGCACAAACTAACCAACCAAAGTATATACATTGACTTTTTCTTTTGATTTTGCTTTTTCTGCAATTTTGTACGGTAAAATATATGTAGGTCCACCAATTATCAGATTCAGATGGGACCCACAAATGATCAGAAGAAAGACAGTTGTTACGGTAATGGTTGAGGTTTTATAGGGAGGAGAAGTGTTTAGGACAACTAGTTCGTGCCCACACGGTGTCAGTGGTGGTCCTCACCATTAGAAGGACCAGTGTCCAGTCCATAAGGGATGTGACCATTTCTCTCACTTTTTGTTCTTTTGATCATATGAGGAAATTCCTTTTTTAATAATGAAAACAAAAACATGATCTTAAAGAATGTTTGTTTACATTTACAACCAAGTTTTTTGTGTGTTCGATAGTGTCAATCTAAATCAAGAGATTAGATGGGTGGTTTTAAGAATATATCTCGTACATTAGAGCATCATTATAGGGGTCCCTTAATTTGGGGCCCTTAAGTTTTTTTTTTTTTTTTTTTTTCTTTGTTCAGGAAAAGCTAAGGGACAGCCCTTAGATAAGGGTTTTTCCCAAGTTTTCTCCTTGGTCTCCGTGCGTTCCCTCCTTAAGGGCTCCCTTAAGGAACATTGATATTGATGGTCTCCGTGCGTTCCCTCCTTAAGGGCTTCCTTAGTTCCAATTTCATAATTTTCCAATAATCCTCCATATAAAATGAACACTTCGAGTCCTGGCCCAATACGATAAAGCAACCAGGGTTCGAGTCCTGGCCACTGGGGAATTAACATTTCGGCATCGCCAGGGACAGGGGACCGACACGTGGCAACACGTGACTAGTCTGGACCACTTCTGTGGGGTCAGGATACCCCTGTATAATTCCAAAAATAATTCATTCAAAAAAAAAAAAAAAGAACTCTTCTGTTCTTCTCTATCGATCAGCTGTCGATTTTAAAATAATTCTAGAACATATCTGTCTTGAGTTCTTAAGTCGAGGTATGTCATAATTAACTCTTACCGTCGCAAGTGCATAACATATAGTGGTCCTTCCACGTACTCTTTCACTTTTCATGCATGGACCAAACCCTAGCTGGCTTTTCTCTTCTCCAATTAATTTCCTTAATTTCAACAACTGTCTAGGGTTTTTGTCTATTTGTCCATCGCCAGAGAAGATGCCATCATTTTTTCTCAGCATTAATCGAGAAAGTAAAAAAAAAAAAAATCAAGACACCATAACTCGTTAATCAATTTTTTTTTTGTCTAGTTGTCTTAGATTTTGAGTGATGTCTTAACAAGTTGAATAAAACCTAACTTCCATCAATGCCAAAAAAAAAACTCCTATCCGTTTGTCTTGAGTATTGACTAGTGTCTTGCCATTTTGAATTCCAGCCAAACTTCCATCAATGCGAAAAACTTCAATCCAAACCTACTTCCAGCGTAGAAAATGGATTGATCGAAAAGCGGTCAGTTCGTATTGGGATTGGGATGCTTATCCATAAGGTTGAATTAATATTTTATTATAGATTTTCAGTTTAAAATATATTTGTAATTAGTAGATTGATCTAAAGCTTTTATATATTAAATCAAATTCTTTTCCATTTTCGAAACAGAACATATATTTTTCGCACAATCTTTCAGATAATAATTTTTCCCATGAATTTTGACAGATTTTAGTTTGAATTAGATGAACTGGACTAGCTTTTAGATCAACCCAATTTAAGATCAAATTAATTAGGTGAAATCAAGATAACGATAACATGCAACGTAGTTGCTCTTAGTACTTTATGACTCCCTTTCTTTCTTTCTAAAAAGAATGTCACTTTAATATTTTTTTTGTTACAAAAAATGTTATTTTAAAATTTTAATGTAATTTTTAATTTAATATTATTTATAAATGTATTGATTTTACAAATAATTTTATTTATATAATTGAATAAGTGTAATTAAGAAAAATTATAAATATATTTCAGTTATTTTTTTAATAGGTGTGAAATGTCAAAGTCACATTCTCTATGAAACTAAAGGCGTAATATAGTATAACGATAGCGATAAACCACAATCACATGAAGCGGCTAGAACTACACTTTCTATCAAAAAGGAGTCAAAATATATTAAACGCTGATCCAATTTACTTTGATTTATTCACAGTTGTCAACGTGGTCGACGATTTTTCTTTTTTCTTTTTATCATTTGTTTTGGCCAAACTGCTTTCCCAATTGCTACATATAGTCATTGCTTTATCCTCTATGACATCTACTCTTTAACAAACAACTTAAAGTCTTACTTATCGTTATCGTAAAATTGATGGGCGGCATAACTATCATCAACATAGAAATTAATGAATGTCCATGTTACATCTCCCAAACTCTAAAGTCAACTTTGACTAAATAATTCACATATCCCGACAGCCAAATACGCGTATGTATAAAGTGCTTACGTGTCGTCAATCTCCCTTCAAGAATGGCTAGATGCTACGGTCCATTGTAATTGTGCTATCTAAGAGGACAATTATCCCCGTTTCTTAACAGAGTTCTTGCACTATTTGCGAATCCCATTAACAAGTAGAGTTCATGAACAATGCAAAAAACAATTCCAAAAACTATAAAATAAAAATCGATTTTGGAAGGTTTCTTGCATTATTCACAGACCCCACTGACACGTGGCGGTCCGTGATTGATGCGTTTATTTTTTTTGTAAATCAAAGAAAAAATATTTTTTAAAAAAACTTTCTAAGAGTTTTAGGGATAATCGTGATCTAATGGGTCCAATCTATGTTGAATGAATCCGTACAAGAGAAAAATTAAGTTGCTATTTTTCTGAGGCTATATCACAAGCAAAGTAGTGAACACGTCGGTAGGTTTTAACCACGCGTAGAATGAACACAATACGCATGCGCCTATGAATTAATATAACAGGCATTGTAATTTTGTACGTAAACAGTAATTATGCAATGTAATTGATCAATACACGTTACACCCTACTCTGTTCGTATTGCTACAGTTTCTAGAATTACCCTGAACTTAGATTAATGTATAATCGTTATAAATTTGTTAAATAACAACGGTCATTTATAAATTTCACTCTGCATGAAGTTGTAGACTTGTAGTTGTAATGAAATTAGTTTTAATCCTCTTTTGAACCTAAAACTTTGTTTTAAAAATTTATTAAATAACAACGATCATTTATAAATTTCACACTCTGCATGAAGTTGTAGTTGTAATGAAATTAATTTTAATCCCTTTTGGAACCTAAAACTTTGTTTTGCGAGTTCTATGATTATTTCTGAAACTTCTTTAAACGTTTTGGCTATCTTTGGCGACTTAGATTTTGATTGCCAAAAAATTTTGTTTACACAAAAAAAGGAATTTTGTATCATTTCATTTATTATTACTAATGATATTTACATTTTTATCAAAAAAAAATAGATGGTATTTATATATTTTATTAATTTAAGTGAAAACCTAAATATCATCCAATTTACATATTCCCTCAGTTTCATTAGCTTATTAACAAATCTTCTGGCCAAGGGTACTAGCATGACATGCTAAATATTTGTTATTACTAAGGTTACTTTTTGCCAAAAAAAACTACATTGTAGTTTATAAATACTAATCAGATTTCTTAGCAATTATCTCTAAATTATTTAGAATAATTTTTTTTGTCATCGAATAATCTTCTCGAGTCAGCAAGAATATATTTTTTGTTTAATTATCTCATTAGATTAATAACTAGAATCATTAATCTAATGAGATATTTAAACATTGCTTTAATATTTTATTAGTTTTATTGAATATGTCTACAAAGTAAATTACGGCTAATCACTCTATTATTTTATTTAAAACATTTTAAAGACCGAAAGAAATTCTATTATTTTATTTAAAATATTTTAAAGACCGAAAGAAAGATATTAAAAGAAATTTTATCAAATAATAAAAGTTAAAAATCTCTATTTATATTAAAACGAATAATGAGGGTATCAAACAACTGGAAATTGAGTTTTTAATGTGACAGTTAATTAAAATCAATGATTAATAATATGAATCTGATAAAAGACAAAGCGAATATTAGTTTAGTGAAATATTAATTTATTAATAAATTAATCATATTGAAAACCAATTTTTAAATTATTAAGTTATTAATTTTGAGTGTAACTTTTAGAGGTTAAATTATTTCATTAATATCTCATGAAAATACTGCATTCTATATATGTTATAAATAGTCGTGTAGCTGTATTTAAAAAATAAACATTAGTTAAAATTTAAATATTGGAAGTCTTAGTGTAAAATATGATAACAAAATCTAGTTACAATAGTTAAATGATTTAACTTAAATCTTAAGATAAACAGGTGATTTGTAATTTTGGACAAAACTGTTATTTTTAACTGAGAGATAAAATAGTACTATTGGGTTGGTTAATCCATATAATAAATTCCGTAAATTCAACAGATGACATCAACTATTGTTACATCACATTATACTCCGAGGATGTGTTACAGTGTACTTTCTCTGTTACAATTTATTTGATTGTTAAAAAATATGTTTTTATTATTAAATAAGTGATATTTTTACTATGTATATAAAAATTTAATATCATTTAATATTTGTGAGTAATTATAGAATATTACATTTTTGTTGGTAAAGTTAATTTTAACCAAAAAAATGTTATAAAATTGTCATCTTCTTCGTTTGTGTGCATTAATCTTAAATATCAAGTCAAATGAAAAGTATAACATAGTAACCCACAACCGTTGAAGAATGAAAAAAAAAAGTCAAACTCACATCTAAATGATTAGATCCAAACTCACATCCAATTAATTAATCCTCCTAACCACGGGTGATCACAAAAAGATCTAAAAATGATAAATGAGTATGTCAAATTTATTACAACTAAACTTGCTCGTGTGGGTTAATAGATTAATTTACCGAAACAAATAAGAAAAAGTTTAAATAAGGCAAAAGCAAACGGTCGGTGACACACAAAGATTCGTGTCCTTTTCAGAAAACTCTATTCTTCTTCTTCTTCTTCTTCCCAACTGTCTCTTTGATTCACAACTTTCAATACAATCCTTCCTTTTAAACTAAATAATAATAATTCTTCTTTTTTAAGTCCTTTTATTTGGTCTCGTCATCGTAGAGAGACTTCACATAGTTTAGCTGAATGGTCTCTGTGTCTAGTCTCTCCACCACTGCTTCTTCGCCGGGATATGTTTGTTCCCATTTCGAAGAAACCAAGTGAATACAAACCAACCCACGTATGCAGGTTTATGTATTTAGTTTGTTTAGATTTCTTGTGATCAGTGATGTTTAACTCTTTGAACTCAGTTTCTCGAACTTTGTGATTGCTTATTTTGTAAACTTCTTTTTAATATATAGTATTATATTACTTTCTAAATTGTTATAAATAAAAGCCATTGTATGTTGCTTGGTTGGAAGCAAAACTGACAGTTGTGGTCCTTGTGGACATTCCTCTTTTGAGAGAAGAAAAGAAAAAAGAAAAAACTTAAAAGCAGCATTGTTCTTTAAGCTTGGTTTGAACAACGCTCAAGAAACAATGTATTGCTTGTCTCAAGAGGAAGATTTGCAGTTCTTCGATGCATCATCTCAAAGTGGTTTTGATTTTGATCCTGGAAGTGTTGTGGAGCGGAGGAGGAAGTTCTTGAAGTGGATGGGACTCGAACAAGTTCTTGTTGAATCTGGTTTCCTTGGAGATTACGTTGAAGCTGCTGAGCAGAGATCTGGAGGATGCAGCTTCTCTTCTAGTCAGGTATCCTCCTCTGGTTCTGGTTCAAACGTAGAAGTTTCAGAGGAATTGTCTCTGGGATGCGATGTAACGAGAAGGCAAAGCTCTTCAATGGCATCATGTTCTGATTCCAGATGCTGCCAGGTGAAGAAGGAAACAGAGAAGCAGAGTAACATCACCTTTCCTTTCACTAGTTCCAAGAAAGGATGGTTAACTAGGCTGCTCTCTATGGGATGTTCCACGGATACAAAGATCCAATCCGGTGTGCTTTCAAGAGTTAAGGTCAAGCATTACAAGAAACAGACCAAGGAGCTTTCAGCTCTTTATCATGGTCAAGACATTAAAGCACACAAGGGTTCCATTTCAGCTATGAAGTTTAGCTGCGATGGGAAGTATCTTGCAAGCTCTGGTGAAGATGGGATCGTACGCGTGTGGGAAGTCACTGAGGAGAAGAGATCTACACTACCAAGGGACTACCTTAACCCTTCATGTATGTACTTTGAGGTAAACAATCATTCCCAGTTGCAACCGAACAAGACCATAGAAAAATTCAAGAAAACATCTGATTCAGCCTGTGTTGTCTTCCCTCCTAAAGCTTTCCGGATAATGGAGAAACCTTTACATGAGTTCCACGGCCACACGGGTGGAGTCTTGGACATCTCATGGTCAAAGGATAATGTAAGGTTTCAAAATCTTTGCAACCGTTGCTTTTAATGCAAGTAACAAAAGAAAAAAACTGAAGGCATGTGTTGTGTAATTTCTTTGTGTAGTATCTTCTCTCAGCTTCAATGGATAAAACTGTTCGGCTATGGAAAGTTGGTAGCAATGCTTGTCTTGGAGTCTTCACTCACAATAGTTATGGTATGTGGTTACCTTTTATACATGTTAGTTACTACTTTGATCTAACATTATCTTTCTTTGTTTTTTGTTTTTTTGCAGTAACTTGTGTTCAGTTCAACCCGGTGAATGAGAACTACTTCATGAGTGGTTCAGTTGATGGAAAAGTTAGAATCTGGAACATTTCTGGTTGCAATGTTGTTGATTGGGCCGATGTCAAAGACATTATATCTGCTGTGTGTTATCGTCCAGATGGAGAGGGAGGAGTTGTTGGTTCTCTTACAGGAAGTTGCAGATTCTTTAACATGTCTGGAGAGTACTTAGAGATGGAATCTCAGATACATTTTCATAACAAAAAGATGTCTTCAAATAAACGGATCACTGGTTTCCAGGTAATGATAATCACTCTTTGTTTACTTCCCTTGCCATTGTGAGATGTTAACAAACATTCATGTCTTCCAGTTTTTACCTCAAGACCCGAGCAAGGTCCTGGTTGTTTCCGCAGATTCCAAAGTTAGAATTCTTCAAAGCAATGATGTTGTTAGAAGATACATAGGTATGTTGTTGTTATTGTTTTTTATCAACTACAATATGTTTAAACCAAGTTATGGTTTACATGGAAAAACACTCTGGTACTAGCTTTTTTTGCTAGTGGTTTTATGTTATGTATTTTTAACTTTCATTTTTCTTTTGCATACCTCTATGGTTGTTTCTAAACTAGACTCATCTCTATTTCTTGTTTTTGCCTCACGTCAGGGTTTCCTAAGTCTGATGGAAAGTACATTGTTTCAGCTTGTGAGGACTCCAATGTATATATTTGGAGCAATGGGGAGGAACCAGATTCTTCTTCTTCTTCTTCTTCTCAAGCCAAAAGGATTAGATCTTTTGAACGTTTCTCCACTAATGCATCCGTGGCAGCAACCTGGTGTGGATTCTCAGATCACAACAGAACTATCCCGTTTAGTACACCACCTTGCTTAGCTCTCAAGGAAGGTGGATCACTTCCCAAGGGAAACGCGACGTGGCCAGAGGAAAACCTACCCACAAATCCTCTTTCGTCGATGACTGCATCTCACTACAAGTTTCTTAAGTCCTCATACCAGAGAGCAACTAGTAACTCTCTAGCTTGGGGTATGGTCATTGTCACAGGTGGTTGGGACGGGAGGATCAGAACATTTCAGAACTACGGCTTGCCTGTGACCGTAACTTGAAGGTCTCATATAGTTCCTTTCTTGATAGGCACTAAGGCACAAGCACATGGTTCTGGCCGATCTTTGAAGCTATGGCAGGTCCAAAGAGAAACACCAGATCCGTTTCTGCTATTGTTCAATAGTAAAAAAGGAGATCAAAATGCTACTTTAGTCGTAAAGATTATGACCTTGTAGAAAAAATATCAAGAAGGGTCAGTGAGAGACTTCATTGGTTCATGTAGACGCAGAAGGAACAGATGTTTCTTTCTTTCTTTTTTTGGGCAGAAAGTGTCGGTTGGAGATAGTTTCAAAAGAGTACGGATTTGTCTGAAAATCCTTGACATGGGGATTGTGGGGTCCCCAAGGAAGAGGCAAGTGATCAAGGAGAAGGAGGGAGTGGTTGTAGCTGTAGGAGAAAAATATTTTAGAACAAAGAAAAAAGTTTCTAACCTAGTGAAAGGTTTTGTCATGTTTATTCGTTCGTTGTTTGAAACGGTGTCGTTTTAATGAATTATATCAGCTTAATATGAATCTTTCCACTTATGTATATGATGAGAGGAAACAATAATCAATTGAGTTTATGTGACCAATCACTAATCCATGCATTTTTATTATTGATTGACTTTATATAATAAATAATATTTTTTCAAAAATAATATTAAAACTTTTAACTAAAACTACTTACATATAGAATCAGAGCTAGGAAGTATTTCCTTAACTCGTCCCTTCTGAAACTAACAAATTTTGATAATCGGTTATGTAAACCGGAGACGAAGACAGACGACTCAAGAAAAATCTTAACTGAATTGTAATAAAATTGGTCATTGCGTTATTCCATTATAGTGGTGGGGTGTATAGCTGAATCATGGTGTAGTAAACTGGCCAAATAATTGATCAATCAAAGTACATAAATCATTTTATTATATACATTTTAATTGCGCATTTATGTTTTTGTTGAATATAAGCAGATAATAAAATGTTAATAACACGAGCGCATCTGGTGTAGTGGTATCATAGTACCCTCCCACGGTACTGACCAGGGTTCGATTCCCTGGATGCGCATTTTGTTTTTCAGTATGTTCTGCATTTAAGTTTTATGTTTTGTTTCCTGGCATAAGCATCAGATAGTTATTAGTTATTACGATCGCGATGTTTCTCCAGTTTACTGTCAGTACATATATATATATATTTGAACTCTCATCAGTAAATAAATTAGTGTATGGAATTTGGTAAAACGTCCAACTAATTGGTTACAAATCATCATAGATATTCGAGTGTACGAACCACTAAACCAACTCTAAACACTAAACATTTACAAATAAGTAATCTCTGAGGGAAATACTGAGCCAACAGATTCTAAATCTCCGGAGACTAAGCTCCATAAAGGAGAAACGAGGTCCCAATCATACGTGAAAACTAACTAGAAACACATGAAACACCACATTACTATCCGCTAGACATAAAGCCCAATCTTCAAATCGGAGCACACACTGCATGAACCTCAAACCCAAAAAACAACCCATAACATCAAAACTAGAAATAAACTTGAGGGAAAAATCATCCTACCACTATACTGGCGAACTGAAAAAGACCAAATCTAATTATATTGCTACAACAGTAGACTTCAAAGGCTTTGAGCCATGTGAAACCAGAACCAATCAACACGAGAAATGAACTGACTTCTCCTACAGAGAAGAAGCAAGGACCACACAGACAAATGGTTGCTCTCTGCAACTAGATCAAAGATGTAATGGAAGAATAAGGAGAATCAAATCACAGGTAACAAATTGAACACAGATCTCCCAACAAAACTGAAAAAAAACGAAAAGCAGTAGAAAGAAAGTAAATTATTTAAGAGAAAGAGACTTCCAGCGAAAACAATGACAAATAATCAAAATATCAGCGAAAGGAAACAGTTTCCATACTTTAAACAAATTGTTTAGATCTTACACGATAAAAATAAACAGATAGAAAAATACTGAACAACCAGGAACTATGCATTACCATTCCTTACGTTCAAATCCAAAGCAGTTATAAAGAAAAACAAAAGAAATTCAATTCCAAAAGCATTAACAAAATAAAGCTAAGGAAACCCTACCAAGAAAAATGTAGTTCCATATTCATTATTACTTATATGAACGATAGATAATAAACAAAAAGACAAAAACAACCTAAGCTTTTCTTCAATTCTTCTTGACTTTTGCTTCAGATTCTTTCTCTCTTCTCCCTAGTGTTGATGCTTCATCTCGTTGAGATTTTGTTCAAGCTTTGCGGTAACTAGGTCATCCTCGTTTTTGCTAAGGAATTTGTCCACCTGAGATGCAGCTTGACGTCCTTCTGAGATGGCCCATACCACCAAAGACTGGCCTCTCCTACAATCACCCGCTGCAAAAACACCTTCTACAGTTGTGGAGAACCTGCCATACTCCGCCTTAAAGTTCGACCTGTTGTCGCATTCTAGTCCTAGCTTCTCAGCAAGTGTCTGCAAAAAACAAGCCAAAGGTTTCAATTTCCAATCATCATAGCCAAGAATGTAGAGAGATAAAAGGGTACACAATGGGATCACTTACTGGCTCAGGTCCAAGGAATCCCATGGCCAAGAAAACAAGATCCGCTTCAATTATTTCCTCAGAGCCTTCTATCTCCTTGAACTGGAACCTTCCGGATTCATCCTTCTCCCAACTCACACGCACAATTTCAAGCCCTTTCAGGTTTCCATTGTCATCTCCTATGAACCGCTTGGTCAAGACTTCATAGGTTCTAGGATCTTTACCAAATTTGGTGGCTGCTTCTTGATGTCCGTAGTCAATACGGAACACACGAGGCCACTGTTTTCACAATAATACAAAATAATTGGTCAATGGTTCTTTAATCTAAGTTTGCATAAATCTGATTGTGTAGGATAATAAGAAACAAACCTGTGGCCAAGGGTTTCCAGGAGCTCTCGTTGAAGGTGGCTGAGGAAGAAGCTCTAGGTTTACAATGTTGGTGCAACCATGGCGGATAGATGTTCCAATACAATCCGTGCCGGTATCACCTCCACCAATAACAACCACCTTCTTACCCTTGGCAGAAATGTAATTGCCATCTTGAAGATTGCTATCAAGCAAACTCTTGGTGTTTGCACGAAGAAACTCCATAGCAAAATGAACACCAGAGAGATCACGACCAGGCACTGGAAGATCTCTGTAAAAATAACACAGCAATTTCTCAGTTGAATCATTATAAACCTTCTCAAATTCTAGTAATGAGAATTTACTATTGTTTAGTACCAGTTACCTTGGTTTTGTGGAACCAACAGCAAGAATAATTGCATCATTCTCCTCCTTAAGTCCATCTAGAGAGTAAGACGGGTCTTTTCCAATGTTAGCATTGACGACAAAGTTGATACCTTCTTTGGTCATAAGATCAACCCGGCGTTGAACAATGTCAATTTTGTCGGTCTTCATGTTTGGGACTCCATACATCATAAGCCCACCAATTCTATCAGCACGCTCATACACCGTTACCGAGTGACCCATTTTGTTCAGCTGGTCAGCAGCAGCAAGTCCAGCTGGCCCACTTCCAATAATGGCAACTTTTTTCCTGCAAACGCATTAAACAAGGCATGTTAATCCACCAAATGTAAACTATCAAACCAAAAGACTTGTAACAGTGGGAAATAAGATAGCAAAAGTATACCCTGTTCTCGTGAGAGGAGGCCTTGGTACCATCCACCCTTCCTCAAAGGCTTTATCTATAATGGCACACTCGATACTTTTGATAGAAACGGGGTTCTCAATTATACCAAGAACACATGAACCTTCACATGGTGCAGGGCATACTCTCCCAGTAAATTCTGGGAAGTTATTCGTCTCAAGTAGACGATTCAATGCCTCTTGCCATCTGTTCTGGTAAACAAGTTCATTGAACTCAGGGATCTTATTACCTAAGGGACACCCAGAGTTTTCCTGTAATTAAAAAAAAAAAGAACAGGTTAATCTTATCATTTATGCAGTAGCAATGTTCATGGAAAGAACAATAGAAAGGCAATTTAACATCTGAGATATATATATATATATATATATATATATATATACCTGGTGGCAGAATGGAGTTCCACAATCCATGCAACGAGCAGACTGAGTCTTGAGAAGCGGTCCAGGTTTTGATTCCTCCATGACTTCGTTCCAGTCATTAAGACGAACACTGGGATCTCTGTACTTCACTCCCTCACGCTCATAAGCAATGAAACCACGATGTTTAACAGCATCATCTACTAGAGAAGGTTTCTTTGGAGCTTCAGTGGCCACTCCGTTTCCGGACATCTCCTCTTTTGAAGAGGCAGCTGCCATGTTCTTCAGCTCGACAAAGGCGTCTTTCTCCTCAAGTTCCTTTTCTTCCATCTCTTCAGCTTCTTCAGAAGCACGCTCAATCGCTTGCTTGGAGACCTCCTCATGTTTCATAGCTGATAAAACACGTTTGTAATCTCTAGGGAAAACCTTGATAAACTTGGGCAGCAAATTCTCAAAGTCTGCAAGAACTTCTTGTGCAAGTTGGCTGTTTGTGTGTCGTTGATGCTGCTGGATCATCATTTTAAGCGTCATTTTGTCCTCGTCATCTTCAACTTTATCCAGATCAACCAGTTCAAGGTTGCACCTTGTGTGAAACTTTCCATCCATGTCAAGGACATAAGCAATACCACCACTCATACCAGCAGCAAAGTTTCTACCAGTCTTTCCAAGCACAACAACTGTACCACCAGTCATATACTCACAACCGTGATCACCAACACCTTCCACAACAGCTTTGGCACCAGAATTACGAACAGAGAATCTCTCAGCCGCCATCCCATTAAAGTAGGCTTCACCACTAGTGGCCCCATAAAGTGCTACGTTACCAATAACAATATTCTCTTTTGGATCAAAGCTGCTTCCTTTAGGAGGGTAGACAACAACTTTACCTCCGGAGAGACCTTTTCCAACATAGTCGTTGCTATCACCCTCAAGTTCTAGCGTAATACCAGGACACAAGAAAGCTCCAAGACTCTGCCCAGCACTTCCTGAGAACTTGATGTGAATTGTATCCTTTGGTAGCCCAGCCAAGTGGTAGCGTTTGGTAACCTCATGGCTCAGCATTGTCCCAACAGCACGGTTAACGTTGCAGATAGGAGTTTCAATGTACACCGGAAGAGATTTCTCTAGAGCAGATTTAGACAATGCAATCAGCTCTTGATCCAAAGCCATGTCTAGGCCGTGATCTTGTTTCTGGACACAGTACTGAGCAGCACCAGGACGAATCTCAGCAGCGGGTCTGAGCAGAAGAGAGAGATCAATGTTCTTCAGCTTATCGTTGTTCTTGACAACTTCCCTGTCAAGTTCAAGCATATCTGCACGTCCAATCATTTCTGTTAGAGTTCGGAAACCAAGACCAGACATGATCTCTCTAACTTCCTCAGCAAGCATAAAGAAGAAGTTGATAACATGCTCAGGCTCCCCAGCAAACTTCTCACGGAGAACTGGATCTTGAGTAGCAATCCCTACAGGGCAGGTGTTCTTGTGGCACTTCCTCATCATGATACACCCGAGTGTAATAAGAGGCGCAGTACTAAACCCAAACTCTTCTGCACCAAGAAGAGCAGCAACCGCAACATCTCTCCCAGTTTTCAGCTGCCCATCTGTCTGAAGAACAGTACGGCCACGAAGGTCATTAGCAACAAGCGTTTGGTGCGTCTCTGCTAGACCAAGTTCCCACGGAAGACCAGCATTTTTAATACCAGTCCAACGAGAGGCACCAGTACCACCATCATGACCTGCTATCAGAACATGGTCAGCGTGACCCTTCACCACACCACTAGCAATAACTCCAACACCAGCTTCTGATACAAGCTTAACACTAATACGAGCCCCAGGATTGGCATTCTACACGAGAAAGGAAAACAAAAGAATGTTAGCAAAAATCAAACGATTACACAGAGTCAATACTTCGTAACGCAAGTATTCAGAAAGCATAAATGGGAACCTTGAGATCGTGAATTAGCTGGGCAAGATCTTCGATAGAGTAGATGTCATGATGAGGAGGTGGACTAATAAGCCCCACACCAGCGGTGGAATTTCTAGTGATAGCTATGTCTCCTATAACCTTGTGGCCAGGTAGCTCTCCACCTTCTCCAGGTTTGGCTCCCTGTATGACATTAAAGAACACTAGTTAGGAGCTTAAAACACCTATAACTACTTTGAATAAAAAACGTTATCTGCAATGAAAAATTCAAAAATATGTAAAAAATACCTGAGCCATCTTTATCTGCAGCTCGTCAGCGTTAGTAAGATAGTAGCTCGAAACACCAAATCTTCCACTAGCAATCTGTTTGATGGAACTTCTTTTAGGGTTCCTTGAACCATCTGGAAGAGGCTCCATACGGGATGGCAGTTCTCCTCCCTCACCTTAAGCAAATTATAAAATGATGTTATGTTTGGTTTTAAAAACACGAATTAAGGGAAATACAAAACTCATGAAATAAAACATAAATAATACCTGTATTTGACTTTCCTCCAAGTTTGTTCATAGCCATTGCAAGGGTTTGATGTGCCTCAAGTGATATTGATCCATAACTCATAGCGCCAGTGCAGAACCGCTTAACAATTTCACTGGCAGGCTCCACTTCATCTAATGGAATTTTGACATCTGCTTCTTTGAACTTCATGAGCCCACGCAAGTTACTCTGCTTGTTCAACTCATTGATACGCTTTGAGTATTCCTTGTAGGCGGCTACACTGTTAGTCCTTGCTGCCTCTTGCAACTTAGCAATTGCGAGAGGGTCATTAAGATGAATCTCCCCATTTTTCCTCCAGTGATAATTCCCAGGGTTGGAGAGTGCTGAAGCTTCTGCACTTCCGGGGGCATAGGCACGGGCTGGAAAAGCCATTTCATGCAAAAGAAGCGCATCTCGTGCAAGCATCTCAAATGTAGCTCCTTCAACTCTGCTTGGGGTACCAGCAAAACACTTCTCAATTACTTCAGAGGAAAGCCCAAGAGCTTCAAATATTTGAGCACCCTTGTATGAGGCCAGAGTAGAAATTCCCATTTTGGCAAGAACCTTCATCATTCCATAGTTGCTTGCCTTGTAATACTTCTTGACAAGCTCTTCTTTGGAGTGGAATTCCCCGTTAGATTTAGGTGGTATCTTGCCATCAACCTGCAATCTATGGACAGCCTCTACAGCCAAATATGGGCAGATGGCATCAGCTCCAAACCCGACAAGTGTACAGAAATGATGCACTTCACGTGGTTCAGCAGACTCCACTATTAAACCAACTTGAGTGCGTGCAAGGCTCTTAACCAGGTGGTGATGAACGGCACCAACAGCCATGAGAGAGCTCACAGCAACACGCGTTGAAGAGAAAGCTACACATTCAAGACATTTAAAAAGTAAGAACATGATAAGTACAATTCTCTTACAGAAATTAGGGTCAGGGTTTATAAATGATTACCTCGATCAGATAAAACAAGTAATGTGTATCCCTCCTTTATCGCTTCATTTGCTTCAGCACATATTCGGTCTAAGGTCATCTCCAACCCTTTTGTACCTTCTTCTTTCGGATAAGTTATATCAAGCAGTTTAGTCCTCCAGCCTCTGTAATTCATTTTCTTGACAGATTCCATCTCTTCAATGGTCAAAAGAGGACCTTTTAGGGAGAGACGGTGACATTGCTCCTCAGTTGTTTCAGTTAGATCACCTTCTGGGCCGATCATGCACTCCATTGAAGTAACAATCTTTTCACGGATAGGATCGATTGGAGGATTTGTTACTTGAGCAAACATTTGCTTGAAGTACTCAAAGCATAGTTTCTCTCTGTTTGACATAACAGCTAGAGGGGCATCATTCCCCATAGAACCAAGTGCTTCAGTGCCATCTTTAGCCATCGGAAGCAGCAGCATCTCCAAAGCCTCAATGGTATAACTGCATGTATAAGTCATAAGAAAGCGTGAGAAAATATTACGAAGCAACTTATCAATACCCTTTGGAAGAACTAAAACAAACATACCCAAAGGCTTTTAGTGGAGATAGTAAACCATGAATGCCCATGTTCTCCATTGAGTCATCATCATTAGACGCCTAAGATTCAAAAACAAAGGTTAAGTTACCATTAGTAAAGGAACTGAAAGTTTTAGCATTAAGGAATAAGTTTGTGTCAGCTTACCAGTACAGCCCCAGAAATTGGTGGAGCAATCCGTTCAGTCTCCGGAACTGACTTAATGATGTCTTTGAGTTCAATCTTTTGCCTTTCAAGCCATTCTCCATAGGGCCTTGCCTGGGAATACTGTTGCTTCAAGGCATCGTCATCAACAACAATATGCTTCTCAAAGTCAACAAGAAGCATCATTCCTGGGTTAAGTCTTCCTTTCCTCATCACATCTTCAGGTGGGACATCTACCACTCCAACTTCACTAGCCATGATGACCCTTCCACTGTGGGTTATGTAGAACCTACCAGGACGAAGCCCATTACGGTCCAATGTGGCACCCAAGTAGCGGCCATCAGTAACTGCAAAACATTCGATAGAGTTACATCAAATCTGAAGACAACGTGCTAAAAGATTTTGTGAATTCATGTACAACACTAGAATAGTCATTACATGATATGAGAGCAGGTCCATCCCATGGCTCCATTAGCGCAGATAAGTATTCATAGAACGACTTTCTGCTTGGATCAATGTTTTTGTCATTCTGCCATGCTTCAGGAATCATCATCATGACAGCTTCAGGAAGACTTCTGCCAGCTCGGACAAGAAGCTCAAGAACACCATCAAAAGCACCTAGTAAGGTTAACAAGACAATACAGAACATGTGAGAAGACCATGAATTCTAAGCAGAGCTTTGATCTACATGTCAGAAGACCATGACAGTTACCTGAGTCAGAAGAGCTAACATCCACAATAGGTAGAAGCTTCTTCAACTCCTGTTTTGATAGTCCAAGTTCCTTGCACTTGAGAAGACCCTCCCGTGCCCTCATCCTGAGTGGAACAAAAATATCATTAAAGAGTAAATAATTGCAACAGCGTCAATTAATCAGGCACTTGCATACCAGAGAGCATTTTTATCACACAGGCTTGCAAAATATACCAACAACCCTGGTGATAAGCCAAAACTTATCTAGCTATAGCACCAAAACAGTTTTCTCAAAGGCGTTACATGAAAGATTTAACATCTGCTATCTCTTACATACCAGTTCACGTTTCCCCTAAGCGTATTAATCTCTCCGTTGTGCCCCAAAACTCGCATTGGCTGAGCACGATCCCAGCTAGGAAATGTATTGGTAGAGAACCGAGAATGGACCTGAAATTTTACAAAACATAAACCGAGCATAATCAGTAATTAGTTATCAATCAAAGTAAAATGTGTATGTATGCAACTGAAAACTTTACCACTTGGTCATAGACACAACTTCACAGCATCTAGTGGGTGGGTCATGTTCTAATATTGAAGAATTGCTAACTACCTTTACCAACAAAATTTTAGACTTAATCACGGACATTGTGATAATTGAACCTAAGATACATAGCAAGGCAACAGGGGACTCGCAAGACGTATCTGATATACCAACTCACCAGCATCCAAAATTAAAAATACTTATAAAGGGTTTGGAGGAACTTAAGAGTCATTAAACTTGCAATGCCTCAGAAGTCATTCCTCAACTTCGCATCTCCTTGGTTACCCCCGTTGGTTCCCATGCTGTTTGTGGAGCATGGAGTCAGCATAAAATGAAGAGATAGTGAATAGAATATTTATTTACCAGGGCCATGTAGCTCGTAAACCTTTCACTCCCAAGATCCGCATAGTAATAGTCCTTCAGCTGATCAGGCTTCAGTTGTCCTTTGTAGACAACAGTCCTGCACACACCAAAAAAATAAGAGAAACTGATTAGAACTTACACTGCCGAGACAAACATACAACTGAAGTAACTTCATAGTTCATACCTAGAAGACAAAGAGCAAATGTAAAAATCCTTCATGGCACCATGTTCAAGGTTCAAAGCTGCTCGGATAGCAACCATGGAAACTCTTCGAAGGATGTACATCTATCAAACATAAAATTGTAATTAACACAAAGAACAAAAAAAAAATTATATAACAGTAAAAAATACCTGTTGCTCAAAGTCAGCTTGGGATTTAGTTGTAGGAGTGAGGAAAACTTGCTCCATAATCGGCTCTGTCTGCAAAGCAGACTTCCCCAAACCCGAGTTATCAGTAGGAACTGATCTCCATCCAATAACTGAATGCCCAAGTGATTCAGCAACCTGACAACGAAAAGTTTAAAAAATATTCATCCAGCTTCTAACAAAATCTCATGGATAAAAAAAACATGGAAAAAAAAATCAAGAGACAAACCTTGGTGAAAACACTTTTGCTTTCATCTCTCCTGGACTCAGCGGTTGGTAAAAAGAACATACCAACAGCATATTTTCCAGCAGGAGGAAGCACAAAGCCAAGATCTTTAGCAGCCTGATACATCAAATATTTCATATTTATTTCAGAAATTACTATAAAACAAATACTTTGGCTTATATCCAAATCAGATTCTATACAAACCAATTAACTAACAAAAATATTTATTTGGTTAAAAAAAGCAGAAGTAATTGTTTGCATGGATAAAAAATAATAATTCTTGGAGACAAAGGAACACAAACCTCAGCGTAGAACTCATGAGGCATACCAACAAGAATCCCAGCGCCGTCACCAGTGTTGCTCTCACACCCACAAGCGCCTCTATGAGTCATCCTTATCAACATCTCCAATGAATCAGTCACCTAAACATTTAAAATCCAAAGTCAATCAGTTAACATATCACATGAGAAATTTAATTAATTAATTCAGATCATTTATTAAACGGTACCGTTTTACGGCTGGTCTCGCCGGACAACTCCGCGACAAAACCGACTCCACAAGAGTCTTTATCAAAGGAAGGATCGTAGAGACCGAGAGGCTTCTCCGGAACACCGGAAAACGACGATCTCACCACCGTTCTCAGCTTCGGAGACCTTCCGGGACCGTCCGATCTCCACAGCTGAAGCGTCTCGGATCCGGATCTCCTGACCCGATTCCCCATGAAAGGCTTCTCCGGATTCTTGACGGAGCATCGCGCGGTACATGCGCTTCGGCGGCTGACGCCAGACGCGACGGCCAATTGAGAAACGGAGGTGGAGTCTCTCCTCAGGGATCGGGCTGGGAACAAGCGGTTGTTTCGGATCTGCAGAAGGGAGCTTGAAGAAGCTGCCGACATTTTTTTTTTCTCGAGAAATCAACAGTGAGAGTTTTTTTTTAGGGATGGGATTATCAGATTCGTTTTGTTCTTATGAATAAAATATCAGGAAACGATTAGATGTAAGCACACACCAAACGAAACGAAAGAAAAGAGAAGTGAGGAGATAACAACGCTCAGATCAGTCTCTCGGGAGCAAGGCGGCAGAGAGAGAGAGGTGGCGGCTAGGGGGAGAGTTTTTGTGAGTTTGTGCATTGCTTAGGTATTATATTTATAGAGGAGAGAGAGGGTTGAGGGAGAGGATTTGTTCAGCTTTTTTTTGCTTTTGATAATTTTTTAATTTTTCAAAAAAAAATCCAGCATATTTTTTTAATTATTATTATTATGTATGTTTCTTTATTATTTTATATTTGTTACTCTTGCTCTTGCCCATGAAATTTATAGGAGAAAATAATAATGTTAAGTTCCACGATAACCATAGTTATAATAATACATGTAGTCATAATATGTATATTTTTATTTTTGATATTATATTACAAATTCTTTTTTGATAAATTAATTAAATTAAATTAATTTATAGTTAGTTAATTTTTTCAAACATTAGAATTATATTTTTAAATTTGTAACATTTTAAAATATTTTAATTTATATTTCAATTATTTTATTATTTTATTTTATTTAAAAGTCTCTTGATTTTGTAATGAAACTTTATACAATAATTAGATACATAAATTTTGAATAATGTTCATATTAATTGTTTGTTATCGATCTATATATTGAAAATGCATTTTATTAAACTATTGTTCATAAATTTTTTGTTACAATAATATATAATGGTAGTAATTTAATTTTATATAATAAGATTAGAGTAAAATAATTTTTTAATATTTAACATTACAATATTTCCAGACACTCTTGCATATAATAAATACACGCATAATCTAATCTAGAAAGAAGTTGAAAACAATAAGCAATAATGGTATCATATCGAAAAGTTTAAATGTACAAAAAAGAATAATTAAAAATGAAATTATTTTAATAATGGATAATTGCGACATTTCAATATATGTGTGGGTATAGTTCAAAAAATAAAAATATATGTATATATCTATATGTGGGGCTCAGTAGTGAAGGTTACGTGTATGTGGCACGAGACAACCGCTTAATGTGGGTTCCACCGTAGCGGAATACTACCCACGATGGCTGCTTCAGGTCTGAGTTTAGGGTTAATACAAAAATTAATCGGCTACGAGCCTCCGCAAATACGCGGTTAATTTGTTTTTTAACAGCTGCAGATAATGATTGATTTGCAGGGTCAAATATTCACCACCTGATATTTGTTAATTATCTAAATTAATTAATTAACGAGAGATTTATTTGCTATTTTGGTTGGTTCATAGTTAAGCTTCGGTTATAAATGTAAAAAAATAGTAACGGAAAGTTGATCATTGTTCAGTGGTTATGGAACGTGACGCTATTGATGACGAATCATTTGGTTGAATTTGATCCGCACCCAGTTTATTTATTTTAAATTCTGCATGCGGCCAACTGTATAATGTGACTCATACTGGTTTATATATTAACTAACGTTAATTAACTGTTATCAATAATAATAAAAATTAGAAACATTGAGTTTTAGATTTTCCAACTTATTTACTTATTGACTAGCTTATACTGGTGATTTAATTGAGTACTAGACCAAACACCCGATTGATATTCTCAAATTATTAATAACAATTAATTTAGATATTGGTTTAATTAATTAGTTTAGATATTTTGATATTTGATTTTAAATGAATTGACATAATCTGTAAATAAGAAAGAAATATAATGACTAATTATGTAAATAAAAGAAAGTATTTAATCTGTTATCTATGTTTCTAAATAATTCTCATTTATCCTACTATCCTTGTTTCCAAACAAAACCAAAAAGTACTTCAGTTTTAATAATATAGATGTAACTCTGTGTGCGTTTTGCCTGTTTCACTAGTACAAAGCCTAAAAATTTTGTTAGTTCAGTTAAAAAAATCTAAATTTGATACAAAATCTAACATTTTACTAAACAGAAACAAATTGTGTTTTGTCGAATTTAACGGAATGGCTATTTGAACCATTTTAGGTAAGATTATTTGTTATCAGTAAAAAAAAACTATTCTCTTTTTTTTATGTGGATGGCACACGCCAGTACCAAAACGTGCAGAGACCCTTAAAAAATGTTATACATTTGACTTTGAGATCTCATCTGAACAAAACCCGCCCCTAAAAGTATATTGAATTCAGATTAGAAAGAAGAAGAAAAAATAGAAAGGCTAAATTTTGTTTCTGAATAAAACATCATGCACGTAAAAATTATTTAGCATGACACATAAAGTTGTATTTTATATAATTTTTTATCAAATACTGGTGCCACAAAAGAAATCAAGTAATCTACTATTTTGCAAAAATGGTGATCGTTCATAGAATGTGTTGTGTCAATATGAGGATCTGTAAATGAGAAACGATTCAAACCAGAACATTTTAAGGCCTCCAACAAGTTGTCAACTAAATTTATTTATATACCTTATTCAAAAAATATATGCTTGATATTAAATTATACTATATGTTACGTGGAACCGTGTAATTAGAGATACACTTACGATTTTTTTTAGTATTAGTTCAGCTAATAACAAAAACTGTAAGATTTTAATTTGATGGGTTGACTATCAAAATTAAACAAACTGTAAACGTAAAATGCGGCTTTTACCAAGAATGAAATCTCTAGGCATGTTTTCGACAATCAGTTTGAATTGCTTTTCGCTAATTTTAAGCATACTAAAAACCAACTGATTATTAACTTCTTAATACAATAAATAGAATAAGATATTCATACAAACATTAATTTAGACGATAGAATATGAAACACACAAAGTTTTATTTCAATTCTGCCACCAACCACATGTCAATAAAATGTTAGGTAGGTAGAACAAATGGCGAAGCTAAGAAAATGGAGGCTAACACCAAATTAAAAAGGTGACTAGTTGGTATCTAAAAATAGTTAAAATAAGCTTTTAATTAGCATTGTTTTCTATGAGATTCATAAATCATCTCAATATGAGCATATTATTAAATGATTATATCATTCTAAAAAGAGATTTTTTTAATATAATTATGTTGTAGATCACATGCTAAAATCAAGCCTAATTCCTATAATTTGTGCAAAATCGGAGATCTTACAATTTAAAACTAAAAAGCATTTTAATGCAAAATATCTCAAACTGAGTGTTTCAAAAAAAAGTAAAGAACAATTATTTTAATAAGTGAATATCTCCAATGTTAAAATGTTCATCCAAAAACAGTTTAAATATTTCAAATGATATATTTAAGTAAATAGTCTAAATGAGGTATTTTAAAATAAATATATTAAATGAGAAAATTTTAAGTATATATCTCAATATTTGAGTTTTTTTTGTTTACTAATATTTGATATCTCAGAGAAGATGATCTTACTATAACTAAAACTATTTCTAATGTATTTTACTAGTTTTGTTTCTAAAATAGAGAATCTCTATTATAGAGATGGGGTTTGCTTTGATGTATTCTCCTATAATATCAATCTTTAAAATACAAAATAAAATATAAGAAAAAATAGCAATTTCTATTTTAGAGAATAAAATAACAGTAAATTGGAGTAATTTAACTTTGAATACTATTATAGATTCAGAAAAAATAGCAATAAGCTGGAAATGCTCTAATTAACTATCACACTTGGAAAGAGTTGAACTCTGGTCACCAACACCGTAAGTACCTTTCTCAAAAAAAAACAAAAAAAAAAAACACCCAAAGTGCTTATACAAATAAATGCAGTAATATGGCTAACTTGGTCCGGTCGGAGCTGAAAAAAAATTATCCGACAAGCGGTTGAGGAAAGGACCAAAAGGACCAAAGAGGTTAGGCAAAGTAAGTGATGAAGAGAGAGTTCGTAACTAAAACGGCCAGATGGATCTATCGACCTGTCACGGTTATGGGCAAAGATTTTAGAAAGGCAAAATCAAATGTGACCATTCCTAAGATTCTATCCACCTCACCAGTCTTACTCCACTCCACGACAACTTTTATGATGTCACTCTCCCATTTAAATAAATGCTACGCTAACCACGCACAAATTTGGCGGAAAGTAACATTTTAAAAACTAGGAAAGCTGTATATTTGGCAGAAAATAACATTTTTAATTTGGAGAAAGCTTTTGATGAAATTTTTCTTTGTTGGAAAAAGATGTAAAGTGTGTATTATATTTTTAGTTTTTTTTTACCGTACGTATATATCTGGATCATAACTTACCTAATCCTCTAGAGGAATAGTACTGATCCTCTAAAGAAGTAATACTGAGGACAAGTTTTTCTTTAACTTTTTTAATGAAATTTAAGACACATTTTCATCTAAGACCGAACACAAAGCAAATACTTACAATTTTATGGTATTTGTTATTTGACTTGGTTCGTTTATCTAGTTTGATTTAATACTTGTTACTTGAATTGCTTGAATCAAGTATTCGGAAAAAAAAAACAATACTAGCAAGTTATTTGATTTAATTTATTACTTGATTCAGTTTATTACTTACCAAAATCAAATATTTGTTTATAAAATACTTGATTAGTCATAAATATTTCAATAAGATATATACATTAAATATTTTTTAACGAGTAACAAATAATTTTAACAAGTAATAAATACTTCTTATTTCTTGATGAATAATAAGTATTTTGTAAGGAATAACAAAAAAAATTATAACAAGTAATGAATAACAAATTGTGAGACAAGTAACAAGACAATTATATAAAAAATAATAATACTTATTACTTGATTCGAACTTGCAAATAATAAATTTATTGACTTGTTAATTGATTTAACATCACCAAATATTTAATTTTTAAAGCGAATACGAGATAAATAACAAATACAAATCCTAGTTTCATCTTTATTTGGTCAAACAATTGCAACTTAATACGTTTTATGGTTTTTATTTTCAATTTATTGATAATTTTTTGTTTTAAGAAGAAATTATTTATACCGATTGGTAAAAAATTACTTATACTGAATGGTAAAAAATATTTATACTGAACAGTAAAAAACATATTTCAGATATTCTTACAAAAAAAGGAAGAAGTTTTTGTATTGAATTTTTGACCAAAAAACGGTAAATATAAAGTTTACATCCCTTTGAAAGGTACATATGATACTAGTAAAATTATTCATATATGAATTATGCTTTCCGACTCTGACGATCCATTCTATTTTCAAAAGCAGCTGACTTTTTCTTTAAAGGTAAAAGAAACGTGCGTATAGCCGTATATCGATAAGTAAGTGGTTCTATTAGTTTAATCAAAACAAAAGAAAATAGAAAAAGGCAAAAGTTGCAGAACTTTGTTCTTCTTTTTGTAAGGCGACACGAAGCATACAGCTTGGCAACTACACCACAACCTCCGAATTATGTGAGATTAATATAACATTTAATATTTTGTGCTACAGTTTATATGAACTATGTTTATAGTCAATTTTGTTTATTACAAATAATAGTAACACACTATTCATAAACCCCAATTAAAAATCTGGGGGGACAAATTTTTTCTGTTGAACAATTTGAATCGGCTAAGTTTGGACCATGCTCTGGTCCTATATCTCATGTCCAATACTGGCAAGAACGATCCAAAAATCATAAAACAAATAAATTTTTTTAAGCATCACCTTTTCACAATTGTGTCAGAATATTTGATTGATTCACCATAGACGTGACGAAACAATACTCTCACAAATGGGAAATCACGATCCTGAAAATCCAATATTAATTTAATTTATGTTTTCTCTGATCATATTATCAATTTTTGCATACCAATAACAACCCACCACGCAGGAGTGAATCTGATGAGTTGTTCCTTTAAATCTATTGTTTTAGACTTTCAAAGATTCCAGTTCCACTAACAAGAAAGGCCACACGAGCCACACATATGCATCATGATATTTGGCAAGCAGGTGTGCTTAATAAAGTATTCTATTTCTAGTGATGTTTTAAAAAGACTAAAATTGCTTATATTTTTTCAACTTTATCGTGAGAGTAAAAGGCACACTTAGGGTTTGACTGGTGATTAGTGAAGTAACTCAAAGTAATTAAAAAGTAAAAGTGAAAGAAAACTGTTAAAAATAAATCATTAATTTATTTTTCACATATTTTAATCAAAATCTCTCTCAAAAACTGAAAAATTATAGCAAACCAATTTTTCATTTACTATTATTCAATGTGATCGGCTAAAATCCATAATCTTATCTCATATGAACCTGACACATATGTGCATATTCTTTATGCACTCAACCACTAACTTACACCAAATTTTTCAGAATTAGAAATCTTCGAAAACTTAAAATTATTGGAAACTTGTGGTAAAACTTTTCTAACCATGCAACATGGATATATTTCTCATTGTGAGCAACAAAATATGTTTTACGCTGGTGGACAAATCTCAAGAAAATTAGTCAGACTGGATCTCAATCCGTTGAATAACTTTGGATTATCAAAGAAAAAAAAATATTTTTATTATATTAGACAGATCTCTCTTGCTCACAGTTAGTATGGATCCGGATAAGAACTAAGAAGACATATTTACCGAAAAGAAATCATATAAGCTACTTCTATCTTCTCACATTTTGTATGGAGTATTATTTTTATTTTCTTTGCCAACGTATGGAGTATTATTAATTATCGTAGTCTGACTACTCACTTCGCAAAAATAATAAAATAAGCTAGGAACTCAGCAAATTTATAATTTGATTGTAGAGCAAATAGAACTGCTAGCAAGTAGCGACAGAGGTCAGAGGATGCACTACTAAACCATCATGTCATTTTTGTAATATTAATAAGGAAATACATTTCTTAAAAAAAAAAACTTGTTGTTTTCTCTAATTTCGATCATTGACCTGTGAAAAAAACTACAATCAATTCATTCAGCAAGGTTTACAGATTAATTTAAAATTGTCATCGAGCCCAAGGAGTAATAATAAATACGAAAAATGGCAACCACAGAAAACTATGCGTTTGACCGGATTAACGTAATTTATTTTATTTTTGTCAGTTAAAAATAATTAAAAAATGAGTAGTGAAATTACTAGTTTAATGCAGGAGTTCTTAGAAGTACTAAACGGTTGGTTGGGGTTGGCTATTAGAGAGCGTGGAAAGCACTGACGGGTTTGATGTTTTGTTCCGATACAACTTCAAACAGATCAACTGTCATTTTGACGTTATGCAGCGTCTCGTGCCACACAATGTTTATTTTATTTTGTTTTGTTCGTATTCAACACCTTATTAGTATTGTTAGTATTTTATTAGACTAACTAATAATTAATTTTCAATATGTTAATGCTTTTTTTTTGGTGTGGAGCATTATGCATAGAGCAGGTCAGTTGAGAATTGTATCTTTTTCTTTTTGTTAAAAGGTCGGTTGAGAATTATTGAAATACACGAAACAGAAACTCGTCGTCGCTTGAAATACAAGTTTTGAATCCGATAAAAGTTTCATACTACATGTAATGTATGGTCGGCCATACCTTAACAGTACTGTTGTAGTTGACTATTAAAAACTTGAAATATTAATTCACATAATTATAAATTTGTAACAGTATGCAAAAATAATTAAAAACAAAAACAAAAAACAAGATGCATGCAACGACTTGTCGCTGTAACTTTAATGTAGTAAAAGCTTCAGCGTTGCATAGAGATTCAAATGAACTTTCAACTATTTAATTAAATATTTTTATATATATACACTAGCTGATAAAGAAAATGATAAGTGGATTTCTCAACAATTTTTGGAATCTTTCATATAAGAGACCTTTTCCTTTTTCTGTTCTGTAGCTTTCCACTTTTTCATTTTTCTCAATTTTTAATTCTTTGAAATATTCTTTAATATACTCCTTTCGTACCACTTTAAGTGGTGTTTTAGAATTTTTATTTTGTTTCATTTTAAGTGGTGTTCTCTTTATTCTAGATATAATTGAATATCAATTGAATTTTGTGACAAATTATAAAATACTCTCTTTTTTCTTATTGGTTGAACTATTACCATTTAATGATATTTGTATGTAAGTAAGTGAAATTTTATAAAAGTTTATATTTTCTTAATCCATGTACAAAAACCTCAAACACCACTTATATTGAAACTTATATTGAAACAGAGGGAGTATTATTCAATGAAGATGCTCCGAGTTTGCTAATGACCTTTTCGAAATATGGTTTTCTATCATCTTCGTGCTGTTATTGTAGCTGCCTCTCCATACCCTTAATTTGATTAAGAACTTTATGGATAATGAAACACAAACAAAACTTACCAATCATATTACATCATTTTTACTTGTTTAGTGTGGTTCAGTGTACCCAAACACAAATGATACATAAGCATTAGTATTTTATTATTTCTCATCTCTTTTCAATACTTCAGTGTCAAACCAGTGAAGTATTAGTATTACTAGTAAGAAGAAGTGTTTTCATCGATCACGCTAAGAAATAGTAGTGACCCAGTCTGATTCTTCCAGTCTAGTTCATTGCAGATTTGGAGAGGAGGATAAAATGACCCACCTTGTAATACTCTCTCCGTTCCACTAAGATAAATGTTTTAAAAAAAATAATTTGTTTCACAAAGATGTATTTTTATGTTTTCTATACAAAATTGTAAATTTCAATAAAATAAATTGAATTTATTGAAAAACTATTGATTAAAATACATTAGAATTTAATAATTTCTAAAAACGATGTATGATTAATGTATTTTCTTAATATGTGTGAAAATATCAAAACATCTATCTTAATGGAACGGAGGAAGTATAATGTGTTGTTCTTTACCCGCTGCTTTGGAGATCATTTTTTTTTTACTGTTACTGAACATTATTATATACTTGATGAGAACTTCAAATGGGTTATTATAACCTTTAGAGATGTTAACTTATAATTATAGATTAAGCAAACTTGAACGCTTTTTTCTTTGAACTCCTTTCTTCGTTTACAAGTTTTTTTCTACAATAAAAGTTATCGAACATTAGTTATAAAGACAACAAAAGCAAAGAGGTATTTTCTTTAATCACTAAAATTATTTAAGAAGAAGAGTAAATCGAACATTGTTATAAGCTTAAAGACAAGTAGACGACATAAGCAAATTGGCATTTGCATAGCTATATTTATATACAAAAAAAAAAGAAACTAAGGAGAATAGGGACGCGACTTCTCGGAGCAGATTGAGGCCAAGAACCATTTTGTGCGTCCATGTGCCGCTTCACATGTGTGCGGCGTAATCTACATACTGAATCCTTATTTTAATGAATTGTTAGGTTAAGCTAATGATTTTAAACGATCCTACTCTACTAATTAGGTGCTAATAATTAAACATTAGAATCATTATTCTCTATAATTTTTTTGTATATATCTGTCAGTTTCTTTAGAAAGATACTCCCTCCGTTTTGCAAAGAGTGTCGTTTTATAGAAAAATTTTCGTTACAAAATAAGTGTCGTTTTAGGATTTCAATGCATAATTTATTGATTTTATTTTTCAGTTTAATTTTTTATTGGTTGAAATATGATTAAGTGTATGGGCAATGATGTTTTTTCTATAGAAAATATGCAAAATTAAATGTTTTCTTAATCTGTGTGCAAAAAGCTAAAACGACACTTATTATGAAACATATGGAGTATAAGATTCTTGACTCAAATTTTCAAATGATTGTTAGTAGTCCAAGTATTTTGTTAAAGTTAAGTATGAGCTCGATTATCACTTTGTGAATTACAATCTTAGGCTATAGATCAAACATTTTCAACCTCTTTATTTAGGGCTTCTTAAACTTTTCTTGTCCAGTCATGTTCTCACGTTGCATTTCATTTCAAGTCCTTTCTCAATTGTATATGGCGACACCAGAGAAATAACCTTTTCCCACGTTTAGTAAAAGAGGAGGGGTATCGAACCTTGGTCATGTCAGTGTGTCGGGGATAGTGGACACCATGATTTACGAGCCATTTGCAAAATAAAAATATGATCCTATTGGCCTGTAGGCCCTATTATTTTTTGGGAGTGAAGAGAGAAGAGAGGAGAGAGAATAGTCAAATGTGGCCGTTTGGATCGTTGAGGAGTCTTTGTATCAATCAATGGCCACACATTGGAAGAGTCTTTCTCTCCTTTCACAGATTCTAAGGGTCAAAAGCTATCTCTCTAGGGCCCGGTCTTATCATTTTATAACTATATAAAGTGCATTGCTTGGAACCTTATGTGTTCCTTTTTTTTCTTGTCACAGTTCTGTGTCTCTTAGCTATAAACTCTATACACTTAATTTTTCAAATCTATATATACATTATGCTTAATTATTGAGTGAGACGCTACAGTCCATAAGCTAATCTAGAAAAAGTTGTGGTTTCTCCCTTTCTATAGATTTATCACACAATATGTGGTAGGTCAATAGTGTCATATACTAGGTAAAAATTCATGCACAGCAAATAAAATAAAACCGAAAGAACATATTATTTGAAATGCTATGGTTAAGTGATAGAGTGTATTGATACCAATATCGCAACCTTTGTCTTGGATGCCCGATCACAAATCTAAGTTGACAATTTTGCTCTACCGCGAATGATCCGTTGATTATATGTGTGCTTACTTTTCCTATCATCTCCAACTTCATTTTATAATTTATTTAAAATATAGTTTGAAATAAGAAATATCATAATTATATTATATTTTGTACTTCATAATAGAGTAAATATAGATTTACTGCATATATGTAATAATCTTTTATTTTATTTATTATTCTACTTCTGCTCCAAAAATAAAGTAAAATTTGAGTAAACTCAACTCTATTTTATATTTATTTTATTTTAAATAAAAAATTAAATTTTATATTAGATAAAAACAAAAATGAATAAAAATTCAAATAATATGTTTTTAGTTTAATTTTGTAGGTAAGAATGTAGAGCAAAACGATATTCAAGTAATACCATATAAGACCTCTAAAATGACCATCTCTAAAAATAGAATAAAATAAAAAATATTATTTAGTTCTTTAATAAAGAGATAAAAAATATCCATCTCTATTATAGAGGAATAAATGGAAATGAGTTAAAACAATTTTGCTTTTAAATGCTATTATAGAGGTAAGCATATCAATCAATGTGTTTTAACCTTTTTTTGATCTCCAGGAGCATGTTAGGTGCTGAAGAAAAAAAGAAGAAGAGATTCTCCCTTTTGAATAATGATATATGCTTACGGAAAAAGGATAATAAAAGGTGTGAAATAATTTCTATCGTAATATTCGAAGCCTCGTAGATTGGACTTTACTTGCAACAAAAGTTTATGGAAACTTGAAAAAGAAATTAGACTGAAATAAAACTCTCAAAACATATCATTTACAAACAAAATTACTTATTGGGGTTTGGTGACAGAGCAGTTACAAAACACCCATTAATAAATCTTCAAACTGAAATGTATGGTATTAAAATGGGAAACGAAGTGCGTGAGTAACCTCGGCTTCTTCAGTGTGTTCTTTTCTGAATTGGATGCAACTTTGGAGATTTACAGTGGAAGAGCAACTAATCGAATAGAGGATCAACTTACCAAATCAGCTTTAGAATATGAAATGTAATATCAGTTGAAGGCTTAAAGCATCTTTTATCGGTGATCTGTTAAGAGAATAACTCTGAAAAAGAAGTTAACAAAATATAATAATTGATGAAAAAAAACAAAATGTGAGAGACGCTACTCTTCTAGATACTCTGAATAAATAAAGAGAAACCAGCTATTAACTGTTTTTTTTTGGGTAGTGCAATTTTTTTTTTAATATTAGTTTTCTAAATTAGATAAAATAATTAGTGTTAAAATATTAATATAAAAATTGGAGAAACTGTGGTTGAAAGACTAAGAGTGATGCTGATGTTCTTATAGTGTTATGAATTGGTCTTTTAGACCATGATTAACCCCAAGAACCCCAATTGGGGTTCTTAGTTTTTTTTTTTCTTCTTTTCTGTTTTTTCAAAAAAAAAAGAAAAAAAAAAGTTAATCAATCGTGGGTCGCCACGTGTCCGTGGGATCCGTGAACAGTGCAAGAAACTCTTAAGAACCGGTTCTTATTTAAGAGTTTTAAGAACCGGTTCTTACACTATTCATGTGACCCATCCCTCTAAGAACCCCTCTAAGAACCCCTCTAAGAACCCCTTTAATCATGCTCTTAGTCTTTTAAATGAAAGGGCTTGACAAAAACTATTGAGCACTAATCAGAGATGTTGAGTTAGAAAAATTCAATTTAGTATTTATTTATAACAGTTTGAAGGAGGCTAAATTGAGTTGAGTTGGGGGAAAAAGTCCTATCAACTATTTAGTCCTTTTAAATATTTAGTCATCCCTTGTAAAACTATTTTTTTTGACAAGCCCATAAATGAATTTGTCAACCAATTTAAAAAGGCTATCAATTATTTATTTCTTTTAAATATTTAGTTATCCCTTGTAAAACTATTTTTTTAGCAAGCCCATAAAATGAATTGGACAACTAATTTAAAAAGTCCTATCAATTATTTAGTTCTTTTAAATATTTAGTCATCCCTTGTAAAGCTATTTTTTTTGGCAAGCCCATAAAACGAATTTGACAACCAATTTAGAAAGGCTTTAAATTTGTATGTTTCAAGCCCATAAAACGAATTTGGCCCAAACGCATCACTTAAAACTTCCCTCAGGGGCAAAGAAAAAAAAACCGTAATAACAAGGACGTTTAAAGGGTAATATCGTCATTACCGATGTTTAATCCCTTAGTCTTCCCCTTGTCCGAAAGAACAAAACAGTTAATCGAACGCAAACACATCTTCTTAAAGAGGCATCGAGAGGGCACTAAAGAGTCTCTCTTATCTCACCGCCGCCGTCAAATCTCGCCGGAGATCTGTATTCATCCGCCGCCGTTTTCTAATCCGCCGAAGTCTTGAACCGTTTCGCGACATCAAACCTCGATTAGGGTTTCCGATTTCGAAATCGAAGAAGAAGAAGAAGAATCAAGTTTTTTTTTTGGGTGAGAGGTTTTGCGATTTGGGGGGAGATGCCAAGGAGTACGAGGCACAAATCGAGCAAGCACAAGGATGCGAGAGACCACTCTGATTCGGAGAAGGAGGAGAAGAAGAGTAGCAGTGCGATTAGGGTTTCTGGCTCTGGGGAGAAACGGAAGGAGTATTACGATAATGGAGAGTACTATGAAGAGTACACGTCATCTTCCAAGAGAAGGAGAGGGAAGACGAGCGGTGAGAGTGGTAAGGATGATGAGAAAGGGGAGAGTTCGAAGAAGACTAAGGTGTCTAGTAGTAGTAGGAGGAGAGAGGAAGGAGATGGTGAGGAGATGAGGAAGAGTAGTGGTAAGCATAGGGAGTCTAGTAGAAGGGAAAGCAAGGAGGTTGATAAGGATAAGGATAAGAAGTATAAGGAAAGCAAAAGTGAGAAGCTTTATGATGGTGATGATCACCATAGATCCAAGGGTCTCTCTGATAAGACTGGTAAGATAATAACCCAACGCCTTTTAATTCATTTCTTTGATGTTGCTTCTGGGACACAGTTTTGGTTGCAGCCTGTCGAGATCCATCTGTTTTCTGTTGTGTTTGTGTATGAATCAACGTTCTGGTTTTGATTGACTTGAGTGCTTGTGTTTGATGTTGCTTCTGGGACCCAGATTTGGTTGCAGTCTGTCATGATCCATCTGTTTTATGTCGTGTTTGTGTATGAATCAACGTTCTGTTTTAATTGACTTGAGTGTTTGTGTTCAGTCTGTCATGATCCATCTGTTTTCTGTCGTGTTTGTGCAAGAATCAAGGTTCTGTTTAATTTACTAGATTGCTTGCTTTTGATGTGCTTCTGATACACAGTTTTGGTTGCAGTCTGTCATGATTCATCTGTTTCCTTTTGTGTCTGCGTGCAAATTGTGGATAACAAACTTACATGTTGCCTTTTCTAGTAATAGGAATCTTTACATATCTAAGTGTAGTCTTTTGGAGCAATGTTGTGATTATTGATGCTTTGGTTGTTATGATATTTGAGGCCGCATGTTACTAGATTTTAAATATATGAAAATTTGCAAACGCTATTTTGTTAGATGCTTCATATAACTGGAGAATTTTGGAAGCTGCAAAAGGTTTTCTTGCATTGGATTGTACTGATCTTTTTGTTCATTTTGGATTCAGAGTCGAAAGCTGAAGATCAGCAAAGGAGTCTAGGCACTGAAAACCATACTGAGAAGCGATCAAGGCGTAAGAAGGATGATCATGGTGCTGGAGACAAGAATCAAGATAACAGTGATGATGACTACATTAAAGATGGAAAACATAGAGGAGAGAAGTCCAGAGATAAATATCTGGAAGACAAGGAAGAAGACGTCAAACAGACAGGTGAGAAGCAGAGAGAAGACCGATCTACTAAAGAGCATCATAGGTCTGATGGAAAGCTCCTCCCAGATGAAAGCAAAAGGAAGTCCAAACTACAGGATACTGACCATGGTCATGAGCCTGACAGTGAGCTGGATGGATATCACGAGCGTGAGCGAGACCGTGCTCGGGATCGTGATCGTGACTATGAGCGAGACAGGGAACGTGATAGGGACCGGGAACGTGATCGTGATCGTCGGGATTATGAGCATGACCGTTACTATGGAAGGGATTGGGACCGTGATAGGAGTAGAGATCGTGACAGGGATCATGATAGGGATAGGACTCATGAGAGAGAGAAAGACCGTAGTAGCCGTGACTATTATCATGAAGGGAAACGAAGTAAAAGTGACCGGGAAAGGGATAATGATCGTGATGCGTCACGGCTAGATGATCAAAGTGGTCGGTATAGAGATAGAAGAGAAGGGAGGAAGTCTCCAGATTATCAAGAGGTGGTCGTGGACACTAGAAGTAGCCGAGCAGGGCCTGATGGCGATGTGATAAAATCAGAGCGTCAACCTTCCAGCTCGGTGGTTCAAGAAGAGAATGGGTATGTTTTTCCTCTTAGGCATTTTTATTTTTCTCTACATGGAAACGTTTGGTGTGCTGTCTTTGGAAGTTGATATTGATCATAGTTTTGGTATGGTGAAACAGGAATGTCTCAGATCAGACAACGAAATGGGTCTCTTCCAGGGAGGCGGCTGAGCTATCTGGAGGATCGGACAGAGGTACAAGACAGAAAGTGTCTGAGAAAACAGCAAAGACGGAAGATGGTGTTTTGGGAGAGTTTCATGGTTCCGCAAAAGCTTCTCCCCGGCCCATGGTTGAACGGTCTCCTTCTTCGACAAGTCTTGACCGGAGATTCAATAATCAGAGTGGTGCAAGATGGAGCCTTGAGGTTGAAGAAACAGGCCTTAGGAACAACGCTAGAGATTTTTCAGCACCTGAGGATGAAAGGCTTCGGGTAGATGACACATCACAGGGAGATATATCCTTTAACAATAAAGCTAACCAGAACAATTCTTCTTTTCCTCCACGACCCGAATCTAGGAGTGGCATGAGTAGTCCTAGAGTGGGCCTTCGAGAAGATGACAACAGGGTCAATACTGGTGGGCGTTATAGGAGAGGCGTTGATGGGATGATGGGAAGAGGACAAACACAGGGTAATACTTGGAGAGGCGTCCCAAGCTGGCCAGCTCCACTTCCTAATGGGTTTATACCATTCCAACACGTTCAACCTCATGGTTTCCAGACTATGATGCCACAGTACCCTTCTCCATCTATCTTTGGGGTGAGGCCTTCAATGGAAATGAACCATTCTGGAATCCCTTACCATATACCTGACGCTGAGAGGTTTTCTGGTCACATGCGTCCTCTTGGGTGGCAGAATATGATGGATAACTCAGGTGCTTCTTCGCACATGCATGGCTTTTTTGGGGATATGAGTAATAGTGCTTTCAGGGATGAATCAAACATGTATGGGGGATCTGAGTGGGACCATAACAGACGGATGCATAGCCGTGGTTGGGAGTCTGGTGCAGATGAATGGAAAAATCGAAATGGAGATGCAAGTATGGAAGTCTCATCAAGATCTGCTAAAGATGACAATTCGGCTCAGGTTGCTGGTGGTGAGTCTCCTGGTGGCCAAACAAGTCACTCTGAAAATAACAGAGGAAAAAGCGTTGAAGCTGGGTCTAATCTAACATCTCCAGCGAAAGAACTGGATGCAAGGTCTCCTAAAATTAAGGTGGAAGTTGCAGCTGAAGATCCTGTTACAGAAACTACTGATAAGAGAAGTGAACGTTTCTGCCGGCATTATCTTTCAAAGCTTGATATGTCAGTAGAACTTGCTGACCCTGAGCTGCTTAAATGCATCAGCTTATTGAGGGACGAAGAACATCAACCAATTGATGATGGAGCTGCTGTGTTTGTAAATCTCAAGGTAAAATTCCTATCCTCAACCATCGACATCATTCATTCTAATTGTATTTGGCTTTTAGAACCATTTCTCATATCTCTATATATTCTTTTGATGACAGGAAGGTGGGAAGAGAGTGCCAAAAGGCAACAGTACTTCCTTGGCGACTCTTTCATTGTTTCCTTCTCAAAACAGTTCATTGTTTCAGGTAAATGCACTGATACTAGGAAAATTTAAGAGTCTGATATTAGCTTCCTGTTATTCTGCCGAGAGTTGTCAATAATACTATAATGTGTTTGTTTCCACTTTCAGATTGCGATGGAACTCTACAAGGAGCAAAGATTTGAAATGAAGGGTCTTTTAAATGTTGAAATTCACAGGCCTCCTCAAGCCTCTCCTTCGAGCTTGGTTAAAGTCGATGTGTCAGATTCAGACACATCCCAAAAGGAAAATCAGAAAGTATCCTTACCTGTTGATGCCGGATTGGAGGCAGGAACACAAGCTGAAATATCTGCATCTCCCATCCCAGACAAGTCACCGGAGGCTGTGGCCTCTGATCATATTGAAGGTTATGAGGAAGATGGAAAGCCAGATGATGGAGCTACTGTAGACCAAACTATGAATGTGGCGCCTGAACATGATGCTCTTACAGAAGGTAATCCTGTAACAGAAGGTGATCCTGTTACATTGACGATAGCTTCACCAGAAGCTGTGGAGGGTATGGAGGTTGATGAGGATAAGGTGTTGTGTGAAGACAAGGAAATGGACGAAGCAGAAGAGAAGGAAGTTGAAGCTGACGAGGGTAATGGAGATGTATCTCCAAAGGTAAAGGAATCAATAGTTAATGAAACTGATGAGTCAGTAATAAGTCAGATACATGATGCTACTCAAAGTACACATTAAGACAATTTCTATTTTGCATCTCCTTTCTGTTTTGTTTTTGCTTTTCATTTTCAATGCCTTATTAAAATACATTGCTTATTTTTCTTCTGTTCCTTTCTTTTGTGCGCTCCTTTCTCATTTCGTCCAAAGAGAAATAATAAAACATTAGAGAAAATAATCCGGTGTAGTCTTTTTCTCTCTTCTCGTTTTTATTTGATATGTTTGAGAAATTGAAACCCCTTAACAAGAAAAGGTTTGAAGAGTTAGCTAAACAGAAATGTGAAAAATAAGAAATGAATTAGCTACAACCCTCTCTGGTTTAGGCTCCCTGAGATTCGTATTAAAGCGTGGGAGAGCAACAGGTTCTTGGCTCTTTATTATGTGTGTAAAGAGCAGCTCCAGCAAAGTTTCTCTAATTCATGAATTTCCTGCAGTTGAGAGATTTGCATAACTTGGCACCTTGAACTCATCCGGCTCATCTGGGATCAAACAAGTAATCATATCCGCCAAAACGCACACGTCCTTGTCATATTTACTAAATGAATCAAATGGTGAAGCTTCCCATATACACTTATACAGTGGTCTTATCAATCATCACAATCTGACTTGAGCAGGGCCTGATGGTCTTGAGCGATATTCCCTTTTATGTAGCATCAACTACAAGAATATTTCTCCTTGAATATTTCTTCTCATCCATGTATGCCAGATCGACCAAAGCAGACCCAGATCCATCTCTGTCCTCTATCACAAGACTTGACACTACTAATATGTTAATACAAGAAGATACAGATACGTGATCTCTTTCAAACCTATGCAAAGGCTTTTTACCTGCAAGTGATGAAGCCAAGGAAAATGTTTTGGGTTACTCTGCCACATGCTACACAATTACTATTTAACCAAAAAAGACTCAGTCCCAAGGTGCTGTGTCCTGATGCATTTTGCTTTATTAGTACTACAGAGAACAAGTTTCTTCCCAAATGGATGGGAACAAGTTACCATGGGGAGCTAAATCAAATGAAAGCAAAAAAGGTATGTACCTTCACAAAATTACACTTGATGGAAATGCTCAAAAATCTCCAAAGCTGGTTCCATTTATTCATCACTCGCAAAAACATACTTCAGCCTGAAACCAAGCACATGTCAGAGTGAACCCACAATGTCTCCACATCTCCTCTTGATCAGGCAACAATGCAAAAATTCTTAATGACATTGCTTAAACGCTCTTTTAAGTAATATGCATAAGCAAGAAAATCAATTACTATGGTGAAGAAACGGTTCCATTAGTTGTGTAATAGTAAAGACCCATGATGGAAAGACATACCCTTTGACAGGACAGAGGCAACACTCTCGTTTGATCTCACTTACATACGACTCTGTAAAGAAACCAAATGGAATAAGAATACTCTGTAACTCATTCAACACTGTATCGTCAACATACCTATACCATCATTCAATCAGTGATATTATTGACCTGAGCATGATGTAATTGATTGTTCACATTAGATTAAATTAGACAAAAATGCTGTTTTACACATAATCCTTTTAGAAATTTTTTTTTTTTTTCACTGAACCAATTTGGGGGAGGGGGTTGATCTCAATTGTTGTCAATTCTCTCTGATACAATTACATGACTTTTGGATCAAAATTTGAATTTGCAATTACATGACTTTTGGATCAAATAGAGGAGACAAATAGATACTTAATATATTTATAATTATAGATAATATAATATATCTACACATCTCACATCCCCATTACATGACTTCTGTAGCTACAATTTTCTTTCCTTATAGAAGCTTATTTTATAGAAACCCTTTATATACAAAAACTAATTGGATGCTCATAACATCATCTTATATATTATATATAAAACAAAACTAGTTTCTAATGACATGATCCTTGTCTTCTCTCATTCTTCCAACTAATCTTGCTTATGCTCAGTCTCATCACATTTCTTTGACACTCACCATTCTACTTCCTCTCCTCTGTTTTAGCAAACCTTCCTCGGATCCTCGGTTGGCTATCTGCAAGAGCTTTCCTACAAGCATACTGAAACCAAACAATACAACAGAAAGAGACATTCAGTTACTTTTAAACTAAAGATTAGTTCTCAAGAGGATGTTAAAGTGTTTGTATATATACCTTGATTTTGCGCCCGAAGTTTCGCCTGCTCTTCTTGTTCCTGTATCGAGATAGCTTCTCACGTCGATCATCTGAAGTACAACTCACAATCACCCTATCCAATGGCGATTGAAAATAGCCAGTCCCAAGTTTCTGCTCATCAAAAACAGAAGGACACAAACTTTGTTTAATATTGTTGATGAACTCAACAAAACAAAGTAGTTTCAAAGAATTGTACAAAGGTTAGAACCTGTATGTCGCCTTCACTAAAGGCTCTTCGCATCCCAAAAACAGAGTCAAAACCCAACTGCGCCGCAAAGTCAGGGAAGTTGTTCTGAACCACAACAGCTTCTTTTTGATGTGCCTGTGCCAGTGACCAGTCCACAGAGCTCAAATTCTCCAAGCTAACGCTCTTCTGCAGCAAATCCTGGTTCTCATCGATAGCCGTCGTCACAATAGAGATGTTCTTGACGTCTAAAACATCAGAAGAGAATGGAGACTCCATCATGAGATCTTGCTCACATTCATAAAAGGCTTTGTCAAGAAGCTCTTGGCCACTCTGCAATGACCCTAGATCAGGAAGCTCACAAAGCCCTTGCGAAGAGTCTTCACCGCAAGAGATCATTGTTAAAGCAACTGAGAGTGGATCAACGGCTAAGATTGGCTCTTCAAGAATTGGATCAGGAGCTTTGAATAGATCTCCTTCTTCTCCAAGATCATACTTAGTTATGTTTGTTGACTCAGCAAAAGCGTTGTTCTGTAAAAAAAAAAGTCACAATCAAAAGTAGGTAGCATCAGAATCAAAAGACCACCAAAACAGAACAGAACATAGTTCGAGACATTAAGACAGTAAAAGCACGGATCTTTATGGGAAGTGGATCTTTTTTTAAGTTAGTGGAGGAAGTGACAATGAAACAAGACAAACCCATTTCTATTCTTGAAGGACACGGAATCTCATGTGAAAAGGGCACAGTTCCCATTATCAAATCTCAAACTCATAAAAGAAAAAAGAAAAGTTTCTTTTGAGTTTCCCGAGAAAACTTTTTTTTTGCTCTCACGAGAAAAGAAAAAGTTGGCCTTTTGCTGCAGAAGAAGATTCCGTTTTTTATCAAAAAGATTCCGTTTTTTCTTCTGCCCAAAGAGAGAAAAAACTAATTCTTTTCTACTCAAAACTTTCTCAAGCAGCTAAAAGCACTTAAGGTCAGGTCAGCGGAACACAAATATCTTATCAAGTGACCACTTAAGAGTTCACACCACAAACGTTTCCTCTTGAAATGAACTTCACTAGCAGACAATTTTTTATTTTTTATTTTTTTTGTCAAAAACTAGTAGACAAATTTGCTTTGTTCAGCTCCTAAACACTTCAATTTTAACTCCATAAACCAAACAAAAGAGGAATAAAGAAGTTTCATTACATCAAAAAGACAAAAACTTTATCAGAATCTAGAAATTCAGTTTAAACAAAAGAAGAAAAAAAATCATCACAAAAGAATATAAAGATCTGTATTCAAATGAAGAGTGAAATGAAAAATTAAATTCCAAACCATTTGATCATTGGAGAGCTTGTATGATTTGAAGAGGTCTTCAATTTGTTGAAAATCTGGTGGAAAATTATGCATGTAACTGAGCATTAACCCAGAATCTGCATACATTTTTGTGTTCTTGCTCTTTTGTGAGAGAAAACTTTGGAAGTATCAAATGTGTTTTTCAGAGAAGAGGAGTAAGAGAAAGTGGAACATAAAGAGAGCAAACAAGAAAAACAGAGGCCAAGTTGGGAACTTGAGAGAAAATGATTGGTGCTTTGGTCCCTTCTTATGAGAGAGAGAAAGAAAGAGTCTTATTATTACATTTATTTGTGCTACTGTGGACACACTAAAGTGTAAAAAGCCCATAAGACCATTAGTATTATTTTATTTAAACACACATATTCAGCAATATAAAAAACAAAAAGGTGTCCAACTACATATAAAAGTCTTTTGTATTATATAATTGTTCCATTATTGTAAATATTATATATGTTTTCTGAGCCCATATAGTATATATATGTTGATAAGAAACGTTTTATTTTTAGTGTTGTATTTGTATTACTTTCTAAGTTGTAACTGTTAATCACAGAGAATAACTTCGTACTAATTGGTTAGTAATCAGTGGTTTATGTAACGTTTTAACTTTTTATTGTTTTCATTAACACACTTTACTTCTGCTGGATTTCCTGTTTTTTTTATTTAAATCAATAGATTTGTTGATATTATATATGTTTCCTGAGCAAATATATTATATATATGTTGATAAGAAACGTTTTATCTTTATTTTTAGTTTTGTATTTGTATTACTTTCTAAGTTGTAACTGTTAATCACAGAGAATAACTTCTGACTTGGTTAGTAATCAGTGGTTTATGTAACGTTTTGACTTTTTATTTTTTTCACTAACAGACTTTACTTCTGCTGGATTTCCTGTTTTTTTTTTTTTAAATCAATGGATTTGTTAACCACCACGAGAATATTTGTTTTTTACGTGTTTTGCCTTCACTTCGTAGAGTTGCTCTTTTGACATAATGCATACAAAGTTAAAACTAAAAAAGTTGCATGACATCGATTTTACTCCTACTTTAGAATTCATATGAATTATTATCAAAACACAAAAATAATCATTTGTCCTAAGATTAATCTAGAAAAATAATTCATATTTTTGCATTAAAATTTAAAACATCACTTAAAACCAAAAATAAGGTAAAACATCACTTAGTATGATACAAATGTAGAATTCGTTTAATGAGTCTTCACATGAGGTTCAGAACAAAAATGAAGACAACTTTTGATATGTTGGTCTGATTTTATTAGTTAAAACGGCTTTCAATCTGCTATGAATTTTAATTTAATTTATTTATTAATGTTTAAAAGTTATATATGTAAGCATGCAATTAGAACAGGTGAAGCATGACGACTTCAACTTCCAATGGAAAAATCCATAGCAGTGCTCCTTGTCCATTTATCACATGTCTTTTCATATATATTCCATTTTTCAATCATATTGCTTCTTTTTCCTTTTAACTAAAACACCATCACAACTGTCCATATATACTCTCAAAACGCGCTTACATTTTTATTTTATTTTATTTTTATAACGGTTTTTATATCAAAACCAATCATCAAAAAGATAATTTCTTTTACTAGAAATCGTGTGAGGTAAAAAAAAGTTAGAGAGAAATCTTCCATTTCAACACACTTACATATTTTACATGCCAATAGAATGATTTGAAGAAATGAAATTGAAAATTGAAAAATTGTTTCTGTAATGTAACCATGAAATTAGTAAAACTATAAAAATGATATAAATAATAATGTTTTGGAAAAAAGTATATGAAAATCAATCAGAAAGAAAGTGAATCATGCAATAAAGAAAGTTTAATAACCGATAAAGAGATAATAAAATAAGTGTGTGTGCTTAAATGAAGACTGGATTTTCTGTGGTGGGTTGCATGTTGTTCCACAGCCGTACTTGAGGTTGCCTTTAAAAAAAAATCACATGCATTTAGAAATGAAAAACAAATAATAATATTATAAACCTTTTATAAATAAACAAATATATTTGTTTTTAATAAATAATAATTTTAGAAAGAAAATTGCATGCAACACACGAATTAGTGTGTATATCAGTATATAGACTGTTACCTACCTTAATTTTTTTTTATAATCAGAAATTGTCGGAAAATGCTAGTATATGAGATATTTTTATTGAATACAATCATAGAAAAAAATCCATTTTGATCACTAAAATATTGGAATAGTCAAATTAATTAATTCTCATATATTACAGTAGTTGTTCTGATTTTCATATAAATAAAACTAAAAATGATTGCAAATAAGTTTTCCTTACATCACCATCCACACCCAACGTATACAAAAACGTTTCAACAGAGAATATTAATTAACTTAAATTACTTTGGGCAAAAGTTCTAGATCATGCCATCCATAATTATATAGCTGCAAATGTCATCCCCTAAAACCATTCTTTACGATAAAATTAGATTTAAACCGAAACTACAGGAATCTAGTTCAAACTACATATAATACAAATAGTAAAAAAAAACATTATAGTAAACCATATGGGATAAGGATAGATAAGAGCTGCCAAGTTGAAATAAACATTAAACCAGCGACTGATGTTGGTTAGGTTAGATTTTTGTCAATTTTTGTTTGCTTTACATTGTTTACTTTTGCAAACGTAGCAATACGAGATTAACTGATTTAAGAGTGTAACTAAAAATCTGTATATTATTGCGTTGCAACTTGCATAACCGGACCTAGTTACAAAAAAACAACTTGCATAACCGGACTGTTAACAGTTAACACATTATATGGGTTGGGAATTTTATTCCCATCTGAAAATCAAACCCAAAATTTAGTCAAAAAAAAAAAATCAAACCCAAACCTAATCCGAAGCTGAACTGAAATCAAAAGGAAATATAAAAATATTTGAATGAATATTAAGTTAGGAGAGATTGTATATCTGAAAATATAATATCTGATCAGAATGAATATTCCAAGATAACCAAAATATGTATAACTAATCTTACATTCTTAATCTATTTTTTTCAGTTTATTAAAAATAGTAATATTATTATTGCATATGTCGCAAAATAAGATAATATACATATAACTATAGATAAATAATTTTATATTCATTTAAAATGTATATTATTCTTGTTTCATACATTAGCAAAAGTTGTATCCAAATTTTTAAAAGAACAACCAGATTAATGTGTTTCTATTTTTAAAGTTTTATTTTTAAATATATTGATCGATCAATCTATTAAAAATTAGAAAATCAATTAATATAATATTAAATTTTAAGTATAAAAAACTTGAATAAAATAATTTTTTTTTTCCAAAATCTAAATATTCAAACTGAATCTAAAATAACCGAATCCAAACTAAAAATATTTAAATCCTACCTGATATATAAAGTACCCAAATGAATTCTAGATTTCTATATTGAATTACCCAAAAATCTAAAATGTCCTATCTAAATCTGAATGGATAACCCCAAATTTAACAGTTAACACATTATAGCACATCTTTCTTGGGGCCCTTCATTGCTATGTGCCTATGTTCTTCTGCCACTTCCTCATTTACTTTCCCACGCTCGTGATAGAGGTGCGTGAAGTATAATAAGATTCTCGCCAAAAGGAAAGTAATAAAAAAAATTTCTACTTATTATCAAATGGATGAATGATTGTGTGTTTTATTGGGATAGTAACATTTTTCGATGATCCACATTTTAAATTAGAAAACACTAAAAATTATATAATTTTCACAAGTTGCCAAAAAGATATACTGTTGCGGTAAGTTTCGTTTACGTGCCATAGTTCATTGTAACCACAAAGATCACTCAATTATGAAGGTGAAAACAATCACATACCGTTAATTTTTAATGATTTATTTGGATAGGTAGCCTCTGTGTCAGTGTATCATATTCTAATCAGAGACACAATAACTCACTGAAGATAAAAGACGACGGAGATATTTTGCCTTTGTTTTCTAGTTTCCCTATGAAGGCTAAGTTTGTTTTGTTGTTCTTACGTCACGATCTTGTTCATCTCAACCAAATGTGATGATAATTCACAATCAGTCACTTAATAATATTATATATGTAATATCTAAACAATAAAAAGAACTTTAATTTTGGCATGTGCGAGTACCCACATGATATACAATAGTAACATTTTTGTTATATTTTTTAGCAAAAAAAAAAGGTTTTTGTTATATGTGTGTAGGTTCTACATGAGTTGAGGAATATGGTTCCACCAGTGTTCATCTTTTTAGAGGATAAAAAAACACCTCATAGAAGATCTGTTATGTTGGTCTTATAAATTACTTGGATCTCTTTTATTGGGTTGAGAAGTATGCAAAAATAAGGGTTTTCAGGGTAACAAAATGAAAGAATTAAGTTATTACGAAAATATTCTAATACCTTATAAGTTAGACATCAATCAATTGAGTATATAAATTGGAAAGTGAATATAGTGAAGTTGCAAGGTCAGGTTCTAACGAACATTTTGAACCAGTTGAAAGTACAACATGGTCTGTTACAACGGGTGTGCTGAATGAAGTGATCAATATATAGCTAAATATCTGACTTGGAGAGTACTAAAGCTAGAGCTGAGGTGGAGCAGATCTAGAACATGATCTGCTACAATGAGTGTGCTGAATAATGATCAAGATATAGTTGAGCAGCTAACTTGGAGACTGGAATTGGAACTGATCTAGATATTTTTCGAAGTTTAAGCAGTTAAATATTTACCTAGAAAAAGATTTAAAAAATCAATGATGAAAATTTTCAAAAGATTTAGTAGTCTCTTTAAGAAATATTTTAATTTGAGATATTTGAGAATAGAATATCTCAAATTAGTGAATAGAGTTAGTTGGTTTCCTACCTTGTATAAGTAGGATGATTTTGTGACGTGTATTAGGTTAGCACATGCAATTGTATTTTTGACATAAGTGGGGTTTTCATAGTTTGTAAGGTGAGTGAAAACACAAAAAGCTGAAAGGAGAAAATTCTATAAGATATTGTATTGAATCTTAGAGCATGTGAAGCTAATTCAACAAGTCAATGTGCTCTTTAACTTGTTGGTTTTTCTTTTAAAGAAAAAATTGTAATTTTCTTTAAAAAATTTATAGTAAATACACATATTTTTGTAGAAATCTATCTTTAGTGTACTTTGTGTTATAGTCTTTCACGTAATTCTTGCATGCATTTACTAATGACGGATTCCTATCTGCGGGAGAATTTGATTGAACGGCATTTGTGGGAGGAATGAGGCTAGACTTCTTTTCTGAGTGCTCATATGCATATTATCAAAAGTGCAATGCAATCCTCTAGTGAGAAGAAAATTACTTCGGAACTCCTTTTCTTCTTTTTATCGAGATGAGTTGATGGAGTTCTCTTCTCCACGATTGATGCCGTATATACAGATTTTATGTCTATTGTACTTGAGTAGCTTATATGTCCTATGGTATGGTTTTACATGTCTACACCCGCTGGTTTTGTGAGTATGAGGGTGTACTTCAATTCTAACAACATTATCTGATTATATGTCAAAGACATTTTTTGGATGCTCTAACCTGAATGACACATGTGTCGCATTGTTTGGTGTGTTTAGGCTGAAAATAGCGTACACGACTTAGCGCCAGAACATAAAGATGCGCTTGTTTCCCACATACCAGAATTGAAATTGACATTACATGTGAATCTTCATGGAGGATGCCGCATACTCGGTTGCTAGGGAACATAACTTCGCCCTAAAGAGATTGACTCTTGTTAGTTCGGTTGTCTCTTAGGAACACCTGGTAACTACAACGTTTATTGGCTGTGTAAACAGTGCGCGTTTTTTTTTTTTGTTTTCTAATTATGATAAATTGATAATCAAGATTAGAACATGTTACATGACTCGATAGACATCTAACCAAATACCGTGAGAGAGACATTGAGACGGGAAAGAAATCTCCCGTACACAAAGGCGATAACACGAGGGATCATTAGTTTTTTCCAGCATGTGCGTTTCAACAAGCGGAAAACATGGAGTTTCTTAGTAGCGTTACTTTGATCTTGGAAGTGTTTAGACAATATATAAACAATATGCTCCCAAAAATGCAAGTAAACAAGAAAATGACAAAAAATCCAAATTTGTTTTTCAAACTTAGTAATTTTTTAACTTTTTGTGTTTTTGCTTCACTAGCCCTAATTCATCGAAGAATTTTGATAGTTTACAGTTCTTGGTCATAAAATTGTTCTCAAACTGTCGTATTCTTTGTTCTTTTTTTTTTCTTTAACAAATAATACTTTGATAACAATTTTCTTATTTTCTCAAAAAATCGAACACTTTATATTCATATTTTATTATCAAAGAATAATATGCAATTTGGATGTGTGCATGTGTGTATGCATTTGGAGGTATCCACGGGAATACACGTTCACCCAAAAGGGGTTCCAATAATGATTTGTTCAAAACAGTTTCTACGTCTACTACAAGATATTAGCATTGTGGTATACTCCCTGTGTTTCACAAAGAGTGTCATTTTACCATTTTTTACTTGTTACACAAAGAATGTCATTTTAGATTTCCAATGCAATTTATAGCTTCATATTAATTGCAAAATGCATTGATCTTATAAATAAACTTATTTATCTCAAATCTTATTGGTCAAATAAGTGTAATTAATACAAACATAAATGCATTTCAATCATTTTCTTAATATGTGTGAAATGTGTCTAAGTGACACTCTTTGTGAAACGGAGGGAGTAAAGTATAAATCATGAGTTAATTATGTACTACAAACTTAAAACCCTCGAATTCCAAAACAATAAATCGTCAAACTCTTTGATTTCCGAAATATGCTTATTTGAGAAACATTAGAAAGAATGACTTCGATTGATATTTGAACCTGACCACTGGTTATATACGGAGTATATAAAAAAAATTGGAAAATGTGTTTACATACTTTGAGGAATATCAATACTTCCTCCGTTTCATATTATTTGTCGTTGTAGGAAAAAAATTTTGTTTCAAAATAAGTGTCGTTTTAGAGTTTCAATGCAAAATTCATTAATAAGATTTCTAAGTAATTGTGTTTTTATTTTTCTATTGGTTGAAATAATGTTAGGTGTATAGGTAATTGTGTTTTTATTTTGGAAATATACAAAATCATATGTTTTCTTAATATGTGTGAATAAACCTAGAACGACAAGTAATATGAAACGGAGGGAGTATAATTCTACATGATATCAGACAAAAATATACATATATATATATATATATATATATATAGGTAAAGGACCAATAAAAAAAACTCAGTAAACATGAAACTTTTTTGTTTGTGTGAATCTGAAATTATACAACTAGTTTTACGAGCTTTTTAAGAAGGGAATCCATGGGTTACATTAGTTCTCAAAAGCTAAGGATTGGTATTTGGGGTATCCATTTGGATTCGATTTGGGTTTATTTGGATTTTGAATTTTTGGGTTAAAAATGTCAATGACATTCAAGTATTTATAAATTTCGATTCAGATCTTTGCGGGTTTAAATAACTCATTTAAATTATTCTTACAAATTTTAAATTTAATTTATATTTTAAATTTCTCAAAATTAAAAAATAAAAATTATATATTACATATAAATTTAAATAATGTATGCCAAAATACTTAAACTTAACATATAAATTAGTTTGAATAAAGAATCAATATATATTTTATATATTTAAGTATTTTTTACAATTTATATCTTTTATATTTTAGATATTTTAATATTTTAAATTTAAAATAATTAATATGTTTAAATATATAAATATAATTCAGATATATTCGAATATCCAAAATATTTTGGTTCGAATTGGTTTGGTTTCAATTCTCTAAATTCCTGAGTTTTGAATACATTCAGATATTTTACCAATTTTAATTTGTGATTTGGTTTGGTTGTTTGAATTCGGGTTTTTCAGCCAGTCCTATTGCAAGCTTTGTGGAATTCTTTCAGTTTTATATGTGTCTCTAACCAATGCATTTACGAGGTAATGGACAAACGATCCAATAGCTTTCATTGAGTTATGGAGAGAATCTCAACTCTAAAATTGATTGATAACCTATTGAACAATCAGAATTTGCAGCTGCAAAGATAAATTCTCTGCTTTTCTTTTGTCAATACAAAAAAAATTGTGCTTAAACTGCAAAACACTTTGGATATAAATAAAACCAAAAAGGAAGCAATATAAGCAGATTTTCTTGGCAATCAAGAGGTCTCCTAGGTTCATTGCTTCCCGTGGACAAATAAAACACAATCACAAAAGGCTGATTTTTGGGTGAATAAAGGCAAAGTGAAACACTATAACCTTAACATTCCCTATTCTGGAAATAAAACAATAAAATATAATAGAAAGTAAAGAAGTCTGCGAGAAAGGCTTAAAGTTTATGCCCAATGCGGTTTCCATGCCTGCCACTCACTTTCTAGTTTCCAACCTTTTTCGTGTTCATATTGTAAGTATGAAACTGATCATATATCCTTTTAGAATCATTAGAAATTCATAAATAATTTTAAATGTTACAATATGTATAATGGGATAGTATTACTTGCTAAACCGGTCTATCTAAACAATAATTTGTAAGACGTTTACTGTAGAATAAATGATACTTCTAGAATTAATATTATAGAAACTGAATATACATAATTTCTTAGAAAAAATAACTCTCCACTAGTTCCAAAACGCACTACAATGGAAGAAGAGAAGAGACAAACACAACACAAAAGTTAGTGGTGCTCCCCGATCACTAATTTAAATATTAAAGATCCAAAACCTAAATAAGTTTCACCTGCATGTAAGCACGTTTTACAAAAATGGAGTTCAATGTACCTGTCTACCTGAATTGTATATAGGTTAAAATACTATGATTAAGATTTATAATGGGAACGAAAATGTAAACAGAGAAAACTTCTAAAAAAAGTTAAGGTTAGAAGAGGAAAAAATAAACACATTTTGGCAAAAAAAAGAGAGTTCAGTGCACCTGCTTCCCCAGCATTGATAATTTTAGTTGACATGTGTCTCCAATATTACAAAGCAACATTTTTTGTTAGTTGAAATGTGATTTTATTTATCAATGATCTTTAAAAGTATAAATTCTGTATAAAGCAATTATATAGTGTTTTAAAAAATAGAGTAGAGCAGACAAACTATTAAAATAGGAAAAATATAAGTAATATTAATAAAATCTCGTGTAATACTAATAAAATCTCTCAAGTAAGATGAAGATTTATATCATTGTATCAACAATGATTGGTTGATCTAAGATAGGCTTATTTTCCAATGTTGAAGTGTATATAATTTAGGAGGATTCTTCATATAAAAGTAAAAAGAAAGCAAAATGGGGAAAGAAGTATTCTAAAGCGATTAAAAAAAGAGAATAAGTTAAGAATATGAAAGAGATGGGAAGTTTAAAGAAAACAGCTGGAGAGATATATATGTGCCTTATGAGAAAGAAACTGCGTCGCAATTAGACAACAATTGGTTTAAAATCAGCACCGCTTTGGTCGTTTCTTTTAGCCATAACGAAAGATAGTGTTACGAATAATCGGTGTTATAAAATACACTACACAGTACACACGATAGCCGGATAATTGATTAATGTATAGTATCTAAATATATATGCATAATATATAATAGATATATTCTAAATAAATATTATAGTAATAAAAAAATGATTATATAGATTATATATAAATAATAAAATATATACTATCAAATATAATTAAATAGATTATATATTATAATTTTTCCAAATATTAAAAGGAAATGAAGTCAAATGAAATTAAAAAAATCAAACATGTCCATTATAAATGTTTGCTAAAATTTTCTTAAAATATAATTTATAAATTATAAAGATATAAACACTCATATAATGCCGTATAAACATTGTATAAGCTGTATTTGCATCGATCTGTCTAAACTATCATTATATTATTGTCTATATAGTAAAAAGCAGTACAATGAACTATTGAATAGTGGAGATACACCGTATATACAGTTATCCCAGCTATATTTTAAAACAAGTTAACAAAAAAAACTTGTTTTCTAGGGAATTTTATCAAAATTAACTTTGGAACTGGGATTAATATGTTTTTTCCCAAAAATAATAGAGCTACGAGTCATATGACATATATTTGCGTGATACGTTATATTGGCATATGCTGAGAAACTTTTTATAAGAAAGATATGCTGAGAAACTTAATAGAACAACATGTTTGAAACCCAAAAAATTATAAAGCAAATTACTACTGTTTAATTATAAATTTTTATTACTACGATAAACAAATAATAGAAAATGAAGAGAAATAGTAAAAAAGAAGTTCTCAGATGAAAAACTTGAAAAAATCATATGAAACACTTATCAATTATAAATTGGTATTATAAGAAATTTATATTGACTTTAAACATATTTTAATTAAATTAATTTGTATAATCAGGAAAAAAAATTTAGCTACATCGAAAACTACAGTTTTGCAGTATGCAGTAGTAAAACGAAGACTGAGAAGGGCCATTATTTCTTCATGTTACAACCAATGTAGACAAATTGACATTAGTTTTCTAGATGGTCCAAAGACTCCAAAACTTGCTGAGCGTATTTGAAAAGTGTTATAGAGTGTATATATATACTTCTTTTAATTTAATGGCAAGTGGGTATCTTTTACTTTTTGATTTGTAGTTTATTTCACATCATAGTTTGAATCTGAGCCTCGATCATGTTGGTGTCTTTTAGTTTCTTCGTAACATGCATCGACACTTTTATCATTTTCCCGTTTCTATATATATGGCAAAGCCAAACATATTTTGTACCCAAGTGAAATTATTTTTTAAAAACGTAACTTGTAAATCACCAAAATACTATCCTTTAGCGGGGTAAAATTTCCTTTTAAAGAGATTTCTACATTTTTACTTAAAAGAAATATAAATATTTTTAAAATGTAGTGGGGCCAGCTGACCCCATCCTCTTCAATTGCCTCCGCCCATATATATATATATTGGTATCTTGTCTTTTCTTCGTCTTTTGATAGTGAATATTTCTACATTTGTTTTTATTTACAAAATATATATTGAGATATTCATTTACTTATTTTCTGTTTCAATTAAACTTACATGTAGTTCTTTTTAAAACTTACATATACTTGCAATGATTAACATATTTGTTTTCTTTTTCTATTCGACCACCAAACTTCATACCACTAAAGGAGATGTATTGTGTCCAACCACATTGACCAATGTTCTCATTCGCAGTATTATTTCTCTTAATCACTAATTAGGATGATAATTGCTAAAAGAAATGACACTGATCCATGCAGTTCAAAATGAAAAAGTATTAAGAGCTAAACTCCTATATATTTGTAAAATATGGTCTTGGTTCATTGGCATCATTGAACATTAGTGTCAATTGTGTCATCATCAATATTGGTGATTGCTGAAATTCACATGGCAGATAAAATCGGTATATGTTCATATATTTGGTTGTATCTCCCAACAAAAACAAATAAAGGAGATTAAGATTGATGGACCTAACTAAAGGTAGTGTTCTTACATTGGGTTATAATCTGATAGTGAAATTGACAACTAACAATAAGTCTCATTTTGGTGTATCTGTGTTTGTCTCTTTCAAATAATTGATGAATATCGACAAAACCATATATAGAGCCACTTAGCCTCCAGCCACTATTATGTTAATGAATTCTTACACACTAAAACGATATGAAATGTCTTTCCCATATGAGTCACTAGAAAATCTATCCATGGTTGTACCAAGTAGAACTGTTATAGTTGACACAAAAAATGTTTTCTGTTATAACAATTTGCAGTTCTGTTTTTTCATTATAATAAAAAATGAATGCAAATTATTTTCACATTTTTCATAGTTCGGTTTTTTTCTGCAAAAAGCGGTTGAATAAAACAATTCAAGATCACCGAAATCATCTCTAAAGCTATGACTATTGCAGAATTCTTAAAATAGGGTTGTTAACGTAATATAAAATAATTTTTTAACTTTAAGCATCTCCCACGAGCAGACATGATTCTTAAAAAGCCAAAAAAACATGGACCGGAAGTACAACAAAATTTAATACTTTTAAAATCTTCACTATAAACTTTTACCAATTGAACTACAAGAAAATATTTAAATAATTGACCGAAAATTTATATATTTTCACAGGGCAGCTAATAGCCCGTCGTGCGGGCCTCCTGCTGGGCCCCTACTACCCACAAAGGACCACACCATATAGTTTTGTGAATAATGGTGTAAATGCGGTTGTTACGGCTGTACCAGAAACCTAATCACCATTCGTAGCTAAAATCTTGCAGCAAAATTGTAGACATGTCATTGTCAATAGTGAGAAAGAGAATCTTTCGCTTTCAACGTGAATGAAGGACGTTTGAGTTTGCATTCACGTAAGTAGATTGATGGGTTGTGTGATTCCTTCTGTGAAGTGAGAAAGAAAGTTGTAGAGCAACAACACAACAGTGTGGACCACATTCCCAATTAAACCGGGCTGGACCACAAATGTGCCATACGTGGTCCCGGTTTCATCTTTTAACCAAAAACGGCAGTTTCACGAATGAAGGACCATATCTCACCACACGGTCACGTGACAGATGAATCATACGAGAGAGGACATAATTGAACACACAAGTACAACACTAATACCAAATTTTGTCCGGTTTAAGAGCTGACTTATATGAAATTTAACCGGATTTTAAAGTTTCAATCAACCAAATATCAAACGGTAAAGATGAAACTATGCCTTCAAGTAGACAAAACAAAAGCAGGAACAAGCTGGTGAAGATGTAAATCTGTTTTTTTTTTTTTTTTGGTTTAGCAAAGAGACCAGACAACACGAGCATCAGTTGATCTTTGCGTTTGAGAAGTCCATCTCCGGATGCTGCGTGTAAAGAATCGAAAATAAGAAAAGATCGATCAGTATTCAGTATAAAGAAAAACAATGTGATAAGAATCAAAGATATATACATATATTTTTAAAGACATGTATAATGTATTGTTTACCTGAGACATGAATTTCTTGAGAATGTCTTGCTTCTGTAGCTCGTCACTCGTTGGAAGACCCATCTGCTTTTGCCTTTGATCAAACTTGAGATAACAAAGACCAAACAAAAACAAACACTTTAGTATCACAACAGGTGATCTAAGAAGCTTGAATGGATTCTAAAACGACAAAAGTACCATCATCTTCTCAACAGTGGAGCGAGTTTCAGGGTCAAGGTCAGCTAATTTACTGTTCTCTGGTTCAACCTTCTGTGTATCGATCTCAGGTTCACCTTTCACACAGCATTTCCACCACTCCATCTGATCTTGCTTAGTCAACAGAATCGAAATCATCTTTTGATCCTCTGCAAAGTAACCATTCAGAGAATTACATATAACACAAAGCATAAAGCAACAACCATCAAGTCAAAATCTCTATACCAATATTCCAGTAGCAGTCATCAGGCTTCACAGATCGGTACAGCTCTCCCTATAATCCATTGAAAGGAGTCTTAGAATGTAATTGATATGATAAACAATAGCAGATGAGCTTACATCGATGATTGGATCCTGTCCCTTGAGACCAAGCTTGAGACGGTTCTTCTTAATCTCGTATACAACAGAGCGTGCTTTAGTGCCAGTAGGGACTGGAATGTTAACAGTGACCTCCTGGAGAGTCTGGACCCATGAGTAGTTCTCAAGATCATAACCATTACCTTTGTTAGGAGCTGCAAAGAACACATACATTGATTCAAACTCATATAGTTTCTTTAATATGTAAACACACAAACATGTAAAGATCTATCCTTTACACATTGTTCTAATCAAAGTTTCCAAATTCAATTTAAAGATTCGATATTTTACCAATGGGACTAGCTTCTTGTTTAGGCTTCTCCTCAACTTCCATGGGCTCTGAGCTTGAAGCAGCCGTGGTTGGCTTCACGGTCTCCTGCTCCACAGGCTTATTGCCAACACTCTCCTTCTCAGCTTTCTTCTCCGTCTTTCTCAACTTCTCCTTCGCCGCCCTAACCGCGGCGGCGATCTCCTCCTCCGCGGAGGGTTTCTTGAGAAAATCGCTCTGTTCGCCGAGAAAGTCGAACACTTTCGCCAAGAAAGCTAATGGGTTGGAAGAATCGAAGGTCGCCCTAAACGGTAAGATGGAGGGTCGGGTGGTGCTTTCCTCTTCAAGCTCGGAGATGATCGCCATCGTGGGGTTTTTCGTTTCTAGGGTTTTGCTCTACTTAGATCGGGAAATGAAATATTAAGAAAATCATTTAGCGAAAATATTTTAAATAGAGAGAACTTTTAAACTATTTCCTTTTACAAATTAGGATTTTCATGATTTTATTTTGATTTTACAAAAATTAAGGATAGATAAATGATATGAATAAATATATGATTTGTAGTTTTATTAGATTTTGTAAAATTATTGGCACATTCTAAAGATACAGTTTTCAACATGATTTTTTCTAATGATATTAGTTTTCACTGAATATTATTTTCAGAAACGATACAAATTTGTAATTTATCATATTTTTAATTTGTAAAAGTAATTTACTAACAGCATATTTGAAATTTAGGCTAAAGTTTGGATGCTCTTATAGTTACTACTTACTAGTAGTGTCGGCCCTCACAGTATAGTGACCACAAACCAAAAACAGATTTGGGTCTACAAATTGTTAGATTTCAGAAAAGAGACAATTATTTGGGCCACAGTCGAAGAAGTTATGGGCCTACAAATTGATATATTTTTGAAAAGAGAATTTTTTTCTAATAATCGAACCTATTACTAAAATGCATAACCAATTACTTCTTCAATAATGTGTAAAGCCTAATCGACGATTTACTTATTATATGAAGGGCCACAACAAACACATGCTTACTTTGCTTGGCCTCAAGGTCGCTACTATTTTGTGAAGTTAAATATAAAATGAAACTTGATAGGTCACAGTAGACCTAAACAAATTAAACGAAATCAATCCGACATATATATATATCCAAAGGGTACATAATTTTTTTTATATCTAAAGAATCGAATCCGAATCCGAAACGAATCCGAATCCGAAAATTACGAATATCCAAAAACTTATAAATATATATCTAAACATGTTTGAATATATAAAACCAGATTTGAACTGGGTATTTTAAATAAAATCAGTTATTTTCTATACATTTAGATTATAATAAAACAATCCGAAACCAAAAACGAAATTTTTCAGTCGATCCGATGCAAAATATTAGGATCCGATCCGATGCAAAATTTAGAATTATCCGATTGGTATCCATTTTTTCACATCTGAATTATCTGAACCCGTACGTAGTGGTTGGCCGTTACCAATAACTTATTCATTCAACGAGGTAAGGCAGGTTTGTGGTTCCAGTAAAAAGAGAGGTAGGAAAAAGTGCACACCATGCATTAACTAAATTAAAGGAGTTGTCTGAATTTTCAAGACTAAATGTGTAGTCTTTTATAGTCGCAGAGGATAAATCTATTGTGTTACAAAAGCACAAATATTTTAAATAGCAATTTAAAGAACAAGAAAATGTGTTATTATTATTGTATTTATTATTATTACATTTTTTTAACAAGAAGAAAATGCTTTGTCCGTCTGTGCAGATATCTACGAGCAATACGCTATATACTATATTTTAGAAAAAAATATATTGTTATTATTATTTTTCGACAAGAGCTAGAGGAAAAAGTTTGTTGTCTATGCAGATATCTACGAGCAATACATTGATTGACATCAACTCCACTTTCCGTTTTCTTGTAGCATGTAAGAAGCTTTTTAGTTGAATGAATGACCAAGACGGTGGTCAGAGCAATTTTTATGTTTAGTAAAATAATAATTTATTAGAGTTTACGTAAAAAGGGAACATTAAATGAATTCTTACAGAAAAGATTCAAATACATTTTGCATATGAAATCAGTTATGGGATCTCTGATCGATATGGTTGGGCCAAATAAATTAAACAGTACCTAACTCATGTATTCGTGGCATTGACTGGAGAGATCAATGTTTATTACTCCATCTGTTTACATGATGTTATGACTAAAAGCACACAAATAAATAAATTTACTTTTCTTTGAAAATTATCGTTTAAAAACATAAATGATAACTACTTTAACCAATCATAAAAGGAACTGTAAATTAACACTGGTTAAAGAGTTTTCAATAAAGTTAAATGAACATTGAAATGTCAAAACATTTAATAACTTGTAATATCAAAATCCTTCTAAAATATATGTATTATGAAAGGGAGGTAGTATTATTTTGTTTTTGATAAATATAGATCATATTGATTAAAAAAGTCCATGGATTTTAAAATATTAGAGCATTTCATAATTAAGCACATAAACTAAAGAGTAAAAGAACACACTGCAACTAAGTTATTTTATTATTTTATACTGTTTTTAACTGACCAAAATTATAAGATAATTTTTCTCTTAAGAGCTGCAACCAAGTGACAAAAAAAAAAACTGCAACCACAGTTCAAGGTCTGAAATAGGGTTTATACTTAACAGCAATGGATGGTCTCGTACCGTATCCCTATTATATATGAATTATGTTTTCCTTCCTCTATTTAATCGTTTTGCTTTCTGATTTACAATTTTTGGATAAATTTCTGCAAAGTTTTATTCCCTCCATTTCATATTATTTGTTGTTATAGGGAAAAAAATTCGTTTCAAAATAAGTGTCATTTTAGAGTTTCAATGCAAAATTCATTAATAAGTTTCTCTATTTTATTTTTTTATTGGTTGAAATATGGTTAGGTGTATAGGTAATTATATTTTTATTTTGGAAATATACAAAATTATATGTTTTATTAATATGTGTGCATAAATCTAGAACGACAAGTAATATGAAACGGAATGAGTAATTTTCTAGTGGCGCTTAGATTAGTAATACACTGAATGCATGTACATAGAATCATATTCTTTTTATCGAAAAATTGAGGAGGCTATACAAGGTTACTTTTTTCCAAACCTATTCATTTATTAATTAATAACAATATGGTAGTATTGAAAACTAACAATCTAAGAATAATTGTAATACAAATACATGGTGTCAGGAACCCAAGAAAAGAGTAAGAATTGAAGTAGCATGTTTAAATTCTGATGGTGAATGAAGTTAGTGTAGGTACGTACAGTATTCATTAAAATTCTCGTATTCATAGGATTTCGTTTTAATCAGCTGGTTTGACCACTATACTTTTTTGCATAACAATAACAAATAACAAGTCTTGAGATTACTTTTTAATTCTAACAAGTTTATATATGCGGAATAAATAATATATCCACCTGAAATGAATAGACGTACATAATGTAATAGCTAGGTTAACCAAAGCCAAAGGGACCACGAGTCTACAGAAAAAATCTTGCAACTCATTTATATATAGAGAATGGAGTACAAAGTGACCGAATGAAAAAAACAAAAGTCCAAAAAACTTGGAAAGAGCCACAAGAAGGTCAAAGAATGGGTGGAGAAAAAAACACGGCGAGGGAGACGGTGGGGGAGGAGCCACTGAGCCCAGGCTCACGGCTGTTCAATTCGCCGGATTTTAACTGTGCGATAATAGTCATAATGGGATGCAAAGTCAAAGGAAACGCAACTGCCATCATCGACGGCCTTAAACACACCCTCGTTAATCATCCTCGCTTCTCCAGCATTTTAGTAAGTCTTAACACATGCATAGTATTTATATGAACAACAATATATATTCATTATTATTAAGAAAAAGATTTTACCACTGTGTATGTACACACAGATACAACATAGTAAAAACGAGAGGGAGTTATAGAAGAACATGATATAAAATCATGAGATTCATTCAGACCAAAAAAAAAACATATAAAATCATGAGATTCATTCAGACCAAAAAAAAAAAAACAATTCAGAACCTTATCTCTTACCCTGTTTTATCACTGAAGTTATATAACATTCTCTTAATTAAGAGTCACTAGTTGTTGTAATCAGACCTAAAATGGTATAACAAGCCTCTATATATTTTTATTTTCTTACAATATATTAATCATGAAAAGTCTAATGTGGCCGAATGGTTATATGGTTGATAAAATAACTACCTGTTTTCTCAAAAAATATAACCATAAAAATGAAAATATAAAATAATGGGTCTATTTACATGAAAATCACAGTTTAATTATATATACAAATTCAGGAGATGAACAAAGGGAAGAAAGGGAAACCGAGATGGGTTCGGACGGAAGTTAGAGTAGAAGATCATGTGATTATTCCTGATATAGATCCCAACATTGAAAATCCTGATCAGTACCTTGAAGACTATATCTCTAAGTTAACGACCGTTCCTATGGATTTTTCTAAACCATTATGGGAAATTCACTTACTCTGCCTCAAAACATCAAACGCTGAGTCCATTGGCCTTCTCAAGATCCATCATTCTTTGGGTGATGGAATGTCTCTCATGTCTCTTTTCCTCGCTTGCACCCGTAAAACATCAGACCCTGAAGCTTTGCCTACTGTCGCGGTTCAGAAAAAACAGTTTGGACCGAGCAGTTACAATGGTTTTTTCAACAAGATTTGGTGGTTATTTGTTGGACTTTGGTTCATCCTAAGATTGGTTTTCAACACTTTTGTTGATGTCTTAATGTTTGCTCTAACAATTTGTTTCTTGAGGGATACGGAGACTCCTCTCTTGGCCAAACCTGGTACTGAACTTATACCTAAGAGGTTCGTCCACCGGATTATCAGTTTCGATGATGTTAAGCTGGTGAAAAACGCTATGAAATTGGTATAAATTTGTTTTATTTAATAATTTATAAAATCTCTTGAATTATGTATACTCGCTGACATTTTTAGCTTTTTAATCTATTTTGTTAGACGGTAAACGATGTTCTTCTTGGAGTAACGCAAGCTGGACTTTCCCGGTATCTTAGCCGGAGATATGGTATAAATTTGTTTTTACAAGATAGTTTTTTACATAAGTAACTTAGTATTGTCATCTAAAGGAGCTCTTGTCATATGTTTTATATAATAGATCAAGAAGCAACTCCCAAATCTAAAGAGTCAATGAGAAAAATCCGACTTCGTTCAGCCATTATGATTAACTTGAGACCAAACACTGGAATCGAGGTTACAAAATGTTTCATCTTTTTATCTTTAAAATTAATACTCTCTCTGTTTTTAATATAAGTTGTTTTAGTATTATGCACATAGATTAAAAAAAATGCTTATATTTCAATACAAAACATTATTAATTATTTATCTAACCATAATTTAACCAATAACAAACTAGAATGTATATTACTATTAATCATATAACATTAACTGTTAATAAATTTTACATCGAAAATTGAAAACATTATATAATTTGGAACAATTTTTTTTTCTCTAAAACGACTTATATTACAAAACGGAGGGAGTAATTGGAAGTTGATTGTGTGGTTTCATTATTGTTCAATGATGTAATATATATATAGGCTCTAGCGGATATGATGGCCAAGAAATCAAAATGCAGATGGGGAAATCTATTTGGTTACATCCTCCTGCCATTCTCTGTCGGGCTGGAGACTGACCCTCTAGAATATGTGCGCCGAGCTAAAGTTACGGTCGACCGCAAAAAACACTCCCTAGAGGCTGTATTCTCTATGGCATTCTTTAAATTGATACTAAAAGTTCTGGGTCTCAAGGTGAAAATCTAATTTGTTAATGTATACAAGGTTAATCTTGTATACATGTTTTGTTTATTATTGAAGTACAAGAAAAGTATCTAATGGAGAACCATATTGAAAATACAGGCAAGTGTAGTTCTTGTAAGGAAAGTGATCCATAGCACGACTTTGACGTTCTCCAATGTCGTCGGTCCAAAAGAAGAAATAGCTTTTCATGGCCACCCATTATCTTATATCGCCCCTAGTGTTTTTGGCCACCCACATGTAAGTGTATGCATGTTTATTTAGTTATAGACGATTCATTATGTATATTTATAGAAATTCTTTTGCTTATCTTGTTTTTCCAATTATGTTTTTGCATGTGTGTGGAGGCTCTTACTGTACATTTCCAGAGTTATGAGAACAAGGTCATAATATCAGTAACGGCTGATCCAACAGTGATTCCTGACCCTCACAAGATGTGTGATGATTTGGTGGAGTCTCTCAAGTTAATTAAATCCTCTGTCCTAGAAAGAGGGTTATATGAGATGGAGGTTTAGTAAAAGCTCTCTGGCATAATATCGTATCATCCTTTTCTTTCTTATCTACTACGGTTCCTTACTATTAATGAAAACCTTACTAAGCTACAGCAACTAAATATATCGATATAAAAAATTACAAGTCCATCTCCAACTCATCTCTATCTATTGTAGAGAAAAAAAAGATTTTTTTTTTAAATTCCAATGTGTTCATCTAGAGTAAAAATTTCATCTCTATTTTTTCTATAATAAAATCAAGATACCCTAAGACATTAAATTTATCTTAAGCAGATCATAACTTTGGTTTAAATGAGATTTATTTACGTTTTGTTTACTTGAAAGAGGTTATCCATGTGATATATGCTAAATGACATATTAATACGCTGTTTAGAAAATATACTTTCATCTCCTTCAGTATGAAATAAATGGATGTGAAATAATTTATAACATTTGACATTGAGGGCTTGTAGATATAGCATTTTCCACCAAACGAAGACTACTTAATTACACATATTATTCACCCGTAAGGATACTTGTTTGTTAACCAGTAAGCCTGTGTAAAAAAGAGAGATTTTCATAGATTTCAAAGACTCCTCCATTTCATCACAGAGCTTGTGAGGATCTGGTATGATTGTAGGGTCAACGGCTATCGAGATTACCATCTTATCCGCATATATAACTTTGGAAATGGATCATCAATGCCTATCAAACACAAACATAGAATTTTTTTTTTTTTTTTTTGAAAGAATCAACATAGAATATTAAGAAGAAAAAGGTTGGAATAAGTTCAGTATTATTGAGTAGTTCTTCTTCTCTTTACATACTTGTGAGTGTCCATAGACGCTAGGAGCGATATAAGCGATTGGATGACCATGTAAACTGATTTCTTCCGTTGGGCCATTGACGTTTGAAATGAATGCCGTTGTGCTTAAGAATACCAATATAAGAAACAGACAAAACACAAGAGGCTAAGATAAGAAAAGGAGATTAAGGGACAAAGAGACTTATGGTAAAGGACAACTCGCTTCCTTACTGATATCGACTTCCTACCCAACATTTAATTTTGTAATTATTATTGGTCATTAGCTAATAGCTACACATCGCATGTAGAATTCTAGCATATACCAATACTGTTTTTTTACAAAGCATATTAGCTTCGGAGCATTCTGCTAAAACAAGAGTTTACATACATACTAATTGGTGATATACTAATTCATCCCTTCACTAGAGTATCAAACAGAAATTCTTAGAAATGATTGAACCAAGACGTTCTCTACTTACATTATAACTGACTGTTTTTCTTGAATGCAATATATATGGAACAGTCAATTTTATATTCGGAAACCCAGCTGTGATCTTACAGAGTTGTAAGATCACCGAGCTTAAACGAATGTCTCAGCAGAAAATCATAATCACGGCTCAGAACCGAAAAGATCCAACCAGAACACGGGGATTTCAATCCACGCTTGTAAACTACTAGCCATGGTGGATCGAAGCCGTCCTGGTAAGTTTTACTCTAGAGTTGTATATGTGATACATTGACTCCAGAGGATGCTTGGAGTGGAACAGCCAGCTTGCATTGAGCAATGGCGAGTATATGAGCCGATGGGCGCGATCAAATACGGGTCAACGAGTCAAGTGGCCGGGTTATCACGTTACTACTTCAACGGTCGAGGCAAGTAAGTTCATTGCTGGTTTGTTGTGGTTGCCATCTACCGTTGTGGCCTTCTCCAGGTTTGTCACAATAAGGCTGTCTAACTCTCATTCGTGAATGTAACACTATACGAATAATTTCATATACAAAACTCAAAGCCATTCCAAGTGTACTTATTAAATGAAAAGCCATCTTCTAAAGATTATCAACGTGGAAACTGTGCATCCTTGTGTTCTCTCTTAAACTTACTGATCCAACTTTGTTTTCTTTCTTTCATTTATGTACAAAGAAACGTTAAAGTTACTCATACAGAGAGATACATTTACCAGATGTTCTGGATGATGTTGATACATTACATATTGGCTACAACGGATGGGATATCCGCTTCCACTTCAGTTTCTCCTTCCGATCCTTCCTTGGTCGTCTGCAACAATTTTAGCACAGGTTCTATCCGGTTAACAGACCAAACTATGCATTTGTTACTCGGTTAACTAAAACCGGGATTGTTACCTGAGGAGAATCATTCGGTTTGGTTTCAGAGAGATAGCGACTCAATGCTCCTTTACCACGGAGAATCTTAGCTCCAGAGCCTCTACGCCCTTCACCTTCAACTGCTTCTTCATCCACCACAACCGCCTCTATCATATCCTTCCCTGTACTCTCGTCCGGTATCTGAGAAAAATGATATGGTTAAGAGTCTGAACGTGAATCTAACGACATGGGTTGTTTGTAAGTAATACTATTAAGAGTTAAAAACTTACCTCGTACATAGAATCCATGAGGATGCTTTCTAAAAGAGCTCTTAAACCACGAGCTCCTGTGTTTTTTGTTATTGCTTTTCTAGCTATTTGCCGCAGCGCTGTTTCCGTGAAATGCAGCTTTACCTGAAGAAAAGAGGAGATATGTCTCAGGATTTTGGGCAGAGAGTGCAAGAGAGAGAGAGGAGAGAGATAGTAGTTACACTGTTCATCTGATACATCTTTTTGTATTGCTTTCCAAGTGCGTTCTTGGGCTCAGTTAGTACCTGCAATCCAATGATTCTGAGTATTGCAAGAACCACATCAAATGTTATGTCAAATCAATTTACCTGCATAAGTTGGTTCTCGGTCAAAGCAGACAAGCTGACGAGAACTGGAAATCTTCCAACAAATTCAGGTATTAAACCATATGCAATCAGGTCACTGCTTTCCACCTGCCAACACATGTCATTATGAACAAGCAGAAGAATCCTCCAAACATGTGCTTGAAGATCAATCTGTCATTTGTTGGGTGAAGAGATGATATATAAAACCTACAGTTTCCATCAGGTTTGATGCAACAGCTGCGTTTGTAACACCACCCGCCCTCATGTTAGCACGTACAGGAGCACCAAACCCTATTGAAGAATCATGGCGCCTGGGAAGAAAAACAACAATCAGTTGACTTGTAAAGGTAATGTTTGGGGGATTTGTTCAAACAAGTCATACCTCTCTGAGATCGTCTTTTCGATGTCTACAAAAGCACCACCACATATGAAGAGTATATCTTTTGTATCTATCTGCAGACATTTTGACAAGGACGCGAGTGAGGTAACAGAGGAGCAGTCACATTAAACTCCAATCATCATGCAAAGAACATTAGAGTATAGCACAAGAAACCTGGATATTGTCGCCTCTAGGGTGCTTTCTAGCGCCTTTCTCAGGTACATTAACGATCTATTTCCAGAAAGAGAGAGTTAGAAATAGGTATCAACCAACCACAAAAAGAACAGCAGAGCTCTCAAAGCAAATAGTACATGACTTAAACAGCAAACTTACAGTTCCTTCCAGCATTTTTAGCAATGCTTGTTGAACACCCTCTCCTGATACATCTCTGCTGATGTTAAGGCTTTCTGCCTAGCAACCAAAAAGGTCCAAATGCATAAAATAACATTCAAGTTTTCCAAATTAGCACGAGGGAAATGCTTATATCTCCAAACCTTCTTTGTTATCTTGTCGACTTCATCAATGTAAACAATCCCCTGCTGTGCAGCTGCAACGTTATAGTCTGCAACCTGGAGAGAGAGATCAATCAAAAACCACTCATCACAAATAATTATAAAGAAATTGATTATAATAGCGTACAAATAAAAATGTTTGTTTTGTAGAAAGCTTACCGTGAGAAGTTTGTATAATATAGACTCGACGTCCTCTCCCACATAACCAGCCTGACAAATTATTTCTTTTTTTTTTTAATTGGGCATCACGAAAAAAAAAAATGCGGCAAAAAACGACTAGACGAAAGACGAGAATTACCTGAGTCAGTGTGGTTGCATCCGCAATGACAAAAGGAACATTCACAAACCGTGCCAAGGTTTTCGCAAGCAGTGTCTTCCCTGTGGTTGAAGAAAAACAACAAAACATATGAGGTGAGATGGCTGAGTTTGAAGTGGATAACTGTAATTTACCTGAGCCAGTTGGTCCCATGAGGAGAATGTTACTCTTCTCCAGTTCAACCAGATCATCAGCATCAGCTGGTTTCGCTGCAGTGCTATCAGTTTCTCCTGAGGACCTAGCTTTCCACACAAGTTTCAGCATCAAAACTTAAGGAATCTCTTATGGAATACGTGAAAATCAACAAAGATACCAAAAAGATGCAAAAGAAAGTGCAAGTATACTGACATGATCTACCAAAGAACAAGATATGTTAACTTTGCAGATGCTTAAGTAATATTAGAGATAGATTATTTTGTAGACTAACCGTTTCTGTAATGATTCGTAGTATATCCTCTTGTAGTGATTGTACACTGCCACTGAAAGTACCTGCATCCACACATAAGTCAAGTATTCAACTGTGTGCATATGACATTGGAGACAGTGGAACCAAACCTAAAACACCTAACAGTCCAGCATCAGCTGCTGTTTCTCTGAAAATAATATAACTTTCTAATTACAATCCTACGAGAAACTAATCTCAATAGTCAGTTGAGGTTATGAAGTTGACGTTAGCATCATTTAAAGCCTAAAGCATCACATAAGCAAACCTTTACTAGTAACATCAAAAAGTGTCATCATTTCACCTTTTTGGCTCTCTCCTGACCAATCACGAACTTGTCCAAACCATTACAAATCTCCTTTGGTGTCGGAAAACTAGACCCAAGATTAGATCCACCCCAAGTATCCTCTTTCGAATCCGACCCTGTTCCGTTACCAGTACCAGGACTGCTTCCACCACCACCACCGCCACCACGACCGGGATTAACCCGAAGGGAAACTCCATCTCCCGGAGGCTGCCAGAGATCCGGTGGGTCTCCGACTTGAGAGCACAAAAGAGCAGACTTTGCACCTCTCACCTTCTCCCCACCATAATTCGTAGCGTAACACCGTCTCTCTCCTCCCGTAGGCTTGAAAGAAGCGAACTTGTTACGGTGGTGGTTGCAGTGAGAAGGAGTCGCGGCGTGGAGACGGTTGAAGAAGAAGTAACGAAAGTGAGAGAGTGTGAGAGAAGCGGTTCCTCTCGAGGTGTTTGACCTCAAAGCCGCGGCCATGGTTGTTTCACAGGACAAATCAACGGGAGGGGAAAGCTATCAGCAACTGGCTGACATGATCCGATCAAGATGAGATTTTTTGGAGATGGGTATGTAAGAAATGAAGGAAAGGCTGAGACTTTTGAAGATGGGTATGTAAGAGATGATGATGAAGAAGTTGTGAAGCAGACGGAAAGGATGAAGAAACGCAAATTCGAAAGGGAAAGGAAAGGGGAGAATATCTACTTCATCTTCCCCTTCTGGTAACAGTTTGACGAGAGCATTGACGGTTCATGGTTTTCGAAACGTCGTCGTCTTCACTTCGTTTAGCTGATTTCTCCAACCGTTGGATTTAACAGAAAAAATACAAAATTGATCTCATGCAATAGTTCCACGGATGTCTAACCGAGATAATCCACCCGGTATAATATACCCGCTGCGGATTTTTAGTTACAGATTGTAATGGTTAATCAACTCTGCTGCAGATTGAGCTTAACTAGAGATTGTAATGGTTAATTTGATATGTTGCAGACAATGGTTAATTTGATATGTTGCCGATCGAGCTTAATTGCAGATTGATAATCCTAATCCATCCTACCTACCATGGATTCAGCAGATCAATCTGCATTTTTTTTTTTTGAAAATTATGTTCTGCTTGGTCCTCAGGTAAACATACGTATTGTGGTGTAAAGGAAATATTACTCATCAAACATCAGTTGCTTTTAAACGTAAGTAGTGAAATAGATATATTCACCGACAAAGTTTTGTCCCCCCCAAAACAATCACACACCAATTTACACAAGTGAAAAAAGAACAATGTCTTTACTTTTGTCAATCTTTTATGTTATCAAATTTGATGTTTTACTTATAACACTATAGAAGAAGGATAATTTGAAAGTCTAAGTTCAAGAAGAACCATGGAGCAAATGTGACAATGCTTTCTCAGTGTCGTTCTCAAACATGAAGAGAGCATCTGCAACAGCGTTCGTTGGGAACCCCATTTCCCGTATCGCCGTGAACCCATTTGCAAATTCCTGAACCTGAAACCACGTTTTAAAAAAAAAATCCAAACAGTTTATCTCTGAAAGTATATCCTGTAGCTATTAGCTAAATACATGAATAGAATGTGTGGATAGATGGAAATAAGATAAAAGCACCTTTGTGGGATTATCACCATAGTTTGCAACTGCGATGTTGACAGCTTCTCTGTTGAGCCCAGCATATTTCATCACTACAGGATCTACACCCTGCAGTAGAAACCCAACCTCATTAACAATGATAGTGCTAGAGCATATCTATGGATCACACTACAGTGTAATGCAAAATCTATTCTTGACTCAGTTCCCATTTAGTAATACACAAAACAAAACATGTTCTGATAACTTACGTTCATAGATGATGACCCACACTTATAACTCATACTAACAACCTCGGGCCTAACTGTAAGAAGCTTCCATAGAGCAAAACTAAGGATCATAGTATACTACAGTGTAATGCAAAGTCTAAACCCATAAAGTATTACACAAAACAAAACCTGTTCTGTTAACTAAGTTCATAAATGGATGATCCACACTTGTTCTTCCAAGAACTCATACTAACAACTCTAAGAAGAGAAAATTCTGATAGAACTGAAGATGAGCCTTACCATTGAATGTGTGGGCGGTGGTTGTGGAAAGTTAGCAGGTGGTTGTGAAAAGTTAACCGGTGGAGGAGGATGCTCAGACCCAAACTTGCTCCAATCCGGGTTCTCCTTTTCCGCCTCCGCAAGAACCTTCCTTTCTAAACCGAAATCGAACTGAAAGCTGCTCCGAGGAATATCTCCAACTCGAGGCAACAACGGAGGCTGAAAACATCACAATTCCACAACACATACTTCAAAATCCTCAATCAATCCCAAAGTTAAAAAAGATGAAAGCTTTCACATCAGAATAGAGATAAAGTTACTAAATTTTCTCACCGGAGGAGTAATCCGATACTCAGGCTTGAGAGTCACCTTGATTCCTAATCCAGCTAACCCAACAGAAAAAAAAACGAGCATCAGCTACGAATCGTATAAAAGCAATTTGAGATACAGACTTACATGAAGAGGAAGAAGAAGATGGGTTATGTTGAAACGACGGAGTTCTCTCCGGTGGCGGAGGGAAAAACGGTTGGGCACCGATCTTTGGGTATCCAGGAGGTCCGTTGTAGATAGGGTGGGTAGATGATGGAGAAGGAGATGGGTACATAGGGCGACCGTAGGAGGGACCTGACTTGTTTCTGAAGTCGTAATCCATTGTTTGAGAGTTTGCTGAGAAGAGACGGAATTGCGATCGGCAACGAAGAAGAAAGGTCTCGAAGGGGGTTGAGATGTGTTTGGATATAAGGATACGTGTATTCCTTCCCCAGCTTTGACTCGGTTCTTCAACATTTCTTCATTAAATACGATATTTTCTTATCGAAAATAGTTTTATATAGAAAATATACAAATATCATGATATGCATATTTATGTAATCAAATAAAACATTTCTATGTATATACAAACCATAAAAAATCTAGATACGATATACTTGAGTTTTGTTATTTTTGCTAGCTTACATACTTTTTGGTCTCAAAATATATTTATTTCTAAATTATAAGACGTTGTAAAAATAAAAATAAAAATTATAAGAATTTCTAACAGAATTTTGGAAATATTTTAAAATTTAATACGTCGGTTATAACTTTTTCTTTCTCTCATTTATAAATTCATTTAATTCTGCAATCCATATAGTACGTAATAGTATCATTTTTTAAAAAAAATAGAAAAGGTTCAAAAACTAAAAGAACTATAAAACTCCAATGTAATGGTTATCTTTGTTATAAATCTTTCTTTTTTTTGCGCCTCAAGAAATCATTTAAATGTTTTACAACACTTTTAATGGGATCTATACACGCCTCAAGGAACTCATTAACTTATAACCAAAGCAAAGTGTTTTTTCTCATAATTCTCAATACATTCAACTTATTTACTTGTAATATAGGTAAAGTGTTTTCTCATAATCCTTACAAGTTTTCTTTCTCTTACATGGAAACTTTTATAACGCTAAAACGCGAGGTTCAATCTACAAACCAAAACACATGCACTGTACTTCTTTAACTTTTAACTAAGCGTTACAAATTTTAAAACTGAAACCATATCTCTCGAGTCAACGAATAAAACATGAATTTAAACATGTCTCTTTCTTCTGATCTCATTGATTCTCTATATGGAGATGGGTAGATGCGAGAGAGAGACTCGACAATTAGCATGAACCATGAACTTCCTTTTTTCTAATTTCAACTGTTAAAAAGACAAGACTTAGGTTAACACATTGAAAATCAATTGTTGAAAAGCTGAAAAAACTATTTGCTTTCACCGGGATTTTCTCTGGCCAACAAAAAAAAACAAAAGCATAGACAGAGTTGTTAGGCATCAAGTCAACAACTCGCCCAACCTAACATTAACCTAAATCAACCCACTTTCGTTTAATAAATAAAACTTTAACCTATAGTATCCATATAGCCCACAAAAGTCAAAAACTGTAACCTTATTATATACACACACACTTCCTCATCTTCATCCATTATTAACGTCACTTTACCCTTTAAACCAGTTTTTTCTCCACCCAAAAATGAAAATGAAGAGTCCAGTTTTAGTTTTAGTACTCATGGGATTAATCTTCTGCATAGAAGCTGAGACGATCAGAGAAGATAAACACACTCTTCTTCAATTCATTAGCAACATCAATCACTCTCATTCACTCAACTGGTCACCAACTCTTTCTATATGTACCAAATGGACCGGTGTTACATGCGACTCCAATCATTCCAGTGTCGTCGGTCTTCACTTAGCAGCCACTGGTCTTCACGGGCATCTCCAGCTAAGGGACATAGCCAGGTTAACTCATCTTCGGTTTCTCATTCTCAGTTCTAACAACATCTCTGGACCTTTTCCTCCAAGTTTTCAAGCTTTGAAGAATTTGACTGAGCTTAAACTCGACTTCAACGAGTTCTCTGGTCCTTTGCCTTCTGATTTCTCTTCTTGGAGGCGTCTACGAGTTCTTGATCTCTCTAACAATCGGTTTGATGGTAGTATCCCATCTTCTCTTGAGAAGCTGGCTCAGTTACACTCTTTGAATCTTGCAAACAACAAGTTCTCCGGTGAGATACCGAATCTCCATATACCGAGTCTGAAGCTGCTCAACTTAGCTCACAACAATCTGACAGGAACCGTACCACAGTCTCTGCAGAGGTTCCCACTCTCAGCATTTGTCGGAAACAATGTTTCTTCATCATTAAGGAAGCACCACCACAACCATGCAGTTCTTGTCATAGCATTAAGCGCGTGTTTTGCACTACTAGCTCTACTCGCTATCTTATTAGTAATCATCCATAACAGAGAAGAGCAAAGAAGATCATCTACAAAGGAGAAACCAAGCAAGATGAGGAAAGATTCAGATCCAACCTTGGGTGAAGGAGGTAACAAGATTGTGTTCTTCCAAGGAAAGAATCTTGTCTTTGACCTTGAAGACTTGTTGAGAGCTTCTGCAGAAGTTTTAGGAAAAGGACCGTTTGGGACAACCTACAAGGTCGATGTCGAGGACTCAGCCACCATCGTCGTTAAGAGAATCAAAGAAGTGTGTGTCCCACAGAGAGAGTTCGAGCAGCAGATTGAACAGCTTGGAAACATCAAGCATGAGAATGTTGCTACTTTGAGAGGATACTTCTACTCTAAGGATGAGAAGCTTGTGGTTTATGATTACTACGAACATGGAAGTCTTTCCACATTACTACACGGTACGTTATGAACCCTTATATATTATATGCTCAACGTTCTATTTTTCCACGAGAAGTATCGTATAGCACCAAATGTCTCGTTCTATATATATCCGAATTAAAAGTTTTAGACTTATATCACCAAAACTAAGTTAGTCTCTATGTGTTACCATTCAGGTCAGAGATGTCTCGCGAATAGGAAACCTCTAGATTGGGAAACTAGATTGAACATGGTGTATGGAGCAGCGAGAGGAGTAGCTCACATCCACTCGCAAAGCGGAGGCAAACTAGTCCATGGAAACATAAAATCCACAAACGTTTTCCTCAATGTCAAAGGATATGGCTGCATCTCTGGAGCAGGAATGGCCACGCTGATGCATTCGCTACCGCGACACGCATCTGGCTACCGTGCACCGGAGATAACAGACACAAGAAAGGGGACTCAACATTCAGATGTGTATAGTTTCGGTGTCTTGATATTCGAGGTGCTAACAGGGAAAAGAGAGGTGGGTAACCTGGTGAGGTGGGTGAACTCGGTGGTTAGAGAGGAGTGGACGGGAGAGGTGTTTGATGAAGAGCTGATGAGGTGTACTCAAGTGGAGGAAGAGATGGTGGAGATGCTTCAGGTTGGTATGGTTTGCACAGGGAGGTTACCTGAGAAGAGGCCGAGCATGAGTGAGGTAGTGAGAATGGTGGAAGAGATAAGACCGGAGAAGCTAGCAAGTGGGTATAGATCAGAGGTTTCCACAGGGTCAACTCCAATAGGAAGTTTATCAGGATCGCCGTATATACTGTGAAAAAAAAGTATATTCATTCATCTTTGGTGTTATATGTATCTGACCATTCAGAAAAAGGCTTTTAGTATTTAAGTTATAGTGAATGATGTAATTGATCTGCGAAAAAAATAGCTGTTAGAGAGAAGCAGTTCAAGTTTATATTGTTACTAGAACTTGACCCGCGCCCCCCGCGCGAGTGTTTGATTTAACTTATGTTTACCGTAAATTCATAAACCGTTGGTTTTATAAAAAAATTATGTATTTTTTTATGTTTTGTAATTTACATACATAGTAAAATATATTATTTTATAGTATAGATGTTTGATAATATTTTTTTTTTATTTGTACATAATGTTATATTAAAATCTTATAACTTGATGCAATTTGATGTGATTGTACTATTTATATATTAACTTATTGTTTTTTGTTAATTTATTTTAAAATAAAACAACATACTAAATTTATTTATTTTTTTGCATTAGCTTTCAATAAATTATTATCAATTTTATAATATTTTATTTTCTCGACAATTGAATTCTCAAATTTTTATATTTTACTAAGCTAAATCAGGTAATACTATATTTAAAATTGTTTTATATTGTAATTGATATTATCAGATTATCAATAACAATTAATTTAGATATTTGATTTTAATTAATTAATTTATATATTTGGATATCTGGTTTAGATATTTGGTTTTAAATGAAATGGCATAATTTGTAAATAAGAAAGAAATTTAATAACTAAATATGTAAATAAAAGAAAGTATTTAATATGTTATCCACGTTTCCAAGCAGTTTTCATTTATTTTGCTATCCTTGTTTCCAAACAATTCTCATTTATTCTGTTATCCTTGTTTCCAAACAGTTCCAAAAGGTACTTCAGTTTTAATAATATAGATATTCAGGTGCACACATGTACCAAATGATCTGAACAAGTTACATCTTTTTTAAAAAATGAACTAGATTTTGATCCGCGCTAAAGAAGCGCATATATTGTTTAGTTGATTATAAAAATAAATATTAAATGAATTTATAATTTTTTACATATCTATAATATTTAAAAGTTGTTCTCTTAAATATTTATAAATAGTAAAAGTAAATATTGTATATCAAAAAAATATTATATACCAAAAAAATATTGTATAGACAATAAAAGTAATGTATGTATAGTTAGAGAACATTAATTATTATATATATAATTAGAGAGCATTAACTATTGTATGTTTAATTAGAGAAATATTAAGTAGGACCAAAAATAATAAATTAAATGAAAGAGTCCAAACAACCTTGCATAAATAGATTTTTAAGACTCATTCTCTTTTAATAGTATAGATTTTGCTAAGTCTGAGCAAACCGAACCAAACCAAAATAATGAAAACTAAGTTAAACCGAAGAATTGTAAATTACAAACCACTACTATATATCCAAAAAAACTGAAACGAACCAAAATCAAACTGAGATTAAAACTATCATATTCGAAAGAACCAATCTGAACCGAACCGAATACCAAAAACTAATTTTACAAGTGGGAAGGAGAAGACGTGGGATTCGTCGAATCGGATATAAGACCATGATTAACCCATGGTTCTTAAGTGGGGTTTACGATATTTAAGAAGCGGTTCTTAACTTTTTCTTTGTTAAAGTTAAGAACCGGTTCTTAAATTCCGCTAAGAACCCCACTTAAGAACTCAGGGTTAATCATGCTCTAAGATCTCATCCGTTAGATTAAACGACTTTTTTTAATTCAACGTCGGTTAAATGCCACTTGATGATGGTTTTTAAATTTTTATTATGAAAACCGCCTCCGTTGTTTTTCTTTCTAAAAAGCGAGTCCACTAGTGAACCCTCACCCTATTAAACGTGGACGCGACCACAGAGAATCAATAACTTCATCCTCTTTCGTCCACCACTCTTTTCTAAGTCTTCGCTCTCCTTCTCCCAACCACGAGAAGAAAAAGGCGAGAACCTCGCCAAATCGGAGATACGCGAAAACCAAAGGTATATATATTCTTTCTCTGCGTTCGTTAAATCTTTAGATCTATTGGTTATTATAACCCTTTACGGATTTATAGGCTCTCTTTGGAATCTCTGTTTTGGTTTTAGAGATCGTAGGTTTTTGGATATGGCGTCGAAGCGGATCTTGAAGGAACTCAAGGATCTCCAGAAGGATCCACCCACCTCATGTAGCGCTGGTACAATTTCATTAAAAAGTTGAGATTTTGTTGATGAATCTGCTTTCGATTAGTGTGTTTGTGTGATGTTTGGTTTCGATCTGGAGCTAAAGTTCTTGACTTTACCCTCATGAATAGTTCAAAACCTAGCTCTTGTGATTTGTCAGGTGTAGATCTTGTAATTCTAAGTCTGGAAACGTGTTCATTGGTGTTGATTGATGAGATCTGGTTGATACTTGTGAAGAAGAAAAAAGCTTATCTCTTTGTTTCAAAGGCCTTGTCTTTTTTTGCGGTTCTGATGTTGAGTTTATATGGGTTTTTTTTGCGGTTCTGATGTTGAGCTTATATGGATTTTTTTTTGCGGTTCTGATGTTGAGCTTATATGGGTTTTTTTTCTTCTTTTTTCTTACAGGACCTGTTGCTGAAGACATGTTTCATTGGCAGGCAACGATAATGGGTCCTTCAGATAGTCCTTACGCTGGTGGTGTTTTCCTTGTTACCATTCATTTCCCTCCAGATTACCCTTTCAAACCTCCTAAGGTGATGATTCCTATTGTTTTTGAGAATTGCCATTATAAAGTCTTTTTTTTCCCTTGGTGGTTGGCTTCGTTATCTAATTGTGTGGCGAAATATCTAGGTGGCCTTTAGGACGAAGGTGTTCCATCCCAACATTAACAGCAACGGAAGCATTTGCCTTGACATCTTGAAGGAGCAATGGAGTCCTGCACTCACCATTTCCAAGGTTCGGTTTTATTCTTATCCTCATCTAAACATCATTGTACCTGCCTTATGTCTCTTAAGTCGTTGAGATTTGACTCACTTAGTATGAAAATGGTTTTTAATGATTTGCTCTTTGTGGTCCTGATAAGATTGAGTTTCTAAGGTTAGACTCATTGAGGATGAGAAATGGTTTGTTTCAGTTTCTAACTAGAACGTTGTAATGGACAGGTGCTGCTATCGATCTGTTCTTTGTTAACCGATCCAAACCCGGATGATCCTTTGGTACCTGAGATAGCTCATATGTACAAGACTGACAAGAACAAGTATGAGTCCACTGCACGGAGCTGGACTCAGAAGTATGCCATGGGATGAAAGGAAGACATCCCCAAATCTACTAAAACTCTCTCTTTTCAATGAAAAAAAAAATCTGCCGTAATTTCTATGTATGATTCAATAGACATCTCTCTTTGTGTCCTTTTAAAATTTCTGAAAGACAGGACCAAATGAAATGGGTCTTGTTTAAAACCAAACATCATCTTTTGTGAAAACTTGAAACTGAAAATCTTTCATGTGTTGCAACTATGATTTAATGTTTTTCAATGTTTAAAAGATTGCTTAGGCTGTAAGAGCATCTCTATTCTCATGCCATTTTATAGTAAAATATGGAGTAGGAAGTAATCTGTTATTGATTAATCCATTCCCTCGTCATTTTATATTAAAATATGGAGTGAGAATCTATTATTGATTAGTTGGGTGTTTAGATCGATATCTTAGAACGTCTAAATTGGTCAAGAAAAATCATTTTGTTTAGATCTGATTGGCTGTTTAAGTGGATGCCTACACGTTGGGTAGATCGATTTTTAGAAAACTAATGTGTTTACACAGATTTCAATTCTACTATTAGCACATACAAGAACTTTATTTGTCAATTATAATTAGTCTTGTAGTGTGTATATGATGTTTGTGGATTGAGCTCAAATTATGGGCCTTCATGTTCGTAGACCTCAGATCCGTAACTCCTCCACGCTTTAAAAGTATCACCTCTCTTGTCCATTTTCTTACTACAATTCCGTATGTAATAGAAAATACATCCAGTTACACTATTAACCTTTTCCTTGTTTGATTATGTTCCGAGTACTTCGATTTTTTACTCTTCATAAGATAATATCTTACTATCATTTTCCAAAACAAAAAAGGTTATACCACAACATCGACGTCTATATTTCAAAATATATCCGCCAGTCCTATGTACTTTTTTTTTTGGTGCACAAATTTTATTAATTCAAGCCGATTACAACCAGAAGTATGCTCGATGGGAAGATGAACAACAATAACAGGAAAATAATGAAACATAGAATAGAAGTGTTAAAAGGAAAGACTAACTCGAAGTAGAGAGATCCGCATATAATCTTATACTTTGTACTATGTATAATCGGTCATATATACTATGTAACAATCTATAACATTTTGTAAGATTATCGGTTTGATTTGGGGATATCCACGGACTGACACTCCAAAACCTTCAACCCCAACTTTTAAAAGATTGGTGCTGATTGAAAGAATATACTGTATCAAATAAAAATCGGTCTTCCATGTTTTTTTTTTGGTTTACTGATAAAAGAGACATAATTATCATATAGGTGTTTCATGTTCCAAAGTTCTTAAATAATTATTGCAAACACTAAATTAATAGTTGCACGGTTAAAGAGACATTACAAACTTAGCGATTCCTCGCCAAATATGTCGGCTGCATTAACTCTAGATGACAAAAAATCTTTTTTTTTGTTCTATTGTACACCGTTGGTTCTTTCAAGTTGTTCTTACAGGTTTATATAAGAAAGTCTTAAACTCTAGATGACAAAAAAACTTTTTTTTTTAACACTAAATTTTCTTATTGAAGCTTGTAGAACATCTTAAGTTTCCCTTTTAAAGGTATATGAACATCATGTCGATAAAAAAGGGTATTATCAACATCATACATATGACCTTAAAAGCTATTCTCTTATAAAAAATATACATCATATGATCTATGTTCATAATAGTATTCTTATACAGTATGGGATTATTATCAATAATCTCATTTTTAATTTGTTATATTGTAAATGATGATTAATCAATCAAATATGTTACTTATAACATATATAAAAGTGATGAATGATTTTAGTTTTACGTTTTATTCAGCAACAATATTTTCTGTCATATACAAGTTCATGAGAGACAGTTATTTATATTTTATATTTACAATAAACAGTTTTATTTTAACACATAAAACCACGGTAAACAGTTCTACATTTTTTTATAATGAACTGAAATATTTGATAAGTTTTCATTTTTTTTAAATGAACTGTAATATTTGATAAATTTTGTACTTCTAAGCTGTAAGAAAATAAGTTTATGATAACAATAAGAACTAGAGCTTGATCCACAAGTCCATATAAACATTAATTTTTACGTTTTTATAAATTAATATTTATTTTTTATGATTATTGTTACATATTCTAAATGTGTTTTTATATAATTAATTATATTCAAAAATCATATATCGAATCAGGTGATATGATTATTTTTGTATAAATATTTGAACATGTTTCAGATATATTAATTACTTAGATATTGTTTAGGTTTTTATACATCAGAATCAAACTCATCTATATTAGGGAGAATCTAATTCAAAACCCACACATAATTTATAATATCCAAGCAAGGCATAATTCTAAAACCCAAAAAATTTGATAACCGAAAGAAACAAATAAGAAAAAAATGTGTTTGGCTAAGTTAAGTGAAAAAAATATATTTAAAAACAGTTATATGAAATGAAAAATTAAATAATAATAAATATAATACATTTTATTATTTTGATTTAAGTTATTATTTTGTTCATATAATTTATGTCTTTGAATTATGTGTTTGGTTAAGTAATTTTCACTAACTAAAACTAAAATAAAAGAAATTTTAGTAAAACAGACTAAAATGAATTTTTAACTATATTAAAAACCCAGTTATTTTATATTTTGATTTTTATAATTTGTACAAAATTAATGTTGATTAATTAATAAATAAATTCTGCACTATTATTATTATGGTAATATAATTAATAATATGATGTATTGCTAAAACAATATAATTAATGAAATTGTTAAACTAAGTGAAAAAATAAAATGATAATAATTTATTGAAAACTTAGTTATATTTTGTATTTCAGATTTAATAATATAGATATAAGACCATATACTATATAAGTATATATTTGGTTTGGGCTTACCGAGGCTTCTTTCGAGGTCTAATCCGAATGGTTTTATTGTTTCCACTACTCAAGCACTATCTCAAAACTATTTAAATAAAACTATCGAAATTACTTCTATTTTTTTTTTTAAAACTGGTTATTATTTTCTTGCAGTTATAATTGACGTAAGATGGACATGGACCACGCCACCAGGCACATGGAAATAGCAGCAGCACCACCGAAGGTCTTTCTTTCCCTTGGGGTTCGTTAGAGTTTGCATTGAATAACTTTGTCTTTACTTAATAATTCTTCATTTGTTAATATGTTTTTTAAACGCTTTTTTTTTACTAAGGTCATTCATCTTTTTTAAACGCTTCATTTGTTTTCTTTTTTTATATATCTTATCGGAACACTTCATTTTGTTAATATTGCACAGTAATATCTAGTACTACATTGCATTATTATAAAATAATACACAGCATTCCGTCGAATTCGCGCTCAGTGTAACTATTTAAAAAGAAGACATTCATGTCAATATCTTGTATGTTCTTGTCGAAAAAACAAACATTTTGTAGATGTCAAAAAAAAAAAAACATTTCCTACTGTTAATCCCAATAGCGATTGGTATTAATTTTTGTACTGTTATATCTTAATGAAATTTTGTTTTGTAATGAGGGATTTAATATTAATTTTCAACCCACAACTCAAGCTTTTTCGTGTGGCAAAATAACCATAAAAGCCAGCTTTTAAGAAAAAGGTAAAAATGAAAAATCTCTTACAGGCCACTTCGAAGATGGACAGCATTAAATTAAAATACGTTGTCTAAAGAATCTAAACATAAGTTTTAAACCTTTTTTATATATGACAATCGAATTTTGTTATATTATTTAATTGTTCCGAACATGCAAAACCTTTATTTGAAAGTTGAAAATCATGTAAAGTAATGTATAAAGAATTCCAACTACACGTGTCAGTGATTGGACTAATGATAAATCTATGTCCAGAGTCTCCATAACTTCGATGATAAACTATTTTCTTTTGTTAAAGAGGGAGAGGTCGTGGCCAGTGTAGCATGGTCCTGAAAACCAGGTTTACTAAAATAAACACACTAAACTAATTAGGTTTAATCATAATTAAGTCTGAAAGAAAGAACATACAGCCTGAGATTTCGACAGTCTTCTAACACTAATCTCCCTTTTTGTTTCTAGTGAAACACAGAATCATGAGCTTGGTGGCCTCCACTAGTTAATGTCATTAATGAAGGTTCATTAATGTTAATTATTGCTATTAGTTAAGTTACTCGTTGAAGGTTAATGTCGTAAGAACGTTAGCTTGTTTCTATACAACTAAAAGAGCTGGTTGTAAAATTAATAAGTATTCGTATTCTTTTCTTCTTTTTCAAAGCTGAAAGCCTGAAACCGTCGAAGAAATCAGCACACGTGCTAAAAGACTCTGTAAAACATGCTATTGTACAACAGCTGAACAAAAATATGATGAATTTCTAAACTGTTAATACTTATAAATCTTTTGAAAGAACATGATTGACACATATATGATTTTGTGACAATGATAATTGCCTGAATTGTAAAAAACATGATATCATTGGATTTTCTCTGACAAATTGATGAGAGTAAAGAACACAAAAGTGTTTATGGAAGAATTATATTAGACTCTCATAAAAAATAAATTACAATATGTCTAGTTTATATAGTGAATGATATAACCTAATTTCCTAAACTAATATGGAATAATATATATAGATAAAGATAAATTTCTTATTCTAATGTATATCCTAATATTGACCATTGGATTAGGTCGATCTTCTAGATCTCCCAATACTCTCAGTATCAAATCATGATTGTCATTGTGTAATTTACAATGCACAACAACTATAAAGCGAGAGAAAAGCACCTTTTAGCATAATTTTCTTTAAAACTTTAAACAGTCTCCCGGAAGAAATTAGTCTTAAGAGTAACTACCCATTACTAGGGTTTTTCATTTCAGAGTATACAAATTCAATAAACTGATCCACAGGAATCTCGTAGTGACCTAGCAACTTTCCCTTAAAAATAAAATGTAGCTGTTGATTTTATGGATTTATATTTTTGTTTGCCATTTATTTAATCATGTTTTAATTCTTTTTAAAGAGCACTACAAAAAAAACGACTGAAATTAGATTTTTTTCTTTTTTCTGAAACGTCTTTTATTACTCGTTCATGAATTAATATTCTTATGATTGTTCGTATTATTGATTGAAAGATTTTCTAATTTTACTAAGTTTCTTATGTTATTCAAAATTTAGCTATTAAAGAATTTGTGTGTTATTAACTAGATGAATTTTTAATTTTAAGGAGCAGTACTACAAAAAGCAACAGAATTCCGACTATATATACAATTTCGAGAACATCTTAATAAATGTCCAGTTATTTTTGATAAACTGATTACTAGTGAAAACATGATTAGAAATTTTCAATATATTAACTTCTCACTGCTACCAAACTGTTTGTTAGTAAATTGTTAAAACCTACCCAAAAATTAATATTATCCACAAAATCCCACCATAAAATCATTTTAAAATCCGAAATTGTTATATGTATTGTTTTAAAGTTGTTTCTAATGAAATTGCGACAATAGTAGTAAGATTGTCTCTAATAAGACACCAAAACACTAAATTTAGTATAAATTCTTCTTTAACAAAACAACAAAACTAATAATATCCAATTAAATATGGTGTAATGTGAATAGTATTATACCAAATTTGGTGTAACACTATTTATCACACCAAAATTTTAAAATATATATTAATTTAGTATGTTCCATTTAATAATATAGTTCAATAACTATCAAATTTGTAACTAAATATAAATATATTGTGTTATTTATTTTTTAATTTATTTTTACATAATAAAAAATCTCTTTTACCTTAATTTTCAAAATAAATCACTAAATGATTATTATCATTTACTACTTATAAATAATAAAATATATAATTATATAAATATGATAAAATAATTATTTTATCCTTTACCAATCATAAAAATTAAAAAATTTAAAACTGAAAACATTAAATAATATATAATATTACTTGTAGTATAAAATTTAATATCATTATTGAAGATGATAAAATTTGGTGTAATTTTAACATTAGATTTGGTATCATTGTTGGAGATGCTCTAACTATAACTAGCTGTGAAAAAGTTAATACTTTTAACGTTAATATATATAAGTATCGATTTCTAAACCATACTCCCTCCCTTTCAATTTAGTTGTCGTTGTAGAGTAAAATATTTGTTTCAAAATAAATATCATTTTGATAATTTTAATATAAAACTTATTAACTTCATATGCTATTTTTTTATTAGTTGAAATGTGGTTAAGTGTATAGATAGTTTTTATATAAGAATAAACAAAATTAAATATTTTATTAATTACATAAAACTTAAAAATCAATTAAAATCAAATGGAGAAAGTATTTAATTTGCTGTAAAATAGTTTAGTTTTAATTTATGAATGTACCTATGAGTTCCTAAACAAAGTTTGCGCCAAAAAAATAAAACAGCAGTAAAATTGCCAATTAATGACTTATTTATGACGATATTCAACACTATCACTATTTTCCGAATCAACTCCTGGTATGAGTGAATGATCAATGCTGAGATTATGATCAGAAGGCTTTGTCAGATTGTCACACGTGACAAAACCGAAACCGTCAGTGGAGAGCTGCGAAGCCGTCGCACGTGTGTGTGACATTATGGAGTATGGGCTATACTCACTATACTCACTAAGTCACTATAGAGGACTGAGAGAGTCGGTAACAACGAGTATATAGTACAACTACTCTAATTTAAAGTCCTCATTTGATTTGTAAATCTAATTCTATATTAAATTTTTATCTTAATACCATTCTAAACTTTTAAGTATTATTTTCAATGTGTGAAAGTATAATTAAGATAACAGACATCTAAGATAATTATGTCTAGTTTCCAGTTTTCCACTCAAGATAATCATCGTTTCGATTTAATTTACATGGCCTAATTAATATTATCTCAAATTGTTAGATGTCTTGAGGATTTTCTTATAAATGGAATGTGGTCTGCTAATTAAAGAAGAAACTTGTTGTCTTTTGAATAATATTTGAAAGACAAAAAGTTAATTTTTAATTCAAATATTACATTCAGTGTAAGAAAAATCCAATTGAAATTTATACACTAAATATTGATAGTTTAATTGCTAGTACTATAATCTGAAGACAATTCAATATTCAATAATATAAATAGACGCTGGAAAAAAATCGACAATACAAATATATCATATTCTGTATTCTATACCATACAACGTCTATTTTCAATTATCATAACCTTTAGCTAATACTATCCTACTTTTCATAGAGTCACCTGAAAGAGATTTTTTATGGTTGTATCTCCATCAAGATAAATTTAGACAAATCAAATTATATATGTAGCTTGTGTGTACGTATGATATATAACATGCTTGATTACGGGAGTTGTGACGAGAAGTAAACAGTAAGCATTAAGACCAACATCGCTTGCTTCTAAACCAAGGCTGTCATTGAGAATGACTTGAGTGCTACTTTACTACTCATGTGGATTGAAGTTCTTTTTTTTATCACCCCTAGTAATTATGGCAACGTTAGACCATCTCCAACAAATTTTTTTTTATTAAATCCAACAAATTTTTCTTAACACAAATGCTTAAGAAAAATTATTATAAAATTATGTGGACCTGGCGATTTCTATGATTTTGTGTCAACAAAAACCTTTAAAATCTTTAGCTAGGGATTCTATTCTATTGAAATCCTTAATTATTCGTGGATCTTACTGACAAATGACGGTCTACGATTAATTAATATTTTTTTTTAATTTGAAAAAAAAAAAATTATTATTTTTAAAGAGTTTACAATGTAATCCACCATTATAAATGCTCTCAGTTGGTCTGGCCTGTTTAACGTTGTCCCAAACTTGTTGAAGAAACCTAAAACGGTCATAATAAAGATAATATATATAATATTTTTTTGAAAATTGTCATTTAGTAATATATGAGGCAAGTGAGATAGGGAGATATTTCACAATTTTATGAATATTCAAATATAGTCATGACAGATAACAAGGTGTGACTTTCTCTAGTCTCTTTATTTGCCCATCAAGATTCGAGCTTATGCTTTTTGATTACGCTCTACACATATATCAACATACATGTATCCATTTCACATAATTTAATCACGCAGTTAATGGTGATAAAGCTTCTGTGTTTTGAGACGTGGCCCTTCTTTCAAGAATGGATCTTTGTCCCTAATTTTAATTTTGTTCTCTTATAATATCAATATAAAATACTCCTCTATCCTTACCTAATTACTACTTCAACCCACATATAATAAACGTATGGATATTAATTGTGATCAGCAATAGGTGTGAGAAAGAAACTACGTGTATATGTTAATATAAATGGTTAGAAGTTGAGCTTCAAACTATGAATATAAAACTGCATGGTTACATGTTACCAAAAAAAAAAAACTGCATGGTTACTAGCCCTAGTCAAGTTGTTCAATAACGTATCTATATACAACCCACGTAAAATAGTTTAATTATATGATCCAAAGTTCGAGCTAACAGCGGCTGATGTAATGCCATTATAAATTAATATGTTTATGAGTATACATATATGTATTGATGTAAAAGTTCACTAAAAACATTATGTTCACAAAAAAAAGGTTCACTAAAAACATACTTAATACTTATAAATACGTAAGGTAATGTGTTTATGACTGAACATATATGTACGCACTATACATTTTTGTGTAAAGATTTTCTTTTATTATCTATCAGAAACTAAAAATATAAGTTTTGTGATGAGAAGTTCCAATTTATGTTCTAGTATTCTTACTTACTTCAAATGACGCAAGGCAAACCGATCGTGCGAAGCACGATTTTAGACAACGATATACACATAATTTAGATATTGCTTCTTAAGATTTGATTAAGCTTATTTATCAAAAAGAGGATATTGATTAAGCTTTAATCAATTAAAAACGGGATATTCTTAAGCTTGATACTTGTTGTCTCGACATGTGGGGTGTCCAATATCATTTGTTCCGGCTCAATTAAAGTAAATCAACTGCACTTTTCAATTGGAAAACCAAATTGCCATTTAACAAAAAAAAAAAAAGAATTTAGAAGGAAACAATTCGTAGAAATAGAATGCATTAAGATATAATAAATTTGTGATATTATTTTGATTAGTGGTCATAATTATAAAAATACTAGGTGCAGACATAAATATTTTATAATTAATTATTAATCTTTGTATTATTGATTAAAGGAATATTATGATAAGTCATTGTTTATGTTTTCATTTGAAATTATTTTTTTGATTATATAAAATTAATATTTTTATTTGATTAATATTTAGTTATGTGTTTTTAATTTTTTTTTAACTTTTACTTATTGAATTTTTTTTAGATAACAACCCAATATATAAAAATTATATTTTTATTTTAAAATACATTTTATAGTTTAGATCATTTTATTATTTTTATTATTTATCTAATCAAATAAATTTATATTTTTTTATTTTTTTGGTTAACATTTCTTATTTTAATTTATAATTAATAATCTAATTTAATAAATAAATATAGTTATTCATTACATGTGACAACGACATAAACTAATTTAATTTTTAATGTGATAGTTAAAATGCAAAAAGTAACTTCATAAATAATAGTATAATGACTAAAGTTTATCTCGAGACGGATCTCTTTGTTACTAAGGAGATCAAATGACAACGTAAATTTTGATTTTTCTTTTCTTTGTAGTTTAAGTGTTTTAGATTCTTAACCAAGCAATCTTCATGTTTGACACCTATTTATATGTTTGAAACAGGCAAAAAAATTCCTTTGATCCGCCACTAAGTTAATTTATCATAATATATTTTTACATCAAAGAACTCCATATATTATTAAAATGATTCTACAAAGTTTGTCGTGTAGGTTAGTCAATTCGGAATCATCAACTTTATATGAAAAAAATCAGTAAAAAAACTTTAAATGATTTTTTTTTAAAACCACGTATTCTAACCCCTTTTAGCAAATTTTGTGATGTGTGTATATTTTGCGTCTATATATATGCACTATGCCTTGAGACGCTTAATCGATAACTCTTTCAATATTTGTTTTTTCATAAGCCATTATTATATAGTTTCAGTTTAATTTAAAGATGTGAGAGCTAAACGGTCTAGACTTAAAACCCGTTGTGATCTGTACACTTAAGAGACAAAAGATGTGGACGGGTTAAAACCCATGCAAAGTTCTTAGTTATCGTACTTGGAGCTATCATACTAGGAATCATCATTCATTCTTAATCGAGACAAAACAATATTGGTTCTGAAATCAATAACCCTGATCTTTAAGGAAATTAGTTACCAAATAGTTTCAAAATAAAATAAAATTAGTTAGAAACGTTTTAGGGTAATTCTCTTAGATAGCCCTTTTTAAGTTTTTGTCACAAAAATAGCCTTCAAAAAATAAAATGACCAAAATAGATTTTTTTAAAAAAAAAATTTTGATTTTTTTTATTTTTTTTTTTGAAATTTGAAACCCTAACCCCAAATCCACCCCAGTACTCTAAACCCTAAAGTCCAAATTAGTTAACCCTTGGGGTATAAATGCATATAAATGAATTTTTTAGTTTCAAAAAAAAAACATTTTGGTCATTTTCTTCCTTAAAAGCTATTTTTGTGACAAACAAACTAAAAGAGGCTATCTAAGGGAATTTCTCAACGTTTTATGTGTGATAGTACTATTTAATATTTTTATAGTTTGCAAATTGCACACCACACTATTTCCCTATAGCTGATAAATTTTCTTCGGATGAGACATTGGACAATATTTCAATAATGGAAGGAATATGAATAAATAGGATCCAATCATTTTATGGTATTGTTTTTGTTTTATTTCTGTGAGATATTCGTCACTTACTGAGAAAACAAAAGCTATATATAATACATTCATGCATCAATGTATTTACGTATGTTTATGTGTGTCTGCGTGTAGAAAATGCTCACATCCATATAATCCGGAAGAATCTTGGACTTGATGAGCAATGAAACATATTCTCAGGTCTTGACTAATTTTACCAAACACCAAGTGGATGTTTACGTTAATTATGACTGGATCAACAATTTATATCAATTATATATATCAAAAATATTCAGACAATTAATCATTCGTCTCTTTTGTTCTTTGTGTGTTTACCATGTAGGAAAATATCTTTATGTACAAAGTTAAGATCGATTGTTAGAAAGGAAAATACAATTAATAGACATGTGATTTTAATTGAATTTTCGAATGTGGTTGTTAAGATTATTAATCATATGGTTGGAAAACGTGATAACAAGAAACATATTAAGCTTAAGTACGTAATTTTGTATTTATTGATGAATGCAAAGCGAGATTCAGTTTGTCTAAGTTTCCTTGTATTTACCTAAATGTCGTTTCAATCGACACACATATCAATTGTAAATATATCAAATAAATTATAGTGCTATATATTTATGTTCCTAAGCGGGATTATTGGTCACTTGGCTCAATGGGGGAGAACACTGCACTAAACCTTGGGGTTTGTCTTAATTTGCCAATCCAAAGGATTCTTCATGTCTCTCTTTTCTCCCGGTGGCTCTTCTCCTAACAACGCGTCCCCACGCGCTTCTTTTTCTTATGTGTTTCCATTTAATTAACGAAAAAGATAAATTTGACCTGAATATTATAGGAAATAGGTTGTAAATGTGACAAGTTGGACATTTAGAACCAAAGAGTGACATTAAGATAAGTATATTACTGACTTCAACAATTAGAGAGGTGACAAATGAGTTTGATTTCATTTCCTTTCTATGTTATCAAATTGTTGTATTATACATTGACATAATCCTATACAAGACTAACTGAAAAGTTTATATATCTGATATAAGATTTATTGGCGGCAAAAAAAAATGTCTACAAAATTATTTTCAAACAAGAGAAGCAGAACTCAAGCAAGAGAAGCATACAACAATATACAAAACAAAGATTGATAGATATTGAAATAATAAACATAACCAAAGTGGCTTGAATCCGAACTACAAGCAATAACCTCAACCTTGTATTTTAAGTTTATGAAAATCCTATGAGAGATGTTTAACGTGAATGTTCTGGCCAAAACTATTGATAAACCACTTTCTCCTAAAACAACCAGATACACCTTAGAAATCAAATAACAAAAACTCCATAATCCGACAATTTAATATCACTGCTACATCCTATTACACACTCCTTAAAGGGGCAACGTCGAATGCAATAAAAATGCATATGTATGAAACTTCTAGAGAACCCATATCCCATTGAGATTGATATCTTGAGTTTTTCATAGTTTTAACCTTTTCATTTTTTTGTTTTGAATCCATTTAACTTGCATATAAATATATTTAGAGTTTTTGTATATGCAAATTATGTTTCTCAAATAACTAAGTCTACTTTTTATATCATGTATAATAATAAAAAGATTTACAGATATCAAAATTGCACATTATAAGTTACTAATTTGTTACTGTAATGTTTGACTCTATATATTGTTAATTTTTTACACTTACAATATATAGTATTCATAAAAAAGAAGAAAAAGTGTTTAAATCTGATACCTTACATGCACAATATAAACAAACAATATTTGAACAACTCAAAGACTTGGTCACAAATTAAACGATGCATGTTTATAACTAATAGAAACATATATAAGAACAAAAAGTACTCAACCTTCAAAAATCATTTTAAAATCATTCAAAGAAATATTTTACAATTCTAGACAGAGCAGGTCATGGCCCAAAGCCAATGAAACATAAGTTTCCAGCTTTCATTTTCTTAACTATATTATCGGCCACAAAATTTACAAAAGGTAATTTTAGCCCCGCAGTTTTATTTTTACATATTTTTTTTTTGACTTGTGGCCTCAACAAACTAAAGACTGTTATGTTCTAAATTATCATATTGTTATGAACCTAAACAGTTTAAACCTAACGATTTATTTTAGTTATTACGACTTTAAAATAACATTCAGTTATATATATCTTTAATTCACCTTAAAACCTTTAGTAAAATATTTTGGCAGTTGATTCAACATTTTTTTTTTGTTTTTAAGATACATTAGTTCATTCAATAAATGTGTTACAAGGCAAGGAAAAATTAAAAAAATATACTAGTTGAAAAAGTCAAGACGGACATACATTGATCATAATACAAAAGTTATGAGAAATGTTCTTGGACCAAGATGATTCATGAATGTATTATATAAAACATCATATAATATAGAACAAGTTCATTTGTTTCACTCCAACATGATTCCGGCTAAAAAAATAATGAATATATAAAATGTGATCCCTGTTTTCTTTAGAACATATAAGATAGATGATCTATAAAAATCACATATTTTTCAAAAATCTTGTGACAAACATGTACAATATGAAGATATTTCATGTTCCAAGTCATGCATAGATGTTTACTTCAACTACTTTTGGTTAAACTATGTTTGTTTTAACTCTTTCATTTCTTTATACTATACATTGAATTTGGATTCTTTTACTAACCTTTTCAATTCATTTGTACACGATTTCTCTATCTATGTATAAGTGTTGTTTTTAAATGTGTAAGTAAAGAAACAATTTGAATAACAAAAAAAATAGTATTTTTCTCTATTTTCTATTAAATGTCATTTTAACATTTTTTGTTATACATTACTTTAAAATTCCAATACAAAATTTATTCATTTTTAACATAATAAGTGTCATTTTAACATTTTTTTTGTTACGCAAAATATCATTTTAGAATTTTAATGCAAATTATACTTATTTTAACTTAAAATTAATTACGAACTACATTGATTTTATAAATAATTTTATTTATCTCAAATATTATTGGTCTAATATGTGTAATTAATAATAATTTAAATATATTTCAATTATTTTTTAATATATGCCAAAATATTAAAATAACACTTATTAAGAAATAGAAATTATTACTTTTAGATTAAATTAATTGTAAAATGCATTGATCTTATAAATAATTTTATTTATTTCAAATATTATTAGTCAAATATAATTAATAGAAACTTAATTACATTTTATTCACTTTTTAATCAGTGTAAAAAATATCAAAGTGACATTTATTTAGAAATGTAGAGAGTATAATTTTACTTTGGTAAGTGTTTATGTACATGAATTTTTTTTTCCATTCCTAGCTAGCATCATAGGTGGTAAATTCTAAAAGAAATAATCTCTAGTTGTCAGTAGTTTGATGGAGAAAAAATTAGTGCTAGTTAGTGATAGTTCAGCCAATTTCTACCTCTTTTTTACACAAATTTTCAAACAGATTTTTTTCTCTTTTCATTCATAAAATTGGAAACTACAATGCCCAAAATATTAAATTTAATCATTTCTAGAAAATTTAATCACGGTTTTACAAAAAAATATTTTTGTGAATGACCTGGAAGATTTACATTTGATAGTATAAAATTATATATTTAGTGCATTCGATGCATGCAATACTAGCAGTTTTTACATTAAATCATGTATTAATAAAAGGTACCAAATCTCATTGTATCAAACGAAAACAGAAAGAACATTTTTCTAATTCTACAAATTATTTATAGCTTTGATTTTCTGAACCCAAGTAAAACTAGGAAAAACAAACATGAATATCTAAGAAAAACTGAAATGACAATTGTGTGTTTAAATAAATACTTCTAACCATTATTTAAAATAATATTTGAGAAGAGCGTGGAAAACACGCAGACCAAGCACTGGTGGGAGGGGGCGTGAAAAACAAATAGTACAAGAAAAAGCCCACAACTAATTATAAATGGCGGCAAATCCTAGGTTGCTTGCCACGTTACTTTATAGCTGTATTTTCGTCAAGATATTTTTTTGCATAAGGGAAATGATACGATTTTTTTTAAATGATGATTTTGACAGATATTTTACTCTAAATTAGTTAAGCAAATAGAAATAAATATATAATTTCCTAAATAAATATTATTTAATACTAATTAAATTTATTTGCTTCCTTGTCTAAGAAACAATAGAATTGCCAGTACAATGTATTCAAACTATATGTACATACATTTTATTAAAAATTTCTATAAATTTGGTAACAGCTGAGACTAATTAAGTAAAAAACATCAGTACATGACAAGTTGAGAAATAGAGTCTATAAAGACGAAATCACCCTCAACAACCATCATTATTTACTTATACATGTCGGTCAAAGCTAGTAAAACAGAGTTTTACATATTAAAAAAAAAACAAGTTGCGAAGAAGTAAATTGTTTTTATTATTATAAATATTACTGATAAAAAGTAATTTAAACAAGAGCGGGTATCTTGGGTATCACGTGATAAGAATCGCGAAGTTCGAGACTGATAACCACGCGCTGACTCAGCACATACTATAAGCAACAACAAGAAGCCAAATAGCTAATATCGACATGTGTTACCATGCAACTTGCTCTTACTCTTATGAATGCGGCGTACCGTAATTTAAATTTAAAATTTGGTATTCCGAAAATACACTTTAATTGAGTGAATAATATCTGAAAATGCCACTGGTGGAACATTACAGAAATTAAAAAAATAAATTATACTCCTACATTTTATTTTATTAAAAAATTTACAGTTTAGATTCTCTCTCTCTCCTTAACAATGCTATAAATGAGAATGATACGATTTAGCTTGAGAAGTCTTTCACTGCGTTCACGTTTTCTCCCCTTTCACCAGAAAATAAAAATAAAATCTTCGATATTTTTTTATTTTCTTTTAGTTTTGATTCTCTCGAAATCTCTTCCTAAGAAACCGAGAAACTTTACCTTGATTCTCAAGTTTTTTCATCTTTTTTTTTATAAATCCATTTTTTTTTTCATTTTGATGCGAATATTGAGATAGAAGAGAAAAAAAAAAAAACTAGTGATGGAAGACTACATGGATGACTTTCGACCATTGAAATACTCAGAGCACAAAACATCAGTCACCAAATACACCAAAACCTCACCGGAAACAACTCGACCTGACTCAGTGAGACTCGTTCGCGTCTCCGTAACCGATCCTTACGCAACCGACTCATCAAGCGACGAAGAAGAAGAAGAAGAAGAAGGAAACTTCCTCTTTCCTCGCCGGCGAGTCAGGAGATTCGTCAACGAGATCAAACTCGAGCAAGGCTGCAACGACACCACCGGAGTTTCAATGAAGGAGAGGAAGAGACTCTCATCTCCGGCGATGAATCGCCGTCACCGTGCTCCTCTCAAAGTGTCGACGACCTCCTCCTCGGGACAAAACGTGAGGAAGTTTCGCGGCGTTAGACAACGGCCGTGGGGGAAATGGGCGGCGGAGATTCGAGATCCGGAGCAGAAGCGGAGGCTTTGGCTTGGAACTTTCGAGACGGCGGAGGAAGCCGCTTTGGTTTATGATAACGCTGCTATTAGACTCCGTGGACCGGACGCTTTAACCAACTTCTCTATACCGGATCAAGAATCAGAACCGGAACCGGTTATTGATAAACCGGAAAGCAACATTACAACAACAACATCGAGTTCCGAATCAACTGAAGAGTTTCAACATGTTTCATCTCCCACATCGGTTCTCAACCTCCAATCATCCGAAGAAATACAACAACCGTTTAAATCAGCTAAACCGGAACCTGAACCGGAAATTTCAGATGCGTCGTGGTGGCATTCCGGTTCAGGTGATTCAGATGATTCGTTTATGTTGGATAGTACGTTTCTAGACAACTATTTCAACGAATCAGCACCTGAGTTTTCATTACTCGATCAACCAATGGGTGAAGCGTTTCTGGAAAATGATATCTTCAGTGATACTTTCTTGGATGGTGAAAGTATGATGATGAACATTGGAGATGATGAGTTCAAAGATATTGGTTCAGTGTTCAGTGAACTTGATGATTCATTGATATCAGATCTGTTAGTCGTTTAATCTCGTGAGTGAAAGAATAAGAGAAACCATAGCAAATATGTATGGTGCGACCAAACAACAATTTTGATGTGTTTTTTTTTTTTAATTTTATTTAATGAGCTTTTTTAATATTTAATAATTTAGTTTTGTCAGGAGGTTGTAAAACATTTTTGGAGGAATAGTGGGGAAATAGTTAATGAGTTTTGTTCTTATTCAATAATTAAAGAATGTGTTGTTATTAGTTGCACGATCGTGTTTAATTTTTTTAAGATAATATAAATAGCATTTGCATTGATTCATAATAATTTAATTTAGAAAAGCTAAAGTGGCATTCTCTTTGTCTATGAGGCGCAAATTACGGTCGTGGCCGGTGAAGTGAAAGGGCTTTTGGGTTTGGTCTTATTTGTGTTCTCGTTCAGCCAGGCTTTTCACCAGAAGAGAAGGCGTTGAGTTTTAACTTTTTATGCTTGGTAAGAATATTAACTCATAGAAATGTGTGCATACGATTATAGAAAATTCTCACATAATATTAATACTGAAGTGGTTTTGATGCTTTGAGGCATATTTCTCTGTTGAACCATTTATAACTTTATTTGTTTTTGTAAATTGAAAAGATTATAAAATTATATATATATATAGTACAGATAAATCTTATTTTAAGTGAATGAAAAATTGTGTAAAACGCTAAAGAAGCCAAAATGGCTAAATAACTCACTGATATAGTCAAGTGAGTAGCATAAAAGCAACAGATCCAAGCATATATACTGTGTATACCATTAAGTTAATCCTAACAAATTTGGTGATCTACTGAATGAGATTGATGCAGCATCAAAGGGTAAAATGTATGATTTCATCTGTCTTGTTTTGCTGTCTATCAAAATGTTTGATTTCATTTTGTAGAAATTCATTTCCTAACTATCCACATGTTAACCCATTGAGCATCATAAATAAATTCATATTCGAAACTCAACAGCCAACAACAAGTACAATAAGTTTCAAAAACAAAACAGCCAACAACAAATATACTTTTTGAGATTAAAAAATCTCAATTAAACTGGAGTCTCTAACCTATCTCATTATATGTTCGTATACCATTTGTATGTCACATATACGGTAGACCCATAGTCCATAGACTAACTATTTCTAACAGCACTTCTAAAATTAGGTTCGACCAACATAGCATTATGTGTAGAATGCCAATAATAGATCTATTATCAAAGTGATTGAGTTTTGTAACTCTTTATTGTCTCAACCATCTTCTAACTTTCTTTTGGTCTAAAGTCTGAACTATCTTCGAACTTATTGCAGCTAACTAAAGTTTTGGACGTCGCTTTTTTATTCCGTCGTGTTGGCTTCTTGCCGGTTGGTATATATTTATTAAAGACACAATAACGAGTGAAAAGTATAAGAAATTTATTTGAAAATTCGGTCAAATGTCGGAGAAAAGTAGGTGCACATAAACATTTCAAAACAAACAATTTTACGTGGAAAAAAGTTACACACACACATAGACCTTAAATTTTAAATCATATTAATACAATCTGTATTTGTAGTATTATTTTTTTCTCTCTATAAATTTTAAATACTTATAAATTTGGTTTTGTAGATGAGAGTAATTAAATGGGGTTTGGCTTTCGCTTTTGTGACGTGAAAGGACAATGTCCCAATAGGATTTGAATAAGGTTACCACTTGGTCTGCTATCGCCGAGACAGAGACATCATACGTACGCCTTATTTGTTTCCAATAATGGTGGTCTTCCAACTTTAGCTACGTTTATGTTATTCAATAACATAATTACACTTTTATTATTTTATTTTACACAAATATTATTAGAATTCACCTCTCAACCCGTAAACCTTTTATATTGGAATGATCACACCATCATTACCCCAGATTAAAACAAATATTATATAGATATACATAACTCTATCGTCACAATAAAATCTATCAGATATAGTTATCGTCTTAAACTATCATTATCATGATTTTTTAAATAAAAGATATAAAAACAATTTTTAACTAAAAAATATAATAAAAAAATATCAAATTATGAATTAAGAACTCTGATTTTTTAATCGGGGATAATGATGCCCTAAATACATTGTACGTCCTTGTTGGTCGAAAATGAAAAATTAATACGATCAGACTAACACATAAATAACATGGTGATCGTAAATCTCCATATTATGTTGTATATAAAAGTAAGTCAACAAGAAAAGTGTATTATTTTTATTGCAGTCCTCCAGTTTGAGAAGAACGAGCTCGTTCAAGTAATGGCCTTTTTGTCTTACATGTATTGTCAAGAAACTTGACAACATTTATAATTATTTTAGATTTCACTTAACATCTACGTAATTTGGATGAAATATTATAACTATTACATTGGACTCTGACAAATTAACTGTGTCCTTAATCAATTTAACCACCAGTATCCATATTTACCAAGGGAAACAATGTTTTGTAGTACAATGTAACAACAGTCATGATGATTTCCATTGTATCCTGTATTAAAACTAACTTATCCATAGAGTGATTATAATTATGGTTGTGCTTGTGTTTCTGATTCATAATAATCATACATATAAATATGTGATGTGGGATTATATACACACATAATATATATGTGCACACATAATATATTTATATTTAAAATGCATGCTTGATAAGGATATCTTAAGTTAGTGATCATAATTCGAGTATATTATATAACATGGGAAGCTGATGATCATTATGTCTCTCGACTCACGTGAGTCTGTGTTCGTTACATTCAATCCTTTTTCCTTTTGTACCATTTTCAATATGTATATAGTTCCCCTTTTTGGAGTATCGAAAAAGTCACCATAGTACAAATTGGTTTAGTTAAGTTTTGATATAAAAATTTCCTAAACTTTGAAGTAACTTTTTTCTTTATCTTTTCACCTTTAAAATTACTTTGAGACAATTTAATCTTTAAGTTTTATTCCAGTTTATGCTTTATAAACGTTCATATGACAACAAAAAAAAAAGCAAAACATTCCTATGACCGTGGTTTTCGCCCACAGTAAAAAAAAAACTCTAAGACTCAACAAACCCGGTTTAGTATAAACATTTCTGAAGATCCTAACTTCGAATCGATCAGGATATCTGTTTCAAAAGATTTTTTTGATCAGGATTTTTTTTTATAATCAGTCACAAACAAATGTACAAATTCAAAAAATATATTAACGGAACTTTGGTATTGAACAGAGATTGACAAATGGTCAGAGATATTGGTCAAAGACTTAGAAACCGCATATGCTAGCAAAACCTAGACCCCAACCTCATTGACGCACTTTGTAAGCTTTTGAATAGTAACCGATTGACATTTTAACCTGACAAAATACAAAACATACTACATTTTAGAGTAATAATAAAACAGTAAATTTAACAAACTTACAATCACTATTGTATTTACATAAATCGTAGATCATTAGATCACCCGTATTGGTAAGTCTCTCAGAAAATCGCTCACCAATTATATTAATAATTAATTGGGATTTTTTCCAGAAAATTAGAGATTTTCACAGAAATCTCTCAACTTTTCTATAAAATTATTTAACTAAATATTAATAGAAATGGTGAGAGATTCACCAATGGAGATACTTTGGAGACAACTTGTTTGCCATTTAGGTATTTAAATACGGTAGTACACTATAAAAGGAAAATGGTTGACACTTAACACTAATAAAATATATTTTCATATTTTAACCTTGTGAAGCTAATATTTCGAATCTATGTATCGTTTTTACGGCTTTATAGAACACCAATCGTGTATGTCGTTTAGTTTTTTTTTTTTTTTTTTATGTAGTCTCCTGAAAATCAGAATCAGTATCAAGTTTCTCTATTAGAATCTGTGATTTAATTTATTTAAAAGATGGAAGGATACATTTAGAAATTGACAAACGCGAAAGCCTCAAGTGAGCTGGCCTCTTAGGTATAGGCTCATACAATCCCTGCAACAGAGGCTCACATTTTGTCATTTTTTGTCACACTAAAGTTTCATACAAAATACCAAAACATGTTTTAAATGATATATTTTCTTATTATATATACACATAATAAAATATATGTTCTGGCCGCATAGTTCCACCAGAAATAGACAATAAACACATCGACCATCTAACCTTTTAATAACCACCGTTCATGCATGATAACAATTTTTATATATTTCCATGTACAATATATTCATATACGCATCTGTTATTTATGTCATTTCCAAAAAAGTAAAAGAGCATTTGTGTATATGAAACAAGAATATGATAATTGTCTTTCATGTCTAGTAGTTTAACCCCCCCCCCCCCTTTTTTTTTACTGCCAACCAGTTCCAAGTTTTTTCACTCCTGCTTCTACTGGGCGGATCATAGCAAAGTAAATGAAAGCAATTTTCTTTTTCTAATCTTTTTTGCCTAAATAGATCCCAAAATAATATATAAACGTTGAATAACGTATATGACCAAAACAAAATTCAAATACTAAACTAGCCCTTGTTACAAAAGAAAAACATTACACTAATTAATTAGTAGTAGTGAAGGTAAATATACTTTTTGTCTCAGCTTGAGGTTACAGGCCCCTCTTGCTAATTTCTACAGAAGCTGAGGCTAGCAAGTGTGTAATGTTTTTTTGGTCATAAACGTTTGAATTACGTTATTCAGCGTTTATATAATATTATTACTATACAACTTTATTAGTTCCGTTTGAACTTAAATTAAACAAGCCTTTTCATAACCGAACTAACAAAATCTAGAATACTAAAAAAAAAAAATCCAGGATACTATACATATCTAGTAAACTGTCATTTTGCTTCTGTCATAATTGAGCTGAGCCGCAAGTTAGTCGTCATGTGCATGTAAAATCACACTATTTTTGGTCTAACGAAAAAAGTTGCAGCTTTCCACGTGAATTTTGCATTTCCATTTTTTTATATTTTCTCAACCGTCTATAATGAAAAATATCCCACAAAATAAAACAAAACCCAACGATTTAATTGGTTATAACGAACATAACAGGCTACAATTACTATATAGGCTGTACACACGCACTGCAGTACACTGTGTTTGCTTCTTTCCTTTGGCAGATATATATTGCAATTATAATCACAATAATATAAGCCTTAGGCTTTTTTTTTTTCCGCAAGTGGGAAAATTATAGCCGCATTTTTCATAATTCATTTCAGTTGTTTTACGAATTATTTTGGGTTTGATGAAGCTGTTACGGTCCCCTGTCTATTCTCTTCTTTTATCATAACTTAGTATCTACTTTTCCTGTATTTCAAGATCTCTTCTGATATTTTCTTTTTACCTTATTGAGATTTTATATCCTTTCTACAGTAGTGCCATATTTTCTCATTTACCTTTTTGTCGGCAAAATAAGTATTATGAATGTAAAAATAAATTAAAATAGTATTATGATATTATCACATTACACACTTAGACCAGTTCTTATAGCATAATCCTTAACAAAATAATATTAATATATTTGGTGAAATTCATATTTTGTTAAAGATTAGGCTTTTAAAACTCTTAATTAAGGATTCAATCCTTATACTATTCACGGATCTCACGACACATAGGAAGAGAAAGTTGACTAATCAAGGCAGCAAGTGCGAATGTTGAGTGACACGTGACATGCTCTGTAGCCGTGGGGGTTTAGTTACCCTGCACCCAAATCACGGCTTCTGATTTGGTGAGTAGTCACAAATGTCTCGAGTTTTAAATTGATTTTGAGTTTTGAGGTGGCTGTCGACACGTGAAAGAGGGCCCCTTATGCTGAAATAGAAAGTTTTAAAACCAAAAACTACTCTAGTTTTACCTTTGTTTGGTCAACGACTACGCTCAATGGGACAGAAACCACAATACACACTAAACTATCTCCCGTTTACAAGCGATAAATCCCAAAATGAAAAAGATCTTCCTAACAAAACCTTTATAAATCGTAAAAATGTTGATTAAACATTGAAATAATTGTTGATTTATGTATTTATGTCAACAATATATATGAGTTTGAATACATGGTGAAAACATCATTAATGCGAATCATTAAACTACATATTGTTATATGCATTTTCTTAACTCTTTCGTTGAAAAGAATGCTGAGAGATAAAGAGAGCACACAAGGTCACGTGATGTGATTATGGGCCATGCAGTTTGTACTGCACACACATGCTTTTTTTTACCATCCTTATCTTCGGTCTCTTAATCGGAGTTTTTAACTTCAGATAAGAAATATAAGAGTTGTCTCTTATCCGAAAAGTATAAAAAATAAAAAAATATCAAATCATAAATTAAGAATCCCGATTAAAAGACTGGAGATAATGATGCCTTTAGGTTCGCTATTGCACCGAAACGTAACGATTTTTGTTTTGGCTAAAATGGAAAAAAAAATTAATGTCTTTTGTTAGTGGAAGCATGGTATCAAACTATAGCTGTCCAATTCATAAAAAGCATCTGATGATTCGTTTGATAGTCATGGAATGAAACTATATCTTGTTAAAGTAAGAAAAAATGTTAATAGATGATGAATAAAGTGGAAAACAATAGCTTGCATAAAATGGAAAAAAAAAATGGAAAACAATAGCTTGCATAAAATGGAAAAAAAAATGGAAAACAATAGTCTATTGTCAATAGACTGCATAATGTATTAATCTGACAGTCATGGAATGAAACTAAATCTTGTTAAAGTAAGAAAAAATGTTAATGGATTATGAAATATTTATTAAAAAAAGAAAGATAATGAATATTTATTTTATGCTTTACAAATTTATAGTATGACCGAATAGTTAAAAATTCATTTTATGATTTGAAAATACTAGAGGTTGATATTTCCCACTCTGATTTCAATTATGGTTGGCCACTATAGACATATTAAATACATAATTACTTACTTTTTATGGGCTTTAATAGTTAATACGCATATACTGTTTTGTCCAATAAAAAAGACATTTTAACTATGTATATATATATATATGTCTATTTGATGGTTCAAAAGAATTATGTTCGTACACATTCATATAACTAAAACAGATTACTTCTTAGAAATTAGCTTACACATCTACGATCCACCATAGTCGATTTGGTATGGATCTAAGAACTTATTTTTGTTACATGTCTTATATTAGAGATGGTCACAAATCAGATACTATTTGTACCCGAACATTTAATTCAATTCATGTTCCCTAAGCTAGATTGATAAGTTTTAACCGCTAGGATAGTCTGTCAGCGTCAAGATTTACACTGTTATTCTTTCCCTAAATGGTAACAAAAAAAGAATGATATGAAAGAATATATATTAACATATGTTAATAATTTTCTTCAAAGAAACATATGTTAGTAAATAATTAGAAGTGGCAAAACACTTTCTACCCGTTACATCAGCTTTTGTCGTTTCGTTATGAAACAACTTGGCTATTTCATGATTATTGATTTGTCTAAACCTTCTCGTTATGATCTATATATAATCAACATTATTAAATTATATTCTCGATTATCCAATTTTATGAGGTGCCACAAGCGATCATTTTCTTATCTTCTTGAACGAGATAAAAACATAGGATTCAATATGGTTAAGACAGAACAATGATTATGTTTTGTGATTATAAGTATGACTTTGGTTATCATTACTATTTGTCGTCTGACTTAACATATATAGTTTTCACTTGTTCGAACAACGAAAGTCACCAAATACACATATTACTTGCTATTCGTGAAGTGACAAATTGACCAAAGGACAGCGTGGTTTTATAATTTCTTTTCTTTATCAATTACAAAATCATAAGTAAATTTATTCTATTATATCATGCAAATCTAATGATAAAGATGTGCTTTCCAATTTTACCAACTAGGTTATTTTTTTTATTTTTTTTGTAAGTTTTGACAATCTATCCTCTATAGTAATATCATAATGTCTAAATGTAAAAGAACATATATATTTTATTTGTGATCTAAATTTTAGACAAAAAGAAAATATTGGGTTGACCTATTTAAACAGGAAACCCGGGATGAATCCCACAATGCGAACGGGGACCCACAAAGGTGCCAAAACAAGATTTTCATAGTCCATAAGGAATTATGTATTTGTCTAAACACATTGAAAAACATGTTCACAAAATGAAAAGAAAGTGGCAGCACGCAAATATAGAATGAAAAGCAAGATGACATTTATAAGGTTAAGAGTCTAGAGATAAAGTCATGTGAACAAAAGGAAACAAAATTAAAGGAGAGTTATAACAGATGTTTAAGAAAAGGATTTGTGCTATAGTCACATTAAAGCTTCCTTCATCATACCAAGTCTGGCCTCATTATATTCTCCACCTTGTATCAATCTCTTGATTCCTTATCCTCCCGCTTATCTTTTGCTTTGTTCACATCACAATCCACATAAATATAACCAAAAACAAACTACGTACAGTAATTATTGTTAGGATTACAAGCTATATAAATATTGTATATATTAGAGACTGTTGGGAAAAATCTACTAATTTCAGTATACAAGTAATAGACTAAAAAATCAATATTTTGTTCCACTCGCTATGAAATATTGAAATCTACTAAGAATATTTCTGATGTATTATTGTATTTTTGATATAAAATTGAATAATAAAAATAGGGTTAGTTTTATTTAATTTTATATAAATTTAGAATTAAAAATAGAGTAAAAAATAGAAAAAGAGATGAATATAATTATTCAATATTGGAATCAGGAATGAAATAATTTTTTTAATTTTTTTTTTTTTAAAATAATCTTAAAAATGGAGTTTGAAGAGAAAAATGGAATAATATTAAAAGTACTGTAAGACAGTGTAAACTTTATAAAAGTTTTGTGAACTTGCAATTTTCGTATATTGTCTTAAACTTCACTATAACGATAAATGGAGTGATGCATCAAAGTCAGTGGGCCTAAGATGGAACAAACTAGGGCTGGAGAGTTTTGGAGTACATATGAACCAATATTGGCCCATTTCATACGTCAATTTCAATTTTCACTTCACTCTGCCTCAACAAGATAAGTTGCACCGAGTGAACTTTGCCAATATAACTTTTTCCCCCGTCGATAAACATACAGAAACTTGTGATTACAAAAAGCCTAACCACACAACTCAAACACTCGAGCTAAATACAATTTTGTTGTTTTTGTCGAACACACAACATCATCATATAAGAACAAACAACTATCTCTTATCTTCTTAGTTTTCACCTGTTGTCTTTTACCCCTCTGCTGCAACCAAAAAAAATGCATCGGAAAGATTCACGTGTGACCTCTGGTTTTTAACCACGAGCCATCATGACGTCCAAGTGGTCCAAGCTTACGTCAGATGAAGACATCTCTCTTCTGTATGTGTCCCTGTCTTCTTTCTTCTGTATATGATGATGATGTTCACTAGTAGCCACTTGGTGAACATGTAGCATAGCGACCATGCTTATGGCGAATATAGCAGTGTTTCCAAGTAGGCATCTCACATGGTTGAACCCAAATGCTCTTTTGGCAAACCCGAAAGCCGATGCAAAGGCGTTTATCACAAAGTTGGGCTTATTTCCATCGCAAGGAGTAGAGTTATCTCCGGTTGGATTTGGAGAGGAGTTGTAAAGTTGATCAGGCGAAACAAAATGAGCGTCGCTTTTAATGCTGCCGACAAATGCAAGAGCTTCGTCTAGGACAGGGTAGGTCTTGTTGCCGTGGTGTTGAGCCAATCTCATAGCTAGTAATATCCTGCTCTGTTCAAGCCGGGCAACCGCAAGATCTTTCTCTGTTCGTTGCTGTGTATGTATAGTCTGCATAGCAAAAAGAAAAAGGAAAGTTTTACATATCGTCTTCATGATAAACTGGACATAATGAAACTTGGGAGCTGCAGAGAGAATCTTGTATATATGCAAACGATGCTCTCATACTCTTGCTTTTGTTGGGACAAACACGCCAAGTGTGATGCCAAAAGGATTCTACACTTTTAAATCTCTAATTGTTAGGATCTCAGCGTATGTTAATGCATATAGAACCCCCCCTGATGTAAATTTTGACCACCTTCCCACATCTTAGACAATGATTAACCCCGGGTTCTTAGATGGGATTCTTAGCGTAATTTAAGAACTGGTTCTTAACTTTAACAAAGAAAAAGTTAAGAACCGGTTTTTAAATATCTTAGTTAAGAACCGATTCTTAAATTACGCTGAGAACCCCATCTAAGAACCCGGGGTTAATCATTGTCTTATGATGATCTGACACACACTCTAAAGTCTAAACAAATCTTATAATAATGTTATGCAAAATGGATTCTACACTATAATATTGGCATCTCCTGAATATCAGCTGGTCAATTCACCACCTTCCCAAATCAAATGAATCTTTGATCCTATGAACAAAAGAGTGTGAATAAACAATGCTCGGACTCATATAGCCTTAATACGCAGCGTCGTCTTCAGCAATCAACAAATCGCTTCGAGAAATCAGCTCAACATAAACAAAAAGCTATTCTCACAATCTAATAGAGAACTCAAACGAATCCAATCGACTCACTCACATGGAAAAACTCAAGCTGGTCTTCGAGGTGCTCAAGCGCAGTGCGGATCGCGTACAGGCTCTTCGCCTCTTCGATCCTCGCGTCACCGAATCCTTTCATGATGACGTAACCCTCTCGCTTCTCTTCGCCTAAGCCACGGCTCTTCTTCTCCGATCTATTAGCAGCTGCTGATTTGAGCAGGTGAGAGCGGGAAATCAAGTGAATCTCGTCGCTGAGCTTGTCGTGTAGATCCCAGATTTTCTCCAGAACTGCTTCGATTTCTTCTATCTCCATTTCTGAAGAGGGAAAGGCTTTTCCTTCCTTCTTTGGGAAATACTTCCACTTTTAATTGTCGAAACGGGTCAGAGCCCACCCGACCCGGAAACTCTAAACGGTAATTCTGCCACGGACTATGCACGTGTTCGGTTCAATTTTCTTATTTTCGGTTTCCAGATATCTGGAATGAAGGTATAAAACTCATATTTATAAAGTTTGGTTTGATTTCATTTGATTTTAAGGGTTTTTTTTTCGATTTTAGTTCTGGTTTTGTTTGATTTAAAAAATATACCATTTTAAATGATTTTAAAAAATCTCATATCAAAAACTTTAAAAAATTAAATAGTTTATAAAATATTCGGCCAATTCAATTGACAACAATTCTTTTAGTTTGAAATTTTAAAAATTTAATATGGTACTAAAATCAATCTATATTATATTTTATTAATTTAATTTTAAAATTAGTCTGATCAACATATTAAATTGAAGATTCCACTTCCAAACTCAAAAAGGGATAAGTAATATCTAATTTTTTTTGTGCCAATTTAGTTATATATTACCAACTAGTTATAAAACTTAACATAAATTGTTTTATATTTTTTAAAAACATTATGATAATTTTTTATTATAACTTTTTTTAGAATTCAAAATTGTAGATACTTGTTTATATTTCAAAATTAAATATAACTAAAATAAATTTATATTTGGATATTTATTTGATTATTGGTTATTTGGTTGGTTTTGAATATTTTAAATATAAAAAGTTTATGAATCACTCGGATATGAATATCTTTTTTGTTTGGTTTAAACTCCCGAACCTACCACGTACTAGTTATTTTATCTTGCAATGCAAGCGCATGACACGTCTCTTGAAGTTTGTTAATTGTTCGGTCCGGTCTAAAATGTCGTTCAATGAGCCCGAAAAGTATCATCAGCGTTGCTCTCTCACCTCACCACTGCATCGAAGGGTCACTGTCGACCAAACAACTAAATGTAAACACGTGAACTGTTAAAAGCTGATGTGTCAAACGTAGTTTCATCAGGTGGGGGGTTGAGTGTAAAACATAACGGAACCGTTTCCGTTTTCTTATTTAAACTACAGAAGAAGGAAAAAGATATTCAAATAAGAAGATCAAGTTGTGTTAACAAAAAAAAAAAAAAAGAAGATCGAAGTTGAGCAAATAAAAGATCGAATAACTCTAAATGATGACTGCATCCAAGGATGGTGCTAGCAGTTTCACCAACATTTCTGTAGAGGAGCACTTCAGCTTCGCTCAATCTAGTCCCGGTGGACAGGTACTAATAATATACTTCCTCTAATTCAATTTAATTATCGTTTATAAAGAAAAATATCATTTCAAAATAAATATTTTATAGTTTTAATATAAAATTTATTAAGAAATTTTTTTAGTTTATTTTTTTATTAGTTGAAGTATAGTTAGTTGTATAGATAATTATATTTTTATTTCAAAAATATATAAAATTATATGTTTTATTAATATGTGTGTAAAAATTCAGAACGATAATTAAATGAAACGAAGAGAGTACGACCATATTAATATGTCTAATGATGGGCACACCTTTTAAAACAGTTTGTAGGACCCACAGAAGACATTTCCACGGCGGCTGATGCACTTATCGGGAGGTCGGCGACATTGACGGAGGCTCTCAAAGCAGCAGCCATTAACGTAGGCCATAAGCCAGTGGAAACGACTGACTTAGCTGCCATAAAAGAAGTGGAAGCTAGAGCTACAGGAGGCAAAATAGAAAGCGGCGACAGTGTAACCTCCGTGGCAAATGAGGCGGTTGCTCGTAACAAAAAAATAGGTGAAGAAGATGACAAGAAGATTCGTCTCCGCGACATTGTCGCCGAGATTGATGTGAAGGTAAAGAGAGACAGGTCAGTGACAAGTGAAGACGCGGAAGCAGTGGTTGAGGCTGAGCTCAATCATTCTCCATATAACCATGTTATTCCTGGAGGCATCGCTGAGTCTGTTGCTGCAGCTTGTAAATTAAACCGTAGTCCCTCTTTGTGATTTTACTTACTTTAAAATGTATATGAAAACCATATGATATATTACGGTCTTATGACGTTCATTGCCTCTCTTTAGTTGCACAAAGTGAACTTTTTTTTTTTGTAAGAACAAGCATATAGATTTCAAAAGTATATCAGAAATAAATAAATAAATAAATATCTGGGATATTAGAATTCAAGCATATATACAATTCAAAATTTTGCCAGTAGGTGCATTTCGTTTACTATGAAATGGGTTAACTTGTATGATAATAACTGATGGAAGTTTTGTCTCCAAGTTTATTTTTCTTCCAACTAGCTAGTGAGAAGGTGGACTCACTAGGGACTCAATAGTTAAACTCTATCTAGACTACAATATTGTGGACTCAACAACACATGGTGGATATTTGTTAAGATGAATTTGATTATTTTGCTCAACTTAACTCACCATTAACCAATTCAAAAGGTTACAACGAATAATCCAATATTCAACAAAAAGCAGAACAAAAGCATGATGTCCGAAAACCTAATTCTCTCACTTTCATTTTTAGACAAATCTCACGTCAAAAGAAAAGAAAAGAAAAACATTGTTGTGTGGATTCATCAAGTTCAGTGAATGAAATAAGTCAACGCCAAAGCCACCATCATTAGAACATACGCTATCCCCTGGTCTATCGATGTTCCTGCCACATTCCAACATCAAAAATCAACTTAGAACTCTACAAATCCAAATTTTTAAATCTCAGATTTATTTATCTATATCGTACCATCGCTTGTTGGTGCGGGAGCTGGGGAAGGTGATTGCGCATGAGCAATCGGCAAAAGAATCACCGAGATGATGACCAAAACGGCAAGAATCTCCAACGGAAACAACTTCAAGAACGCCATTCCTTTTGTTAATCTCCAGTGACTATTCTGGTGAGGGAATCTCTTTCTTTCTCAACCAAGATAAGTAAAATGTCGATTGGTGAAAGAACAAGAGAAGCTTAAGATTCGATTATATATAGTAAAAGGACATGTCTCGAGGAACGTGGGGCCCAAACGGCTCGGGACCACACCTATCTCACAGATCATGTCCGTCCTCCAACTCTCAACACTCTCTGCGTTGTCTTCATAATTATTCTTTATTTAATTTTATAATTAGAGGTTTAACGAGAAAAACGGTTAGTTATGTTCTGCTCTTCAGCTGTGTTCGAGAAGGATCAAATAATAACCCGGTTAAAGAGCTAAACCGGATTAAATATTTATGTTTCAGTCTCTATTATCAATGGTCGAGATCATCCTTTCATTTATTTACACCTAAAAAGCGAATTCAGTCCCCTAATTAATTAATCTCCGGTTTTCATCTAAAACCGATCTAAAATTTACAAGAAAACCAAACCTTAAAGAGCTAGCTTCTTAGTTATACTCTACCATAGCGAACATGTTCACCATGCGCTTCATGGAGATGGAGGAGCAGCGAAGAATGGATCTTCTCTGTTGTGATAGATCTGGAACAGTTGCTTCGAGTATGTTCCTGCTAAATCTCTACAAATCTCAACCGCGTTAAACTTGAAACTTCCCAACTCCTCAACAGATTTCTTCAAGTCACCCTCGGGATCTCCATCTGTCAGGAACTCTCCTAACCGAGTGCCCCTAATCATCATATCATTCAAGAAAGTAAGTCAAGAAAGACAGGTTTGTTAAAGTTATTGTGCGTTTTCTTCTTTCTTGTTTTATTACCTGTCGGCGTCAGCCATGCTGAAACCACGACCGTTAGCTACATAACTTGATCTTGTTGCCTTCTCACCTTCGGTTTGAAACCTGTACAGAACACAAACCGCTCTCATACAAAGCTCAGGGTCTTTGCCGAAAGCTGCCTGCATATCTCCCAGGAGGTTCCATTTATGTTCCCCGGGTTTCTTGTCCCTCCTCAGTCTTGCAATGACATCAGCATAACCTGCTTCTCCATCAGATCCCTCCTCCGGTACGGTATCATCAGATTCCTCCTCACTTGCAGACTCATCAGCAACTATAAACCCATTCAAACTATCGCTCTCTGACTCTTCTTCCTCAGTGTTACCAGTTATAGAGATTCCCACAAGTCTCTCTGTTGGATGGCCTTCACCAGAAGTAGAGATCTCTTCAAGAATCCTCTGTTTTCTAAGTCTTGACGACACGCGACGCTGCCTCCTAAACCCTCCAGAGACATTCTCTCCTGCGCTAGGTGCGTCAACCTCATGGTTCTGTGGTTTCAGGTTCTTGAGTGTTGCAATCGGTATGTTATCTTCATCATCATCATTCTCTGAGTCGCTGGTAATAACCCGTTTCCTCTTACGAGCAGTGTTTGTGTCAACCTCACAAGCTCCCACATCTTCATCTACATATTCCTCTTCACCAACACTCCTCTCCTCTAAAGTATCCTTACCATCATTTCCCTCCTCTGTTTCACTGTCACTTTCAAACACCAACATCTTATTAACTCGTCTACGAGAAGACACATCATCTTTGTTTCTCCCTGACATGTAGTCTTTAACCGGTGTGGTAACAAAAGGTGAACAACCTACATACAAACCAAAAAAAAAGGAACCCATAAACATAAATCTATGATTCCAGTTTTCTACTTCCACCATCCTTACCTGAGACATGATGATTAGCTAATCCTTCCTTACACAAAGACTCTGTCTTTTTCTTTCCTAATGGGAACTTCACACCAGCTAACTCCAATCCTACCTTCACATCCTCATCTAACTCCAAATCTCCAACCCTAAATGCACCAACTTCAACTAGTTTATGAACCGTCTCTGCGAGTTTCTCAAACTTTCTCTTCCACTCCTCGGCCTTGTTCTCAGCCATCTGTTTCTCAACCTCCAACGCTTTGTTCACCATCATCTGCTCAACTAACGAATCTTCATCAGATTCCTTCAGATTCTGCATCTTTGATTCTAAAACAATCTCACTTTCCTCAGCTTTCAAGGCCCTTTCTTCTTTCTCACGACACTGACAGTTTTGCATCTCCTTCTTCATCCCTATGCGCACTCACACAGAATCAACAAGTGTCTGTAACTTCTACGAATATAGGCAGAGATCTTACACGTACCTCAAAATCACGAACTCATCGTCGCAGTTTCGTCTGGAAGACAAAGAAACACTTTCTGGTTACTTCTGTGGAAGTGAACTGTAACGGACACAAACCCTAAATGAACTCAAGGGAGTTACGTACGACGCGTGTTTTAGATATGCCACGTGTGACGATTGTGATTTTTCGTGGGCTTAGTAATGGGCCCATAAGAAGGATAATAAGCTAATTTGGTTTCGGCCCATATTTCTCTTCTTGAAACTACAAATTTGAAGCTCTTGCTTGATTCAACAAGTCTCGAACAACATCAAATGGAGTCAGAAAATAAAACGTTCATTAAATTTTCAAAGGTTATGATTTCCAAATTAAGAAAAAACCCATAATTTAGACCAATATTTTAAATCACAAGATCATCGCAATATTTTAATTGAGAATATAGACCATTTAATCGGAGAAGAACTTTCTACTTTTACCGTGAAGGGTCCGGTGTATCCATTCTAATTTTTATCAAAAGGACCTGTAACCATCTTTGAACCAATATATTATCAAACAGATTTTAAGTGGACGTCACCAATGTGAGCATAGCATCTATTACTAGCTCCTATTAATTATTCAAATGCACATCATTTCATGAGCCCTGCTGCTTGTCTGCTACATTAGAATCGTCACCTATGGCAAAAGAGGGGTAAGTTAAATTACTTTTGGCCCATTTTCTTGTCTGGTGGCGCATTGGATTCTTGATGATAATAAAACTGAAACCTCTGGAGGGTACAGAGAGTTTAATTGGAAACAAGACAAGAGGGTTACTGTATTGGTCCACAATCTTAAGATCCAAGGAGCAGACATTCTTTTATGAGATTGTGCTCTTTGAATTCACTTTTCTTTTAATTGCCTTTTTACCCCTTGGTTAATTCCAAGAGAACATTTTGTATAATCTGACAACTCTAATGATTACATTTCCACAAAATTTACTTGTTTTCGTAACTTGGTGTAGGTATAAGCATTCAGATTCTCATTCGGGGATCAATTCTTTAAAGTTTAAAAAAAAAAATCATTTAGCTATTATAAAAATATGAGATCGGGTTCAAGTCAGAAATGCTATTATGAAAAAGAAAATTAATCTTCCTAAACAATTTAAAAATTATTTAGAAATTTATAAGCTCAAATCACCCCTAAACTAAAACTAGGCCCTAAATAATAAGTAATAAACCGTAAATTCAAATGTTATGATATTTTTGAATAAATATATTTTTAAAATGGTATCCAACTTAGTGTATTTCAAGCAAATTTTTAAATTCAAATTGATTGAAACTAATAAACAAAATCATTTTCAACAGTGCACATTTTTAAAAATAATAACTATAAGGATTTCAAAAAACGATATTGCATTTAAATATGATTTTAGATTCTTGAAGTATATAATAAATTAGGTTTGACTATATATTATGATATATAGTTTTAGAAACATTTATTTCAAAAATAGCATTGTCATGTAATACATATCCTAATAATAGTATAACAATATTTTTATGCTATTATAACAGTATATAATTCTCTGGTGTTGTTATTTTACTTTGTGAAAGTATTATATAATAGTATAACGAATATTAGTGAACATTTTTCAAATATATATCGTGTTTAAATCGTTCTATATATTGTTAGTTGGAAAACAAATTTGAAAAGATGCACGCACCACATCACAAAAAGTGCATAATCATAACCACTCATTATGGTTTTAGTAGAAGATGGAGACATGACATTCACTTGTGGGCTCTCCAAATCTAATTTGCTATCAAAAGTATCATGGGTCCCCACGAATTTGGGGAAGCCATTTCTTCTCAAAATCTAGCCGAAATTATTATTTCGCCCAAATTATTTAGTAAATAAAACACCTTTAGGTTTCATGATCAGTAATGATTTAACAAATCATCCTTTGATGAATGAAAGAGTATATCATTTCCTTCTCTTTGAATCGAGGTCACACAAAATGGTACGTAGCGTTTATGAACCAAAATTTATGGACTGTCGCTCAAGTCATTAAAGTGACTTATAAAATTAAACACACGTAAACCAAACAGTAGTGGTCTAGTGTTAAGAGGGGAGAAGAGCTTAATTGGGACAAGACATAAACCTGTCAGTATTAGGCCATGATTATTGCAGAGTTTTTAGGACGAGATTTTTAACGTAAAATAAGAACCGTCTCTTAACTTTAACTAAAAAAAGGTTAAAAAACAATTTTTAACTTTTCTTTGTTAAAGTTAAGAATCAATCCTTAAATTCTGTTAAAACCCCCCCGCTAAGAATCCTCCTTTAATCATGGTCGAAGATATTTCATGTTTTTATCTTGCAAGCTGATATATATGTAAATGATTGACTGAAGTTGAGAAGAAAAAGATTGACTGAAATCTAAAAGTTTTTTTGCAAACATGTAAAATAAAGAGAATTATAATCAACAGGAGAAATGTTTTCGAAGTAAAATTGCTATTGATCCTGTGTTCATATCTAGCTTTCTTGAATTGTGGTTTTACACTTTCAGTTTGTCCTCAAGAAGTAATTGGTCGTTTCCGTGGACTTAATTATGTAATTTTTCTTTGACTTTCCAGTATATGTTAGTATGTCAATTGCTATTGAGTAAAAAGTACGTAAAAGCTCCTAAACCTCTTCCTACTACTTTTGTGAACATCACTATTTTTTTTTTTTTTTTTTTTTTGAACAATAACTATTTTTTGAATATGAAACTCATTGTTTTTCAAAAATAAGTTTTAAAATTTCATAATAAATAGATTATTCTACTACTGTCAACTACTGTATATAGGAAAAGAAAAAGAAATTAGCTAAGTTGCTTTTTAGGAAACCCCTTCGTGTTAGAAACATTATTATTACCTACGATATTTGTCTTTCATAGATTATGAAACTCATGATCTGTATGTACATAATCATAGGTTATGAATGGAGAGGCAGAACAACCGCAGTTCACCCGGAGATGCAGTTCTCCTGTACTGCTTTTACTATTCATGTTTTTTTTGTTTTTAAAAAGCAGTTAGCGGGAGATCTGCATGCAGTTCAATATTTTTTGTCTTTTTGTGGAAAAAGCAGGAGATCTGCATGCAGATTTCACTCGCTAACATTTGGTGGTGTTGATCTACTTTTTTACTGATAATGATTTAATTACGAATACATAATTTTAAAATATGTTTATATATTTTTATAAATACATTATATTTATTTTATTTTAGTTACAACTTTAATATTTTGATTTTAATATTATATTAGTAAGGTTTTATCAGGTATTTCGTTAAAATTGTAGTAATATATTTCATCAAGTTATAATTTTGATATTTTGATTTATTTAAAACTGTAATTTATATATGATATGTTTTAATATATTTTACTGTAAATTTTATTATATAAATATATAGTCTATTTTATTTAAATTATTTTTACTATTTAAATCTATAATAACTGGTTGAATTGTTTGATCTGCACTTGTCCCGCATGATCTGCTTGATCTGCACTTATCCCACTTGATCTGCTTGATCAGCTTGATCTGCACCGCCTGAACTGCTTTTACTATTCGAATCCATAATATGGCACACAGAGAAGAGAGAAGAGAGAAGAGAGAAGAGAGAAGAGAGAAAGAGCAATAAAGTGTCCCTCATGTATTTCGTGGGAAGAGTAAATGATATTTCAGATCTTCGTAGTGATTAAATTTTGAATAGGACCCATCTCATTCACGTCTTCAGCTACTTCTACATTTTTGTTTCTACTAGAATCGATTTTAACTTTAACCCACATAAACAAACAGAAAGTATAAGATATAAAAATAAATAAAAATAAAATGTCATCCTTCAAAAGCCTTAGATTCTGCTACTATAGTACAAAATATTTGCTAGTTTATGGATATGTTCACATTTTACCATTGGTATGTAACAGAAATATATAACTTTGACATAGTTAAATACACAACAATATAGCCGTGTCCTAGTGAGTAGTGACTGCCGAATTACTGAGACGAGAAACGTGTAGGCATGTCATACGTAAGTAGGGTGGAGGCAGAAATTATGGAAATTAAATTATCGTCATGCAAATGTAATAAAAGCACATATAAAGAGACAAATATGTAATAGTAGTAGCCATGGAGTAACAATATTAGTTCTTTAAAGAACTTGGAAATTTATATGGCGAAAAGAAAAAAGATAACTGTTGGCTCTGAATATTCCTATTTTAATATTTTTAAGTTTTTTGATTACCAGCTACATTCACAATCCACTAACTATATAAATAAGCCTAATTTATTAAAAAATTATACGAAATATATAAATCACATGACAACACCAAATAATTTAAGTATAATGTTATTAACACCATAAATATAATTTTTGATATCTAAAATATGTCAAATTTAGAATTTGGTATTTCCAAATGAAAATTTCTTTGAAAACAGATGATTACATATCCATTTGATCAAAAGCAAAAAATAACACAAATAGATCAAATATTCAAAATGCAATATTATACATCAAAGAATATGAAATAACATGTTAGAAATATGTTTAGCATCATCAGAAATTGACGGATCCTAAATCCAATATATTTTATGGCTATCGAAAATTATGTTGATGATATTTAACAAATATAATTATATAACACATAGTAATTCATAAATGTTGTCACAAAATTCATAAAGCTCACATAGTTTTTGATACATTATTATTATTCATATATATGGTTATGTGGTGGCTTATTGTTTGTGTACCTAGCAATGATTTTCATTTTAAATTTGAATTTTTAATCCTTTTTTAAAAAAAAATTGACATTGAGTTTTGTGTACATGTATTTTTCGGCCTTCCCTCTTAAAAGGAGAGACGTCATTTTATGATTATAAAATGAAAAGTTCAGGAACGTGAAGATAAACTAAGAAAGAAAGGAGCAGATACAAACAACTAGAAACGTTTTTGAAGCAGTGATTACAGATATAGTCAGGAGGTGTAATAAAGATAGCACTAGTTCGTGTTACACATATTATTATTGTTTGTTATTTTGCTTATCTTTTTATGATTCTTCATTATTTGTATTGAGTTCTCTCTTAGGAATGCTATCAACGCAAGCCCTGGCGTATCTCAAAGAACCATTTAATGCTGAGTTTCAAACTTAGGTTTTGCTTGTTTCGTTCTCTGAAACTGACCGATCGTAGGACGTAGATGTAGCATTTAGCCATTTTAAGGCATACTGTGTTTTGTTCCACATTGCGACTTAATTAGTGTCAAAATTTGCAACTACATGACAGGTGTGCATGTGGGTGAATGAAGAAGTAGAATCTCGGGCACGGAGAAGGCGTGTCCGATCATTGAAAGCCGCCCACCATGTTTATTATATTTGGTTCATGAACTAACTCTCTTTGCTGTCTTTCTCAATATCAATTTGTTCTAATTAGTTTTCTTAAAAATCAATTACTCCATCCGTTTTATATTACTTAACGTTCTAGATTTACGCATACATATTTAAAAAATATATAATTTTTTATATTTCCAAAATAAAAACACAATTATCTATACACCTAACCATATTTCAACCAATAGAAAAATAAAATTGAGAATCTTATTAATGAATTTTACATTGGAACTTTAAAATGACATTTATTTGAAACGAAAATTTTTCTTTACAACGACAAGTAATATAAAATAGAGAGAGTAGTATTTTTTAAAAATGGAAAAAAAAATTCACCGTTTATACATTCTTTTAGTCTCTCGAGCTTTTTATTTGTTTGTTTCTGATTAGTAATTATCGAGGTCAACCCATGACTTCTTAAGTGAGAGCACATGAAGAATATAATCAATGTTTCGTTATATCATATACCATATGAAATAAATTTCTTTCAATCGATATTTTGTCATTAGTGAATTTAAGAAATAAATAGAGCAAGACAAAACCGTACGAATATTAGGAGCATGTCATAGTCTCCTTAATATATATATCCGTATATAGATGAAACTGAATAACATCTTGGATCTGTGTCATATCTAAAATTAATATCATGCATGCAGCATGCATAAGTAACGTTTAGTTACATTACTATGTTTGATATACAAAATTACTCATTAGTAAAGGAACCAAATTCTACATTGTATATTTCTAGGCCTCTATACCTTTAACCAATGAACTCGTACTAAAATTTTGAGATCAGTTCGAAGTTTGATGCTGAAGATCATGTTAGTAAAAAAAGTAAGAAGCAATTTTCGTTATTTCAAGGCAGTTATTTCATGGGATATATTATAATTTCACAAGAAAAACATATATGATCTCTTTAGTTGATGCTGTTTTCAACTATTGAACTATTTTGTATAAAAAAATATTGATCTCTATAAATTTAGGCTACAAACAAAACCTAATTAAAAGAAGAGGAGACCCGTTACTTAAGAGACATGGTCAGGTAACAAAAATATCTGACAGCCAACATATTAACTTCAAACCTAACGTCTACCTTGTCTTGCCTTGGCTCCATCTTCTTAAATTTTTGTTTATTTTCCTAAAATATTTATTGGGATATTATCATCATTAATATATATATATATATATATATATATATATATATATATATTCATTCATGTACAAAATATTTCAAAATTTTGAAAGGGAAAATTCAAATGAAGGGTGGCTCCTCAAGAATCAATTTGATTTTGAAGATACAAACTGAGGCACCACAAGTATGTCATCAAATATTTATTGCCTTGTATCAAGTTCCCCTTCTATCACTTTAAAGATGAACTTACAAAAGAGGTGTATATATACTGTATTTCATTTTGCTTAATCATATATGTTATTCTTAATTTCATATTTTATTTGTGCTTGCTTTTAAAAGAGATTAAATTGGATCGCCATCTGATCATGTGTTTATGAAACATGATAAGGATCCATTTGAGCCGAATTAACTTTTATATAACCGATGGATTTTTCCAAATCTTGAAACAAAAGATAGTCAAACCAAACTAAGGATTGGAGTGAAATAAAACAACAAATAAAAAGCCGAGTGGAATTGGTTTATCGACTGTAGAAGGTGTCTAAAGGTTAGTGTTGTTGAATAATTGATCCATAATGAGAATGTATAAGAAATCATTCAATTGATTGTCTCACTAGCGATGGCGCTAAAATAAATGTGATTGGTCGGACCATTCGCACCCATATACTATGTACTTAAATTAACACACAAAAAACGTACATGTCTGTTTGTGTGCACCAAAAAAAATTAACCGAGATTCTGATTATTCACTACTTTACCCAAAAATCCATAAAAATAATTTCATCAGGAATTTATGTATCCTTCCGTTTGCATATATGCAACCTTTATCTCTCTAATATAAAGTATATAATCAACGGGCTTCATATTTATGTGTATATGTATGTATAATATAAATGAAACACCCCAAAAAACCTAGATTTTCTCCCATTCATCCAACGGCACAAACCGCATAATAAATAACCTAATAAAAATACAATACATAATATTGAAATTTGATAGCGATAGTTTAGTCCTCTATGAATGCGAGTCCCTCATATTTACTCCTTTTGGCATCCACTGTTTTTATCTCTCTCTCTCACACACACAACTTGATATGTCTCTTTGCGTCTCCTTCTTTCTGTAAATCTTTCTTTTATTATACCTTTTTATATCTAAAAGCATAAGACAAAAAAACAAACAAGGAAGAGAGAGAGAGAGAAATATCTTGTTGTCACGATGCCGGAATTTCTTGAAGAGTGTGAATTTGTCGACACTTCACTAGGCGAAGATGATCTATTTGCTATCTTAGAGAGTCTTGAAGGCGCCGGAGAGATATCTCCAACGGCTGCATCTACACCTAAAGATGGAACCACAAGTTCCAAACCGTTAGTAAACTATGAAACTTCATCTCCTAAAAAGAAGAGGAAAAGACTTGAAACCGAGAAAGATGATGAAGAAGAAGAAGAAGACGGAGAAGAAGAAGAAGAAGGGAATAAGCAACAAAAGATGTCTCACGTAACCGTGGAACGCAACAGGAGAAAGCAAATGAACGAGCACTTAACCGTTTTACGTTCTCTTATGCCTTGTTTCTACGTCAAAAGGGTACAGATTCGTACATCCATATACATTTTCTGAGTCAGTACTTAGGTATACGAGCTGTAACTAATTAGACCATAATTATTGCGGGATTCTTAGAACATGATTAACCCACATTTTTTAAGGTGGAGTTCTTAGCGGAAGTTAAGAAATTCTTTCTTAACTTTTCACTAAAAAAACTAAGGAACAGTTTCTTAACTTCCGCTAAGAACCCCACCTTAAGAACTTCGGGTTAATCATGGTCTTAAGATGAGGTTCTTGGTATAATATAAGAACCGTCTCTTAACTTTAACTAAGAAAAAGTTAAGAACCGGTTCTTAAATAAGACATTTAAGAACTGGTTCTTAACTTTTTTTTTTTTTTTTGTTAAAGTTAACAACCGTTTCTTAAATTACGCTAAGAACTCTACCCTAAGAACCCCGAGTTAACCATGGTCTTAGTATTACTAAATCTTTTTGGTCTACCTATCACATCAGTTCTTAGAAACATCAATTACAATTTACAACAAAGTATCATATCTATGCTTTTTAGGAACAATGACATGAATTATAAATAATATTTGGTCCCAACTAATCATCTCTTTTCTTTTCTCACGTTTATGTTAAAATGTGATAGATATATAATGTCTATATTGACTAATATTGTCTTTTCCTTTGATCATAATTAACAAAAGGGGGACCAAGCATCAATTATAGGAGGAGTTGTGGAATACATTAGCGAGCTACAACAAGTTCTTCAATCTTTAGAAGCCAAGAAACAACGTAAAACATACGCAGAAGTCCTAAGCCCGAGACTAGTCCCGAGTCCTCGTCCTTCACCTCCTGTCCTAAGCCCGCGGAAACCGCCTCTTAGCCCACGCATCAACCACCACCATCTCCTTCTCCCTCCTATAAGCCCTCGAACACCTCAGCCTACAAGCCCATACCTGGCCCATCCTCCGCTACTACCACAGCCTCCTCTTCGTTCTTATAGCTCATTGGCCGGTGGTAGCAGCTTAGGGGACCCACCTCCTCCATACTCTCCAGCTTCATCTTCTTCCTCTCCTTCAGTTAGTAGTAACCGTGAGAGTAGTGTGATAAATGAGCTCGTCGCTAACTCAAAGTCGGCTTTGGCTGACGTGGAAGTGAAGTTCTCAGGAGCTAATGTGCTGCTCAAAACGGTGTCGCATAAGATCCCTGGACAGGTTTTGAAGATTATCGCTGCTCTTGAGGATTTGGCTCTCGAGATTCTTCAGGTTAATATTAACACCGTTGATGAAACCATGCTCAATTCTTTCACCATCAAGGTACGTTCGAATAATCATCCTAATTAACTTTCACTGGTTTTATTATATTTAATTTGCAATGAGTGTAATATATGGTTGGGGAAAACGGTAGGGTACTGTAATAAGTAATAATTGATTCAGTCACATAAATTTATACACAGTTCATAGAATATAAGAAAATCAGTGTAAGATATATAATTCTCATATATAGTATATATACATAAATTCTCACGAACATAGGGTATGTCACATTGTCACAACTCACATGCTGATGTGGCTTACTGGTTTTACTTATTGGTCAAGACTTGAAGCATGTCTATGAAAATTTTGTCACAACTCACATGCTAATGAGAGACACTTATATAGAGAGAAAAATGTAAATTTCAAATAAAATAATTTAAGAACCCTTTATGAAAATTTTGTAACACATGTTTGTTTATAAATTAGACATAAGTAAGTAAATATATTATATTACAATATTAATATTGTTTAGTTAAAATGTCACTGGGAATACTTTATCATTACCAATGCTCTTAGTTTTATATCCGATAGATGCATAAATTTCTACAATACAGAATTGACACAATGGTGGTAGAAAAAAGAATAGTCTATCAATTTTAGATGAATGCTGTTATATTGATTGAAAATATATATCTCTCTCTCACTATTTTTCTTTTGATAGATTGGAATTGAGTGCCAACTAAGTGCCGAAGAATTGGCTCAACAAATTCAGCAAACATTCTGCTAGTAAAAGAAGGATTAAATACATCTTCCACATAAATCCTAACAAGAGATCAGTTAATCACTTCCTCTCCTTATTCTCCTTTAATTTATCTTCATACCTTTCTACGGATGTATGCAGATATTGAATAAAATTGCTATTTAAGATTGAAAACAAATACTATTGATTAAGTATGACTAATATAAGTGAGGTTATAAAGTTAACAGCTTCAAATATATCAGCGTCGTCACATGTTTTTTTTCCTTCTTAATTTTATAATTATAGAGTAACAGTACTCTATGCATATCAATGAAGGACAGTGTATAAGGTTCTAAATTTTTATTAGTCTTTTTTTCATACCAAGAGTCGTTTTACTTATGTTTTTTTTTTTGTGTTTTTAATGCACATAATTAAATAATTTTCAAATTTTATTCTTGCTTTTAATTCATTAGTTATTATTCCTTTTATTTTCAAAAAATATCATTTTTTTATTTATTGTTATATAAAAAGTATCATTTTAAAATTCCAATGCAACTTTAAGCTTAATATTAATTACAAATGCATTGATGTTACAAATAATTCTATTTAAAATACTATTGGTTGAATATATGCAATTAATAAGTACATAAATACATTTTAATCATTTTCTAATTTTTGTGAAAAATATATAAGTAATTTTTTTATGAAATGGAAGAAGTAAAACTATACATAAAATAAAACAGAAAAATGTTAAATTTTCTAATATTTACAAAATGTTTTAAATAATATTTATTATTAAACGGAAGGAGTATAAACGACTGGTTTCACATTGTTCAGTAAAAAACGTATTCGATACTGTATATTTTATGTAAGAAGATACCCACTGTATATTTATTTCAAGTATTAAGTAACAGTGTTATAATCAAAAGTTACTGGAACAGAATAAAACCAAGGCACATTCACAAATTTATACTAGTGCCTAGAGCCAATACAAGTTCAAACACGACCGTTTAATAAACGAAAAGATAATAACTAATAATCTAGATTCTCATGTTAAAAATTAGAATGTCTAAAATATTTTATATTCTCAATGAATAACTAAATTTATTGATATATAATTAATCATAAATTAAAAGGAATATTCATTGACTTTGTTCATTATCATTATCTAAAAATAGTTTGTATGTATTATTCAAAAAATACTTTTCATCATAAATTTAAAATTTAAGAAAAGGAAAGATAAATCATTAAATCTATCTATATATTTATTGAGTAAAAAAAAAAAATCAATTTTTGATAAATACACATTATTATCTTTTTTAGAAAACTTATTCTTTCTTCATTTCATCTTCCCAAATGGGACACACATTATTATCTTACTAAACCTAACTTTACATACCCTAACGTTACACAAAAACTAAACCATATAAACATACATAAAAATTAAAAATATACTATATTATATATTCTTTTAAAAATAATAATTTGCAAAACTTATACTGGCGTTTTGGGTAAACTTATATTCGCCTCACTTGTACTATTTATTTGAGTGATGTAATCTTTTAGTTTGGGTTTTGATTTGTGTTACACATACATGCATGCATGATATATAATTTTGTATATACATATATATGAGTGCTTCCAAATTTATTTAAAACAATAAAAAGTATTTATATTAATAATTTATCATATATAAAGAGATATATATAATTTATTAAATGTTTTTAATGCAATGAGTGTTTCAAATATTATTTTAAATAAAAATATTTCTTTTATGATGAAACTTTTATCATATATAAATTTTGTGATGATTAGTGTATGATTATATCTTTCAAACGCATAATCAATTACTTATTTCGATGGTCTTTGAATTAGTATTGTGTGTAATTATAAATACTTTTTAAAATTATATCCGCATGTATGGATAAACACTATTATTTGGAACTGAAATTGCGCAAAGATTTCTCTGATCATTCGACCATTTTGTTTTACCGTCTACCCGCGGCCGGTGAATGAAGGTGTTAGACGTGAAAATGCCAATTAATTGTATCAAACCTATTAAACACAAACCCAACCTATTAAACACAAACCCAAAGAAAAGTTATCAAACCCAATCAATGTGATATTGAGTCCATATGTATTAGGGCTTTATTCAAATATCTTAGTATAAATCTGATTGGTAAATAAACAATTGATATTTTTGAGGGTTGCCAAAGTAAAAACAACTCTCAGTAGATGCAAATTCAGATAGCCACTGAATGTCAAATGTTATACTAATGATGTAGATGGAGCAAAAGTACCAGATGAAACATAGAACTTTTTCTGGCATGTAGACATTTTCGAACCGGTAGAGATGTGTAAAGGGACGATCCTTTTTTTGTTTTCTTGCACAGTAAATCATCGCATGAAATCACCAGCAGAACAAAATAATCGATCCGGTCCTACTTGTATCCTACTAGTTCAGGTGAGAATTACTGAAAAAATATTCATAACAACATATCCAAAAATCATCAAAAACTCAAAATCATCCAATTTCATCATTAAGCTCAAGCCCCTTGCTTTTTGTTACTATTTAAACTGATTGTAAATGGATTAAACAACCTGAAGCACACTGATCAATAGTTGATTGCTAAATGGTACATATTCTAAATACGAATTGGAATCTATATTATTAAAACAGCAACCACAACAAAAAGACATACAAACATAATAATTTCGTTACGCTGTTTTTTTTTAAAACATTACACTAAAGAATACTACAACTAAACATCTATCAATTTTTTTTTTTTTTGTGGTGGGGGTAGAAAACAGAATAAAATATAACGACATTAAAAACTAAGAAGGATAAACAGAAAAACGTGGACGGTGAGGTTTGGTATTTTTGTGAGAGGAGTGATGAAGTTGGCGTCGTTTCTCAGCAAAGCCATCACTATTTCTCATTATCCAATATCTCTCTATTTCTTCTGGTTGTCTTCCTGGCACTCTTCCTGCTATTAAGTCCCACCTAATAATAAAAATCATTTATAATTTGTTAGCATTTAAATTTATTTCTCAATTCAGATTCCATTTTAGAGCAAACCAAGCATTTATTCATTATACCTAGCGATAGAGAAAAGCAAAATAGATTTTTTTTTTACTTTTTATGTGAATGTATGTGTACGTGTATATATATAGTTTAATGAAACGTGATAGCTTCATAGCTTTAATTAAATGTTTTAAGAAAATTAGTGGACGCCATGTGCTGCATCTACAACATGGTACACTGTACAACTACAAACTTCAGTAAATACGTACATGCTTAGATTAACGTTTGTTAAAATGGAAACACTAACCTACCAATGTATACAATATCATTTTTCTTTGTGCCGAGATAATTGATAGAAGAAGAAGTAGAAGAAAAAGAAGGAACTGTTACCTGTCACCGACAAGTCTATACATTCGACAGATGAGATCTTCTTCTTGTTCTGTCATGTTGATGAACTCCCATTCGATACTGCTCACTTCTGCAGATAGTTATATTCAACCATTTAAACTTTTAAACAAATGATAAATTAGCCAAAAAGATATTTGTTTTTTTTTTTGTTAAAATTTAGAAACGTTAGACCATCATTATTCCCAGTCTCTTAATCGAAGTTCTTAGCTTCGGATAAAATAATTCTTAGCTTTTCTTAATTTTTAATTAAGAAAAATTAAGAACTATCGCTTAAATAAGAAATATAAAAACCTTCTTAGCCGAAAAATGTAAAAAAAAAATGTCAAATCATGAGTTAAAAACTCCAAACAAGTACACTCCAAAATAAACCACAAAGTCATATCGGATCCCCATGAACTAAATTTATAATAGAAGCCAAAAATGCTTTCAAGATTTGCAAAAGCATTATTCTTGCTCCCACCCATGAAAGATTACGCAAACAAGTAAAATTCGATGTAGAAAGAGTAGGAAATAGAAAGTGACCTTCAGAGTCATGGAGAGTGACTTTCTGTTGCTTACGACGGCGACGACGGTCGGTGTTATCCATTGCTATTAAAGGTAGTAAGAAGAAGAAGAAAATAGAGGTAAGGTAAATGGAATTTGAGGTTTAGTTGGAGAATGCAATAAAAGAAAAATGTGAGAGATGATAATTATATAGAGAAAAAGAAGAGAGAGAGAGAGAGAGATGACGACGAAGAAATGTCCAACGAACAGCCTATGCAAACTAATAGTAAGAAATGTTGTGTGGTCTTGTTGACCTATTAGCCTTTATGTAGACTTGTCGTTGACACTTACATGTACACATGGTGGAGTCTTTTGTTGAGATTTGTAAGGATTAAGTAAGAATTAATGGGTCATAACTCTTAACCTCTAAAGAATGTGTAAAATATATTTATATTGGAAGTTTAGAAAACTTTGAATAGTATATAAGAGATGTAGACCAATACAATCATTTTAATTGGTTTTAGATCAGAAGTTTAATAAACTTAACATGATATTAGACTTAGAATACATTAATCTAACTCATAAGTCACTTGACGACATGGACCTGGGATTGATGGTCTGTTAAGGGCTTCTTATGGATTTTGTAGGGATTATTAATCTTAAGTTGGAGTTCCATAAAACTTATTAAGTAATACGTGTTTATGACGAATTATTGTTAGACTCTTATAAAAATAAGTTACAATTAAGATGCATAGACTTGTATAGTAACTAAATCAAGTTAATTTCATAAAATAAATGAAAACATTATATACTTTTTTCATATTGCAGTAGCTAATTATTTCCTATCTTGGATATTCCTCTCAGTTTTAAGATATTTCATGATTATTTTTAATTTTTAATTTTGAAACTATCAATCTAATTATTGGTTTTCCAATAGATTTGTAAGTATTTTAAAGCTAATTTTGTTCTAAATCACAATATTGGCAAACTTACTTTTTACATAAATCTTTCTTTTCTCTTATATATATATATATATACATAATATATATATACATATATACAATTTATTGTTTTCACTTTGGCAGATCAAGTTCTATGACTTTATTGTCATTTTCTTGTTGTTCTTTCCATCTTTTTGTCAGGCCTAATTCTTTTTCTAAGAAATTAAGTTCTTGTGAAATTATTGGTTTTCTCATGATTTCCTTTGTATGGTTAGGCATAAAACCAAAACTAGACATGATGACATTGTGGTTGCTTCTGAAACTCTCGCTGGTCTCTTACCACACAACTGTGTTGTTTCAATCTCCCTAATAGGATCTATCACTCTATCAGTCGTCTCATTAATTAGTAAACACATAACATGCCGAAAAATATGAATTCACCATTACTTAGTTCCATCTTAAGGAAAGCCAACGCTTAATCTGGAAACTTGAGCAACTTATTCTAAATCCAAGAGCATATTGTAATGTATTTGACTTCTGAAAAGGAGTCATTCTTCAACACACGGTTCTGATCCAGGCATCTCGAGAGAGTAATCAACTTCATATTTTGATTCCTAAACCCCGCTCACCATTTGGTTTATAAACTTTCCTCCACGAAATATTAGCTTTCCTCTTCTGACTTGGTGAACAATCTATAAAAACGCTCAAACAAAGCTTCAATCTCATGAAAGTATTTTTTTGGAAAATCCTAACATGGACACAACACCAAAAGTTTACAATGCTACTAAGTACTAGATTTATAAGTTGTAAAAGACATTGCTTACCCAACTTAGAAATATAGTTCTGGCTTTTTCTACCAGAGATTGATAGTCATGTATGATATGCGGAGTTCTAAACCCTATAAAACCTTTGTAAATCCACAAACAAAATTTTCAATGTGTGAGTTTACACTTTTATTAATTTGTAATCGTTTTTAAATTTTCAAAATATAACATTTACAGAACAATATTTTTTATTATATATTTAATATTATTGGTTAATTTATTATAGTAATATAAAATTAACAAAATGATAGAAGATATACAAATTATTATCAAACCTTACTATTCAAAATTATTAACTATCATGTATATTTTAATAACATTAGTTAATTTCATAATTTTTATTTAAGAAAATAATGAAAAATATTTTTGTACACTAATAATTAATTTTATAATTAGTTTGAAGAAAAGTATAATATATGTTTTGATGAATCAACATTTTTTCTAAAAATTATAAGAATCATTGCAATGATGAAACATGTCATACCTTAAAAATTGTAATGTTTTTAAATAATATATAAAGAATGTTTAAATTCGGTTGGAATAAAATTTGAAATTTTGATCAAAACAGGAAAACCAAGAAAGTTATATTTTCTCGTGTTTGCTAAAATACTTAATCCAGAGGCAAAAGGGGATCCATATGTGAAACGGTAGATCTGTATTTCTTAGGAAAATTTTCTATATACCAAGCACACTCGTCTATAAACTAATGCCATAACTTGTGATTACACTGTTTGATTAACCTCAAAATAATTTCCATATGAAAGCTAACTCAATTATGTATGTCGTAGCCAAAAATGTTCTTGATCAATCGGTGGAAAGTTATTTATCCAATATTAATGTCTAACACATCTACAAAATCACACATTTTCATATGATCGTTTACATACAAAATAATTCTTTCTTTCAAATCAACTTAAAACCAGAAAGATTCGATAAAGAGTCTAAAACACACCTAAAACATATACATTGAGGATCATGGCATAAAAGTTTTTAGAGAAATTGTCAAAAATCATAAGTTAAGTATCACTTTTAAAAAATACTTTCAATCCAAAATATATTAACATTTGAGTTTAAACTTTAGTGATTATTGTTTACAAATGTTTTAGAATATTTTATAAATGTTTATAAATGTTTACCACATTTGAGTTTATAAATATTTTATAAATATTTAAAAAAAATTAGTTTATTATTTTTATCATAAATTTATAATATTTATGAAATAGTCATTCATTAATGGTAAATTTAAAAAGTGGTATTAAATTTGTGGTATAGTTAAAGTTTCTCCAAAATTTTAAACCTTTGGCCACTAGATTCCCTAATATCAATTTATTAAATAACATTAGATTTTAGTTCACATTTATTTATTACAATTCAAAACCTGAACGACCAAGAGTAAATTACCAATGTCTATACCTCGACTTTTTTCACTCAGATATTAATGAAAGGTTACCTAATTTAATGCTTCTAAATATTTTATATAGATAATTGTTATAGAGATTCTAAGAGAAACTTCTGTGAAGAAATTTAGACTAACGATTTTTTTTTATTATTTGGAATTTTACACCAAAATAAAAATGAAAATGTTATAACCTAATAACATAAAACTATTTATCAATAGTTTAAATTCACCAAATTATAATTCTAATTTTTATTTTATATTATTTAAATTCTAATATTTATAAAATTAATTTTTATATGTGTTGTATTGACGTTAAAATTGTAAAATTAATGAAAACTATTTTAAGTGATTGTCAATATTTATATTTATTTTATTTTCTTCGTGTTTTATATTTCTTGTTTAGAATGAACATCATTTTCCCATATACATGGTCTACGTATCATCACATCACAAGTTATTCATGGCATTTTTTCAAGAATGACCCCATATAAAAACTGGATCTTGGGTTTCATGCATTGTACAAAATTTATGTCAGATAATTGTTGAACTATATAGTAATACAAAACGATATATTTTGACTAAACATAACTATTTTAATAAGTATGACAAAGTAATATTTTAAGATTTAGCTTATTTTATGAAACATAACTAAATTTAATTAAAATAAAATTTAACTTTTGTTAAATTAAATGAAACAAAAATCACATAATAAATATTTTTATAGTTTCAAACTTATAACAATCTATAAATTAAAAATAAAATATATAAATCACATTTCACCTTCAAACTGAATAATAATAATCAATATTATATATATGTATGATCCAGAAAACAACCAAATGTATTTTAATTTTAGAATCTACTATGACTAAGACAGTACATATGACTCAGTATGGTAACTCCTTCGCTGGCGGAGTACTGAAACCACTTACACAAGCGATTTTAAAGTGATTCTGGAGAAATTAATCTCTCTCATACATTATACAACTAATATCTCTTGATTTTTAAAAATAATAATTTCAGAAACTTTCAGAATCTATGATAAGTTTGAACGGGGTCATCAAAATAACGTATTAAATTCGAGGGTGAGGCATCACATAAGTACGCTTTTCAATAAATTTTGTAAAGAAGTTCACGATTACTATCATAGCATTTATGAGCATCCCCTCTGAATTATTACCAAGACAGTTTGCAATTTTGTTTGGAATCAGAAAACTATATTTTTAACTGTTATAAAGCATAAATATACTTTCTAGATTTTTTTTAAAAGTGTCACTTTGATATTTTTTACGAAAATTTAAAAAATTATATTATCTACTTTGTTTTATTTAATTAATATATAACTAATTAAATAAAAACAATTTAAATAAAAATTTATTGGTTATTTAAAAGAGTAAAAATAAATCTAATGTACAAAATTACATTAGATTTGTAGAATAATATTAATAAAAAAACTAAAGTGATATTTTTTATAAAACAAAAAAATATAATTGATCGAATATTTTAGACATAATCGGTTTTGAAAGACTTTAAAGATTGTGGTATCTAATTATGTCGACCTACTTTTATACTGTATATGAATTCACATTTATAATGCTTCATATTAAAACAATACTTTGTTGTATTTTGTGTGAAATTATCTCTGTGGTTATATACATTTGATAGATAAAACTGAATACATGATTACGCATATGTGAATGTATAAAAACATATATGGCATTGTCTTTATAAATCTGCATGTGTCTCATTTCACAATTGGCATTCCTTTTCCAAATTATTCACTTATACTCACCATGGAATTTGAAGTCATGTCATAATGTTAGTATAAACCCCTGAGCTGCCGAGTTTAAACGTAGCATATGATATTATATTACTGTATTATGTAGTGCGACTTCCATTTTAAAAGAACATTCTTTAATATACTGTTAATATTTTGTCATGCATGTAAGGTTATTCAAATTATATGATAATACGTAAGTGTGCGGTCGTTTTGTATATTGGTTTAAGAAATCAACAAACTTTATTGTCAATTTAAGCTTATCTATATGAGTCGTATGCAGAGGTGGATGTAGGAACATAATTAACCGGGGCACATAAACTTTTACCATATTGCAGTTCTAGAGTTGAAGACATTTCATATGCTTTATTATAATTGTTTTAAGGAAAACTTATAATCAGCCGGGGACACATGCCCCCGCAAGCTTACCTCTAAGTCCGCCATTGGTCGTATGTATGATTTCAGGACTGGACATATGAAAGATAATAGATGCCTAGTAAACATTATATCTTCAGCTTGGACGACAACAAAATCGGTAGACTAAAACCAGGCCGGGTCATGAGTATATCCCAGTGTAATATTAATTTCGAGTCTCTAATTTTTTAATAAATATTTATGACTTCCAAAATTCTATAATCTGCTCCGACTAAAATAATTGAATTATATGTCTCTATGCGACATTTAAGAAATCTCGGTATCTAGCAAGACTGAATTAGAGGGACATAAATGGGGTGTGAGGAATCAATTTTTGAGACAAATAAGAGTTTTTGGTAATATATTCCAGATATTTTTTTAATAAATTATTTTTCTTTTGTAAATCCTAGACAATTAGGTGTTTTGTCCGTACAAACATACCGGATCATGTTAGAAATATTTATTATTATATTTATTATCAAAAATTACAGAATTTGATTTTTTTTAATTAGTGTTTATGCATCTTTTTACTGTTTTAAATTTTTTATATACTCCCTCCGTTTCAAATTACTTGTCGTTCTGGAGTATAATTTTTGTTTTAAAATAAGTGTCGTTTTCGGTTTTCAATGCAAAATATATTGGTAATATTTTATATTCTATTTTTCTATTGGTTGATATATGGTTAGGTGTATTGGTAATAGTGTTTTTATTTTGAAAATATGTAAAATTAAATATTTTCTTAATCCGTGTGCATAAACCTAGAACGACAACTAATATGAAACGGAGAGAGTAATATTTTTTGGATAACAACACAATATATAGGAATTATTTTTTATTTTTAAAATATTTTTTTTCTACTTTACAAATACTAAATTTATAAGTAATTCTCTAACAAACATTTAATTATTTATTAAGGATATTAACCACATTAACCAATCTAACTTTTAACGTGAGAGGTCGGACACAAAAAATCAGTTTGCAAATAATAAGATAAATTATTTAAGAGCATACTTTATACAATATACTATAAAACATTTTAATAAAACTCGACCAGATCTGCCCATACAAATCGACAAAGATTTGATTACCTTTTATAATATGAATCCTTTGTAATATTTGATTTTAACCGTTCACCGGAGAACATATAAAACATTTTACGATTGGTGTTGCCTCATTTTCTCTCCTGGGAAGTTATTAATCGTAGAATCAGTCTGTCTATTTCACTTTCTACTTTTATATTAAAAGACTTCTACAGTTATTATTTTCTGTTGTTGAACAATAAATTTGTCACTACAATAAATTAATCATCATACAGTAAAAGAGTAACTACTAAACAATAGTTTTGGAACTAAGTTATAAGAAAAGAAAATGGACCGAATTGAAACATGGTTGCAGCCGATGGTAAGTCACTTCAACTAACATTCTTAGTCCTAAATGACCATATCATAACGTATCGAAGGAGTCCACATATATACGAGCCCTCATATATGAAAATATAGTATTTTGTCAAATCTGGCAATCTAAAATATCATTAAAAAACCATAAAGTTGTAAGTTATTTGAAAAAATTGCTGCTGTAGATATTTGATTTGTTAACCACATTGTTTACAACAGTTAAGGGGGGTCCATGCAATGAATGTTTCTGATGTTTTCGGTAGATACTGTGAATCACTTGACCGCCTATACATTTGACAACATATGAGTGAGTAGATTCATTTAGCCTCATCCATTAAACATGTGAGTGAGTATATTTATAGAGATTTGACCTAGACGCTCTCATTAAATGGATCATAGAGTTATGAGCCTAAACGTTGGATGACATACATGTAGTTGAATTAATTAAGATTTACATTACTAAACTTTTAATGAGTCATTACATAATACAAGATGGATAATTAAAAGGAAGTGTTACAATATAAAATCAGAAAAGTCAATGATCCTCCATTTGAGTTTTTCACCAACTACAATAGCCGACTTCCATATATTTTATACATTTCTATTTCCCTATAAATAGTCTTTTCGATACTTTATATGAGTAGATATATCAAAAGGTAACAAGTTCTATAGTTTGATCTTTTTTTTTTTGCTAAGTCTATAGTTTGATCTTTCTCCCTCTTTTGTACAACTTCGTTTAACAACCATCACATATAAAATAATAAATACACAATATTTTTATAAAAAAATCTATAATTTTTTTTTTGAAATTTCGATATATATATATATATATATATATTAGAAAAAAAATATTTGACGTCTTTTGTTGTTGGGACGTAAGCACTAAGAGACTTAAGAGACGTTTTTTAAATAAGAGACTTAAGAGACGTCTCTTAACTTTTTTAGTTGAAAACTAAGAGACTGTCTATTAAATCCCGCTAAGAGACTTTCTCTAAGAGACCCTCGTTAAACATGCAGTTTTAGAAAATAGTCTAAATGACCCACAATTTGTCAACTCCTCGCCTTTAACACCCTTCAATAATGCGATGTGTACCCTATTTTATTATGTAATTTCATACTACAGATTTATACATGATTATGATGTAGTAAGAATAGTATAATCGTCTAGGGCAAACATCTAGCTGAGTATCCGACTTTCTAAACTAAGACTTCAACTAATTCATTTGTTAACTTTGACCAAGCTTCGCCATGAAACAATATATTGACTTAAGATAATATGGTTATAACCTTAAACTTTAAAAACAAAAAAAAAAACAATATTTTTACAGAAAGCAAAGACGTAAGGTCACATGATAAGAAAAAATACAAAGGAACTTTCTCCGACCGACAAACATGAGTGTTATACATCTAAAATATGTTTTTGAGTGGTAAGTGATAAACACTATGATTTTGGAGACGGTTACTCGGACCTGAGAGACAGCGACAACTAGGATTTTGGAGACGGTTCCTCTTATGAGACCGGTGTTTTGGACCATGGGTCACCTCTATTGGTGGCGAGCTTTGACGCTTAAGTGGTATATATATTGTCGCTTCACAAGCACTAGCTAGTCCTAGACACTGATATACTTTGTGTTCTATGGTTCTGTTTTCAACGTTAGAAAGACATTTAATGAAGTGTTGGGATGTATTGTACAATTTGGTTTATGAGAGATATATATATTCGTAAAATCCATGCGTAAATGCTTGATCCAAGGAGCAGAAGAGCATTAATACGGCCAAACTAAATCTCACAACTATCATTACGATAGCTAATGGAAAGGATACATGTGTGACAACTCCTGTAAAACCATTTCCAATCCACTTCTATTGTCATTTCTATATTTATCTTTAAAATAGATAAACTTTACTATACGTACAGAATAATTTGTTCTAATGTATTCCTAACATAATTTTTTGTTTATAGAAATAAAATATATAGAAACCTATCTTCATTTCTAAATATAAAGATAAAAATATCATTCATCTATAGTTTTTTTTTTAAAATAGAACTTTATTATACCGTCATATATTAGAGCAGAATTACTTCTATAATAATGATCTCTATTTTAAAAGAAAATATAGAAAGAGAAATTCCCTTAGATAACCTATTTTAGTTTCTTTGTCACAAAAATAGTTTTTAAAGAAAAAAATGACCAAAATATTTTTTTTTGAAGCTAAAAAATGCATATAAATGCATTTATACCCCTAGGGTTAACTAATTTGGACTTTAGGGTTTAGAGTTAAGGGGTGGGTTTGGGGTTAGGATTTCAAATTTCAAAAAAAAAATATAAAAAATCAAAATTAAAAAAAAAAAAAAGTCTATTTTGGTCATTTTATTTTTTTAGGGCTATTTTTGTGACAAAAACTTAAAAAGGTCTATTTAAGAGAATTGCCCATATAGAAAATATACATTGAAAATGCTCTAAAAGCATACTTTAGAGAAAGTGTGAAAGGATGGATAAGATTAAAAGTTAAGTAAGTCAAACAAGGTGGATCAAGCCAATTGAAGGTCCATGTCCCAATCCGACAGTCAAATATTTTTGTAAAGCTTCTCTTTCAGAATTCAATAAGATGAGAATAATTTATAGAGAAAATGTTGTATTTTCAGACTTTGTTTTCCACTATAACATTCAGATAATCAGTTCTCTTGGTACTCTTCCAGTCCAAGAGAAATACCATTCACTAGAAAAAAAACTCTTGTGTGGCGGTAAAGGACGTAAAAAGTAAAGAGATGAATGGAATTTTTCTCACTTTTGGCTATTCCTTCGGTACTTTCATTCTCCATCGTGAATATTGCTTTGAGAGAAATCCCAGCGTAAAAATGGCGTATGTGTTTACTTTCAGGTTGTCTCATGTCCCTAATGTTCAAACTAATTCTCCAGACTTCCTTAACATAAAAGCATGTAACATAGACATTAGGCGCAGGCGTTTAGGGTTCTTCTACGTTCTGTTCAGGTTCGTATCATTTTTTTTTTTTGAGTAAAAAAAAAAAATTGATCGGATTCAGTTTGGTTCTTTCCAGGTTCATTTCAAATTGGGTTATTACCAATTTCCAAAACCAGCCAAATTTTTTTGAAATAGCTACTTAAAACTAACCAAGAATATTCAAAAGTATACAAATTATTCGAGAACCGATATCTCTCTTATATATTTGGTTAGTTTCCCGAACAAAAGTATATATCTACAATTTATAATAAAATGACCTCACATAAATATATAAACCACAGTAGTACTTTGGTATATATATATTTCACCATAATATGTATATATACTTCTTTTTAGTTCTGCAATAGTATATATATCACATATATAGGTACATACATATTTAATAAAACAAAATATATCCAACAAAATATTTTATATTAGAAAATAATAGTACTTATTTACAAATCTTAAATTAAATATGTAATGTAATATTTTCTAAATTATTATTTTTTAGGAATTTTGTCTGTTTTGGCAGTTCCATAACAACTTGGTTGTCTGCTGACTTAAAGAACATTATTAAAAAAAACTTAGACACTGCCTGGTCCATTTCAATTGAGTGTTCTATGCAAAACAATCCAGTCCACTCCTACAAGGATCAGATTTTGGCCTCCCTATATCATTTGTGGTATCTTTGTTTTTTTCTATTGTTCTATATATGTTTAACATGACCTGGTCCCTTTCAAGTTTAGGTTTCTTTTCAGTTTTTTTTCTTAGCAATTTTTTTTGTCGAATTTATACCCTTCTGGATAAATTCTAAATTTGCATTTAGCAAAATATAATATTCATACATATGCGTACATCATGTAAGGAAAATTTAAAGGATATATGTATATTAGTAAATTAAAAGAAGGCTAGCAACTATTAGGTCCTATTTATCTTAGATTTTAAAAGATTTCAATAATATTTTTGCCGTATTTAAAATTAAAATCGAGTAATACAAATTACAATTACTTTAGATTATGAAGTTCAGTTTTCTGTTTAGGCAAACATAACCATATATATACATGACTTAATCTGTCCTTTTTCTAAAATTTTCTAGATATTATTATATTTTCAGTGTCCTAAATCCTAATTATATTTCTGCAACTATGCTTGTAGTTGTCTATAACCAAAAAAAAAAAACTTTACTTGTCTACGTAGACATGTGTGGGTGCAAAATGAAAATTATGTTTCTGTAATAACTGTTTCTTAAAAGAATGTTAACATCAGTCAGTCAGGTTTCAGATCTCTGGTACCACGAAAAATAAAAATACAAAACTAGAAGCGACTGAATTGATCAATTCGATTGTATATGCAACAAAGGACCAAAATTTGAAATAGACTCGAGTTCTCATGGGAACCATGCCATATTACCATATACTTAATTTCTATCTCAAAATGCTCCAATTATATATCTGGGAGTATTATAAAATATTAAATTAGTCACATTTCTTGTCGTTCATGTCATTTATGGCTAGCTCCCTTTGGATGGCCTACGGTTTACTCAGCCATGATCTCTTTCTTGCGGTTCGTTTTTCTACTTCAGTTCCTTTCTTTAATTTATTTTCTTAATTTAACATTACAATTGACATGTTTGTGTGATTATATATAATGCGATACGTTGTTGAGATTTCATGCTTACGTATATATGGTTTTGATGATGGTTAACTGATTTTTATGTATAGTCACGTAATAGGGTGGGAACTCCATATAAGATTTGTGTCAACTTGTGTATTTCATTAACAAGATGATGTATATTTATACAAGTGATTAGTAGAGAATCTCTACAAGATAAGTATAACTCTAAGAGCATGATTAACACAGAATTCTTAATTAAAGTGAGATTTTTAGCGTAATTTAAGAACCAGTTTTTAAATTACATTAAGAACTTTACCCTAATTTTTTTGATTAGTCATGATCTAACTAATCATTATCCTAGATAAGATAAGTATAACGTTAGAGATATATCTATACCAATACTCCATTGGGGGTGCTCCAACTAATTATACTCTACTTTAAGTACAAGAACAAGGAGGCACCGATTACAACAAGGGGATGATCAAATGGGATGATGAGAAGAACAAGTGTCCACTTGAGTTTGTGCTTGATGTTGATCATGATAGTGATGCTAATAAGAAGAAGTTCAACAATGCATGTTAGTTAGTTAGTTTTCAACGTCATAAATGTAAATTTTCTTGGATGTGTGTTCCCCCGGTAACTTCTTGTGAATCCAGAGATTTTATGTAAACTTCAAGGTCTCGTGGGTTGTGCTTGATGTTACATCTCATTTGCATCATGTGAATAAAACAAGAAGAGTTTTTGTTATCGCTGACAAAGTAACCCAGGGTGTCGACTAAGACATAAAATAAGAAAAGAAAATCGAAAGATCAATCAATACTGAATAGTCTATGATTGATATATACGATTTAGAATTCTTGAGTATTTTGTCTTTCTAACATATATCCAAAGATTAACTACATGAAATCACGATTTAATCACAGAAAACACCATCACTCTGAAAACAAAGTTGTATTATACTGTTCTATAATATTGTAATGTTCAATTTTATTTTTAACACTGATTTATTACTGTACACAAATTAGAAAAAATCACTACCACAATGAGTCACATTATGAAAAATGAAAATATGCGCTTTTTCAGTTGTAATAACATTTTTTTGTATTTTTTTTGTAATTAATTTACGCAATTGATAATATATATCGCATTCAGAGACTCCATCCCCCAAAAAATTTATTGTATAAACATTAATAAATTTTTAATTAAACAACTAAACTAAGATGTTTCAATCGTTATGCAGTACTTATTTAATCAAATCTCATCAATAGTACTAATTTAATTTTTTCATTAAATAGCACACAAGAGTATTGTTTTCTAAAATACCCTAATTAATACTAATCCACCTCCTAAATATTAATCCTAAAATTGTTATCACTAGACCCTAAATTTAAATATAAAATATATATTTACTGTATAATTTAATATTTCTATATATTTAAAATAGTTATATATATATATATATATATATATATAGTTAATCGTTTTGTTATACAGTTAATCATCTTGTTATAACTAGGAATATAGCTGTTATTTTACTCTTTAATGAATATTATTGTGACAATTTTTTTCTTTTGTTTTATTTTCGGGATAAAAGTTGTTTTATTAATATTTGATAGTATTTCTCTGTTTTACATATTTCTGTGTGTTTCCAAAAGTGTGTTTTGTACTAGTGGCAAGTTTTCGGTTTCTCCAGAAAAATATATGGGCTTTGCTTATACGAAAAAAACTAGACGTAATTGTAATAAAAGGCCAGTGAAAGAGCAAAGCCCATCGTTATTATCAACCCATTAACGATGACCTTCAAACGACGGCGTTTAGTGAAAGCGTCTTTCCTGCTAATCCAATCTCTCCTCTCATTACAATTCATCTTCTTCCCAAAAACGCGAGACCCTAATTTCTCTGCAAGTTCCCAATCAGTGAAGAGGCTTTCTTCAGGTAACACTGTTTCTCATCCTTCTTCTTTCTATCTTCCTCCGTTTTGTTTTTAATTGTATAAACTTCGCTGGTTATACGAAATCGTCTTTAATTTCATCGTCTCCTTATTGATTCATCAGTTTTGTTGAGATCTAATAATTATCTGATTCGTGGATCTCTGCTAGATCGATGTCTTCCGTATCAAGCCAGCAACAGTTTCGTTACACGCAGACTCCTTCAAAGGTGCTTCATTTGAGAAACTTGCCTTGGGAATGCACTGAAGAGGAGTTAATCGAGCTCGGGAAGCCCTTTGGCACTGTTGTGAATACAAAGTGTAATGTTGGAGCCAATAAAAACCAAGCTTTCATTGAGTTTGTAAGTGAATAGAAAGATTATACTTACAAAAAATGTTGCAAGTTCTGGTTTTTCATTGAAAGTTTGTTTCTTTGTTTGTTTACAGGAAGATTTGAACCAAGCTATACAGATGATATCGTTCTACGCTTCTTCATCAGAGCCTGCTCAGGTTCGAGGTAAAACTGTCTACCTCCAGTACTCCAACAGGCAGGAGATTGTGAACAACAAAACGGCAGCAGATGTCGTGGGGAATGTTCTTCTTGTGACTGTCGAAGGGGAGGATGCTCGCATGGTCAGCATTGATGTTTTGCATCTGGTAAGTGGATCAAGCAAGCACCTTTCTCTTTTGGTTTTCGTTAGAAGTAAACATATTTGCTGAAAGATTGTTTCCAAGATAAACTAGATTTTAGGTTTGTCCTGCGTTTGGATTTTGGAAACTTTCTCTTTTGACATGAATGTAAATGGATCGGCAGGGCCATGTCAAGGCAATATCTTCAGTGGCAGCTTAATGCAATTAGGAGAAAGAGCACATGTGTGTTTGTTTCCTTTCTCCTTTCCCTAACACTGCCTCTCTCTCTCTCTCTTTTCCCTACTCTTTCCCACCCTCACACTTCCCTTTTTATCACATACTCTAATAGGAAGATATGATCTTACAATCACTGTGTAGATATTGTTTTTGTTCGATATGATAGGCTGTGGTGGATTTTATCTAGAGCTTCATCAATCTCTTCTAACCTATTGAGAAATATCTTTTGTCTAGTATGATTGTTTGATATGTTGGAAGCCTCATATCATTCGCGGCCTATCATATAGTGTATGCCGGCCTCAAACTTACCATACCATATTACGTTAGTTAATTTGCTATCCTAACTGTTGTGATACTGTGCGAATTTTGATACAGAGAAGCGCGAATTAAAATTTTCTTGGAATGTTTCTGAAGTGTAGAATAATTACAAAAATGCTGAAGTCGACCCTTCTGGTTTTTAGTTGTTGTTGTTGTTGTTCTAATTGCTGGTTTGCAATGAAGGTATTCTCAGCCTTTGGGTTTGTCCACAAGATTACTACTTTCGAGAAGACAGCTGGATATCAGGTATCTTACCTACCCTTCACTTGCTTCATATTTTGATGTTCTTAAGTTATAGTACTCATATTCTTAATTGCTCTTTCTTAGGCACTGGTTCAATTTAGTGACGCTGAAACTGCGACCTCTGCAAAAACTTCTCTCGATGGAAGAAGCATCCCTAGGTAGACACTGTTTAGTCTGCGTTATAATATACTTGTTATATGAGAGTCTTACTTATTATTTACATCTCTTTCTCGACATTAGGTATCTACTTCCCCAGGAAGTCGATCAATGCTCTCTTAAAATCACATATTCAGCTCATACAGATTTGACTGTTAAATTCCAGAGCCATCGGAGCAGGTATGTGTCAAATTCCAGAGCCATGTTTTGGTCATGATTCTGTTATCATAAGAATTTAATTAAGTGTTTCCTCTCTAATTTTGCAGGGACTATACGAATCCTTACCTTCCTGTTGCTCCGTCTGCCATTGATAGTACTGGTCAGGTAAGCAATTTGGGAACAGTCTCTTATTGGAAACTCCATTTTGTATTAAAATTCTGCTTGCTACTTACCTGAACCACATGCTGGTTGTAATAGGTGGTTGTGGGTGTTGACGGGAGGAAGATGGAGCCTGAAAGTAATGTTCTTCTTGCATCCATCGAGAACATGCAGTATGCGGTAACCTTGGATGTTTTACACACGGTAATACTCGCTAGACGATGACTCCCTCGTTGAATCTTTCGTTCTGAAAATATTAGTTCTCTCTTGCCCATTTTTTTTTCTATATGAACGAGTAGGTTTTTGTGGCTTTTGGAACTGTTCAAAAGATTGCAATGTTTGACAAGAATGGTGGGCTTCAGGCATTGATTCAGTACCCAGGTAAGAAAAAAACATTCATTGTCTTTGATCTGTAAGACCAAAATCTCAAATTATATGGCGTTTTTTTTAATTATCAGATGTGCAAACGGCTGTGGTGGCGAAGGGAGCATTGGAAGGACATTGTATTTATGAAGGTGGGTTTTGTAAGCTACACATCACTTACTCACGCCACACGGACCTCAGCATAAAGGTAAGTAGTTTAGTTAGTTAGCAAATATTCCATCTGTATAAAGTTTCAACTTAATGGTTTGGGGGTTATTTGGATTTTCAGGTGAACAATGATAGAAGCAGAGACTACACAGTGCCTGACCCGGCTGTTGTGATGGCTCCACAGCCCAGCCATAATCCATACCCGGGTAATTCACAGCAATACCAGGCAGCAGGTGGGAGCCATTACCACCAGCAGCAGCATCATGAGCAGCCACAAGGGGGATGGGGGCAATCAGGAGGGCAAGGTCACAATCCCTACATGGCAGCACCGTCAATGCATCAAGGTCCAGGTGGTCATATGCCGCCACACCATTATGGTGGTGGTCCTTCTGGTCCAATGCATTAGAAAGAATAATAGAAAAAAAGAGTTCCTTTTAAAAGTCGAAAGACAGAAGGTGTTTAATTCCTCTCTTATACATTCCTCTGTTTTCTTAGTTTTGTTCTGTTTATGGAACACAACTTGTACTTTTGTGTCCGAAAAGATCATTATCATAAGATCCATAACCATTCGGTATTATCGTCAGTTTGTCCTTTCAGAAATGTGATAGATGCAATTAATCTTATTGTCTCTCTCACTCACTAACTATGATTATTGACTAACATTGAGAACCTTGATAAGGTTATATTTACTGACTCTATAAAACCTGGATCTTGTGGCTCCCACGTCGCCTAGCAACTAACTTGTTAAGAGACTTTGCTTGGAGACTTCATGGTGTGACTAACTACATTAAGGAAAGTAATTGTAGTTTTTTAATCCTCTGTTATTGTTTTTTGAAGGCAATAATTTTATTACAAGTCCTCATGATGTTTTAAAGCGATATGGGCTGATGAAATTTAGAAAGGAAAAAATTATAAACATCTATTTGTAAATGGAAGCATTGTTTAATGGAGCTACGCAAGAATTCACATACAAGTAAAAAATGGTATATTAAAAAAATATAAATTCTTGCGTAACGCAGAAAAAAGAACTTTAAAACTAATAATAATAGCTCGAGATTTATTTGAAAGAGTAGAAAGTGTAAGGTGTTTGAGAGACATTGACATGGTTTTTCATGCTTTTCAAAGACACTATCTAATTAAATATTATTACTTTTTGATGAAAGATTTATGATAAGAGATTTCACATTGAGAATCCGGCTCAAGAGTTCTCCCAATTTCCTTTATCCAACAAAAAAAGGCATTGTGAGCAACACTGTGATCGTGGGTACTCTTTGGTCACGTAGTTGTTGTACCTCTTCCTTTCATCATCTGAATTCGTGTGCATTACAATTCCTTTTCAATCCTAACCCCTTTTTGACCGCGTTGAAAACAAAGACTAATGTATGTAAATAGTCTGGAATGCTGACTTAAAGCACTAGAATCAGGTGAACAAAAAAAAAAAAGCAGTAGAATCAAGATTCGAGACGGCTGTGTGCTATTCCACAGGTAATGAAATTTTTAATATAAAATATCGTTTTATAATTTTAATATAACTTTTTTAAATGTCTATTTTAATTATGTATAAATTGTAAAAAAATATTTGGATTTTTTGAACGACATTTAATCATTACAATGTCTTTTAGCTAAAAGCAAGCTTAAAAGACCATCAAATATTACATTTAAATAAATTATGATAAATAAGTATGAATAAATTTTTAAATAGTTTAAATTTAATTAAATTGTATAAATTGATATAAATTAATTTTTTTAAAAATCGTTTCGGATGGGATCGAGACGGAAGTCTAAACGCTGCATAGACCGATTTTTAGAACTTTGGATATATATATCTTATTGTACAGAGAACAAACTTTTACTCGTGTCCGAAAAGATCATTATCATAACCATTTGGTTTTTATCATCAATTTTGTCTTCTCACAATGTGATAGATGCACTTAACATTTGTCTCTCTCTCTCTCAGTCGCTATACTTTCTAATGTTGATTATGTTATGATTTTGGAAAATTTTAGTAAAAAAAGAAGTTGAGAAGTTTTAGAAATCTGCTGGTGCTCTAGAACTAGAAGCAAGGAGCGGCTGAATGTCGTAATACAACAGGTGGCATGCTGAGTAGTAACGTTACACGTAGGTTGAAAGAAAGTCCAATGACTGTATGAGAGCAAGACACTCGAAGTCTTCGCAACTAAATAAAATATATTGAAATCCCTTTTGAAAAAAATAAGCTAGATAACACCATTATAAATACACACGCATTAGAGTACCACTCACATACTTCTCAAAAACGTTCCTAATAAAATTAATTTTGCTTTCCGGTCCAAACGATGAGTGCCAAGCTTCTATCTTTCATCGGGTTTATAGGTATTTGTTTGTTGTTTCCTAAATATTTACATCCTCTGTTTCCAAATTTAATTCATATTGAATTTCCCACAGGCAATGTCATCTCATTGCTGCTCTATTCCTTTCCAACGTACGTAACACAATAATCAAATAGCCAGTTAAATTTGAATAAACCAATAACGTAAACTATAACTTCTTTCTCTCATATCTTAATTTGTATGTAGATTAACACTTATAAAAATGGTTAAAAAGAAAAATACCGAAGGAGTTGCATATTGCATTCACGCTCTAACACTCTTCAAAAACTTTGTCTACACTTGGTATGGCTTCCCAATCGTGAGTTGTCACTGGGAAAATTTACCCCTGGTGACCATCAATGGGGTTGGAATCTTTTTGGAAACAGTCTTCATTTTCATATATATCTGCTATGCGCCGTGGAGAGAAAAGGCAAGTTATTATATATAATTATATGTGATACTATTGTTTTTATTTGGTTAGAAAAAGATGCATCATCTCTGTAAAATGTCATAGATTAAGGTCGGTCTTAGCTTTGTTGCCGTTGTCATTCTGTTCGGGTTAACGACAGCAATCTCAGCCGTTGTGTTTGACGATCACCCTCGCCGGAAATTGTTTGTCGGAAGTGTTGGTTTAACTGCAAGTGCGGCCACAACTGCAAGTGCGGCCACAGATGTGTATTTACTCTTCGTTACGGTAAGCTATGCAGTATATATTATATATTAGAATACAGATTACAATTTTCTACCTTATAATAAACAAGAGTTTAGTAGTGTTCCAGCAAAAAAGTTAAGCGCATGCTTTATGTATGACCTTAGCTTTATCTCTTGTTTATTTATTTATTACCTTGTTGATTTCTTTACTATACGCTCACTTGAAATAGTCAAACCTGTAATACGTTCGAGAATTTTAATATGTGATCTTTCAATCTATGCCTGCAGAAAAAGGCAATACACACGAAAAGTCCAGAGTACATGTATTCTTACATGTCGCTCCTTTCAATCCTCTCTAGTACGATTTGGTTGGCACATGGAATACTCAACCATGACCTATTACTAGCGGTTAGTTTACAAAGCATGACCTTAAATTTAGTTAAACTGGGCAAAAAAAAAACTGGTAAGCTTAGTTATTTGAGAACGACCACTTCTTTGATGGTTACTTGTAGTCTAAAAATTGGTTGTGAATATAATGGAACAAATTGTAGAGATCTTTATATGCTGCGATTTATGGTCTTATTGATTGACCTTTTTTATACTTGTACAGTCACCTAATATATTGGGAATTACATTGGGAATTGTTCAAATTATCCTCTACGTTAAGTACATGAAGAAAGGAGGCACCAATTATAACAATGGCGATGAGCAAATGACATGCTGAGAATAAACAAGACTATCATTTGAGCTTTGTTGTTGATGTTGATCCCGAGGAGAAGAAGTTTAATAATGTATGTTAGTTACTTTTAAACGTCAATGTTCTAGTTTGTTGGATGTGTTTTTGTATTAGGGGTTGTTCTTGAATAATAAAGTTTTTGGTTTACACATAAAAACAATTAAAATAGATGAAAAAAAAACCAATGAAATAAGAGCTTCATTTCAATTGGTGATCACATTTTAGAAAAAAAATATTAGTGAAATTCGTATTCCTCAATTTTTACACCATTCATATTGATTTTTTTTTGTCAAATTACAGACAAATGGGTCCCACTTCATTCCTTTTTTAAAAATAAATATTAAATTTATTCGAACAAAAAATTATTTGTACAATGAAGTAACTTATGAGCTTAGTGTTTATAGCATATAAGCATACAAAGAATTGCAAATGTGGTATCTTGTAGAAAAATAGAGACTCATCGCATCATCATAGTTGTGAGTACTTCCCCAAAGCGAGGAGATACGATTACGTACTGTCTTCTTGTCCACAAGTGTAACCAGCTTCATTGATGGAAGTGGTTGTTCTCCATGAGTTCTCGAGTTGCGTTCTCTCCACAAAGAGTATAGAGCAGCTTGTAAAACATAGCGAACAAGGAAGAGTTGAGTTTTGCTAAGTGTTGGGCCATTAGGAATGGAAGAATATCGCTCCATTGGTTTGTATAGTGAAGCAGCAGTCGATGGGTGAGTCCTTTCCACACTTCATCTGAATATGGAATTCGAAAAAAATGTGGGACTGTGATTCTAGCTGAGTAGAACAGAGTACACATGAGGTAGAAGCTTGTGGGTTCCATCTCTGGACTCTATCCCCAGTGGCTAACCTGTTATGAACCGCAAGCCAAGCAATAAAAGCATACTTGGGCGTATTGTTAGCAAACCAGATACCTGAGCTCCAGTCGACTGCCGCTTGTGGAGTCCTTACCAACTTCCAGATCTCCTTCAAGTTAAAAGGTGGTTTAAAGTTATCACTCTTATATCTCCACAACCTGATGTCATCATCCTGCCGTAGGCCTTTATCCTTAATGCTATGTATCTCCACCTCAATATTATTTAGAAATTCCACTCTGTGGAGCCGTCTTCTATATGACCTTATAACCATCTCCACTGTATCATCCAGCTGGATACCCATATCAATACATCCTCGCCGGCCTACCAAATGTATCAAGCGACCATACAGAGACCATATATCATACCAAACTGAAGTTGTTTTCCCATTGTTGATGAGAACTTTAGAAAAACTTGCAGCAAGAACTCTGTATTTTAGTAATTTCCTCCATGTCCAAGACCCAAGCGAAGTTGACTCTCGGACAGACCAAAAAGATTATTTTCTGATCTGTTATCGGTTCACCCATTAAACCCACAAAGAAGTTTGACATGAGGTGAGTTTCCATATGAGTTTGAGACATGAAACTTTATTGGCCTCCGCAATCAATCGTAATCTCAAACCACCTTCATTCTTTGGTTTGCACACACCCTTCCATGCTATCTTTGCTTTTTTTGGTATTTAAATCAGGATCAGACCAAAGGAATGCTGAACAAAGACTATCCATCTCTTGGATACACTTCTTTGGTAATCTGAATGCAGAGATCCAAAAATTCACCAAGCTGTGGATAACTGAACCAATCAGTTGTAAATGTCCAACAAAGGACAGAAATCGAGCATTCCAAGAAGTGATACGAGCTCTGATTTTCTCAAGTAGAGGTGTATAGTCATTGACTGTCATATGCTTAGTCATCAGAGGTAGCCCGAGGTATCGAACTGGGAGAGTCCTTGAAGCAAAAGTGAATTGATCCAATAATATTTGTCTTTCTTATTCCCGAATCCATGTCATAGAAATGGTCGACTTTTCCATGTTGATACTCAGCTCAGATACTGCCGGGAACTGAGTAAAATTCTCTAAGATTGCTTCAACTGATCGCTGCTTCCATCTGAAAAGACAAGTACATCATCGGCAAAACATAAGTGTGTAAGTCGAACACCTTGGCAGGAGGGGTGATAACCAATTCTCCGTTCTAGAGCTGTTTTATCCAGCATTCGCGATTGTACTTGAATACATATCACGAACAAATATGGGGAGAGTGAACATCTTTGATGCAAGCCTCTTTTACTATTAAAATAGTCTGCAAGCTCAGCATTAACTTGAACCGAGAAAGAGGCCAGCGAAAAACACTTCTCTATCCAAGTGATGTAAGTGCGTGGGATGCCAATAGCTGATAGAGTTGCTAGCAGAAACGACCACTGAACCGTATCGAAAGTCTTCGATATATCAATCTTCAAGGCGCAGCACGCTGATACTGAGTCTTTATGATAGTTCTTCACTAGTTCAGATGCAAGCAAGACACTTCCATTAGCAATCGCTCCTTCACAAAAGCCGATTGAGTTGGAGAGATGAATTTAGGTAGAACATTTTTCAATCTATTTGCCAGGAGCTTTGATATGATCTTATAAAGAACATTACAACAAGAGATCGGTCTATAATCTCAGATCTTCTTGGCCTCATCTATCTTCGGAATTAAGGCCAATATAGTGGAGTTAACTCCCTTTGGCAAGAAACCTTTCTCAAAGAAAGACTTTATTGCCGCTAAAACATCTGCACTTATAATTGGCCAAGCGGTATGATAGAACTCACAAGAATATCCATCTGGCCCTGGGGCTTTATTGCTTGCCATTTGAAGAGAATTTTTCTAATTTCTTCCTCTGTAACTTCTGCTGCCAGCATGTTTTTGTCTGTTTCATCACATTCAAAATTTAGCAAATCCCTTAGCTCTGCCATGGATAGACCTTGGAAATCAGACGGTTGATGACTCAAAAACCCTTGAAAACAGCTTACTGCCTCTATTTTAACCTCTTCCTGCGACTCTGCTATGGTACCCATTATTTCTTTGGAGTTCTCTGATGGAATTCTTAACTTCTCTGCATTTTGCAGCATTGTGAAAATGTCTATTATTTCCATCTCCCACATTAAGCCAATGTAACTTAGCTCTTTGGCTAAGAACATTTTTCTCTATAGAGGATAGAAAGAACCATCGATCATACATTCTTGTTTCCTCTGCCATATTTGCATTTGATGGACTGGTTAAGTTACGACCCTGTAGTTCATAGAGAACTTCATAGGAAGCCTTAGTTCGTTTAGAGATATCACCAACTTACTTCTTACTCAACTTCCGCAACTGAGGTTTTAACTCCTTTAGTTTCTTTGTTAACCTAAACATAGCTGACGTGGAGCTATATATAGGAGTAGTTTGCGCCCAGAAACTGTCCACGAAAGGTAGAAACTCAGGAGATTCCTTCACAACATTAACAAATTTGAAAGGTCGTTTAGGCCATAAGACATCTGTTGTGATCTTAATCCTGCAACGCAGATGATCCAAACATCCCCCAGCTTCAAACACACAGTGAGCGTGAGGAAAAGATGTTAACCATGCATTGTTCATCAATGTTCGGTCTAGTTTTTTGTAGATGAGCTCGGCATCTCGGTTGTTGCTCCAGGTAAACTTTGGACCATGAAACTTCATGTCTAACATAGAGCAGTATCGTATCACATCCTGGAACTCCCTCATACACGCAGAAACATGAACAGACCAAGGTTTAGTGCGAATCAAAGGCGAATCCTGGTGGTTTCTTAAATCCTCTCAAAGAATTTTCCTCTCTTCCATGCTGTTAGATCCATAAACAAAGGAGCAAAAAGGCGTGAATGGGAGTTTTGGCATGAAGAAGGCTATAACTGTTAATGGCGTGAATGGGAGTTTTGGCGAAAAGGCTATAGGCATTAAACTCTATAGTGTTTTCATTTAGAGAGAGCTCGAGCAAGTCAAGCATACCAGTCCCAGTATGCTCGAGCAAATCACCCATCACTAACCAAGAGTTCCTTTTAAAGGTGGAAGATTAAGTTGTTTAATGCCTCTGTTTTCTTTTAGTTTTTTGTTGTTCGGTTTATGGAACACAACTTTGTACTTTTGTGTCCGAAAAGATCATTATCATAACACCATTCTGTTTTATCATCGATTTGTTTTCACTTGATCTAATGTCTCTCACTCACTCACTATGTTAACCAACTGTGATTATTGGCCATATCGACTCTCTCATCTTTTAGTTCCCAAATAAGGGGGGGGGGGGGGGGGGAGAGAAGAAGAAGATATTCAAAAACTAACTCAAAATGTCTTGTTTCACTGTTGAAGCTTCTCTTCTTCATACCTCTTCCTTAAAACCTCTTCATATATCTTGAGCTATTAAAGAACACGTTTTTACTTTGTTAGGTTAAAATCTTAAAGTTTCAAGCAAATCAAGATTGGCACAAGAGCTTGTCTCTACGATCTTGTTCACAGTTGCTAGCTGTAGGAATAGTGTGGTAGGTGTCATCTATATTTTTGTTGAGTCAAGTTTAGAGATTATGTTGATTTGGATACCACAAGTGGGAAAGTTGCTTCTTGTGCATAGTTTGTTATTGCTTCTCCAGTTTTATTACTATTGTTTCTTTAAAATGGAGCTTTCCTTGTTAAGGTTAATGGGTTTAGCTGCTCTGCAAAAGTATATTGGAAGCCTGGGAGGAATTGGAACTTGGGGTGTTTGCATGGATTCTAAAGTAGTTGAAGTAGAACCGTGAGGAAATTCATAGCACTAGATACAGTGGCCAAACGTATAGTAAGACAAGGACATTGCAAATTAGTTGCATGATAGGATCCTTCTTCTTACCTGAAATCATTTGTCTTTTTGAATCCTGGATCCTCTTTGTACTAATACTAATTTACCCAGTGAAATTTGAATAGCTCTGTTCATATAGCCTTTGAAGCCAATGAATTTCTAAGAGCAGTGTCATTGTGTCTTTTCCTGACAAATTTGCTATCTGCAGAATGTCAAAACATTTAAAGGGTTGTTATGATGCAAAACAAGAGCTTGAGGAGGTGGTGGAAAATCTAAAAAATCCATCAAAGTTTACCCTCCTTGGAGGAAACTTGCCAAAGGTGTGTAATCTCTTTATACTTGGTCTACTATAATTATTATGGTAATCTCCTGCTACAACCTTCATATGACACGAACCATATCACCTCTCGTTGTAGTTATAGTAATGTTTTTGGTTTAATATGAAAGGTATCGAGTTGTGGGATGAGTGGGCAATAGGACCCGTTCATATGAAAGAAAGACCAACTTCTGAAATGCCATCACGCATTGATGCAGAGGTAGGAGACTCTCTCTCTCTTTATTCATTTTCTTCTAGTTTGTCCTCCTTCAAATCCCACTTTGCTCCTAAGTCTCTGATCATTCATCTGGTGGTGTTGATACTTGTGGTTAGGTTGTGAAACTTCTTCGAGAGGCATACCAGCGAGTAAAATCTATGTTGAAACGGGTTTGTTTTTGCAAAATTTCCTGCTAACTACAATTTTACTCTTATCAAAACTGTTTTTAATAAAGTATTTTCTTATTTGTGTTTTGTCCAGCATGAGAAGTAGTTACACATGTTAGCAAACACACTTCTGGAGTATGAAACGCTAACCGCAGAGGACTTAAAAGCGTATTCTCATTCCAAACCAAGAAGCAGAGAAGTTACAGGAGCAAGAAGAAGAAGAGGGAGACTTGGTATCGGCCTTTGGGTGAAAAAGTGGGCGAAAAGGGGGTGGTTCAAAGCTTTTGTACAGAATAAGCTTAGAACAAAACAAATAAAACTTCTTGTGCAACAAAAATAGAAAAAAGTTTTTATGTACTTTTTATTCATCTCATGTTATAAATTAATGTAGTTTTTATTAATTTCATTAGCTAATAACTAATAAGTTTCATTTAGATCTGAACTTTTCCTACTCTCTCCATCTTTTAATACATGATGTTTTAGACGAAAAATTTTGTTCCAAATTAGATGATGTTTTCAATTTTTAAGATAAATTTATTAACAGTTGATATTATATAACCAATGATATTATGCAATCTATTTTACTATTGATCAAATTATGATTAGATGTATAAATAATGTTAAAAAATATAAAGAATTAAATATTTTTTTAATTTATGTGCATACTTTTAAAACGTGAACTATTAAAAACGGAGAGTTATTATTCAATCTTATGATAAAATTGTAAAGTATCATTGAAAGGAATGTAACTGTAGTATTTTGTTTTCTCTGTTGTGATTTTCGAAGGCTAATAAATCAAATCTTATTACAAGTCTTTATGTTTTAGAAACATTTGTTTGTAAACGAAACATTGTTTAATGGAGCTACCTACCTGTCCATGTGAACTGTTCGAATATAATAAAATTTCATCACTACAAACGGGCAAACGTATAATAAGAAAAAGAAAACACTTTGGCAATGTAAAATACTAAATCAAAGAAGTACCTTTTACAGGTAATGGAGCTAATGTATGTTTCCACAATCACAAGTCAAGACAAAATCTAAAAACTATAGATCTCTTTCCTTAATGGTCCTCATGGAGATTTTCACATCCCACAAATGCTATTGGTTCAATAAATTTAGTAATCATAAAACAAAAAGGAAAAATAGTAAGAAGAAAGTGTGCCCATTTTGGGTGTATACAACTATAAAAGTGTTAAAAAAAAAGGGAAGGGAGAGTGGAACCCCATGATCACATCTTTTAACATGTCTCTCTGCAAATTGTGAAGATTCCTGCAAGTGGTGGCAAAAAGCCAAATCTCCAAAATAATATTTTGGTTCTTTAGAGATAAAAGAAACCAAAAAACATTCATCAAATTAACAAACAAAAAAAAGTGTTAAATAAAGAAACTTATTATTATGTAACGGTAAAATGGCGATTATTATTTGCCTTGTCCATCCTCAAAGAGACTCTCTCTTTTCCCTCTGAAAGCTTCATCCACGGCACCAAATATCTCTCTTGACTCCACATATCGTTAAGTTTCTTCAACCTTTCTCTTCTCTTAGACTCTCTGTTCATGTGGAAGCTGTTGTGTCTTGAACAGCAAGGCGTTGGGAGATATCAGCTAAAGACTTAAGATTGCATTTGATTAGAGCTTCCACAAAGTAACAAGTCTCATCCTTTGTGTTCCCTTCAGGTACATCCACAACAAAAGACTCGATCACAAGAGTCCCTACTCGTCCTCCTTCGATCATCTCAGGGTGAAGAGAGATTATTGAAAAATAGTTCTAATCACATGGGGAAAAAAAAAAGATATATACTCAGCAAATATGGGCATTGAACACAAAATGAAACATTAAAAATAACAAATTACCTTGAGTCTGTGATCTCCACCAACGATCCTGATGCTGAGAATATGCTCGTTCTCATCAAGCAACTCCAATCTCTCAGTGCTTTTAGTAGCTGGTAATCCTGACTTCACATCAACTTCTCTTACAGTACCAATCTCCATGTTCCCTTTAACCACACATCTACTGATAAACGGTTTGTACTTCTGTGGCTGGTCGAATCTTCTCACAAGTGACCATACCTAATATAACCCAAAGGATAATCAAAACCTAATGCATGAGAGTTTTTGCTTTTTTGATAAATCAAATCTCAAAAGTTTCTAAAATCATCTCTTTTCCTCTACTAGGTGAAATTTATCATAACAGATTTAGAAAACATCATAGTTCAGTTTGTAGATAATCTAATCAAATACGATAAACTATAAAGTAAACTATACAGAGATTTAACATGGCTCAATGATAGACAAAAAAATAGATCTTATTATTGGAAACAATTTCAAAATTCAGAGTACCATTATTGGCATATGTTCTTTCTGTTAAAAATGTATGTTTTAGAAATTTTTAGGCATATTAAAAATACATATGAAATTTTGATTACCAATGTATTATTTTATTTGTTTCATAAAAAGTATCTCTTAAAAGAATTTTCCACGCATATTAAAAATCAATTAAAATTATATTTCACTCTCTATCCACACATTAAATATTTTTTTCTAATTAATACACTAATACAATGAAATTAAAATAATCATTTTTAAAAATTCTGCATTAAAAACATAAAACTATATTCTTTTTTAAAACAAAATAACACAACATTTTTTTATAAAAAAAAAAACAGAGAAAGTATTTTTTGTAATTATAATTTTTAACTAATAGAATTTTAATAAACACATTATATTTTTTTAAGTTTGCAATATACCATTAAGTAATGAATTGAAAATATAAAATATGTATTTTTTTGAAATATTTTTTCTAAAACATGGATTTTGGATCTTTTTAAAACGGATGGAATATTTAATTTCAGCTAGATCCCGAACTGACTAATGTTATTCAGATCAGATTCGAGGCACATCAACTGAAACTTCTATAACCAATGGAACTCGATAAGATCAAACAATCAGTAGAACTAGATGAGAGATTCACATTTTTAGATTGATTTTGACAATATTTTTGAGTCAAAAATATAAACATCAAACCTAATCACAAAAGAAAAAAAAAACAGAGTGCATGTAAAAGCGATAAAGAGAAGAAGAAGAAGAAGAAGAAGGTTTTACTATATGAACAGGAGCTTGGATGTGTTTGACCAACGTAGAGCTGCACTGATTCTCAAGAAGCGCATGCTTATGATGCCTCCTTATATACTCCCTCTCCTGATTCATCTCCACCCCCTTAGCTTCCATCTTCTTCTTCTTTCTTCGTCTAACTCACGTTTTCGAGCTTCTGAAGTAATCACTGCTCGTTAGAGATCTGATCTTGGAGCCTTAGATCCTATGGTAAAAGCGTGAATGTTAGAAGAAGGATAGATTTGAGTCGCCGTCTCTCTCTTTAGAGGAAGAGAGAAGACTCCTTCCAACAAACTTTTTTTTTTCTCTCTCTCTCTTAATAGTATTTTTAAAATCTTAACTAATTAAATAGTCTGAGATATTTAAACAGTAAAATAAAATAGTAAAATTGATTGATTGGATGGATAGACGCAGGAACTTTCACTACTCTCATTGGACAGGTTTTTATCCCCCCCTAAGTTCAGATTAATTTACAGAAATACCATTCTCTGTAAATTTCTGATTGGTAAAAGAAAGTGTTAAGGATTTTACTGAAAACTTCTTTTTTTTGTTCTTTGTCTCATTTTGATAGAAAGTAGAATACGTAACTATTGAAATTATAAATTTACTATTCCCTATATTTCAATTTACTTGGTGTTTAATGTTGTTTCACATAGATTAACAAATATAAAATTTTATAAATTTTATGTTAATTACATAAATATATTATTAAATAAAATTAATTTATTTTTTAAAAGATATTTTGTAATTGATCGCAAATCTCACATAACATTAGATTTTTATATAAAATAAAATAAAATGTCAAAACACAAGTAAACTGAAACAGATGGAATTTATTACATTATCTAACTTGGAATTGCCAAGACTTATATCCCTGCTAAAGCGTGTTTTGTTATTTATTCATTTTGTATAATTGTCCCAACTTAAGAGTTTGGTTAAACCACAAAGTAGAGTCCGAGCCGGTTGGTGAGGTTATATGAATTACTCCTTAGAGCTGCACTAACACGAACAGTAGGTTTAAAAACTGATTCGCACATTTTGTAGGTATAATTTTTTGTTTTGTTTTTTTACATACAAGTGGTTTGTAAATTATAATAGATTTTAAAATGATCATTTTAGGGTTTGCTTTTACGTCTTTAACTTTTCCTGACTCGAAGAGCCAATCTCGAGAGAGCGAATAGTCCCACGTGCTTTCTCCAACACTCTTTAAGCCACAAAAGGTGTTTATAACACAAAAAGGTTGGGCCTCTTATTATATGTCATATCTAGAAGTAAAACAAGAATATTCATTGCTAACTTTGTAACGTGCCAAAAGCATTCTCTCAATAATACTATTCTACTACCTTTAAAGTACACACATAAGTAAGAACACCTCCATCCTGAAATACTTATAATGGGTATTTAAATAATTTTAAAAATAGACAACAAGAGTGTTTCAAATCAATCATTTTGAGATAGTTTTTAGAAATTATAATAACACAATGACTCGACTTAATTAAACTTTGAAACTTAGTTAAATAAACATATCTTATTAAAATATTAATTTTGTTTTGTTTACAGTCTCGTTTAAGATATTGTATGGATGGATTACTTTTAGATTTTTGTAGTTGCTTTTTAGTATTGCCTCGGGATATTAAGTAACTTTCTCTGTAACATAATTTTCTGACTATCCATTTTATTAAATCAAAATTTGAATGATAATTAAATTGTTTTTAAAATAACTTACATGAGAAACTAATATATATCATTCTCTAGCCTTTTTTTTTAACTAAATCNAAAAAAAAAAAAAAAAAAAAAAAAAAAAAAAAAAAAAAAAAAAAAAAAAAAACTAGATTTGAAAAGAAAGCCGGCCAATTTTGACATTCCATTTAAAATTTTGTAGGGATGGGTTGCTCTTAGATATATCTGTTAGGCTAATATCTGTAAGTGCTGTTTTAAAATTGCCTCGTGATGTCAAATAATTATCTCTGAAAAGAGTTATAAGCAACCATATTGCATAACGTCTCCAGCCGACTCCAGCCGCCATGCCAACAAGCAGCAACTCCACACTATCTTCCTCGTCGATATAAAATCAGTCCTTCTAATGATTAACATGCCATGGTAACGATCCAGTGTTATCACAACCATGACAGTGTTGTTATTAGCAGTCATCCAGCGATCATTCGATCAACAGTTCGTTGATGCTTCTCTGAACGATCTTGGCGCATTATCCAATCATGATAGTCTTTTTTATTAATTATATTCATTTGCATCATGGATATCTTATCTACCTAATAATTTTTTTTTCATAACTATGAAAATATTTAGTGTTCCAAAAAAAAAAACTATGAAAATATTTGATATTGACAAATGACAAGAAAAGACCATGTTTTGATGTGAAATAAACTGATTTGTCATTTCAGAAATAAATGACAGGGTTGCGGGTCCAAACTCCATAGTTTGGATAAAAACACTTTAAATTAATGTTTTCCAGAGATTGCATATCTTACATTCACCTTTGATTTTTCGTCTTCTAAATTTGAAGTCTTCAATCGTTTAACCAACACCTAATTTTATAAAAACTCTTTTTTCACATAACTGAATTTAACAAACTCAGAATGAGCCGAAATGGTAAACTAGGGATGGACACCTATATGGAAGTATGAAACTACCAGTTTCATCAAAGAAAAAAAAACTACTTTAGTTTGAAATCATATTATTTCAACAAAACAAATTTTGAATTTTGATATTGCCTAAATTACAATACTGGACCCCTGATAATAAATGTGTATGTTTGCATATATTCCATAGCCGCGCCTTAAACACAAATGAATAAACTACCAAATAAATTTTCTAAAATGATCGATTGAACATAACTATAAACAAAACATATAACAAAAACATTAAAAAATAGTATATGCTGTCATGCAAAAAAAAAATGGAATTAGTTAAATTTATTTAATCCTTTAATCCTTTCAACCAAATCACTTATTTAACTGCTACTACTCGAGACCCTTAATATTTTATACTAACGACAATTGAAGAAGTAAATATCGCATAAATAGTAAGTCCACTGATTGGATGTAAAAGGACAATCACCTTTGTAGAGTGGGAATGTTTAGATTCACTTCATGCGTTGAATATGGTATAAATACTTAAATAGTATGAAAACGACTTATATTATACATTATCCAAATAAACTTAATTGAAAAGAAAAAGAGTGGACCCAAAACAAAGTTGTGGAAGAGATGAATAAAGAAGAAGAAAAAAAAGATTATAAAGAGAGAAGCGACGAGGATCATGTGTTGCAACTTGCATCTATCTTTTATTTTGACCTTTTCGCATTTTAACTAACTGAACGTGAACATCATCCATCAATGCCCTTATGAATAAAAATTGCTCACTTCTCCATCTCTGTTCTTTATTCACATAATGTGAGCCCATCAAACAACACATGATAACAAACCACACTATGAAGCATTATCTCATACCACAACCATTTTTTTCTTCTCGTCGCCACAACAGTGTAACCTTTACACGAGCACACGCACATAGGCACGAGGTAAGGCAAAGGAATCGGATGGAAATACAAAACATTGTTTATTGGATGATAAGATATATATATAAAGTGGGAGGAACAGAACAAATGGTATGTTCTTTTTTTTTTGGTGTGAGAAAGCACCAACCAAACAGAATAGAGCAAAATGAATAGACAAAAATCGAGGAGAGGTTCAAAGCGGCGCCGGCAGGCATGTGCCCCATATGCAACACAAAACCAAAAATAATTAAAATCCTCACACGGTAACAGGTAGCCACAAAAAGCACACAAAACTACTAAATCAATTTTAATATTTATCTGTCTCTCTGCACATGCCTCAGTTTCACACACCAACAGCTTGCCACCTTACTCACCCGCTTTCTCACCTTTGGTCTCTGGTTCGGTTTCCGGTTTCGGATCGGGTATAGCATCGGGAATTGGTTCCATTTCAGCTTCGGCGATTGATTTGGTTTCCATTTCATTATTGGGGTTTGATGATTCGGTTTGGATTTCATCTTCGGGGTTCCTTTTGGGTTCAGGTTCTGGTTGGGATTCGGTCTTATCATGATGGAATTTAACAACAATGCACGTGATGTTGTCTGCGCTGCCACGAGTAAAGGCAGTGTCGGTTAACTTGCGGGCAGCTGCCACAGGCTCCTCTTCGCTCTGAGCAAGGGAAACCGCATCCTGAATCCAAAGCAGAGAAAATAACACATTCAAAACTCCTCAACAATCCGGAAATCGTTACAGGGAGGAGTTTATATGTGGAGTTATACCTCATTTGGTACTACATCCCATAAACCGTCACTTGCGAGAACAAGAAACTCCGCCTCGTGATCAATCTCTAGATCCTGCAAAAAATAAACATAGACGAGTGTGTTCACAAAAAAAATCAACAACTCATAGGTGATATTACGAGAACAACATGACAACCCTCAGGGGATATCATTATGCTGGAGTTAGAAGCGGTTACTTGAATCTCGGGTTCAGCAATAACGAATTGCTTCAGCATTCTGTTTCCAAAGGCCCTGGACATTGCCAGTACTCCACCTACCCTCCAAGTTCCTGTCAAGGCAAATCTAGATTATATTACTTTAAACTCAGGCTGATAAAAGAGATCCAGAGGATATACTGAAAGGACATGCCTCAAGACTACTAGTTTTTTTTTTCCTGACAGTGATTCTTTAAAGCGTGAATAACCGGACGGATAGAATGCCTCTAAAACATGATGGTTTGTGGGTCAGTGTTCCTAGGAACTTAATAATAGTTTAGACTTAAAAGCAGAGATAAAAACAAAGCAATGACATTGTATCATCAAGCATTATGAGTAGCAAGTGATCTAACTCTAACTCAGAAGGGAAATCTCTACAATCATTTAGGGGGATGACTTCTTATAGTATCAGATTACCTGCCCACATGATAACACCGCCAGAGCTTTCAATTCTCTTTCTTTCATCGCTTCTATTTGGCTTATGGTCATCTGATAGCGCGATCGCTGCAGTCACATAAAACACTAAGTCTGAAAAGAGACGTACTTATGGAAAGAAACAACAAACGCTTGTGATCAATCATAAGATTTATTTCACTATTTACTCGAGATTTCATTTCCTCAAATCAATCTTGACAGACGCTCACAAATTTTCGTTGAAATGATATGCCACACTGTTTTAGATCATAAAGAAGTACTGACCTTTCCCAGCTTTAGAAACTATTGTCCGTGAGTCTCCAACATTTGCAACATACAAATGGTTCCCCACCAATACAGCAGCAGATGCTGTGGAGCCATCATCTCTGTAAGTATCCTTTTCCGACTCAAGGAATGCTACATCAGTTTGTTTATATGTCTCACCTGCGAAATTCGTCAAATTAGAAGGTGTGCCAATGACTTGTAACAAGCAGTATGAGCTCAATACTTTCGAGAATCACAACAAAATATTATGTCTAGAGATATGGGGCACACTTAATGCCAGCTTGGTGTCTGTCAGAAACTGTGGATGCGTCATAAGATTGCTAAAGAGGTGTTTCTTCAGGTACTCAGCAGCACGTGAACCACCATGACCTGTAATGATTAAGGTTTCAGAAATAAGAGGAGGCCAACTAAAGATCAAATCAACGACATTACATATATGCTTCTGCTTCTGAGTATAATATGAACGCAGATTAAGAGTTCAACTATGCACTGCAGTCATAAATTTCCTAAACAGTCTAATAGAAAACCAAGAAGCAGCAGTAAGGACATACAAATACAGACTCTAACTAAATAAGCATAGAACATAAGGTATGGCCATTTCTAGGTACAACGAACAACCTAAACTAGCAAATGAAGCTGGACAATGTTTCAGCTCAGCCATGTTTACACTGAGATGGATACACTAGTAGTAACAGGACAAGTTGAAAACCAGACTACTTTCAACACAGTCAAATATCTTCCACAGTTCAACGCTACACTTCTTTCTCGATATACCAGAAGAAAAGAAAGGCACAATATTAGAATCAAACCATCAAAAATTCCAAACATGCAAACTGTTTGGCCTTCCATCTTAAACGCTTTGACATCATAGAAGTCTTCCATCGTAGACCTTTTCCCTCTGAAACTACAGTACCCACAGCTCAAGCTTCCATCATCACTGTCATTACACATAAACTCATTAAGTACCACTTAAAAACCGAAACATAAAGAGTAGAAAACAACACCATCACATTGGTCAAAAACCACACTAAAACCATAACAGAGATAAAACTACTCACTTTTTCCAGCCACCACCAATGTATCCGCCATCATCAACTTTCCCCTGCGGTATATCAACCATCTCAACTCGTTTTTCCCCAGCTGAAGAATCAACCATCATCTTTGCAGCAGTGGTTTTAAACCCGAAACCAACACTAAAGGTCTTGTTAATATGGTTAAGCTGTTGTCTTCCTTGAGCAAACACCCCAGCCTGAACAATGAGACTCCTTATGAGACTGCTGCATACCATCAGGCAGGTCCAATGTAGGAGCTGTGTAACGAATAAAGAAAACAAAAGAATCCATCTGTTAAGTATATTCCGCTAAAATCATATCCCGAAAGATATGAGCTACTTCGAGGAATACACATCATCAGATCCCTAAGATAAACAATCCGTATCTAAAATGAATTCAATTAGCGAATCATGAACTGTGACGATCCAAATCTTTAGTTCCTTAAACAATCCGATTCTAACAAACAAGACGGATCAAGCTAGAGGAAAACTAACAGGTATCTTCTCGAATCTACGAAAGAAGCGAAAAACAAATCGAAACAAAACAACGGATCCTAGGATTCTCAGAGCTGTGGACAGAGAATCGAATCAGATCGGAGAAAACACACCACGGATCGGAATCTGAGAGACGAAGGAACAAATTAGTTACACGAATCAGCTTTTGGGAGCTTCCATGGAATCTGAGAGAATCCAAGAGAGAAGGAGATAGAGAGAGAGAGAGAGCGCACCGAACAGAAGCGGCAACGTGGCACTAGTACTCATGCATTTTAGATTTTTTTTAGTTAAGTAGCCTTTTTTTAAGGTTTCTTTTTTCATTGGATTAACCTCTCTTTATATTACACACAACTTAATCAACTTTCTAATCTAATTGCTAACAAATCGTCTTTTCCATTTTATTATACACATTAACTTTCAAAACCAAATTATCATAAGATATGGAACAAATACCTTAAACATGTTAGTAACATGGTATGTGCAGATTCAATGAGAAAGAACTAATCATATCACAGACTATTGGGAAGTATTAACACAATGGGTTGATAATTAACGAAAAGTTTAATCACAAATTTATTGATAATGATTCCCATAACGACATGGGACCTCTTCTCCTTCTATAAGCCTTTCCAATGCATCAAGAGGAAGACCAATTAACTCTATTGTCTTTTCCCATACTTTGTTCGATGTTTCTACATTGTGAGCTTCTTCTGAAGAATTTGTTGGTTGACAACTTTGAGATATGTATGCGCAAACGTTTTTTTTATTATCGGTTTTTAACTTTTCACAGTATATTTGAATCTGAGAATCTGTCGCTGAGAAAACTGAGCTTCTACAACCTTCTTGTGGCGAATAGCTTATATAAGGCAAGGCAGAGTAAAGATCTTGAATAAATCTTGGAAGATCTCTAGTCTGCAACATATTAGATGTGGAAATGTTACTATATACGAGTATTGAACAATTTTGTATTTAATTAACTGTGAATTCATATATATATATATATATTAAATATGAAATAAAGTTAATTAAATACAAACGAAGGATGTTTATTAGTAATACTCACAATGTTTGTTTGAACTACGCCAGGAGATAAACAAAGGACGCTAATGCCGGTTTCCAAAGGCAGTCTTTTGAATAGAACATTGTTAAACATAACCTGACATATGAAAAGACCAAGAAATCTCAATAATATAAAACCATTTTCAAGTCAAAAAGATTTTGGGATATCTACAAATTTACCTGAGCGAGTTTGCTGCTAGAATATCCTTCCAAGCTAGAGAACTTCCGTTTACCAGAAACAAAATTCAGATCATTCGGATCGACAAAGCCAACATAGTGCATCTACAAAATGAACACACAAAAAAAAAACATAACTTCATAAACACAATTAATTAAGTATAATTGAGATATATGGTATAGCATTTTTGATTGAGGGTCTATGGTTACATACAACAGAATTGACACTAATGATTCGACTTTGAGAAGTTCGGATAAGTGAAGGCAAAAGGAGTAGTGAAAGCAGAGCTGGAGCCAAATGATTCACTTGCAAGTGTTGTTCATATCCATCTTCTGAGAATTTTTGTGCACCTACTCAAATCAACATGCATGCTATCTGTGAATAGACCTACCTTATAGTGGCAATATGCAGAAAAACATAACAATCCAAATGCCATTTGATTGCAGAACAAATCGTCATACATTGTTCCAACAACACTATAAGAGAATACTATTGTTTTTAAATTATTGTTTTCTTGGTCATTTTTTAATTATTTTTTTGAGGGAAAAATGGTTAGTTATGCCATTAATCGACTTAACTCTTGCTTGGATTCATGACCTTATGTGTTAAGATTTGTTAAGGATTAGTAGTTATCAACCCTAAATCATATCCCCTTTGAATTAAATGAGTCTTCATCTACCATCAACCTAATCTGGGTCCACAAATTTGGAGTATGAGGCTATGGGTTATAAATTATATAATAAATAGTGCAAAAGCATATGACTATGACCTCAACAATAACAAGAGCAACATGAAGGAAGAAGCTCTAAATACTTATTTATAACAGCTATAAAACTGTTATAAAATAAATAAAAAACGAACCTCCCATAGAAAAGATGCCGGCATTGTTAATCAGAACATGCAAAGGGGCTAACCGTGCGTTCCATGCATTGCTAAATCGTACGACGGAATTTAAAGAAAGGAGATCAAGTTCCAAAGCCTTGAGAAAAAGAAAACATAGTATCATATTAAATTAACAATTTTGATGCTAACAAAATACGCTTAAGTTTATTGTCGTTATTAGAGATATCATCAGTAGTTCTTACATTTTTTTCTACAGCGGTACCTATGTATCTGGATCTTAACGAAATACTGTTAAAATCTTCTTAACTATACATCAATTCTTGATTATTGTGTAATTACTCCAAACTACTATTGTCATATAGTTGCCATACTATACCAGCTTCAGCAACTATACCAGTTTATATGTTTCACAAGTGGTTTCGTTTACATTTTCACACAATTTGTAACAAAGTTGAATATCTAATAAATCCTTTTTTTTAAAGCAAATTAAATCTTGATACTATTGTTTAGTTTTAACTTAATAGTTTTAATGTGTTAAGTTATATATTTCATATATAAAATTACAGAATAACAGTTAGTTTCAAACAAAAAATAACCCTAAAACAACATTTATTGTGGATCGGCGTTAGTCTCTGTCGATACATAAAACGGATATATATACTATAAATGTCACATATATAAATTAATCAGTTTTTACCTGAATATTAAGTGGGAGTCTGTTCCCACTAGCAGACCACTTGGTCTGCCATTGTTGAATCAGCTCATGAGCCGCTTTTATGTTTCTTACCGCCATAACAACATGAGCACCAGCCTCTGCAAGCTGCCTGCAAATTCACACAAAAAGCTAGTGATGTATCATAATAAGATTTACATTACACTTCTTTTCTCTAACAAGATGAACGAAAAAAAAAAATTGTACCAAAAAAAAAAAAAAAAAAGATGAACGAAAATAAAAAACAATATGATAAACATAATAAGGACAGTTTTGTTCTGAATTTGGGACCTAGCCGTCTCAGAGCCAATGCCACTAGTGGAGCCAGTGACAATGCAGGTTAAGTTGTGTAAAGGAGGAAGAGGAAATGGATTGTGTAGGTGAGAAGCCATGATTCTCTGCAAAAGAATCTCTTGCAAAACATTAACCCATCCTCTCAACCACACCATCCACCCTAAACCATCCTTCTTTGATGACACCGTTTTATTACTCATCATCCTCTTCATCTTCTCTACAGAGTTCACAAAATAGTTAGATAAAAAACAAAGGATTATATATTGATTATTGCGTCAAGTCCTAGGAACGTGATTAACAATTTTGATTAATGAAAAGCATGTGACGCCTCAGGCTTGGTGTGGTATACGTAACCCGTCCTTGCCGTTACTATAATTATTAGTTGGTTACTAGTTAGCCATTAATTTATTACTATGATCTTTAATCTTACTAAGTAAAATAGAATAGCCTTCTTTTTATTCGTATATTATGTGTGAGAAGTTTCGCGTTAAGCTATTGTTAATAGTCATTGTAAAAATATCAATTACATATTAAATTGTATTTATAAACGTAGAACATACATCGACTACAGTGATATCTTGTTTTCTTTCATTGTCTAGGCTGTCTATGGTCACGTTAGAGATTTTTTTTTGGTTTATTTATTCTGTTTTAAAAAGGAATTGCAGTTCTGTATTATTGTTTTCTAAGTAACTTTGTTGTTATGCAAATGCAACCATGTGTATTTAATGATACACTATAATGTGTTGATAGTTAATGGCAATGTGTTATGTGATCAGTAAGATATATTGTATTTGCAATTATGAACGTATACGTAATATGTACTTTCAAATATCTATTATCAAGTTTCAAAAAGGGAGAGAAAACAGTTAAGACAAAATAGAGATTTATTTATCAAAATGTAAATATTAGATAAGACACACTAATCTTATGTAGATATATGTGTGTACATGTGTGTTACAATGGAGAGGAGAAGAGAGTTCTAAATAAAATAAGTATCCTCTTGCAATAGACTTGTGAGAAATTATATTAAGCACCTGTCCTGAACATAGGCTTGTGAAGCATTCACTTATGGTCCCCAATTTCTTTTAAAAAGTTTATATATATGTATATGTGCTTTCAAATTTGTAAAAAAAGAATATTTATACAAAGATTTATTAATCTGATTAGAGCACCTCCAACCATAACAACTCCAAAAAAATTCTAAAACAATAAAAAATATTAATATTTTAATCAGTTATAATTAGACAATTAAAAGTTATTTGTAAAATAAAATTTCAAGCAATGTATAGATTACAAGTGTTATGTAAAGATATAATGAGATTCTAAAAAATCTTGATATAAGAACTTTTCTCAATTCTCTCTCTTAATTTTTTTTTATTATTATTTTCTTGAAATGTTTAGAACTCCTCCTAAAACTATGGTTTGGAGGTGTTTTTATACTGGTGATTAATTGGAGAGTTTTTCAAAAAGTTTGAAGATTTTGCATAAATTTATTAACTTTTTTAAAAAAACTTTCTAATTATTAATTAATATAATTTTTGAAAGATTTTCTTTATGAAACTCTTAACATGGATTGATATCTTGATGAGATAATCGTGTTTGGTTGGTTAGGGTGGGGTCCTAACCAGAATAAAAAAAACACTGACCCGAATTGTAAAAAATCTATATATAAAAGAAAAATTCAATCAATTAAACCCTAGCTTAATGAACACGGTGATGACAGAAGAGATGAAATCATCGGAGTCTCCTCAGACATTGTCTTCGTTTTGGTCGTTACCAAACGACGTCGCTCTCAACATCTTAGCCCGAATCTCCATCATCCATCACCCATCTCTATCTCTCGTCTCCAAGCGTTTCCGATCAATCCTCTCTTCGCGTGACCTAGACGCCACACGAACCCTAATGAGAAAAACAGAGAAGCACATCTACCTCTGTTTAAAATTTCGTCTACATGCTAAACCTCGCTGGTTCGCACTCATCCCCTCAGGTCCCGACCAGAAACTGAAACCACTCCCTTCTTTTCCTTACAAACACTATCCAGTTTCCCCGACCGTGATCTCAACTAGTTCAGAGATTTACCTCATCGGTGGATACTTAAATCTGTTAACATTCTTGCTCTTCTTGGCTTGGCTTGACCTCTCCACTCTCTTGTACTCACGGCCAGCCTCTCTATCTCTTGTACTCTCTCTGTTTTGCATTTACTCACTCACTCTTACGCTCTGTTTCTTTACTTGTGTAACAATGCACACAAGCACACACTCACTCTCTTGACTCTCTCTCTCTCTCACGTTTGTCTTTGTTCTTGTTCTTGTAGAGAGAGAAGAGAGTAATCTTTAATTGTCTACATTGTTCTTTCTCCAACTCTTTTCTTATTAGAATTGGATACATTTTACAACAACACACACATACATACTTATAGTAGTCTCTTACTAACTACTACACTTGCACTTCAACTACTACAACTTAGCCTTAACTCTACTAACAACTCTTACCAACTCAAACAACAACTCTAGACTAGCTAGACATTAACCAACACTTCACACATGTGTTGGCTTAACTAAACTAACTAGACTTTACTCTTATTCTTCTTGTTGTAACTCTAGTTACAACCAAGTCTCTTTCTTGACTTCTTCTTGTTGTCGTTGGTTTTACTTCTTCTTCTTCCTCTGTTGCTTGTGCTCCAAGCTTCTTCTTCTTCTTCATTCCTTTGTAGCTTCTTCCAAGCTACTCTTCTTTATTCTTCTTCTCTTGGAGTATTTAATCAAGGTTCAATCTCAACACTCCCTCTTGAATCCTTTGATTAAATCTCCAACTCCATTTTAGGGACTTGATCCCATTCTCTTGTTCTTCTCTTGTAATTCTTATCTCCCTCTTGAGAAGAATCTCCAAGAGCTTCTTCTTGTGCGAATTTCTTTGTCACCTCTTGACAAGTTTTCTTCGCCATCTCCCTCTATTTTTATTTTCCCGTGAGCTTTCCTCACGCCTCCACTAGCTGCATGTGCAACCAGCTCCTGCTCCCTCTTTGGTGAGCTTCTTCTTGTTCACCTTACTTCCTTTCTCTTAGGTAAGCAAGTCTTGTTCATCTTCGGTTTGGTTTCTTGGCTTTGATTATTGCTTCTTCCGGTTTCAACTCCTTCTTTGGTTTCAGTATCTTCATTGATCATCAACTTGTGCTTCTTGATTCTTTGAATCATCACCTAGGCCTTGTTCAACTTTGGTCTTCTTGGTTTCTCTTAACCTTCACCTCAGTTTTCTTTGCCATTGTATGTTTGGTTTTCTCTAACCATCAACTTGGCCTAACCTAGTCTCTTTGGTTTCTTAGAATCTCCTAGCACAACCATGTTCTTGAATCCACCATCATCCAAGTCTTGAGCATCTCCTTCATCACCAACTTATTTGCCTTCTCACCATTACCATAGAATTTTTCACGTGAGCTTCTTATGCTTCACGCCTCTCTTCTGTTCAGAACCATCTCTTATGGTTTCTCTTTTGTCGAGCCTTTAGCTCATCCTTCTTCTTCATCTCTGCCTCTGCAGCTTCTTCTCTTCATCTTCAAGTTTACTGTGACGTCTCTCACGTTTTTCTTGAAGTCTTGTGCGTGACTTTCTTCACGTCTTCTTCGGCCGTCTTTTGCAACCGGCTCATGCTTTCCTTCTCTCTTGGGTAAGCACCTCTTGTTCAGCTCTCTTTCTTCATAGACGAGCTTCCTTTGTTCTCTGTTTGGTTTTCTTTGATCTTGCTTCTCCAAACAGCTTCTTCTTTCACCAATATGTGCCCTCTAATCCGCCAAACCATCACCTCAGCTTCATTGGCCTTGGAATCTTTGATTTTTTTTGAACTTTCACCTTGATTTCTCACCACGGTTCTTCCATCTTCAGCTTTGAACATCTTTAGTTCTTCGGCTTCAAACATGGATTTGGGCTTCATTGGCTTCATTGTTCAGTTGCTGTTTATCTCCTCCATATCTCTGATGGTTGAGAATATCCAGCAACTCCCACAGCTTCCTTGACATCTTTGATCTCCACCATGGTCTTCTTCTTTCTTCTTTGTTCATGTGCATCAGGTTCTTCTCCTGCAGGCTTCTTCTTTTCATTACCAACAAAACAGCTTCTCACACTACTGTCTACTCACATTCACAGTTGCAAGAAGTGATTCATCACTGTTGGCTTCTTCTCCTGTTTATGCTTCTGGTGGGGAACGCCCATTAACTCTCACAGCTTCCTTGACATTGTCTAACAAAGATCCAGAATTCTCCTTACACAATACCATCACCACACCATTGTCTTCACTGCTATTTTTCAGAAGATTTCTCTATCTCCTTGAATGCACTTGAAGCCCTCTTGTTGGTATGTTTGTGAATGTGATTGTAAAGGTTGATGGTGCTCTCTCTTGTCACCACCTCTTCCTTCCTTCCCTTATTCTCTGACTTAGTCTCAGCTTTGTTTTTCTGTTTTTTTGTTCTTCTTCCTTGGTGGCTGTCCCCATCCTTTTCTTCTTCTTCAGTCTCCTTTGGACTGCTGCATTCTTCCTTTCTTCTTATTCATCACTTTGACAGGGTTTCTCCGTCCCCCTCATCAATCTCCAGTGACGTCTCTGTCACCATTTCTCTGTTTCTCACCGCTTTCTATCTCACCGACGCTCCTCTTCTTCTTTGATGGATGTCTCCATCTTCCTTTTGCTTGCACAGGCTCCATGACCATGTACAGCTCTGATACCATGTTAACATTCTTGCTCTTCTTGGCTTGGCTTGACCTCTCCACTCTCTTGTACTCACGGCCAGCCTCTCTATCTCTTGTACTCTCTCTGTTTTGCATTTACTCACTCACTCTTACGCTCTGTTTCTTTACTTGTGTAACAATGCACACAAGCACACACTCACTCTCTTGACTCTCTCTCTCTCTCACGTTTGTCTTTGTTCTTGTTCTTGTAGAGAGAGAAGAGAGTAATCTTTAATTGTCTACATTGTTCTTTCTCCAACTCTTTTCTTATTAGAATTGGATGCCTTTTACAACAACACACACATACATACTTATAGTAGTCTCTTACTAACTACTACACTTGCACTTCAACTACTACAACTTAGCCTTAACTCTACTAACAACTCTTACCAACTCAAACAACAACTCTAGACTAGCTAGACATTAACCAACACTTCACACATGTGTTGGCTTAACTAAACTAACTAGACTTTACTCTTATTCTTCTTGTTGTAACTCTAGTTACAACCAAGTCTCTTTCTTGACTTCTTCTTGTTGTCGTTGGTTTTACTTCTTCTTCTTCCTCTGTTGCTTGCGCTCCAAGCTTCTTCTTCTTCTTCATTCCTTTGTAGCTTCTTCCAAGCTACTCTTCTTTATTCTTCTTCTCTTGGAGTATTTAATCAAGGTTCAATCTCAACAAAATCAAAGAAAAAGCAGAAGAGTGTTTGTCCTAGATTGTCGTTGTCACCAATGGCGTAGACTCCCTGAAATGCGAGTGCGTCGAGGAAGATACACCGCCGCTGGTTGGATTCACGGGAAGCTTTACGTGTTAGGAGGTTGTGAGAGCTCGGGAGAGGTTTATGATCCGAAGACAGGAACCTGGGAACCACATATGATGAGTATCCAAAACGGTGTCGTGGTTGAAAACTTTGGATACTTTACAACCAACACTTGCTTCATAGCTGAAGAGAAGATATTGTGTAGAGCAGTTAAGAACCTAGGGAGTAGTTTTTTAGCATGGTGTAATCTTGAGGACAAGATGGGGTGGAGACAGGTTAAGGGACTTGAAGGACTGTTGCCGGAGTCACCTGATTTTCTATCTGTTGCGAGTCCGGACGGAGGAAGTAGACTAGCTGTTTGGTGGGTTTCTTACCGGAAGGAAGATGATCGTGTTCTTGTTAGTGAGATTGAGATTTGGTGTGCTGAGATTTCGTTCCAGAGACGAAGCAGAGAAGAGGTTTATGGAGTTAGGGAGTGGTCCAAGGTTTTACATACTATGAACCGCAGTGAAACTGGTGGGGTTATTTCACTTTTGTCTTCTGCCATTGTGAATCTGTGACTGTTGATGCGTTGATCTTAGGCATGGAGTTTAGTTTTCGGTTTGATTCCTATTCGATTTTTCTGGTTTTTAAAATATATGAACCATTCGGTTATTTTAATATTTGGTTTGATTTTCAGTTTTTTTTTTCCAGTTTGTTGTTCGGCTAACAATGTGAGGAAAAGACTAACATTTGATAATAATAAAAAATTGGATTTAATTTGGTTTTACTTTTCCAGATAATTTCTTAAAAATTGAATAAAACAGATTTTTTAATTAAATATTAGATAATTTAGATACATTTAAATATTTTATCTAAAATATTTAGAAAATTTAGATTTTTTAGTAATTTAGATAAGGTCGGAAAATTTTGATAATTTATATTTTTGGTAATTTTGGTAATTCGATTTATAAGTAATATATATTTATAAGTAGTATTTAGAATATTATTTAATTATAAAATTAAATACAATTAATATTTATAGGTATGTAAAGTGCATTTTATATTCGATTTCAGTTTTTTAGCTCCAGATATATAAGAACCATTTGAATAATTATAAAATTAGGTTAAATTTTCTTGGTTAAGTTTGGTTTTTGGTTATGCCTAGGCGGACCTACATTTTTCACACATAGGATGTTATTTTTTCAATGTATTATTTATTAAATTTTTACTTTTTAGAAAGATATATTTTTTATCTTTTTAATATATTATTTATTAAATTTTTATTGATAAAAAATTATGAGCTGCCATAGAATTCAATTCAGAAACCAAATGGAAAAATAACAAAAAAAAAAATCATTATGGCCTTACAGCTTAATTAGAAACCAACCCCATGAAACTAGTGCGCATATTCACTTTGTTATTTCACAAAACCTCACTATGCTCTACAATCAAAGAAGACGAATTCACATTTGGTAGAGCCTCTTGGGATTTTGAGGAGTTTCTCAACCAATTCATCATTTGTTGAACAATCTTGATGCAAACGTAGAGTGAGTTTTTTGAGGATTGCTGAATTCTCGAGGATATACCTTACTATGTTCATTTCTCCAACAACGTCGCTTGCGAGTGGGACATTGAAATCAACAAACTCGAGAGACGATAGCAAACACTCAGGCACATACGAAATATTGATATTCTCTAACAGAAGTTTCCGTTGACACTCCGTATCAGTATCGCATTCCTGAGAAAAGAACGTGATCAGGATTAAAATGCAAAGAAAAAACAAAAGGTAGGAAGAATCTTCATAGTTAAAAGGTGAAAAAAACAAACAAATCGTATAGCATATAGCAGATGATCACCAAGCTGAGGGATTTCAGGTTGGGGAAGCTCTCAAGAATGGTCGGTACCCATTTCAAACATGAACAACCCTATATGAAAAAAAAAACAATTTAACGTGGGACGTTAGAAAAAAACATTCATGAATGAATATGTACATGTTCTAGACAGGAATTGAGATATGTGTTACCGTGGAACTGTTTACAAATATCGTCATATCCCTGACCATGGAAATCCCAGAGAGACAACTGCAGAATCTATTCCTGTTTGATAAAATGCTTGTTTCATCAAAATCCCCATAACAATTTCCGAAGTGAATAACCAATTTGAGATTGGTATCCATAACATTGGTTATCATATAGCTTCCTAATAGGCTAAAGTAGATGCTCAAAAAGCCTAGTCGAGGAGCATCAATCACAACTTTTGAGAAACCTTCTTGTATACTGAGCTTCTTCAACGACTTAGAGATCACCCGAAAGACTTTTACGTTATCATTCAGACAATTATCAACTTCCAACTCTTCAAGGACAGGGCAGGAGGAGACAAGTCTCTCGAAAGTGGCCTCATTGGGATTCCACAGAGATATTAAGTGCATAATCTTCAGACAAGGTAAAGAAATAAACTCTGAATCAGGCAAGAAGACACAATGGAGTATTAAAGATACCAGTGTCTCACTGATATAAAGGCTTAGAGGTATCCCATGAAAATAAGATTTAATCCACTCGCAATGATAAAATCTATGATCTGGATCAGACCGAACATCTAGATGTTGGATCTTACGCTTAACAGCTGCATCAATCCATGATGTGACGTAAGAATTGTAATCATAATCACCTTTATTTGAATCAACAATATCTAACTCGACTTTTTCTATGCATGAAACCCTATCGGAATCGAAAAACCTGTCACCAAAATTAACCAAGGCTTCTTTTCTCTGGAAGTCTCGATAATTCAATCCTAAACGAGGAACCCAAAGCCAGAGAGTCCTCCATCTAGTGGACAGAACACTTGTTCTTACAGCATCCTTTGTGGGAAGATGATAAAGTACTTGACAGATCAAAGGATCAGGCAATTCGCTTATCCTATCTAGTTCATTATTAAACCACACTTCCGGTTTCCTTCTACTACTATCCATATTTCTTTTTGTTCTGACCTGTTTTGTTTGCATAACAAAAATTCAAAACCAAAGTTTCAATAAGGATAGATTCCAAGGTTCACTAGAATTGAAGATGATTCAAATAAAACCAAAACGAGACTAGTCAGCCTAAGGTTTATTTTCTCGTATTTAAAAAAAGGGGATGAAACAACAAGAATGTTCGACCAAAAGAAATAAAATCACTTAGAGCATGATTAACCCTAAGAGCCCCTTTGGGGCTCTTAATTTTTTTTTTTTTTTTACTTTTTTGTCAGATTTAAAAAAAAAAAAAAATTATCCAATCACGGGCCGCCACATGTCAATGGGGCCCGTGAATAGTTTAAGAGTTGGATTCTTAGAGAAGAGTTTTAAGGGGTGGTTTTTTAAAAAAAGTAGGCCCCACCCCTTAAGAACCCTCTTAAGAACCACCATTGATCATGGTCTTACTCCCGTCACAATTGCCGAAGAGAATGAAAATATTCAGATTTTTTTTTGGGAATTTGGACAATAAGGGGTTTTAAGAGATCTACTATTTATAATACAAAAATAAAGAAAGTGAAAGTAGAATAGATAGAAACGTATCACGGTTGAGATTCTCTCCTTTAAAAAAAAATCTGAGACTAATGTACACATGCTATTCTTTTGCTGATTTGATTTTCTTCTTTTCTTGTTCAAAATTTATAAGATAATAAAATTTTATTAAGATACTAATACTTTATTTGAGAAGATAGTCTGAACAGTATCTCATATTAATAATGTTTTTAGGATATCATAATATATTAAAAATATAAGTCATTCAAATAATTTTTACTTAGGTGCCATCTATAGAAAGAGTTTGAAAATTGTTATAATTTTATAGATTTATGATTTTTATTTTTACTTATTTCAATCAAATATAAGAAAGTGAATCTAAAATTAATTAAAATAAGATGCCAAATAAGCCAATTAATATTACATGTAATTTATTGTAACTCATTGTAGAAATAATGAAAAGTCTATATAATGTTTCGTCATTTTATTCTCTTTAGAATCAGGAGTTTTTTTTCTTCTTAAAGTGATATAAGCAATATTTTTCAAAAATCATATTATTTATGTTTTGTATCTTTTTGTATATGAATATACATAGAAACAACGAAAAGTTCCAACTTCGAAGCGAAAGCAGAGAGAGAGAACGAATCGTTTTACCTGTTGGAGAGCAGAGTGGCTGAAGGAAGGAAAGAAATGATACAGAGAAACAGAGTACGAGGACACGTGGAGGGAGAAGAGGCAGTCTGTTAGTTAGTTGGAGTGATACCGACAAGAAAACGACACGTGGCAGAGCTAAACATTTGATCGTTTATAAACTCTGTTCTTACATTTTTAAGATTAAGAAAAATAGATGTCGTGATTCTGATCTTTCTATTCTAAGAACGTAATTCGATTTATACTTGATATTCAGTGTGTGGGAAGGTTGTTGTTCTCTATTGAACGATACGACAGAGCATCAGAAATGGGCACCAAAGGAAAAGACAAGATGGGCCTAGAAGAGAGCAAGCCCAGTAGCCAAAAGACGAGCCCACTAGCTCCGGAAACAACCGCGCAACGGATACTTTTGAATCAAGACAAGAAGACTAAAAGCAGAGTACAAATGACGTCTTCTTGCAGAGATAGTAATGGCATGAAGCTGTACACACTGCAACAGTTATGAAATGGGAGATTAAGCAAATGGACGTTGCAAACGCATTTCTCCATGGAGATCTAGCGGAGACAGTCTACATGAGGCAACCTGCTGGTTTTGTGGACAAGTCGAAACCCAAGCATGTCTGTCTTCTTCACAAGTCACTATACGGACTAAAACAGTCCCCACGAGCCTGGTTTGACAAATTCAATACGTTTTGTTAGATTTTGGGTTCAAATGCAGCATTAAGGATCCATCTCTTTTCATTTACTCAAAAGGAAAAGATGTCATTATGTTGTTTCTGTATGTGGATGATATGTTAGTCACAGGGAACGCATCTACTACAATGCAATGCTTCATGCTCGTGATCAACAAACAGTTTAGGATGAAGGATCTCGGAAGAATGGAGTACTTCCTAGACATACAAGCTCAATTCCATGATTCCGGGTTGTTTCTATCTCAAGAAAGATACGCCCTCGATCTGTTAGCCTCAGCAGGAATGAGCAACTGCTCTACTGCGATGACTCCGCTTCCCATCCAGCTGAACAAAGTTCCAGATCAGGACATACAGTTCAAGAACCCATCATACTTCAAAAGCCTCGCAGGGAAGCTTCAATACCTCACTTTGACAAGGCCGGATCTGCAGTTCGCGGTTAACTTCGTGTGCCAAAAGATGCACGAACCTTCGCTGTCGGATTACAATCTCCTGAAGAGAATCTTATGGTACGTAAAAGGAACTTATCAATGGGGTATAAACTTCAATCATGACACGGACTTCACACTGCGAGCATACAGCGACTGGGCTGGATGCCCCCACACACGATGTTCTACTGGAGGATTCTGTACATTTTTGGGGTCAAACATCATCTCATGGTCGTCTAAGAAACAACCTACGGTTTCTCGAAGCTCCACCGAGGCAGAGTACAAGTCATTATCCGAAACAGCTTCAGAACTAAGCTGGATATGTTCTATAATGAGAGAAATCGGTGTGCCCCTTCTTGCTACTCCAGAACTCTACTGTGATAACTTATCATCAGTTCACCTGACAGCTAATCCGAGATATCACAAGAGATCGAAGCACTTTGAGCTAGACTATCACTACGTAAGAGAGAGGGTGGCACTCGGGGTGTTGCTGGTCCGACATGTTCCTGCATATCAACAACTGGCCGATGTTTTCACAAAATCATTACCGTTCAACGCCTTTGAGTATCTCAGGTTCAAACTTGGTGTTACGTTACCTCCTACACCAATTTTGAGGGGGACTATTGAACGATACGACAGAGCATCAGAAATGGGCACCAAAGGGAAAGACAAGATGGGCCTAGAAGAGAGCAAGCCCAGTAGCCAAACGACGAGCCCACTAGCTCCGGAAACAACCGCGCAACGGATACTTTTGAATCAAGACAAGAAGACTAAAAGCAGAGTACAAATGACGTCTTCTTGCAGAGATAGTAATGGCATGAAGTTGTACAACAGATTCTCAACCCTTGATTCTACAGAAGTATAGGATCATGCCATCTGTCTATGCCTCTAGGGCTTTCATGAATCTTGTATAAATGAGACTCAAGTTGTAAGAACAAACTTCAAGTTGAATGAAATGATTTTACAGTAAACAAAGTTCATCTTCTTCATTAACAAGGATCTTATAGCTTCTTTATTCTCTTCATCGATCTTCTGCAGTTGAATATACCGATTCTTTGTTTGTGAGAATTATTTTAAATGGCCGCATTTGCATATGTGGGCTTCTAATTAATGTCACAAAAAACAAAACATTTTAATTTCCTTACAAAATTCGAATCATGGTTTAAACATAAAACCTGATTATACGAACTTATAGTGCATAAACTTGTAGATTTTAAAAACCACATAATCAGCCAAATAGTCACTTGACTGAACTTGCAGTGTATAAACATCGCCTATTTTTCTGCAGCACATGAATCTTCTTATAATTTATCTTGATCATTGCTTAGACTCTCTTGGTCTCAAAAGCTTTAGAACAATCATAGTTTTCATCTTTGAAATTATATGATTCTTCTTTGGTGTTTATCATTTGTGTGTTTTTCTGAGTCAATAAAACATTGTGATAAAAAAATAAATCAAATGGTAAAAAAATTCATGATAAAAAAAGAGAGAAACCGTGCACATTATCATATGAATTTCTCTCCATGAAAATTGAAAATAATATTTGCAAAGTATGCATTCCGATAATATATATTTTGGGAAATTGGGCGAAACCGAATAAACTTTTTGGTTTCTAATGTATCCTTTGATCGCACCCGATGCAGATTCTAATTATTTACATGCTTTGAGCAACAAAATTTGAGCTTATTCCTTTCTTGTATAATACCAACCTTAGCCGGTGAGAAACCTCCACCAAACACCTTACTTTTTACCGGATACTCCAACACTAATCCAGAACATCTTCTACCGTCGAATGTTCTTGCTATATTCTCTGTTGACTTATTGAGAATATGCTAATTCCAAGTCAACGGGTTTTGTAAGAAGTAACACTGGTGTTGTGTTTGGAATCAAAGTGTTTCACAGCCAGGTTCGCAATTGAACCGGTTTCATAGATTTAGGTGACTCATCACCGGTTGAGATTTGACGATCATGACCATGAAATGATGAGGTTAGCTGTTTTGCGGTTTCAGCATATTGGAAAGTTTTAATATAATTAATTTACTGTTGTTAATAATTTCTGTTTGTCTGTAAAATGTTCAGCAAAAAAAGAAGAAGAGATTGTTTAGTAATAAACTAAGGATGTCGATATGGCTCAATCTGACACATCATGAGCTGAGTATTATGAATTCAAATAGCAAAAATCATTATCACCTTATAATTTATACATAAAATTATAAAACATAAAAAATAGGGATCAAGTTCTAGTATCTAATTAATAAGAATGTCCGCTAATGGTTCAATTTGAGGAACATCATGAGCTGAATAATCAGAATCCAAATAGCAAAAATCACTATTGCCTTAACCTAGTAACCAACACCATGAAACTGGCACGCATACTCACTTTGTTTTTACACAAAATCATCACAAAACCTTACTTGTTCTATATTCCAATAAAAGACAACTTCACATTTGGTAGAGCCTCTTGGTAATGAACTAATGACTAATGACGCTATTCCAACAACTACCAAAAGAAAAAAGTCCAATTAATGGGGCCTGAAAAAAAAAAACGCGTTTGAGCACTAAAAGAAAAAGATCAGCACAACATTGCATGCTAGTTGGGAGATTTTGTTATCATGATACTGATATCTAATAAATAAAAAATTATTATTTCATCAAATAGATTTCTCAAAAAAAGATTTTATTTAAAAGTTATTTAAAATAATATAGTTTGAAATGTTTGTAGATAATGTTTTTCAACGTAACAATATCCATCTAGCAAAATAACAAAACTATTTTTCTTTGTAAAATATTATGGTGGAGAATCCTTGCATGGATAAATTCGATTGACGTAGTATTATTATTTCTGGTAATACTTTTCACACGTGCTATTTTTAAAACACACAATAATTGTCGTAAACAAAAATTGACCTTTGACTTTCTAGATATTAGCCGACCAATCTTACGTGGCAGTCCTAACCTCCACCTACAACTAAAAACCGAACCAATCTCTCTCTCTCTCTCTAGAAAAGAAAACTTTCTCCTTTTCTTCTTCTTCTTCATCTTCTCCTCTTCTTTATTCCGGTTGCTGAATCCAAATCCCACCCAGGTTTCTCAGGATCATTGAGCAAAAAACGATGCCGTATTGCGAGGTTGTGAAAGAACAAGTCGACGCAGAAACGACGCTCAACAATGCAGGAGGGGTCAAGATTTTCTACAGAACGTATGGTCATGGTCCTACCAAAGCTCTTCTTATCATAGGTCTCTCTCTCTCTCTCTCTCCGAGCTTGGTTTCAATTGGGTTTTCGATTTAAATGCTTAAAGGTTTCCCCTTTCGTTCAGGTTTAGCTGGAACACATGAATCGTGGGGACCTCAAATCAAGGGATTAACAGGGACGGATAAACCCAACGACGAAGACGATAACGTTTCCGATGATTCTGGAATTGGCCAAGGCATGGAGGTCTGCGCTTTCGATAATCGTGGTATGGGTCGAAGCTCCGTGCCCTCCCACAAATCTAACTACACGTAAGTCTCAATACTAAAGAAGCTGTGTTTCCTAAGATTTTTATATAATTTTTTTTTTTAAGTTGTGGATTTATTTATATGTAATTTTTTTCCAAAATTTTGGGAGCTATAAGCCAATGATTCACCAGCTATGCTCAGGAGCGGCCCTGCCTGTATTCTTGTTCTTTTACTTTGATTCAATAATTGTGAAGTTGATTTTGTTTGGTTTGATTTGTGTCTGCAGAACAACTATAATGGCAAAGGACTCAATTAGTTTGTTGGATCATTTGGGATGGGAGAGAGCTCACATAATTGGGCACTCAATGGGTAACTTTTGTTTGTTCTTACACAAGTCTTTTTGTTACTTCCTTCTTAGTTCTAATTGTTGTTCTCTTGGCTTCTTTTTTTTTGGATAAAAACAGGAGCAATGATAGCTTGTAAGTTAGCTGCAATGGTGCCAGAACGGGTTCTTTCTCTGGCTTTGCTTAACGTTACTGGTGGAGGTTTCGAGTGTTTCCCCAAGGTACACTTGAATCAAACACATGGCGTTGTTTCTTGAATCTTCTTCTTTGACAGCAATGGTTTTGTTCATATGTGTTGATCTTTTTGGTTTCTTATATGAAAAAATGATTTGTTTGTATGTGTTTCAGCTTGACAGGCTAACTCTTTCCATTGCGATACGTTTCTGGATGGCAAAGACCCCTAAACAAAGGGCTAAAGTTGATCTGGACACACATTATTCACAGGTGGGAATCTTCAGTATGGTGTGCTGAAATTCTATAAGAACACAATTGACATAGAACAGTTGTTTAGTAGATTTCATGATTAGAGTTTTGGAAAATGGCTTGTATTGTTGGAGGAATGTATTATTACAATTTTCTTTCTATGGAAAATTTGGCGCTGTTTTTCTTTGTTATGAGCGATAAAATGATTGCTTTGGTTGATACATTGAATCATATATTGGTAGCAGAATAAATTAGTTATAAAATTCTATGTGTGATGATGTACAATATATGCAGGATTTTCTAGAAGAACGTATAGGAACTAACACAAGGCGAGATGTCTTATATGAGGTGAGCTTACTGGTTTAATGCAGAGAAAAGGACTTTTAGTCACATACGACTAGTGCTTTGATCTAAGAGAAATAATATTTTGAGTGATGACAATGCAGCAATACGTAAAAGGAATATCAGAAACTGGAATGCAGTCCAAGGACGGGATTGATGGCCAACTTAATGCTTGTTGGTTACATAAAATCACAAAACCAGAGATCGAACGGATCCGCTCTGGTGGATTTCTTGTCTCAGTCATTCACGGAAGGTATGTGACAACAGATGCAGTTAGAATAGAATCATCTCATGCTTTAAAGAATCTTTTACCTATAACACAATGGTAGATTTTGAGTATTGTGGTGGGGGTTTATATGCAGACATGATGTAATTGCTCAGATATGTCACGCGAGAAGATTGGCACAGAGGTTGTATCCTGTTGCTAGAATGGTGGATCTTCATGGAGGTCATCTTGTTAGCCACGAGAGAACAGAGGAGGTACTTTTTATGGTCATGTTTAGTCGTGCATGTGTCTGATCTAACTTTAATGAGTCTTTGCTTCTTTAATCTCCTCCAATCTGCAGTAAATGTGTGTGGATATCATACTCAGAATTTACCGTAAACAGAATCATACTAATCTGAAAATTAAAATGAATTTGATCAACTGATTTAATCATATATGGAGAAACGCTAAGCGAGCCTATTTGGAAGAAAACTCAAGACTTCTGTAGTAACTAATCAATCATTGTAATTTGTTAGCAATACTCTGTTATGTAACCCTTGTTGTTAGTTTTGATAGCAAACTATAGAGACATACCAGGCTCTTGAGTTCTTGTAAGAATAGCATTGTTGCTATAATAATGGTTAGAGGGAACAAATGTTTTTCTTGGCTCTTGTCAGTATCTCTCTTATCTCCTCAGAACCTGGAAGAAAGGATTTAACATACATCGCTGATCAATTTTTGCAGGTTAATAAATCTCTTGTGGAGTTAATAAAGGCGTCAGAAATGAAGAAAACACCAACCGATTGGACTAACCTCACCCCTGAAGCTCCCGGTATAGAAAATTCACGAGTAGTTATCCATTCTTGTAGACCACTTGTTCTGAGACTAATATCAATGTTCAACGTTTCCTTTCAGGTTATTTCAAGAGGAGAATAGCATTGATTAGAACCTCATCAGAAGGCAAGAATGCAGTCTCTCCTCCATCTTTCATCATGGAAAAGTTTCATCGATGTCTACTTTTCCTCTTAGGGCTTATGGTTTTGGCATTTGAGCATGCAAGAAGAGCTTTCAGGGTCGTCAAACCCGTCAAAGTTGGGCCTTGTCTCACATAACAACAACAAACCTATCATACATTTTAACTCGTCAGACTGGTAATAAGCTCCTCACTGCTTTTTAACTATGTCTATTAGAACTTTAGCAACTAGAATTATCTTAATCTACTTTCTTTGGACAGAGTTTTAGTTCAGGCAGTTATGAAGTTCTTCAATGATCAAGCTGATGAAAACATAAAAATATAGTTTTGCTGCAAACAGACGCTAGAGAAGGATAGACCACTGCTTATACATGTGAAGAGGAATCCTTCATTCCATGAGGAACATTTTGTTGTAATCTACTTCACTTCGATCTAAATGTAATATATGTAAATACTAGACATATAAACTTCAATTGAAACTTTACATGTTTTTTTACAAGTTCTCTATGCCTATGGTTATCTCTATAAAGGATGAAACGCTTAAGATACTAGAATAAGATTAACCACTAAGAAAACAATTGAATGCAGTAGAAATTCTTGGCCTTTGATTAAACATTCTAGCAACCGACTTTCATGAATCTTCACCATGTTGTAAATATGAGAGACATGTATGAATGTTATAGATTCTAGTTACAAAAAAACGAGCTAATTCTAATAGTAAGTACAAAGAAACAGAACAAAGAGATGAGAAGAGGACATGACATGCCTGGTACTGCGTCTGTCTGAAACAGAACAAAGAGATGAGAAGAGGACATGACATGCCTGCTGGTACTGCGTCTGTCTGAAACCAAAGCTCAAAAATCATCTTCGGTGGATGATGTCTTTTTTTTCTTTCTTTTCTCGTAACAAGCTTTGTTGAATGATCTTGTTTTAATCTGCAAAACCAGAAAGAGCTTTAAGAGAGAGAGAGAGCGAAGAGATTCTGATATGCTCAGAGTAATATTCCTTGCATGCAAAATATTCCCACGGCATATACCCTAACACGACCATTGTTTACGGTTATAATAAGATCATTTCGTCAATTCACATCCTAATGAAAAGTCTTGGGCCAAAGGCCCACTAAGCCCGTTTTGCTGATTCTCTGTTTTCTTTTTATAACGTGACCAAAAGAAAAAAGGCTCCAGTTTTTTTTTTGGGTATACAACCTCCATTGACAGAAGAAAGGAAGCAGCAAAAACATGGTTGCAACTGGTCCTGGAACTGCTCCTTGGGATTTCAGCTGGTATGTTCAGCTTCTGGTTTGTTCATAACGTTTTTTTAGCTCTGTATTTGATGATTAAACATACTGATTCGATTATTGAAATATTGGGTCTGGCACGTTTGAAGGAGTTTCTTTGATTTAAACTCCAAAGTTTCGATCTTTACCCACATAAACAGCATACACGATCTAATTTCATTATCTTCGCTCAATTGGGTTAATTCACACTTACTTACTTCTGTAGGGGTTTGTAGTTTGAGGATAGATCACACTGTTATAGACTCTTAGTGAAATTTTGTCTGTTTTCATTTATATTTTTTTTTGTGCTAAATTTGCAGTAACTTGGATGTGAATTTCGAAACGGAACAAGATGCTTTCATTGCTTACACAGCATTGGCTGTTGATAAAGAGGTTTGAAAGAGTTTCTCAATTCACTACCATTTTTCACTCATGTTATAGTTTCTGATGTTGTGACCGTTAATGCAGTTACAGCCTGATAAGGTGAGAAGAGTTGTGTCCGTATCAAACAACAAGCTTTCTGTGTAAGTTTCTCAAAGTTAAATCATCGTGCTTATATCGTTTTAAGAGTTATTCCAAATTGGAAATCTTTCGGGTCAGATTACTAGTTTTTTGATAGTTGCTCATGGGATAACTTAATAGGAACTTTGAGGCAATAGAGGCAAGGCTTCTTCGAGCATCCTTCTCTGCCTTTGTTGACGTTCTTACATTAGCCACAAGAACAATTCAAGAATTTGGGCAAGAATAAAACACCAATGTGTAAAAGAAGTTTGATTCTTTCTCTTTGTGCCTTCAAGAATTCAATTATTGTAGTGTTTATCAAGCAATGTACTGTTATTGTTGTAGCTTATTCGATTTCTTCTCTTTCTCTATGAGTTTCAATTTCAACAAGTAGGCTCTTGTATAAATTGAAAGCTTCTGAATTTCGATTTCACATTCGAAAAGAATGCATTTGTGGATTTTGATGTATGTATTTATAAGCTTCTTGACCATCAATGATGGTCAATACTAATGCTTGCTTTAGTTACACGGTTACTTGTTAGTATTGACCATCATTGTCGTAGCAGTTTCTTTTTAATTAGTGATGAAATGTAAAATTTTAATTTATTGATGAAAAAGTAAAAAGAATTACAAAAGAATCTTGTAGAAAAACTATGCAAAAATATCAAAAAATTGGCACGTATTCACTCTGAGAACAACAGAGCCTGCAAAGCACCAAATGCTATTTGGGATGCTTGATGCTTCAAAACTTTACCTGAAAATGAGAATTGTAAGTAGAGAGAAATTACTCGTCAAATCTAAAGTAAGCTATTTGTGTGATAAATTAGAAGATTATATGGTTCTTACATCCAAAAGTAATCAGTGGCGGTAGTACTGGTAAGCTTCCAAAGGGAAGCGAGTTGCTACCTGGCTGAGAAATCCCACAAGGATGGAGATGAGCCATTTTTTCAAGTTAAGCCTGACCGCAGAAACAAATATTCCTAAGAACTCTATCAAGATTATCTGATATACAAGAACCAAAAGGGAAAAGTATGGATATGGTTAGGAAATGAGTAAAAAAGAGAAGATAAACGTTGTGTTCACTTGTAGTTATGGCTTACCTGAAAGATTATGGTAGAGGTTATCGTAATGATAAACATATTGTCTCTGAGGATATCTTTCAAGGTTTGGTCTCCACTTCGGATTTCAAACTCGTTAAATACCTGCATTTATTTTTCTTGGGTGAAAAAGATACTAAAGTGGAATAAGACAGAAATTATCAACTTAATCGAACATTACCAGGCAGAAGACCAAAGAATTGAACAAAAATGTGTTCTTCACTTTCTCAGCATCACCGTTATGACCATGATCCAGCTTCAGTATACTATCAGAGTGTATGAGCGCCAGCAACAGAACTAGGTATATCACCTGAAGGAGGGAAGCATTATTTATAGGTTATGACCAAGGTACTGTGTTTACTTGCTATCTGTGTCAAAGACTGTCTCGGACATTAGTGTTCACACCAAATCAAGTACTTTTCAGGGGACATACCTGTATCGCCATCTTGAACCACATCGTCTTGGTTATAAGATGGTCTCTGCAAAAAAAAAAAAAAAACGAAAAAGGTATACACATAAATGATCAGTTTGCGAATATTTCCTAGACATTCTTGTTATTAATCAATTATCATATCCTTGATACTATTCATGTTTTGTGTACCTTATACCTACTGGTGGCTTTCCCATTATCTTGCGAGCTGGCGGTCTGTAAGCCAACGCTAATGCTCCAAAGATGTCGACAATGAGATTAAGCAACAAAAGCTGCATCAGGAAAAAGCAAAGACAAAGGTTTTAGTCCTGGAAAGTTACAGGATTACAAGAAGATGATGTAACAAAGGGATAATACTTTCGAACCTGGACGGCGTTAAGTGGAAATGCATCATAAAACACGACCTCGACTACGCAGATAGCCACGGCCGAGACGCTCACAGTGAGCCGGAATAGGACATATCTTTGGACATTGGTGTATAGATACCGACACCACTGAATAACCTACATTGTCCACACAAGCCATGAGAACTGTGACAAAATGGTTTAAATGAAATCTCACTGACAAAAAGTCAAGGTTTGATTGCTCTCTTTGTTGCATTCATTCTATATAACTAACCTTGACAATCGTAGCAAAACTGTCATCCAGTATAATAATGTCGGAACTCTCTTTTGCTGCTGCGGTCCCTCCCATTCCGATTGCAAGGCTAACATCCGCCTGCGCAAAGAAATAGTGTTTATTGATATGTTTTTTCAGTGTTTAGAATTCATTTTCTCTTTGGAATAGTTTGATAGTTCTTGAGTATTGATATGCTAATAATGACAGACCGCGAGTAGTGTCTTTGTATCATGTATTCCCATCCCAGTGGCTGCAACTACATGCCCACTTCTCTTCAGCGCTTCGACAAGCAGAAGGTTGTCTCTAGGAGAAGATTGAGCAAAAACCTACACATAGAGTAGTATGTTATCATAACTACCGTGATTCCATTCATAAATGTATCATGAGATGCACATATGTATATGTTAAAACAAAAATAGAGAAGAATGGATTCGTACTAAGATGTCTCCGGAGATCTGCTCTCTTTCTAGATCAGTAAGATCACAAAACTGAGCTGCTGTCCTTATATGCTCGCCAGATGTATCCCTCAGTATGCCACATTCCATCGCCACTGCTTGTGCAGTCGAAACGTCATCCTCCGTCACCATGCAAACCTGAAAGTCCACATCTACCACTTAGAAAGTATGTTGGTGCTGCCATATAATTACTTAATGGTAGGTTGATAAAACTACGCCAACCATGTAATCGCATATTATAGAGTACTTAATGGTAGCTTGGTGCTGCCATCCAAGTTATAGCAACTCAGAAGATACAACTAAGCCAATCTTATTTATTAGAGAGAACAAAAATTCAGGACGAGAAGAATGGTAAAACAGTCACCTTGATACCTCCGTATTTGCACATGTCGACCGCCTCCCTTGCGTCTGGCCGGCAAGGATCCTGCACGTTAGTCAAGACATTGGATAAATAATGATAAAATAATAATAATAATACTTCATTGGCACAAACTTAAAGTTCGAAATGAGTGCTGGAAATATTACCTTTATACCAATAATAGCCAACAAAACAAGGTCTTGAGGTAGTGTAGAAAGTTCCTCCTCAGTCGTTCGAAGACTTCCCAGCTCATAGGATTGATAAGCAAGTGCAGCACAACGCATTCCTCTCATACTCATGTCTCCAATTGTTCCTTCCATCTCCTAAAGAAAGAATGGACTCTTGTAAATAAAATATATGTGAATTAGTAATATACACTCATAAACAAAATACCCGTCTCTGTTCACCAACAGCTATGCGGTTGTTGGCCCCATCCATATACCATTTGCATGAGTTGAGAATAACCTTTGCAGATCCTTTCCAATGAACGTGGTGTCCTGTACCAACCTATAAATGAATAAAATAAGAAGAAGAAAAAACAACTGTATAAGAATCAAACATAGCACAACTATACATGTCAAGTGAAAACAGGGATATATATATAGATATGTAACCTGTAATGCCACGCCTCCATATTTCTTTTTTGGATTGAAAGGTATCACATGAAAGACTGGTGATCCTGACCTAGCCTCATCAAACTTCATTCCCAACTACAAAACACGAGGACCTAACAGTCATTAGTTATAAACTTAATAGCAAGTAGTAATGTAAGCTTAGAAAGAAACAAAACCTTATTCCCCCAGCGAAGAATGGCTTGTTCTGTTGGTGATCCATAGACCTCTGGTTCAGTGACTCCCTATAATTTATTATGAGCTTAATAAGAATAATGCTTATCAAATTATCTCCAGCTGAACACCATGATCTAGGATAAAATTACCGTTTCAAAAACAACACTGCCATTTGTGTTCTGGGCAATGCCTTCTATTATTATTTCTTTAAGAATCGAGGGCAGCTGTGAAACATCCTCCACATCTTCTGTTCTTATCCCTCCAGCCCAGACATCAACCACCGACATCTGCTTAGCAGTAAATAGATGCTTAAATGGGTGCCCAAAAAGTAAAAGAAGAAGCAAGAAAGAGCTAGTTGCATATAAACGAAAACACTTGCCTTATTCAAGGTTAAAATTCCAGTTTTGTGACACAATATAGTTGTCACATATCCCATTGTTTCACATGCAGAGAGTGTCTGAACCTGGAAGACATTTGTGGAAGTTTAGCACATGTTGTCATTTACGACACTGAAGAATTTGGAATATAAAGGTAGAGTACCAAAGCGTTGTCTGACATCATTTTTCTCGTTGTGTTTGCAAGGCTGAAGTAGTGAGGAAAATGATAAGATGAGAAACAAGATGACGTTACTGTCATGATACTACAATGACAAAACTAGAAGTATGCATACCTAATATATGCTTCTCTTATTGTATGTAATTTATTTAAGCAAATTTTGAGAAAGGAAGGGAGTCTTACTTCAAGAGAACAGCTATAAAAAGTCCAACAGGCACTGCCACTATTATTGTCCCCATCTGAAGAGTTAATATTATGGCGACAAGGTTAGAAAGAATTACCATTAATGTATGTCTTTAGCCACGAAGGTAAAGTTCAGAAGCCACATACCCCAAAACTCAGGGATTTTATCACAAATTCCATTGCTTCATCGAAAGTGGTACTTCCGGTGATATACATTGGAGTTCCATCCGATTTTTTGGTCCGACCATTAAAGTATCTGGAATTAAAAACGTAGTTAAGTCCTCACTATCGCCAGGATGGAGCTATATAACTTAGAACTGAAAGCAGAATTAAGCGCGTGGATGCATCGTAAAAAAAAGATAGACTTACCGGCATAACTGAACAATACAGGCAATTGAAGCGAGCATAATGACTAACCAACTAGCAGAAATAGCAAGCCGTTTAACGTATAACTAGTAAAAGATAACACAGGTGGTAAATGCGCAAACTATCGAAGGTAGCAAGGAATTAGTAATCAATAAAAAATACCTGAAAAGGCTTTTCTTCATCCGTCTCTGGTTGTGTCTCAATCTTTTTCCCCCATTCAGTGTTTACTCCAACACTTGTAACCTTAAGTACAGAGAAAGCAAAGCAATCATGAACAATTGGCAGGACAGGTGTCAGATTTAGAGTAAAATGGCAGACATAATCAGAAACTTAAATACACAAACCATAGAAATTGCAAAACGCATCTAAATGTAACCACTGGTGAAAGCTGGCTTTTCGTGGGGAAGGTAAAATTTTGAAATGCAGTTTCAGTTCAGAGTTAAAGTTATGTTTTTGCCGTAAATTTATGTTTCAGAATTGAGTTTCTGCCTTGCTTATCTTTTCAGTCACTAGAAAAACAGATAACACTGATGCAAAGAAAGAGAAGCTGTTTGCAGAAACAGCTAAAAGCTTCTAATGCAGAATTATTTTGTTGCTATAATATCTATGAGATGGATGTGTCAAGCATACAACGAAGTTAAAAGACGTGTGCCTAGAGAGCTTACCAGCATTGTACCTATGCCCTCTATCACTTTTGAACCAGATAACAAAAATGGATCCTTTAGAATATCTTTTTGAACCTGATAATATTGAAAAGGGTGATTAGAAATACAGGAGAGAGGTAATGAATTAGAGCATTAACACGGGTACATCATACAATCAAGTGTGAGCCAGTTATTTCTTGCTCGTCAATCTTCAATGAGTTTGCAACAAACAGGACACCATCTGCAGGTACCTGCACCATTGAGACCACAATTCTGAAAAGTGTGAAGCTCAAGAAACAAAAGCCAAACAATTTGATTACTATCAAAAGTGTCAATGCTTACCTGACAACCATTCTTGAGGGGTACTATATCGCCGACGACAATATCATAAGAAGAAACCGAGAGTCTTCTGCCACCTCTAATAACCTGCATCGGAAAGGCGTTCAGCAAACCTAACATAAGTGACAGGAGAAAACTGTTTGCAACAACATACGTCTTGTGGTACGTTTCTCTTCTCCTCACTAAACTTTTCAAACTGACGAGACTGCTTGTACTCGGTGAAAGCTGCAAAACGTTAGAGAGAAAATAAATCAGATTGTTTCCATATTCACAGGTCTGGGAATTGAAGTGCAAAAAAACAAGTTAGAGTTGGCAAAGCAACTCAGGAGCATCAACGATGATACCTCTCAAAATGATGTCTAGGACAGTGGCCGCAATAGCGCAGGTTTCGACATACAATCCATCGTGGATAGCCTGCAAGTGACATGAGAGTAAGATATAGAAAAAAAATTCAAACAGAAGGTTTAGAAGAGCCCAACTCTAAAAGAATCCCCTTGACAAATAAGCCACATGATATATGGCTTATGACTGTTGTTTTGAGAAACAAGAAATAATGAGACGTAACTGCATAAGTAACATGAATGAATTGCAGGCAAAAGCGAGCAGGTAATCCTAATTACAAGAAAGATGGCTATATCATCTTGCAGAGTAACAACTGACCTTTCTTTTTATTCGTAGGAGGAATGCATTGATTACAACAGCAATAATCATAACAAGGGAAAGAGGAAACTGGCTAGCTTTCCAGATATAGCTCTGCAAGAACATCAAACAAACAATTGAAAAAGAGGTTTTCAATTCAAAGTGAAAAGCTTTCTGCCAAATAAAACCAAATATTCTTGTTATATAACAACTGATGCATATACCCAGAAAGTGTGTCCCTTTTTGCAAGGGTATGTGTTTGACCCAAATGCATGCCTACGTTGCAGTATCTCATCGTCGCGCCGATCAATGCCCCTTTCCAGGTCAGTCTTCAGAAGAGATGACAACCCTCCAACCTATCAGAGGAAATCATAAGCATAGAATTCACTGACACAAGAGAAGAATTGGTAAAAGAAGTTACCCCATTATATTGATTCAGAGCTTGAAGGTCTCGATCTCTGACCACTCGGACTAGTTCGTCCTGTCCAATCACAAACCCGCCAGTAGCTGCGGTTGAACGATAACAGACAAAAGAAACGAAATCAATCCATTATGAATTGGCAATCAAAACCAGATCTTTTACACAGTAGGGAAACAAGACAAGAACATATCTGTACCGTTTGGTGGTTCCGTTTCTGGATGATCATGTACGGACTTTATCACACGAAAACAAAAAAACAAACACAGATTAGGAAAAACCAAACTGTGATTCTAACCAGACACCTTACTAAATCTGAGAGATGTTACGCTTACTGGTTCATCATTTGGTCTGCTCCTCCATGACATCAACAACGTACACTAGTAGTATAAGAGGAGATTCTTAGCACTGAATTTAAAAGCAATTATACTAGATCAACAGATTATTCATTTGGAACAAAAAAATCACTCACCAACCACGAGCTCCGGCGATCATGAACTTGGGAGTCGCCGTCTGGACCATCGGTGCCGTCTTCCAAGTCATCTGCAGGTGCAGGTGCAGGTGCAGGTGCAGGGGCAGAGACACCGATAACGATTTCAACATCTGCAGTTGCAGGGGCAGAGGCATCATGAGGTGTGGAAACATAGTAGCCGCCGAGACCAGACTGAAGATCTTTGGAGATTCTGCACATTGGCAAACAGTTGCCGGGACAAGACTTGGTCAGTGATATGATATTTCCTAAGGCCGTTAACCGTCGAGAAGTAAAAGTTTCGTTTATCAATATAAATAGGGTAAATAAGGCAACTTCGAGGCAGGTGTAGCGTGCGGAGCAAGTCATCTTCTAAAATCCGTGTTTCAGAGCTCAGACACCCAATACTTCTTCTTCTTTTTTTAATCAAAGAGACACAGTATTTTCGGAAATCATTACTTAATTGAAAGACATCACGACAGAGGGCAAGTTAAAAAGCACTTAACAATAGTTTTATGAGTGGAGACAAGGCAAGTTAAAAAAAACTTTAATAAATAATTTTAGATGTGGACGCTAAGACACGTACTTACTAATTTCGGTATGTTTGATACAACTTAATCTTGTACAAATAATAGAAGTTTAGATGTGTATTTGATTTATCAATTTTTTTATAGTCTTAGTTACTTGCTAAAAATGTCTTACTTACAATTTATTTGTCTCTTTTTATTATTTGTTTTCATGAACTATTTGCAAATTATTTGATTATTATTTAAAAGTTATTTACTAATTGATAATATATATTAACTATTTAACTTATTTTAAAAATATTAATGATATTTTAGTTTTGTAAAACGTGTTATATAAATACTTATGGGTGGGAATGGGACAAATAGAAAATACTTTTGGTATATTTGATAGATGACTCGTCCCGTTCAAATAATGAGTTATTTTAACCCATACTTTACTCGTCAATACCAAGAGTTACCAAGTAATCGTCCAAATTTCGTTTGCCTTATTCTATAAGGACTAGAAAAATTAAACTAACCACTACGATCATTGAAACACATATAATATTTAAAATTTGAACATGGACTTGATAAAGGCTAAGTTCTAAATTTCTAATGCTAAGGTAAACAACTTTCTTATTTATAAATTTTGCTTTCAATATGTTTTAGTCGATGTGGGATAAACTTAAGAGAAAAGGGTTAGTTAAACTAAGATAAACATTTATAAATGATTTACAACGATTAGTTAAATCAGTGTAGTACATAATAAACTTACATCGCATAACTCTGACAAAGACTTCCTTTACTAAAATAGCAAAGTCAGACTAACCCTAGATAAATACTTAAATGGTGCTGAGTTTAAAAGAAGGAAATCAGGTGCAGCTTACCTTGAAGGCTTGACCAAGAGTAGGTGGCATTTCACCAATAGTAGTAATGGTTGCTTCTGTTCGAGGTGCAACTGTATGCATCACTCCAACCAGCTTTCAATGGAAACCTGATACCAAGTATAGTTCAGATTCGTGAATATAATAAATAAACCTTCAATACTTTCTATATCCGCACCATACGAAAAGAATCAGCTACTTACTTTCCGTGAGCAGTTTCACCTGAAAGCATTACTGCATCAGCACCTTCTCTAACAGCTATAGCACTGTCAGAAACCTCTGCTCACGTTGGAGTTAGATGAACTATCATACTCTCAAGCATGTTAGTAGCAACAATAACAGTTTTCCCATGATACGGCATAGTTTAATGATCTTCTCCTGTACACCAATACCAGAATTTTATTTGCAAGAAAAATTCACCTATTGTAATTTGCAGAACTCTTTTTTTGGGTTCTATCTTAAATGAGAAGCAAGCGCTAACCTGAAGTACGAGTACTTCTTGAATAAGAAGCTCCGCACCAAGATCACCTCTTGCAACCAAAGCCTCTAAATATTAAGCTTAACATACCAATCTCCAATAAGTCGTTGTTATGAAAGGAGATAACAAGACTTCAGGGCTTACAAGAGAGGGAAGAACAAACAAGGTGGATGGAGATTATTACCCAATCTGATGCCGTGATAACGGAGTGCAAGTTAGGTATGGAGTCTGCGCTTTCAATTTTCACTATCACGTGAATATCGACACCACATGCTGCTAAATATCTGTAACAAAAAGACCACGATCAGCAAAAATGAAGAAGCATAGGAAGCACATTCAATTAGCACACCATCGGTTTCACATAATTACCTTGAAGGTATTTCTTCGATTCATGTACCACTTGTGCATCTTTGACAAAAGAAACTGCATAAAAGTCAACTTTGTTCTCCACTCCGAACTTAATAGCCCTGCAATCCTTCTCTGAAAAAAGAAAACATTTACATCAAAGAAGTATCAGAGTATGATCACTAAGACATAAATAATATGCAGCAATTACCAGAGAAACAGAAGGTCGAACCAGTGATTGAAGGTAATGCTGCACTTTTTCTTCGGACATTCAAGTGTCTCCTTGATTTAAGTTCTCCACCATCAACAACTTCACATTGACAGAGAGTCTTTAGACTTAGACTTCACCATAAACGACATCATACCACCTGAAACATAGGAACATAACCATCAGTGAGACAAAGCAATTTCATTTTCACCAAATGAGATTCCATGCCAAAGAAGATCTAAACCCCATTTACACCAAGTACTGAGATCTACATACCATCAACAAGGAGACATGCTCCAGCTTCCACATTGTTGACAAAATCATCATAGTTAACACTGACACAACTTGGCATACGTGCTGACTCCTCTCTCAATTGTAAAAGTAAACTCTTGAACGGGAGGTTTAACATAATTGGTTGGGGTAAATCTCCACTCCTACCAAATTGCTGCATCTCCAACAACCGCTTAAGCTGCTCCCATCTCTCTAATCCACATTGAACAAGAACAAGTAATAAAAATATCAACTTTACACATTCTTATTAAACCCTAAATCCAACTTAAGCTCACATACAGACGTTAGGCACATCTTCGATCGGGAGACACTGGAATGAGTTGAGTCTCCACACGAGCGGATCTCACAGTAGTATCAACCACTCTTCTGCATCTCACAGAGACTCTTCAACTCCTCGTTTCCAAGAATCTTCACCGCGAAACTCGCCGGCTTCAACAACTTGTCGGAACTCGTGGACGCAGATCCACCGCTGGGACAAAACATTGAGCGTTGAATCGACCTAGTAGCCATTGCCGTTTCCGCCGAGAAGGATCAACGAAGCTGGGAGATTTGATTGCAAGAGTGGCAAACCATATGAAGTAGCCTTCTGAATTTGAACCGAACCAAACCGAACCGAAGTTATCTATTTTCGGTTCAGGTTCGATTATAGTTTGTGAACCAAAACAAATGTTTCAAAAAAAAAATTTGTGTGTAGTTCATATAATTTTTGAAGTGTCAAATTAACTTTGCATGAATATTGTGATTTGATATCAGTCAGTTTACTCTTAGATCAATTTCCCTAACAATTATTATTCCAGCAGTTACTGAAGTGGATGATTGAACATAAATGACAATTTGTTCTTTACTTAAACATTGTAGTCTTGTATTGGATTTGTGTGGATAACCCGATTATATTGTGATTTGGGTTGGTCTTCTACTTAGACTCCTTTTTTTTCTTGACTTATTCTTTCCGGTTACTAACGCAGTTTTGCAATTATTTCTCTTAATTCCTTTACAATTTAGATAAGAGAGAGCAGTTAAAATTATACTACTAAGAGCACCATTAACACTAATTAAAAAAAAAGGAGTGCTTAAATTTTTTTTTCCTGAATAAAAAAAAAATTAAACTAACTAATTGTGGACCGCCACGTATCAGTGGAACCTACGCAACAGAACAAGCATCGATGCTTGTAATGCCTAAAGAAGCAGCGGCACTTCTTTTCTTCTTCCTTCTTTCCATTTTTTTTTGTTCCTAAGCATTTCCTTAAGCGTTCGCGTTAAGGGTGCTCTAACATATTTCAGACCTTAGTATTGCTATTGGTTTGCAGAAAATCTGCTTCTTAAAGATATAATTGGTTTGCTTAAACAATATGTATTTATAGTTTTTTTTGTAACTGGTTATGTATTTATAGTCTCATATGCTATTTTCGTCTTGTTAGATGATTTTGAATTTCCTTATTTTCTTATAAATGTGTCAATATGTATGTACATCTATATTGAAAAAATTGTGTTTCTTTACCAATAAAATTTCATAGTAGAGTTTTGAATTTGATATTGTAAGATTAAGCATTCTCTTCTCTAAACTTGGTGTTGATCATTCGTTTTAAACCTTCTAAAACTGAAGATCTCTATTATGTTTTAAGTCTGGTTTAGGTATCTTGCTTACACCTATATTCATTTTACGTTCTTTAATTCATAACTGGTTGACCAAACCGTCTGATAAATATATGGATATTTGCTGACAAGAAAAAGGACCAAGAAGCATAATTAACAAAACCCTCTCTAATGTCTGGAGATACTTTTTTTTTTTCTGGAGATACTTATGTCTCAGTGTTATTAATTATACCTCGTGTTATAATCAATAGACGACCAACAAACATTCTCTTCGAGATTTGAGAGATTCATATCATTAAATGCACTTCTCAAAATACACGAATAAAAACCTTATTTCGAGTATCTCAAACGTAACCCATGAAAAGACCATGCAAAATAGCCCAACGATAAGACTTTGATGAGTCTTCACGTCACCAGGGCCGGCTTAATAGGGGGGACAGGGGGTGCGACCGCCCCGGGCCCAAGTCCGTGTCCCCCGTATAATAAGAGTTAAGGGCCCAATTTTTTTACAAATACATATTTTTATATAAAAAAAGTAAAAAAATAATAATTAATAGAACTGAAAGAGGTCCAAATATATAAAAGTTCTATTTGCATCACAAAATATATAAAATATTATTAATTTATTTTTAAAACATTAAAATAAATATAAATTTTAAGAGGTAAAAAAATTTTCGCCCTAGGGCCCTTGATTGGGTTAAGCCGGCCCTGCACGTCACTTTCTGTTTTTGGCTTTTGTCCCCTAAACTTTCGACAACATTCATCTCTCACCTCCCCACACGTCATGGGACCTCCTGTCTCTCGACTCTCTCCCCTATCTTTCTCCTCCTCTCCCATTGAAATTTTTTAACTTTTTTCTTATTTATGAAAATGACTTCTTATTTTTATAGTTTTCTTTCTTTACGCTCTATTCTTTTATGTCTAGTGGTCCTCTTCATCTTAAAACGTATAATACAGCTATTTCATATGTGTTTCATGTATATTATTTTGTTTCCTTGTCTTCCAAATCAATTATTCCCATGAGATATGCGTCAACATGCATCGTTCTTTTTTAATGATTCTTCAGAACAAATTTAAAATAATCATGCGTAGTATTTTGATAAATTAAAAGATAAATATGATTCCACAATGGAATAAATAACTAAAAGAACTTTGTATATGGAAAAGAGTATAAACTAAACTAAAATGAGAGAAAAGGGGTGAAAGGCAACAACAGCACATAATGAGAGGTGAGTATGGGCTCGCAAACTCTCATGTTTCTTTCCTTTACCAAATATTAAATATCTATTGTTTCTTACCAAACAAACCACATAAATATAATATATTACCGTTATAAAAATTAAAATATAATATATCTTTGCTTCAATGTGTGTACGTCCCTTCCTCTCTATATATACACTGAAACATATGTTCTCCACCCAAAACATATTTTTGTCTCAAACAAAACCTCTGAACACACTCAAGAACAGATATATTTCCTCCCAATTTTTTTTTTATAAAAAGAATTATCGGCCATGGAAGAAAATCAACAAGACGCTTCAATGACATTAGTTCCCATAGAGAGCTTCTCTTACAGTTGGTTAGTTAACTTTCCTTCTTTAGAAGCTTCCATTGATGATTATCATCAAACCTACGAAGATTCTTCTTCTTCTTCATTCATCGAGATGGATCCAAGATTGCCTCCTTCTAGAAGATTCTTCATCAACAAAGCCCATGAAAGTAGCTTCAAGTTCGATACCTTTGTCTCTTTTGCCGACGAGGATCACACTTTAGTTCACGCTGACGAGATTTTCCGTGACGGCTACGTCATGCCTTATCTATCAAAAGCCACGTCAGCAACTACTGAGGAAAAATATGAGATGTTGGATACGAAAACAGAGAAGAAGAAGATGGTGACACGTGACATTCATGAGAGCAAGTCTCCTTCTTGTAGAAAGTTGAAGAGAGTATCAAAGTGGGTTTTGTTAAGGTATCTTGATTTTTTGACGCCATTGTGTAAAAGATTGAGGAGATGTAGACCCGCTGGATCACCCGGAGGTACTGGTTTGGACGCTAGGATCCGTTTAACGACGTTGTCTAGAAGCAGAGTTTATTCTGAGGAAACGACGTCGTCTCCAAGAATAAGTGTTGCAGATGATTGTTATTGGAGAAGGTCTTGCGACTCAGAGAGCTCCATTTACGAAGCAGTTCTTCATTGCAAGAAATCTTTTGGTACGTTACCTTATAATTTATTGTTTTGTTATATAATTTTTGATTAGTTATATAATTTTTTGATTAGTTGTTAATTATTTTGTTCATTTTAACAGAGAAATAAGAGTCAAGAATCCATTGAGAAGGAGCAGGTAGGAGTAGAGGTGGAGAATATTAAGATTGAGAAGAATAAGCAAATTGCATTAACACGTTACACATGGAGTGGGAGAGAGAGCAACTTGTGATGTGTCTTTTTGTTGTTTCTCTCTCTTGAATTAAAGAGATTGATGTGATGATCCATGTGAATGTGTCATCTGATGTGGATCAAGAATGTCTTTTTTTTTACATGAGTGGGCACATATATAGGTTATATGGGCAGCTAGCAGAATCAAGAAAAATATTTTCAGATTTTCTTGGCTTTTTTTCTACATATATGTAAGTTAAATAGTTTCTTTTTATATATGTGAGCCTATGTGCCTACCCATGTTTTACTTTCTGGTCCAATTGTGTTTGAATATTCTTACTTTTTGTGCAAATTTTGTCTTTTCTTGTCTTTGAGGTCATACTGGATGTCATCATATGTTTGCATTGAACTCCTTTTCTTATAACAATTGTAAACTCAAATCAATTAAAATCAAACAAAGAGAAGAAAAAGAGGGAATTCCAAAAGCATGTCCAAAACTTTATATTTATACTACTTTGACAAAAGATAGTCCCATGGTTCTAATGGTTGAGGCCAGTTATCGATTTTTGCAAAGCATAATTTTTAATTTTCTTATTATAAAATCAAGACCATGTATGTATGTTCCAAGTATTAGTTTTGATTTCGGAATAAATTTTAGAAATTAAAAATGTTTTTAGTTAAAATATAAAAAATAAGTAGGTGGATTTCGTGATCTATATATTCTTTTGTTTTGTATGATTGGGCTTGTCAATTATATAAACTTTTAGCATTTTCTGTAGGATTAGTTAAAATAGCGGACAATCTACAATCTATCACATGTTTAAATATACCAAATGGTAATACATACATATGCAAACATAATTGAGAATCTTTGAAAATCCATAACAGGATATTTAAGATCTAAATAATTCTATTTTCTATTTTTCTAAATCAGAAAATATGACGACTACCTAATTATCCGAAACTGAAAGAAACTTGTTGTTTACAACATCCATATCGCCGAGGTATATAAATACGAGGTATATAAATAAGTATCTAAGCTTACTAATATTTATATTTTAATAAAAACTGTTTACTTAAACTCTAATATTTTCTTACCAATTAAACCACTTACATACTTTATTTTGTTTTCCAGTCCTTTTTAGAATTTAATTAATATTATTGCCTTTCACTTAGATTTACAGATATTGAATAATATAATAATAGCTAAACAGATCAGTGGAAATTTTGAAGCAAAATTGAAACACCACTTTATATTTTTCGAAAACATCATTTTGAATTTTTTTTTAAAATATTTAAATTTAGTTAAAATAATAACTGACAAATTGAAGCAAAATCTGTGAATATTAAAAATTTACGACTAATCAATTCAGAAAAAAAAGTTTGGGAAGCAAAATAACCCATATATTATAGATAACCAATCAAAGGTTAATTAATTTTGTAAATCACATTAAATTAGCATTAAATTATGACTATATACTATTCTATATATTTATCAAATTTTAACCAAATATGCATAAATATAGTTTATAATTGAAACATCATTTTGAAAATTTAAAGTATTAAATTTTTAGAACTTATATTATTTCCTTTCACTTAGATTTACAGATACTGAAAAATATAATAAGAGTTAACTGCTCAGTGAAAATTTTGAAGCAAAATCAAAACATCATTTTCTCTGAATAACATCATTTTATTTTTAAAAAATATATATTCAAATTTAGTTAAACTGATCAGTGTAAATTTTGAAGCAAAATCTGTGAATATCAGAAAATTTACAACTAATCAATCGAGAGAAAAAAAACTCGGGAAGCAAAATAACACATGTATTATAGATAATCAATAAAAGATTAATTACTTTTATTAATCAGATTGAATTAGCATTAAATTATGACTATATACTATTCTGTATATATCTATCAAATTTAACTAAAGCTGCAGAAATATAGTCTATAATTGAAACATTTTTTTTTGAGAAACATAGTTTTGGAAATTTTAAATATATATAAATTTAGAATTTCTATTATTGTCTTTCACTTAGATTTAAAATACTGAATAATATAGTAAAAGTTAAACTGATCAGTGGAAAATTTGAAGTAAAATCTGTGAATATCAAAAATCTGTGAGATAAAAAGCTCAGGAAGCAAAATAACCTTTTGTATTATAGATAAATCGATCAAAAGTTAATTAATTCTGTTAATCACATTAAATTGACATTAAATTATGAGTATATACTATTCTATATTGAGAAATTCCCTTAGATAACCCTTTTAGTTTGTTTTTCACAAAAATAGTTCTTAAAGAAGAAAATGACCAAAATATTTTTTAGAAGCTAAAAAATTTATTTATATGCATTTACATCCTTAGGGTTAACTAATTTAGATTTTAGGGTTTAGAGTTAAATGGTGGGTCTGGGGATAGAGTTTCAATTTCAAAAAAAAAAAATTGAAATTTTCAAAAAAAAAAATGTTATTTTGGTCATTTTATTTTTTTAGGGCTATTTTGTGACAAAAACTTAAAAAATGTTATTTAAGAGAATTGCCATTCTATATATCTATCGCATTTTAACCAAAGCTGCATAAATGTAGTCTATATAACTGGAAGGGGACAAGCCTATGGTTTTCGATGCTGCTATAGACGTAAGAAAGTGACAAGGACCGATTTCAAGTAATTATCATTTATAAAACAAAATTACTGCCCATGTTTTTTGGGGCAATTTTGTTGCAGAAGATTGGCCATCCATAGATAAATGTATTAAAAACTTATAGACCCTATACCATTAGAGACAAGAAAGATTCGAAGCTAAAATATTTATGTAAAAACATATATTTTAATGCTTGAAACTATTCTGGCAAAGGACATATTCACCCAAAAAGACAGGCAAAAAGATTTGCTTAGGCATCATTTTTCTTACTTTCTTAATCTTCAAATTGATAGGTCCTACAAGATTTGGGGTACCTGCAAAGATAGACTCAATTGGTTATCCTGCATCTGGATCCAAATCTTAGAACATCTCGTACTCCATTTATACTCCAAAATAGTTTTAACAATACTTCACCAATAGTGTTCCAAAAAAAAAAAAAATACTTCACCAATCCTGGTAGTTCTGAAATATAATTACCGGATTATTATTATTTTATTTTATATTATATTATATTTATTTTATATTATTTATGTTTAGTTTTGATTTTTATTAATTTGTGTATTTTTATGTAAAATTGTTAAATAATTTTTTTGTAGAATATTATATTTATTTTTATGTTATTGTATTATTTTAAATATTATTTAAGTTGAAATAAAAATATTCAAGATTAAAAGAAATATTTCATAAATAAAAAAGTACTCAAAAATAGAATAAATGTTAGAGTTACTCTTTTTAGAGTTGAATATGAAGTGGAATTAAATAAGATTTTACTTCATAAAGTTTAGAGTCAAAAATGGAATAAAGTTGGAAATGTTTTTACAACCAATATAATGAAAATCACAAATTTGTCTTGTAAAGCGATATAATATTTTGGAACACTAGAAAAATAGCCTTGATCATCTGTCTTTTCTTACAAAAAAAAAAAAAAAAAGATCACCTGTCCTTATGAGATGGCCATATTCCTAAGTCACCATTTGAATTATGTGTTGGTTCTATTGGTCATCGTCATCCTTTAACTTTCTGAAACAGGTTGCATTTAAAAAAAACTTTGTTATAGAGGAGTTTTCGTTTCCATAGGAAGATGTATGGAACTCGAGTCGATATATCTCTTTCCGATAAACCACATAAATAAATAAAAACAAAATTTATCACTTCATACCCAAAAAAAATCTCACTTCATAGTAGTACCACGTACTACCAAAAATTCGATGTAAGCTCACTCACGTATTATATGATGAACTCCAAGTTTGACTTGAAAGAACGAAACAACTTTTTGTTACAATCATAGTATTACTTACTATCAGATCTAAAGGACTTTCTCAACCCAATATCCACAGCTCTTATGGCCGACCATACGGACAACCAATTGGACATTCGATCTATTTCTCTTAATATTTATACATATTCGTACCGAAATAGACCAAATGGTGACAAATTTCTTCTGTTGAAACCCATCAATTAATTCAATTTATTTATCTTACTCTTGGCCATTTTTGATGTTTCGGGTCATTTGACATTTGCTTATTTCATATATTATAAAAGAAAGCAAAATTGTAAACAAACTTGGAAATAAAATTTCAAACTGATATTGATTTGTTAAAAAAAAATATTTCTATTAATTTGCTTGATTCTTAAAATAGTGGTGACATTTAGAACCATAATAATTTATTCGAACAGGTATAACTATATACTAACAAAGGACCACACAAATATCTTTCTCTTCAATTTAAACCACTCCATAGTGGAGACAAATTCAAAATCAAGATCATGTCCGTAACATCATGCACCTAGGAACTGTTATCCCTATACCGAATTATATCCGACAAAAATGCAAATAGAGGAAAATTAGGCAACGAAGCTGAAGCTTCGTGAGGATTAGCCGATTGTATATTTGAATAGTGTCACAAACGAAAACTTTTTTAAATGAGAACTCAAAATATAATTGAGTAAACGATTGAGGAAGAAACTATAATCTCACGTGGTAGTGAGACAAAACAAGGAGACATAGACAAGATATGTTCCGAGAAGATCCAAAGCATTCCTCGTGACACTGTTCCCATCTCCTATCTTTATTTCGTTTTCATTTTCTTCTTATTTCATCTTCTTCTTCTTGGGGGACCAAAAACACTTCAACAAATATAAGGTCATTTCTCTTTTGTCATAATCTGTTGAGAGAGATATACTAGATTGATTGTATTTAAGTTTCGGTATCTGTCGTCAATTTGTAACGCTCGATATGTTTATATCAGAAATATATGTAGATTTTCTTTAAGGCTAGCAATGGATGTCCATTACTAGTAAACAGTTAACTGTAGTGTACAAGATATTGAACAGTGTCATATGGTATTGGAGTAACACTTGAGATTGGTCTAGCGCGAGTAATCAAATAAAAAGGATGATGACCTAGCTAGACACTAGGTTAATGCTTAGACCATGATTAACCATGAGTTCTTAGGTGAGATTATTAGCATAATTTAAGAACCGGTTCTTAACTTTAACAAATAAAAAGTTAAGAATCGGTCCTTAAATAAGATATTTAAGAACCGGTTTTTAACTTTTTTAACATAAAAACCGATTCTTAAATTACACTAAAAACTCCATCTAAAAATTCGGAGTTAATCATGGTCTTAGCTTAGTTAGGTTGCATTCGTGTCTTAGTCGAAGTTGGACTAAGTAATGTATTTGTTGCCTATCAGTCTTGCCAACATGCATATTTCCCCCACACCGTTACTAAATTTTACGTTGTATTTGTAAAATAATAAATTATACGAAAATACTAGTTGTATTTGTATGAGCAGGAACATCACAGCTTATCAAGTCCCAGAAAACAACAGTTAATATTTGTCTCAGACCAACATTTTTTTTCTTGTAAAATTAAATCAGACAGAAAGTAGCATCTATAACACTAGCCATTCGTCGTCGGAATCATTAAGTAAATGACTTTTCATACAGTATATAGTTAAGTAAATAAACTGTCAGAAGATTTTCTTATATAGGATCTTATAAATTATAAAACTAGTCTATAAATTATAGTCGATAAATGAATACTATAGTTGCCAAGAATAAAATCGACAATCTATTTCTCCAGAAAAACTATTATATAACGTCATACCTCCACCGAACTATAAATTAATTCTAGATTTCCAAAAATTTAAAGTTTTAAATTTCTTTCTACCTAAATTGAAAATTGTAAAGGTATTTTTCCTAAAATTAATAGTTCAAAAATTAATTATCCATAACCCATGGTTCTAATCAGTTTATTGTTAACCAAATAGTTTTAAACCGGTTAAACCAAAACAAAATTATATAAAAAAATCTTTTGCTCTTTATCACCAACCGAACAGAGCTTAAAAAATCATCGAGCTTAGCTAAGAAATATGGTCCTTCTTACTACTTATATTGTTTTGAAAATGTTTTTAGAAAACGAAAAAAGAAAGATGAAGAGTACATCTGATAAAGGTTGGCCGACGTTGAACTCGAGACTACAAGTCTACAGTGACCTAACTTAAACATATCTATGGACAGAACAAACAAAAAACTATCAATTTGAGAAGGAACAAAATATATGTGTTGTTATAATTATGCCGATAAATCCCGACAAGAAGACATTAGAACTAGCTAGATCATCATCATTCATTACGTCAATGTACTTGAAAGTTAATTAATCGCTAACCAAAAGAAAATTGTTTACTACTTTGTCAGACATGAAATGCGTAAATCTTTACTTAAAATGCTGCAAGGGTTATGTTGCTTACTGGTCAAGTCATGTTATACACTAACTTAAATTTGGCAGAAAAGATTTGATTAAAATCAAACAATAACCCTACAAAAACCATTATCTTAATCCATGCCTTTTGTCGGGCGAGAATCAATTCGTAAACTTGTCATAATATTCGATTAAGCAACCTTATGTATACAATACATGTATACCATATATATTCTCACAACTTTACGTGACTTATGCTCAGAAAATGTGCAACGGCATACATACATAAAAGTTTATTATTATAGTATGCAAAATATTATACCAAGGGAATCGGTTGAAAGGAGATCGATGTGGATAAGATATTAATTAGTTTTGGCATATATTCTACCAGACAAATTTACATAATTTCTCTCATTTCCCCAACTTTGTTTTTTTTTTTTTTTTTTTTTTTAATCCGAGCATCTTCTACACCAATTCTTCAACGAATCATAGATAAGGATGTGATAACAACAATATATGAATGAATCTGGTTAGTTTTACATGATATGTCCAATTGAATAATGCATGCATTTCGAGTTATTTATGATACAAAAAATGGATTTCTAGCTGCAGCCACTGAGAGAATCCAAAAAAAGAAGTGTTGAACACAATGGGCAAAGTCATTAATTAGTTAAATTAAATATATTGACTAAATCTAAAATTCTGAATTACAAAATACATTATTTTTAATTAACCTTACATACTTTTTAAAATAACGTTTTGAGTCCGAATGATTCCACGAACTACAATCAAGATTAATCGTATTTTTTTTTTCTTACGCTTCATACACACAATCACCATAGCTTGGATCGGTAATAAGGTACATACTGGTGTCATTGAAATAACATGCCTCGTCGGTACGTCCGTTACTTTGGTAATACTCATTCATTACAAACGATGCATGATTTCTAAGAGTATTTGGTTCAAAGCATGGTCCACCGGGTTTGATTGGGTTACAGTCAACTTGTCCCTGGCTACACAGCCAATCTATATTAGCTTGCATTTGTTCATCTGTCGCCGATAAAGCTGTCACACACCACTGACGCTCTGAGAGGTTTCTTACTCTGGAACTTGCAAGAGGAAGACAATTGATCGCAACGATCGATAGAGTGAGGAAGAGGAGTGTTGACGGCTGACACATAATTTCAATGATATTCTTTGTTAAGAAGTTGTTGAATATTTATATGTGAATTTGAACAATTGTGCTTATCGTTATATATATGTATAATACACAATGAAGAAAAATAAATATTCAAAGTCAAGTAAATCTACAACATATATTTCATTTCCTAAAATAAAGTAGAGTCAAATGTATTTCCTCAACATATCTGAATGTTTTAATTAAATTTTGATTCAGGCTGCATCAATACATCATACTAGTTTTACAGGTAGAAGGCCCAACAAGAAAAGTTTCCGACATTGTACAACTGTTTTTGGCAATAGTCTAGGAATAAAACGATCTTCTTTTATTTTTGAACACAATAACAAATTGAATAAATGAATTACTAATTTTTTTGGAAAATTATCGCTGTCTTCTTTCCTTGTTATGAGTTAAAACTACAGTCCATATATTAATTGTTTTTAGTGGATCCCAATATTTGTCGCTTTTTGTAAACTATTACATAGGAAAAAAATGTTGAAGGAATAAAACAAAATAGTAAGAGAAACTAATTAAATCGTTGTAGGTCCAAAACCAGGTAATGTTGAGTTCGGATCTGGACAAAGACAAAGACAAAGAACAAAGACAAAGACGTATCCCAAAAAGAAATGAGATCTCAAAAGTTTAAGTTCTTACTGGTTTGGCCCTTTGACGGTATTCAAAGGTTAATACAATGAAAAGTATTTTGTTCTTTAAACTTTAGTTTGGTTCTTTATTTGTCCCATCACAACTCAATTTTCTTGGAATTATATACTTTTTAGTTGAATACTAGAAAATCACTTGACAAAAAATGATATGAATATTGCTGATACCTGATATGGAGTTTAAAGTAATCAAATAGTTTAAATTGTTATTGAGTTTACGAACCTCATGAGACTTGGCTGGAGACTATAAACAGTTGTACTTATTCAATAAAAGTGTCGACTGAAAAAAAATTCAGCTAATTTAACCAAATACTCCAACTGAAATAGTATAAATTTTTCTACTGCGGCAATGACGAAATTTTGGTGGTCAAACTCAAAATTATGTGCGTAGCATTGACAATCCCCTAGTGCACTTTTATTAATTTTAGTTTAATAAATATCTTAAAATCCAAATATTGATAAAATATAGCACAAATTAATCATTTTATTTATGTTCCAATGTGTACATTTTAAAAGGACACAATAATAACATATGGTAAATTCAAGTATTATATAACATGGTTATTTATACTCCATCCGTTTTAAATTACTTGTCGTTCTGGAGTAGAATTTTTGTTTTAAAATAAGTGTCGTTTTCAGTTTTCAATGCAAAATTTATTAATAATATTTTGTACTTTATTTTTCTATTGGTTGATATATGGTTAGATATATTGATAATATTATTTTTATTTTAAAATATGTAAAATTAGATATTTTCTTAATATTTATACATAAACCTAAAACGACAATAAGTAATATGAAATGAAAGGAGTATTAAATACTTGCGTATCGTGGTGACGCTAATAAATTGGCCTAATATTAAAGCCGAATAACTTCTACAAAGTGAAAGAGAAGAGATGCTTCTTTCTCTTTTGGGCGCAGAGAACATATTTTTATAAAAAAAATGTTTCCGTAGAATAAAAAAAAAAACAAATTTATTTATTTAATTATACCATTGGAAACAATGTAGACTTATTGAAATATGATCAAACAGGTGATGCAATAACACATTGGTAGGCTTTAACCGCTCCTACAACAGCAACAACCACAACCACAACAGCTGCCACACCCTCAATGATTGGCTTCCTCCATAGTCTTTCCTTTAATGAGCCAAACTTACTATGAGATTCACGTCCACACTTGGCTATATTACTCCCATCATCATCCGCTTTACTGTCTCGAGTTCCTGATGTGTTTCCCTTAGAACCAAGATAAGGAGCCACTGCTGTGGAACTTGTCTTTGGCATTGTCACATATAAAACTCCCTTTGAGAACTTGGCACGAATCTCATTTCTGTTACAATCTTTTGCAACTTTCGTTTCTTTCCTAAACTTGATTGATTTGGTTTTGTCCACAGGACAGCTTCCTGTTATTGTTAGTATACCAGTGTTGCTAATTTGTATTTTAAGATGCTCTTTCTTCAAACCTATACAAACACCAGTTCCCTTTTTATTGATAGGAAATTGTAATCGATGGGGTCTAAAGCTTTGTTAGTAGATTTTAACTGATTTGGAAAATATAGAAAAATCATGTTTTACTTGATTATTAGTTTCTAGATCTTACCAATATCAGGTGCTATCAGCTTAATGTTTACAATAGTAGTAAGATATGTGTTATTATTTTAATGTTTTTTTTTAGAATTGTAACAAATATGCAAGTTCATGTAAACTTAATCGATTTTTAAAAAATATTTTATAATATAAAACATAAAAGCCAAAATTCGTGGGTAAATTTGGTTAATTTTAATTTATTTGATTGATTTAAAATTGATTGAAAGATACATGTAAGAATGCAATGCAGTTTCAGAATATAAGGATATGAACTGTTACAAATAGTTTATTAAAAAATTTACTTATGTAGGACTTAAAATATAGAAAGTATTGTTTCTTGTGTTTTTAGCTTCAAAGATGAACTTTTGCAAGTTAGAAGATAGATATCTTCATATTTTTTTATAAAAATTTAATTATTTGTGGAAGTACTAATAGTTATTAAAATTAATTAGTTATGATAATGATAATATTTCGAAGATAATTTTACAAACATTTTTGTTTTGCTATAAACTTACTAATGGATGTACCTGAAGGAAGATGTAGCTCAACTATGTCGACGTCTTCCGTTCTCCTCCATCGACAAAAGGGTTCGATTTCCTCGTAAAAGTGTATCGGTCCACCTTCCTTAGTTACTGCCATTATTCAAATATCAAAGAATGCAACAGATAACCAAAAAATTGCTGAAAATCTGTCTCTTAATTCTAATTTTATGGGGGGGAATAAACGAAGGTTGGTGATTGTGAGGATGATCTATCTAATAGAGCTTCTTTTTATATTCTATGTTCTTTGCAAGGGATTTGGATTTCCTCTGCGTTGAATGATTCGTTTATTAGCCATGAAGGTTTGCCTTAAATAAGAATTTATTTGTATTCTGAGTTTATACGTTTGGTTGTATCTTGAGGCATTGGTGTTTCTTCACATGCACAACTATTTGTACGCAGACTCTTTATTTTTGTTATTTACTATTGTTGATAAAGTTGTATTTCTTACTAATTTTTTCTATTGATTATTTAATTTAATTTTGTAATAGTTTTTAAAATATGAAGATTTAGTGATACATGAATTTTATTTTATGAAGATGTATTCAAAATAGGATGTGTAATTTTCCAATTTATTTTTTATTTTTGTTTCTTTTAAATTGACCACCATTTTATTATTTTGTGCTAATAAATGTATAAATTACATCTATACAATATAAAATGTAAATATTAAATTTTATACAATTTATCCATATAAACTCATAATACATAATTGTGAATATTTTTACTATACCAGTAGCTACATCTTTATTTGAATGACAAAAATAATTAATCTATATGCATAATGTTCATTTTTACTTTGTATTTGGTAAAGACTCACAATAAATGTATGATCGTAATATATTTAGTACGTGCACATTTGTATGAACGACTCTTATTTAATTATTTAAAATGTATAGATGATAGTATAATATTCAAATTTTGTTTCCATATTATTATATGTAACTTATATGATATGTAAATTCATAGCATTAGTGTAGATTGTAATATTAATATAAAATTTATACGAAACTATTAATATAGAGCTGCAGATAGTTTATATAGTGAAACTTATTTGATATAATATATATATATAGTGTTTCAAAATATATATATATATATATATATATATGCATAAAACTAAAAGAACATCTTTCATATTTTTTAATTCTGTAAAGTGAATGAGTTTGTTTAATAATAATTTAATTTAGTTTAATTTTGGTATTATTACGCAACTGATATCAGCCTCAACAATACGATCAGTTGATCCGCTAGCCAGTGAAAACAACTACCTTCCAGATACAAAATTTCAAACTACGTTCTCTCACTCTCACATCATATGCATGATCATTGCTTCCTTAATTGATGCATGGATGAAAATCTACAAGTCAATGAAACTTCTTTACCATTTAATATCAAATAAGTTTCCTAATTTGTCTGTTACATCAAACCAAAATGAAATTGACTTCTGTTAACTTCAATTTGTGAAACCATTTTGCGGAATCCCTATATACTATAGATCAAAAGCTTTTTCTCCACATCCACGATCCATTTTTGGTATTCTCTCCAAATAAGTGTGACTTGATCCATTTAACCCACCATGATGGCTACGAGGAAGCTATTCCCCAAATCAGTTTCAAACAACATACTACATTCACTTCTTCACAGGTCTTAATACCAATCCTCTACTCTTTTTTTTTTAGCTTACACACTTCATTCCACGCTATTTTTTTCCAAAAACGACGTATAGCAAATGTTCATATTATCTTGAGAAGATCAGTTCTTCCTGGCTGCCTTTGCCAAATCTATTGCTCGTAATATGAGAGGACACCTCTAATAGTTTTTTTTTTTGTATCAGCCTTCTTGGGTTTCGCTCGGCTTTGTGGTGGTTCTGACCAACGGTTTCATGAAGCTACTTGGCAAAGCTTTTTTCTACCTCTTGTGATCATTGAATTGCTAGAAGATGGTGATCTAGTGTTAGGATAACCAAAGTGGTGGTTGCATAACTGTACATGAGTACTGGCATTGGTACCTTTCTCCTTTTTCTTTGTTAGTCTTTCTAGAACAAAGTAAGATTTGTTGAATCATTTGTTGTCTTTCGCTTTGGTTGTCGATGGTTTTGTGATTTTGGTAAAGACGGTGTTGGATCTATAAACCTTGATTTTTGTTTTCCAATCTTTTGAAGCTTCAGAGTTTTTTTGGGTGGTATGAATTTTAAGCTTTGTATTATTAACTTTTTCAGAGGACTGAAACGGATTTAAGAAAATTCACTTACACTCTCAGATTTGTAGGCTACAGTACTCGGTTGAATGTGCAATGACGCTAAAGTTCTTTCAAGCAGTTGATGAAGCTTTGGCTTTGGTCCAGACTGCTTGAATGTGTCTTTGAATATTGGCTTATCAATGTGGTTACTTATTGGTCATGTAATTCGGTGAGTTGAATGATTTCATGTGGCGTTGGCTTGAGAATATTCTTTGTTTTCTTCGTTTTGGTTTGAAAGTCTTTTTGCGTCTTGATTTAACTGTATATATATAAGTATTTGCTTATAAAAGGAGTGAATATCAAAAGTATCTTGGTTCACTCTTTGTTATATGTTTTTTTGTCCAATTTTCTTACATCAAGTTTTAACTAATACTTATATTTTAGCAAAAATGGATGATTGAGTAAATGTTTTTTTTTTAATTAGTATTGAAGTAAATCTGTTGAAATTCTTATAAAATCGTTGATTAAAACATTATATTTTAAACAATCGACTTCCCATGAAGTATAGTTGATTAATTTAAGAAAACCAAAAAAGAAGAAGGAATAATGGTCAAAGAGTTTTTTAAATGACGAAAGAGTTGCTTTCCAAGTGAGACTGTGACTTAGTGGCAAAATAAGAAAAGTTGGGTCGTCTTGCGTACCATCCAAAGTTAAAATACATTCTATTGTTTGCCACAAGCATATTTAAATCATATTTTCCTAAAATAAATTGATTTAAGAAAGAAAGCATGTGATACTGATTTGGAAAATTATGTCACAACTGCTAGAAAGGGGGATTTTAATAAAGGCATGTCGAAAAAAAAACAATTTGGTAAAGGCAACGTCTAAGAATGTGCAACTATAATCTATTATTTCGTTAACAAATTAGTTGACAAATAGCCACTCAATTCTTAATATACATTAATATTCGTAGGGAAGGTTGTCAAGATGACAACATGTGAAGTCTCAAATCACTGAATCAAAAACTTTGAATATTTTGGCATGATAAGAGGTTCAACAATAAGTTTTTGTTTCAGATATTTAAAGGGCTTTATTATGTGTCTGAGGTATCACTTTTAAGAGCCTTTTCATTGTTACATATTTTATATCTTTTTTTATTGTCAACGGTAACATAGTTTATATCTTGGCACTAAAAAATAAAAATAAAATATAGTCAAAGAGATCTAAAAAGAGTATTTCAAGTGAATTCTAGAATAAGATAGTTTACGATACCCATGAAAAACTCCCTTAACACATATTTATTTATAAGTACCTTAATTTTATTTAAATACTAAAACTTAATGAAATAGCTAATTAAAAATAAAGTATTAGTATTGTTGAAATTAAAATTCCTCTTAAAAACTCTACCAATGTGAATGCTTTAATAAATCTACATTGCCCAAAAGAAACCAATTAGACAATACCAAATGCAATATGAATTAAAAGTGGAGATAGAATATATTTTATTGAGCATTTTTATGTTCTCATTGTCACCATCTTTGGCATGTGATCATATTTAAAGTTAAAGAAAGATTCACACACACACGAAATCCCAACTTTACATGTTTGAAAAGTAAAAAGGAGACATAATATTTTAACAATGAATTCAAAAGAAACCCAATTGTTAACTGAAAGCAATTGAAAGTGTGTAATCCCACTTGTCACAACAGACAAATTAATAACATTGACCATACAATTTGCATCCCACTCCGAAACCCGAAAATGGTTTCTTTTTAAATGGGAAATCACTGCAGCCCATTACCATGTTTAGTCATCCTTACTGGGTATCGTAAAATGTGTAATTACTTCGTATAAAAAATCACTAAAAGTGCGAGGGGAAACTATAATATAAGTTTTTCATGTAAACTTGTTGGGGCTTAAGTTGATAATTTGCAATTAGGAAACTTAGATATAAGCTTTTCAAAAAGTTTTCGGTAGGCTTAATTGAGTGGTGCTTTGAATTAGTACCAAGAAACATGCCAATTGTCATCCAGGTCAAGGCCAGTTTTCTCTTTGGCTACACATATAGTATTTTATTACATTATAATATCATATTGTATATGTGTAAAGCACATTATACAGCACAAACAAAATCAGTGGTGCTCAATATTCCCACCGAACTAGCTCGAATGAAAATCCTGAATGGTGAGCATTTTAATAATTTAACTTTTTCTTTTAAGAAAACAGTGTGATATTTCATTAACTATAGTTTTGTCATTTAGAAAAATAGCATCTAGTATAGTGGTTCTGTGATTGTTATATTTATAGTTGTTGACCTAATTTAATAAAAGTTAATAGTTATTTAGTGTAATCATTAATAATCCTATATACCTAATTTTATGTACGGATGATTTGAGATGATGTAGATATATAGAACTCGGTATACAGATTTTCTACTTATGACTGAACATGTGAATCATTGTTTGTAAAACTAGCGTCCTTGCATTTTTCTTTGACACATTTACCATTTACTAACATACAATTCAGTCGAATTGGAAACCAGGACATTTTATTCATTAAATTTGATTTGATTCATTATTTGGTTTAATTCGATTCCAAAAATTAGGATATTCATAAGTTTTCGAAGCAAAACAAATATTAAAAATAAATATCCGTTAAAAACAAATTAAATCAGAAATACGAAAAAAATAAAAATAAATATCTGATCTGCTTCGATTTTTACACAGACATATGTATGTCTATAATTAAATATATATTTAACATATAATTTTATTTATAAAATTACTTATAAAATATAAAATTAAGAAAAATATAAAATATTTACAGAAAACTACAATTTTCTAAAAACGTTTATTTTATAAGAATTTTTTATTAATTTTAATAATGTATAAGATATGTAGTTTCATTAATTTTTACTTTATATTATATATTATATAAAAAGATATTTCAAAAAATTGTATAACTTTTTATAAATTTACTTGTATTGAACAAAATGGATGAAGTATCTGTTAATATTAGTGAATATCCGCAAATATATATAAATTTTCTGAATGTCTGTATTTTTCGAAGCAAAGCAAATTGGAAAATTAAATATCTGTAAAATCCAAAACAAATCATAAATACCAAAAAATATGGTACTATTCAATATGTACACACACCTATTAGAAACTAGAAAAGATACATAAACGCATCTTGCTGCTAATATATTTTGCTTGAACTTTTCTACAGTTACTAAAATTAAAATTGCAAACTAAAACTGCAAAAAAATTCAATAAAACCAAATCATGTACATGTATATTTAAACTTTCTGGCTGCTATATGTCTTGTAAACATAACATTTAAAGTATATGCTTAGAGGTACAATCATTTGACATCATTTTAATGCTATTAGTGCTGTAATTTGCCACAAGAATAAATGAAAAGCATATGGTATATATAAAAAAGCATATGGTATTATTATACATATACTTTTTATTTGACTCTTTAATTGTTTTTATAATTTAAAGCCGCCTCTAAAAGATGAAACTGGCGTGTAAAGCTATACATTTGGCTAGTAGTTTTTGATGGAAACAAAAAAAAAATGAAAAGTGAAATCATCCCCGCAATTAATTTTCATACAACTCCATCTCCATGTGCTGCCTTCTAAAGCAACTACACACGAATATTCAATATATATATGCATCTCTCTTGTGTGCATGTAAATGTACATAAAAGTATTTCAACGAAAAGATTGTCATCGTTCTAAAGTGTGAGTATGGTGGATGATTAAAAAGAAAATTTAAATGATGGGGTAAAAGATGGAATAACTAGAAGAATGATAAATAATACTCCTACTAGTGTAGGAGATATATAATACTATTACATAAAGTTAGATATGTTTAACAAAGACATGATAAGATGACTATAATTACAGTTTGGTTTAATTTTTTCAGCAGATGTCAAGTTATGTGGAGTTTCAATTTGCGTTAATCGGTTTTGGACCCGAGCCGGTCTCTGGGTTGAGTACGAGTTGTGTCGACTTTGTGCCTAGTTGTAGCGAAAAAATGTGGAGTCTGTTTAGAGTTTGTGCTGAGTTATAGCGATTTGTCAATATTTTTTATTACACCCTAACTGAACCAAACCAAACTTAGAAACCCAAAACCAATTTTTTTTTAACCAACCCGTTTTTACCCAGCGCCCCAGACCTAGTACTGAACATAAAAACAAATGGAATAGGCGAGTTCCCCACTATGTAGACATTTGTCATTGTAACTAAGTAAGAAGGTTGTCTTGTTGGGAACTAAAGTGTTTGGTTATAACTTTTACCTTTCATTCACCACAAGATGACAAACAAAAAGTAAAATGAGCATGAAAAAGACCGAGACGTTTGCGTTAAGAGACTAAGGAATCTTATTAATATGAAAAGGGACTTTTGAAATCACATGCCAATAAGATGATAGATTCTACAAAGAAAAGATTCGTTTTTCAAAAGGACGAACACTTAAATACCTCGTATAAGCAGATAGGTTTCCGGTAAATTAAACAGTTTTGTTAAGTTTCTGAGCTTTCAATTTAAATCCAGGTAATTATTTATGCCCCATTGAAACTTTCAATGTTGGAACTTATATTCATGCACTCTTAAGAATAATGTTTATTTCCCATTAATCTCTGCATAATCTCAATGTACTTCCTCAAGATAATTACACTTCTATCCATTAGTCTCGCAGACCATCATCATCGGGTCTGAAAGCACAAGCAATTTTTGGCCAAATTATAGGTGTGAATCAATTACTTAATCTTTTTAGTACTTAGGTTTAAAGGCTTCGATACCAGTTTCATTGATTTTCAGGTCAAAATTAATTGGTGGTAAGTGGAATAGTCCAAATATTTTATTTTTATTCATATCATATTGAAAGTCATGATGTGAGAGTTTATATTCATACACTCTTTAAAAATTAAAGCTTTTTACCCACTAATCCATAATCTCAATGAGTTTAAAATACCATTTATTTAATTTTATATATTATAAATAAAACTTTCCTTGATGATGTGTTTGTTTAAAGAAGGATTGTTGGAAGGATACTCTATCTCACTCATACACTATCAAATATTATATATGATGTCAAAAGTCAATATATATATTATATACACATTTACAAACTGCTAATGTGGTTCTCAAATACTTAAAAATGCATTGAGTCACAAACTATTTTATTTCTCTACATCGAAAAACAACCTCACAACATTCTTTGATGCTGATTAGTTTGCTTGTGCGGTACATAAAGATATGTTACATGAAATTGTATGTTCTTGGATGATTCTCTCATTTCTTGGAAATCAAAGAAATAGCCTGGAAACAACCAATAGTCTCGCGAAAAAGTTCTGAAGCTGAATACATATCTATGGTTGATGCTATTTGCGAATTAATATGGATTCACAGCCTTTTCAGTTATTTACATGGTGCACCACCAGGACTAGCCACATTGTATTGTGACAATCGATATGCTCTGCATATTGCTTCTAGTCATGCTTATCATGAAAGAATGAAATATATAGAAAATGATTATCATTTAGTTGAGGAACAGTGTTAAAGTGGTTTTCTCAAGACTGTGTACAATAGGCAAATCAACTAGCTAATGTGCTCACCAAAGTTATTCAACCTTAATTACTCAAGACTTTGACTGACAAGAAGGAAATACGCAATTTGTATAATCCATCGGTAAGGGGTATGAGACTTCATATACAATACAAACTGGTAAAATTGTTTTGTTGATTAAACCGATACATAGAATCTGAAATACAAGTATACAACAAATATCATCTTCTTCCTTTTCCTCTTTGAGTAGAAGTTCATTCTCTGAATCTAATAAATTCCTTTTCATTCCACAAAACTTGTAAGATGATTATGGTCGACACGTGTATTGTGATACACACTTGCATGAACAAGATATGGTTGTATTGTGATACACACTTGCATGAACAAGATATGGTGTATTTGAGAAGAATGCATTACCTAATATATGTGTTTAACTTTAAGATTATTGATGTATATAATTATTTTTTGTTATTTCAACTGGATTTTCTTGTTTTCATGTCTTTTTCTTGAACTCTATTTTTGAATTTTTCTTAGTTTATATTGTAACTGAAACTACTCAGTTATGGACATAAGTATAATATGACAGTTTCTGTGGTGAAAATCACGCATGTGGGAGTTACTATTACTATCAAATGAATTCTTGTAAATAAATTTCTTTCAATTTAGTTAGTCAAATTTGTTTATAAGGATTCATTTGGTAGTAATAATAAATTCTCACATGCGTGATTTTCACCACAAAAACAACCACAATATACATATGTCCATAACTAAGTAGTTTCAGTTACAATATAAACTAAGAAAATTTCATAAAATATGGTTCAAGAAAAAGACATGAAAAACAAGAAACTCCGGTTACCGGTGAAAATAATATTTTCTTACTTTATTTTATGAAATTTTATTTCCACTGACAGAAAACTTAACCAATTTCTTGCTATAAAAAAACTAAATAAAGGTAAATTTTCTAGTTTTTGGATATGATATTATTTATTTATCAGAAAGTTTCCATCTGAGTTTGCTTTTTCCCGGGAGAGGGTTAACGTCCATAAGACTAACCCAAACGTCGTTATAAATAGAGACCCATCTTCTTCTTCTTCTCCATCGTCCACCTACAATCTTTTTTTACCCCAAACCAAAATAAAACTCTTCCATTTTCAGACAAAAAAAAAAAAAAAACTCTTTATTATTGTCTTACCTTGGAATGCACGTTGAATCCCTCATAGATCTTGTGGTTTAGCAACGAGGGTTTTGTTCTGATCGGTGAGAAAGATGGAGCAGAAGAGCGTGTTGCTGTCAGCTTTAGGTGTTGGAGTTGGATTAGGGATTGGGTTGGCATCGGGTCAGAGTTTGGGTAGATGGGCAAACGGGTCGGGTTCTGTAGAAGATGATCTCACAGGAGAACAGATTGAGCAAGAGTTGGTGAGACATATTATTGATGGAAGAGAGAGTACTGTCACCTTCGATGAGTTTCCGTATTTCTTAAGGTATCTTCAAATTTAGCTCTCTTTTTATTGTTCTTTGTGTACTTTAAATATGATTATGATTTTTAAAAAAAGTTTCTTGAGATCAAAGATTCAATGGTTTCTTAGGGATTGTCAGATCTATGGAGTTGAGATAAAGAGTGTGCTTGAAATATGCCAACTTGGCAAGTTGATTGTAATTTACATCTTCCTTGGAAAAATATTTAATATTTGATTATAATAAAAAAAAAACTAAAGAAAAAGATTGAATCCTTGGAAAAGATTATCTATAGTTTTTGCTTTCACTGAGAATTTAAGGATTTAAATTTAGCATCTCTTTATGATCTTAGAATCTCTGGGTATCTAGGTTCAAAGAATGATAGAGATGTTAAATTCTGGGGATTAAAAGTTTGCTTTTTCATTTTTCCAAGAAAAATATTTAGAAAGGGAAAAAATGAAAATGATGGAAAGTGGGGTAGGTTAGTTGCACAACCAGCATGTGGATGATTTGGCAAAGGAAGACAGAGAGAGAGACAGCAAAGAGAAATAGAAAGATTCTTACATGTGATTCTACTAATTTAGTTTATAAACGTTCATTATTTCTTTAATATTTTCTGCTAACATTGTTTTTGGATTCACTTCTCCATAATCAAACAAGTTCTTGTATGCTTTCAAGAAATGTAATACGATTTTTAATATCAAAAATCAGTTCAGTTAGTGAATTATCTCTCTTGTGATAAGATTTGAAGATATATTTTAATCTGTAAAAACCTGATATTTGTTTCTGAATGATGCCATATGGCAGACATGAAATTTTCATGTGCTTGGTAATAAGATGAAGACAGTTTATAACTCATTCAAGATATGTTTATTGTTTGATGGCAGTGAGAGGACAAGAGTGTTATTGACAAGTTCAGCATACGTTCATCTAAAGGAGTTTGATATCTCGAAACACACTCGGAATCTTGCACCTGCAAGTAAAGCCATTCTACTTTCTGGTCCTGCGGAGTTCTATCAGCAAATGCTTGCAAAAGCTTTGTCTCATTACTGTGAATCAAAGCTATTGCTGTTAGATATTACTGACTTCTCTGTTAAGGTAAATCAACCACATATAGTTTTCTTAGTTCCCACAATAAATCAGAATAGCTCCAACGTCATAAGCTTTCTCGATTCTATTTTGTTTTGGAAATAGATACAAAGTAAATATGGATGCACCAAGAAGGAACCTGTAAGTTACTTATAGTCCTATCTATGTATTGTTATGATGATTGTTTCAGAGCAATGACTCTGTTTTTTTCTCTGTTTCTTGGTTTATAGTTTCACAAGAGGTCTATTTCTGAGTTAACATTAGACAAAGTGTCTAGTTTAATGGGTTCCTTCTCGATGCTCTCTCCACGCGAGGTTGATCCAAGAGGTAAAACACACAACAAAAGCTCTCTACAATTTCTCTTATTACTTCAAACATGAGCTAAAGAGTTCAAATTGTTGTAACATATTAGGGACATTGCGTCGACACACCAGTGGAAATGATCTTAAATCAAGGTTTGTCTCTGTTTCCTTACAATATCATTTCTTTGGTCTTTGTGAGCTCACTAGTCCTTTTAAATGCAGGAGCATTGAGACCTCAAACCGTCTTCCAAAACACAAGAGAAATGCTTCTGCTGCTCCTGCTATCAGTATTAGCATATCCTCTGTTTCAGGTTTGGAAACTGTTTATCATTACATCTTCTTTATGTATTGTACTCATATTCAGGTTTTTACAGCTCTTTGATTCATATATGGCTTTCTAGGTTGTAGCAAACGCAGCACAAATCTATGTTTCGACGAGAAACTTTTCCTGCAATCACTTTACAAGGTAAAACACACAAACCTTCTCACAAGTATTCTAAATATTTTTCAACGATTTTTCCACAGTTTTTGTCTTTCTCTGGCAGGTTTTGGTCTCTGTATCAGCAACATCTCCGATAATAGTATACCTCAGGGACGTTGAGAAGCTTCTTGAGTCAGAAAGATTCTACAAGTTGTTCCAGAGACTCTTGAACAAGCTCTCTGGTCCAGTCTTGATTCTTGGCTCAAGAGTGTTAGAACCAGAAGATGATTGCCAAGAAGTAACTGAAAGGACTTCCACTTTGTTTCCTTATAACATTGAGATCAAACCACCTGAGGATGAGTCTCAGCTCATGAGCTGGAAAAGTCGTTTAGAAGATGACATGAAGATGATTCAGATTCGAGACAACAAGAACCACATCGCAGAGGTTCTTGCTGCTAATGACATCGAATGCGATGACTTAGCTTCCATATGCCATGCGGATACAATGTGTTTGAGTAACCACATTGATGAAGTTGTGGTTTCTGCAATCACTTATCATTTGATACACACCAAAGAACCTGAATACAGAAACGGAAAGCTTGTTATATCTTCCAAAAGGTAAGTTACTATAATGAGTTTATAGTTTTTGCACCAGCTTATTAAAACTGATTCACATGATCTTACAACAACAGCTTGTCTCATGGACTGAGTATATTCCAAGAAGGTGGAAGCAGATCATTTGAGCTAGACACAAACACTGACTCTAAGAGAAAAGGAGGAGAAATTAGTTCAAAGAGCGAGTCCAAGCCTGAATCATCAGCTCCTGAAAACAAGAACGAGTTGGAAAAATCACTTCCTTCAAACAAGAATGATAATCCATCACCTCCAAAGGCCCCTGAGGTTGTTCCTGACAATGAGTTTGAGAAGCGTATAAGACCAGAGGTTATACCAGCAAATGAGATTGGTGTGACATTTGCAGATATTGGTTCTTTAGACGAAACAAAAGATTCACTTCAAGAGCTTGTAATGCTTCCACTTAGAAGACCTGATCTCTTCAAAGGCGGTCTTCTCAAGCCATGCAGAGGAATCCTTCTGTTTGGTCCCCCTGGTACTGGCAAAACTATGCTTGCTAAAGCCATTGCAAATGAAGCTGGTGCTAGTTTCATCAATGTATCCATGTCTACAATCACTTCTAAATGGTTTGGAGAAGATGAGAAGAACGTGAGAGCTCTGTTTACTTTAGCAGCTAAAGTATCTCCAACGATCATATTTGTGGATGAAGTGGATAGTATGTTGGGGCAAAGGACAAGAGTTGGAGAGCATGAAGCTATGAGGAAGATCAAGAATGAGTTTATGACTCACTGGGATGGTCTAATGACCAAACCTGGTGAAAGGATTCTAGTTCTTGCAGCCACAAACAGACCCTTTGATCTTGATGAAGCTATCATTAGGAGGTTTGAGAGGAGGTACTATAACTAATATGCAAAAGCTCTATAATCATTCTTGATGAATATACTACTGTGACTGATCTTTTTGTTTTGTGTTTTGGGAATAACAGAATAATGGTGGGACTTCCTTCAATTGAGAGCAGAGAGAAGATCTTGAGAACTTTGTTGTCAAAAGAGAAGACGGATGATCTTGATTTTCATGAGCTTGGACAGATGACAGAAGGCTACAGTGGAAGTGATCTCAAGGTTTTTGAGCATCTCTAACCAAAACTCAAAAATCTTTGTCCAAATCATTGAAATTTGGAAACTAATGGTTTGTTAAACATTTGTGCAACAGAACCTATGCATTACAGCTGCATACAGACCTGTTAGAGAGCTAATTCAACAGGAGAGATTGAAAGATCAGGTAAAAGGAGTAGAAGACACTCTCTTGCGCTCTTTTTAGATCAAATTCTCTACAGATTTTGACATTTTCTTGGTTGTTTCAGGAGAGGAAAAAGAGAGAAGAAGCAGGAAAAGGCACGGAAGAAACAAAAGATGAAGAAGAAGCTGCAGAGGAGAGAGAGATTGTTTTGAGACCTTTGAACATGGAAGACATGAGAAAAGCTAAAAACCAGGTCAAACATCTTATCTCATTTTGACAAGAAGATACAATATCATAGACAACCCTAACTAAGATATGTTGTGTGTTTTTGCAGGTGGGGGCAAGTTTTGCAACAGAAGGATCTGGAATGAATGAGCTCAAACAATGGAATGATTTGTATGGAGAAGGAGGCTCAAGGAAAAAGGAACAGCTCACTTACTTCCTCTGAAAATTGCAAAACCCTAAAATTGTGAATGTATGTTTCTTGGTGCACAAGATATCAAACTGATCGGTTTGGTCTTTGGCAAATCAAAAACAGAGAATCTTCTTTTACTTGTTAGGCTATTCCATTTTCAGACCACTTTCTTAGATCCATCTTCTTCTCTTTCTTCTTTTGGATTCTTAAATTTTTCCTCAAAACTGTGATATTTTTATTTCCATGTTCATATTTATTTCACTGTGAAAGTGAAGTTTATGTATGTAGTAAACATATTTACATAAATATTTGCCTGTTTGGTATTTGCTTGTAGTTAATGTATGTAGCAAACTTCCACTTGATTGATAGTTATTTGAAACCTCTTTAGAAATACGTGTTGCATTTGAAACCTCTTTAGAAAAGAAATTCCTGAACACTTTGTATTTGATTGACCAAGTGGGAATATCACTAGCATGCCAAAGTTGAACCGCTGTGATGAAAGAGAGAAGCTGTAGGTGACGAATAATGAGGAACTCGAGTAAGCAAAATGGGTAAATAATGCAAGTCTACGCATTTTTCATTATGTACATATTATAAACAACCTAATGATAGTTAGCCGTGGATACCATTATTATTGTGTTTCAATTTTATGAAGCACAGTCTTTCTTAAGGTAAGGGCTAATATGATATTTGTATCTTCAACTTTTCTGTATGTTGTTAATTTTATTTTCATTATCACCTTTTTATAGCCCAATTCGTTCAATACCTAATAAAGATAGATGTCATGATGCATATTGCATCCACACATTCCATGACAATTGCATGGATTTAGTTATTCACGTGTAGGCATATCTTTTGTGTTATATTATATGTCATATTTAGGTATAAACACTTTAGTCGGTATAACTCAACGCTAGCTTTCCTTAGAATCCTTATTCTATTTTTGTCACCAACTATTATATAGTTTAAGAGTTAACTACAGCAAAATATAAACCAAGTTCTAAAGACAATTACGTTTAGTTATACACAAAAAAGTAATCTGATGGAACTAGTTAAGTATGGAACGAAGGGAACTGGATTATTTTGCTTTGTTGGCTCATACGTTGCTGCAGTGAAAACAAGGATACTAGAACAAGAATGGAATCTTAAAATTGAACCGAAAAATATAGAATCAAAGCTGAAAAAGTGTAAAACATAAGGCTAATCAATAACCTGTTAAAAATTAATATTTTGATTCTCATTTGCATTAAAGTTAGAAGAAAATGTTTTAAGCAAAAAAAAAAAAGTTACAAAGCAAACCGTTCTTTAGACTTTAAAGTGAAAGAAGGTCGAAATTTTTGAAATTCACAAAAGAAACAGCTTTTGAAGTCAAAGCTTTTGAGGTTAAAACCTTTGGTATAAATGTATAAACACATACACAATAAACAACTTATTCTTTCAAAGTAGAGACAAAAAGAAAATTTAACTATTTAATGAGCCAAATATACTTTTGTCATGGAAAGAAGACGAACTTATCTTCTAACAAAAAAGGCAAGAACGTCAGTGAGCCGAACTCTTCTTCATTTTTTGAAACATTTACTTGTCATTCTTATTAATTAGCTTACATGTTCTTCGTTTGTCTTCTTTTTGCCACATTAGATATTTCCAAAACACGTTATTATAGTTATAGTTAATTATTATGTTTCAAGGTTTGTACATTAATCCAAAATTTGATCAAACTATTGACAATTCTGACATGGTATTGGTATTATCGTATAGTTGCATTTAAAATAATAATCTTGACAAATTTTAGTGAGTTATTAAGAAATTTGCTTTCTCAATTATGTAGCTTTTGGATAATATTCGAAGAAAGATTGATCACATATAACCATACATATAAGTACAATAAAACTTATAAGAAGTGAGAAACTAGTCAATGAAGTAAAAGAAAGTCGCTGAATAGAGATGGTGATTGCATTGGTTATACTTTTATTTGCTTGAATCTTCTAAGATTACAGCTGGACTAGGATTTGGATATTGAAGACTTGGAGGTTGCTTATGTTTTGTCTCCATCTTTGGACAAAGGTTTCAGATTCGTGAACATTTTCTTGGATTCTTGCGACCATGTCTCCTCTAAACATCTCACAGGAACTTGTAAATTGTTCTGTAATTCCTATGTCTTAGCATGTTTGTTATTTGTTTTCATGTTTTAGCTTTGGTGTGGCTTTGTTTCTGTGCTTCCATATTTTTCAGGTCTGAAACAATTTTTCCTATATAGAATGCAGCAATCTTTAAGTATTGATGCAATCGTTTGTACACAAAAAGAGAGAGAATTAGATAAAAACTGAATTTCTCCAGATCATAAACCCAATAAGTCATCCTGATCACTACTATATTTCACTTCTTTTTTTTTTGGCTAATCTACTTTTGTCCATATTATTGTGCTTAACCAAGTTTCCAATATTTAAAGCTCTTCGAATTTGGTTCGTTTGCTCTCCTTTCCAAATATAATTTCATTGTTTGAGATGTAAAACTGTTATTTGACAGCAAAAAACAAAACAAATAAAGCACTTTAAGCTTACAAAAGCTACTACCATATGTGTGTTGTGGATACAATGATAAACAAATGAAGACAATAGATGGAACAAATGTTTTAGCATGTGCATGTTAAATAAAAATAATAAAGCAAAAGTAAAAGGAAAAATAAAAGAGAAAAACAAAAGAAATAAAGAAAGGAGCGGTAGAAATAAATAAATAAAAATTTCACCTTAAATGCCATTTTCATTTATCTTTTTGTCTCCCTTTATTACAAAAAATAAATAAAAAGATTATTTCGAAAAGCTCACCTTCTCTTGCTTCTTCCTTTAAAAACCTTACGTGCCCATTCCCGTTGACAAAGCCAAACTCTTTAGTCTTTACTCTTACCTCTAATCTCTCTCTACTTTCTCTCTCTAAATGGAAGCTCTCACCTTCATGAAATTCTGGCTAACGAACACCACCGTCAATAAACCCCGCCGCGAAACCAGAATCTCAGAATCCGCAGTCGGATCATTAGAAGATCATCTTGATCTCTGCGAAGGAGATGATTCCTTCTTCGAGCTGGAGATCTCTCTCTCAGATTTCTCCTTACATAAAAACAAAACCCCTGAAGAAAAACAGACAACGTCCTCTGTCTCTAAAAGCAAAGTCATCCCTTTGGTCGAAACCACTTCCAAACCTCAATCTCCGACCACTCCACTAAACTCCGGTCGAAAGTTTCATGCTTTCTCCTTCAGGAAGAAAGATAACAACAGAAGCCTCAACGTAAGGTTCAGACTCGAAGACGAAAAAACGACAAGCAGTGCAAAATCACAGCTTAAAGCCGACACGATGTTCTTCGAGGACTCTGTTTCCTCTGCTTCCTCTGTTTCCTCTGTTTCTTCTTCTTCTTCCTCAAAGAGATTCTTTGATCTCATAAAGCCTTTATACAACAAAACAACCAAGAAACAGAGCATCAACAGTGTATCTACATCTCCGGCGTCTTCACCGGCGGCGGCGAGGGAGAAACAGAGGAATAGTATCCGTTCAGGGATTCGAAGAAAACTTGGGAAGAGCCGGTCGGCGTCTGCGACTGTCGGAGTGATGTCTCCGGCGAAGAGACTCGACGAGTCTTTGCAGGTGCAACAAGATGGGATTCAAAGTGCCATTCTCCACTGTAAAAAATCGTTTCACGGGTCAGAATCTTCTTATATGTTATCGCGATCTAGCAGTGAATCTTCCTCACCAGAGAAACTCAGTACTTCGTCGTCTGAAGGTAAAATATCAATTCTATTAGTTGGACTATTTTTATTTAGTTAAATTAAATATCCAAAAATGCTAATTAAAAATCTTACTGTTTTTTTTTGTAGATTCGTATTTACTTTCAAGATTATCAAGTGAATCAATGTCGGAGAAATCATTCGATAGCATGACTTCAATCAAGGAACAAAGGGAGAAGATTAGCGATTAGTTTTTTTTTTGTAATAAAATAGATAAGATTTTAGTTTCTTTTGAAAAATTAGTTTAAAAATGGCGATGAAGATGGGAAAATAGAAAAATCTTGTTGCAGTGCTTCAGATTAGTGTTTTAGGCTTTTGTGTAGTGACGGATCATTATGTGAATCCTGACACCTAGAGAATTGGAAAATACATAACTCTGTCGTCTTCGTCTGTCACACATCTCACAATATGCCATGATTAATTTTCACATAAATGAGCTAAAAATATTTCTTGTAGAAAATTGTTGCTTTGAACTTTTGATTATGATTATTATTAGGTATATAAAGGATTGTTTGTAGAGTGGATACTGAAAATGCGTTCAGTATTTATAAAGTACAGTGCACTGAAAACTGAACTTTCGCATATGAATATATGATTATGTATTTTGGCATAATTACCACAATAAAATATGAACTCAGTAATACTGAATTTGTATGTACCTGGTAAATATTCCTTTTTAAATTGTAAAAATTACTATTTTTTTACGATTGTTTTTATAAATATAAAAGTTAAAAGATTAAATTAGAAAAAAAAATATTTAAATTAAAGACAATTCTCTTAAATAGCATTTTTAAGTTTTTATCATAAAAATAGTTCTAAAAAAATAAAATGACCAAAATAGCATTTTTAAAAAAAAAAAATTCAATTTTTTCAATTTTTTTTTTTGAAATTTGAAACTCTATCCCAAACCCACTCTTTTACTTTAAACCTTAAAGTCTAAATTAGTTAACTCTAGGAATATAAATACATATTAATAAAAAAATTAGCTTCTAAAAAATTATTTTGGTCATTTTCTTCTTTAAAAACTATTTTCTTAAATTAATGTAAACTTTCCTCACTTGTGCACTTGGAAGTGACTTGACAGTCAGTGGTCCACCGTCCACTTTCCAAGAAAAAATATATATATGAAATCTGACGGCACTGCTAATATTCATCATCTTGACCTCTATATGGAGTAGTGTAATTTTGTCTGTATATCTATCAGGTTGCTCTCTTCAATCTGTCATCATTCACAATCCATTAATCTATACAGTAAAATCGAAGTTCGAATTTATTTTGTCACCTACATCCTCAAAGTAATATTAAATTTAAAATAAAGCACCAGCTCTTAATACATTCATATTTTTGCTCCAACTAAAAAGCTTCAGATTTTGAGGGGAGATTGGTTAATGGACAAGCACGATGAATGCTTTCATATGTTCATCAGTTTATTATGTTTGCCTATATGAACTACATTTCAACTATTGATATAGAGACTTTGAGTACAGAGTCAACTTGTTTGTTAACTTGAGTGGAATGCATTCCTTTTTTGACTAGAGTAGTATATTTTGGGTTTAACTGGACACGAATCGAATATCCAAATTTTAAAAATATTCATGATTTGATATGTTTTGTTTGAATAATTAATTTTCAGATTTGATATGTAGCTATTCTGATATTTGTCTAAATATCAAAAAAAAAAATTAATTGGATATCTAATTTGATTTATAAAAAAATTAAAATAAATAAAATTCAAAAATAATTAAAAATAATATTATTTTATTACAAAAAGTTATTTATTTTTAACACTCTAATAATTAAAATATTCAATATAATAAATAAAAATATTTTTAAACTTACATAAAATATGACAGTTATATAATTTATGTATGTAGATAATATATGTATATAACGAATCAGATAAAAATTTTATTATTATAAATTTTGATATTTGTGATTTATATTATTTTATATTATTATTTATTTTGTTTTGTAGAATTACATATATTTTGATTTTTCGGTTCTATTCGCAATAACAAATCGATCAAATTTTTTGGATATTTTACTAATCCTTAATTACATGAGCTTACAAACGACCTAAACGAGTGACATATACTATATATTTTAAAGTTATTTTTAAGGGTATTAGAAAAATCATGCAAGTTAGAGTTTCGGATCCCACCACAACAACCGACCAGAGTTACCTAACAAAGTTCGAACACAACTTCAAAAAGTCCAAAAATAATTTTAAAAAGTTTGGTCAAAATATTTTTCTTTCTTCAAACGTAAACAAGGGAGTAGAAATAATTATCCAATTAATTGATGTAAAACCAGAAAACATGAGACGACAAGAATTGACTAGGTTTGACAATGTGTCTATTTGAAACATGTTGTTAACCCCATTTTTTAAAAACATTTTATTAAGATGCATCAAACTAAGCCATTTGCAACAATATTTTGACCAAAATAGGTAGCTAGAACCACGAGAGGAGCCATTAAACAGTGGAACCGGTCAAAGCTAAATGACTGAGATGGGTGTTGGTTCAAAAAAAGAAAATTACATTTTCATAACTTTTGATAATAGTAGAAATATAATGTTTTGGACTCATTGAGTAACAGTTAGGTAGATAATAAATGTGGATTTTGAACTTTCAACAAGAGTGATGACATTCATGTATTTGGGGCTGTGTGAGAGAGAGATACATGCTGCTTGTGTTGAAAGTGAAACACATCATTATACAAACATCTTTACGCGTTTCATAAATTTCTGCAGCTTCTCCACTTCAGTTTGGCGTTCGTTTCAAGCTCTGGCCATCGTGTCCTCCTCCATATCCACTCATGCTTATACTTCTATATTTAATTTTCCGCCTCGTTACTTTACTTTCATTTTTCGGGATTTTAATATTTTAGTTTACCAATCCTTCAAGTTACAAGGAAACTGCATCGTGTATGAACCATATTAACTTGAGAAACATGTCAATAATTCTTACGTTAATGTCAATACATTTCAAAAGTGATATGTTTTTTTGACATTAAAAAGTATATGGTTATCTTTTTCTTCTTTAACGTATGTTAAATATGGTATGTATTATCTTTTTCGAAATAAAAAAGGAGATAGTGAGAGATCGATTGTTGTAGGTAGAGAGACTCAAATGTGTTGGGCCTAAAAGTCTAGGCAGAGATGATGACTACTCGAATGAATATTTGACCTTCTTCTCTCTTTGTAACTTTTTCAGTTTCTTTATATTCATCCTCAATCCTCATTTTGAAAAAGGTACCAAGAAAGAACATAGTGGAGGACTGACCATAAATATCAATTGATTTAGTTACTATAAATATTACAAACAACCGAGTTTGTCATTTGTTTATTAAAGTTCCTTTTCTCCATATCTTTTTTCAAAATGACATAGCACATATAGTTCCAGTGCATTTTGTTAGAGTGTGTAATATGATGTGTGTATACTTGGAGGAATCAAATATTGGCATGATCCGATTCAAGAGAAAAATTTACTGTAATATTATTTTCTTGAATATCCATCATTAAAAAGAAATTGTAACCAAACCTTGCATAGTTCATTTGATTTAGGTCACGAGAATAAGCTAGTGGCACAAAATAGAGAACTAAAACAAAGAGAATGAATTGAATATTGGTCAGGAAATGGAATAATTAGTTTCTGTAATGTCATGATAAAGTAAATATATTAACAACTACAAAATTTCAGTATCACACAATAATACTATATATCAAACTTGGCTTCGACGATACATTTAATAATTAAGACGGTCATAGTAACCACGCAAAGAAGAACAACAAAGGTTGATATAACTAGACTGCAAAGATGCATAAAACACTATATATATAGATATACCAACATTCGGAGAATCAATGGATCAGCTTCATATATAACATTATGTACGTACAAGAATCATATTACAAGATTCGCTCTCTCTAAACTCCAAACACAAATTATTAACATTTCCATTTCTCTACTGTTTTGTTCTTCTACGTCTAAATAATAATCATCACTATCATGTCCATTTAATAAACAAATAAATCATGAACCCCTGTCAATATCATGTCGAGAACATTCCACCTCACAAGGAAGCAAGGAGCAATCGAAGCCGGAGAACCATACACGTGCAATGTTAAAGCACCCCAGAAGAGGAAGAATACGTTGCACCATAGAAGCGACACTCACTTCTTTTAATCTCTTTTAGTTTAAATTACCTATAGACTAAAAACAAAAAAGAAGAAGTAGATTTGATTGTCCCCCTTCTTAGATTCTCATTAGATGCTAATGTAGAATACATGTCTCCGACCAACTTAGCTTAATGTCGTTCTTAAGTCTGTTTGTCCCGCGAAATTTTCAAACTGTCTGTTTATGTATATGCACAATGAGCTGATCATCACATACTGAAGTATAAATCATCTGTATTTAGACATAAATGTGATCGATAATTATATTTTATTAACGAAGATGGCAATTTGATTTGAGGTTCTTTTACATTACTCGAGGTCTCTATGCTTATCATGGGACTTTGAATCCATTGCATGTGACTGTTTGTGATAAGATAATAATATCTTATTATTTCTAATCATAAGCTAAACATGTTAATAAAATAACGGAATACTTCAGCTACACAAATTAATGCTGAATAAATAGTCATAGAACATTATGTTAGTTATTGTAGATTAGCTATATTTATTATAGATTATAATGTTGCTTTAATTCTTGTACGTGTATCATATAGATTGATAAATTGATTCATTTCTCGGTTTGGAATTTGTAAAATGATTCTAACAACATAATCGTTATGTCAAATGGAAGAATCTGCAAGGATATTGAATTGAACTGGAGAACAGGAAGTGTTTCTTTGGACTTTCTGTGGTATCAGGGCAAGAAGATTAATTCACAAGCAATTATGGTCGGCTTGGAGGACACCATTGATGTCGAAAATGCACTTGTAGATATGTATATGAAGTGCTAAGCATCATAAAACTTCTGTCTCTTGGACAACGTTAATCTTAGGTCAAGCTGATTGCGGGTTTGCACAAAATTGTTTTGAAGTGTTGATATAGATGTTAAGAGTAGGAGTGGAATCGAATGTTGCCTGCAGCATACTGAAATCTATAAGGCGGGATATTAAAGATTCATGGATGCCTACTCCGAAGAAATGTAGATAGTAAAACAATAGCAGAAAGATAAAAACATCATTTGGTAAATGTCTTTTAAGAATGGTAAATGCTCTTGCAAAGGGGATGAAACATCATTTGTATTATCATAGGTTCTTTGAGAAGAAAGATAAAACATTTATGAAACGAGTGACATTGTGCTAGTTTTTAAGATTATTAAGCAGTTTATTCAGAGGCTCGCTGTCTTCGAACAGTGCCAAACAAAAGCAACAAAGCACACAAACAAACAATGTGAAAACTGGAAGTTACTCCTTCAACTGCGGATCAGTGGAGGTAGCAGCAGCTGGGATTTTTGTTTTGGAATCTGAGATTAGACCTTCAAGGGTTCTGTAGAAATCCTCAGGGAGAGGACCAGGTCGGTGCTGCGGAACGTGCTTTGGAATCGGCGCATCATTCTCAATTACTTCACACTCGTAGTCATCTGGAACACCCCAAGGGTCCCATTCTGCAATTGCAAATCAAACGAATTAAGACTCCATGGTGAACTAAGTGTTTGTAAAATGAGCAAACTCTTCCAAAATTCGATGAACCATTGAAAATCTGCTCGGTAGCATAATACAGAACAAGAATGTGATAAGGGCTCACACAGTAGCTACTTCTACAAAAGAAGGTTAACAAAAAGAAGATGCCTGAATCCTAACTACTGAAAGAATCATGCAATTCCTGTGTTTTAAAAAGCGCATGGCGCTCCAAGGCCGAGGAGGTTAGAGCCTTGCGCCATGGAGCGTCTTACGGATCAAACATCATCATCATGATCAATTGATCATTGTAATTCGACACCATGTGTCCATCATTACCCAAAACAGAGATAATCAAACACGCCATGCAAGCCAAGAAGTCAAAGAAAATCAGACAGATCGTAAACCTTCAACAGATTCTCAAGAAATGGCCAAACGTAGCTCACGCATCAAAACAAGCCACAAAACAACAAGATTGATAACGAAGAAGACAGCAATATCCTCAACAAAACTGGATCTGTAAGTAACTCTGGATTTCCCACATTACCAAACCTATGGGACACTGAAGCAAAAACGGTTCCAAACTTAAGCAAACTACGCAAACATTCTCACCCATACGTCTATGTCACAAACAATACAAAAAGCTCAACTTTTGCATTCCCTTACTTGCATTTCACTTTCAGCTTGAAAATTCAATGACCATGAATAAACTCAATACTTTCTTTCCACTAGCTTGATAGCCGATAAAGAGGAGACAATAAAAATCAACACAAGAATGTGATAGGAGCTCAAACAATTGCTACTTCTACAAAAGACGGTTACACTTGATAAGAAGAAGAAATAAGATGCCTGAAACCTCACTACTTAAAGGATCATAAAAGTCAAAAGAGAGCTTCAACAAGCATACACAGGTTTAGAACATGACCAAACCTACGTGACACTGAAGCAAACACCATTCCAAACTAAGTAAACTACACAAACAATACAATACAAAAAGCTCAACTTTTGCATTCCCTTACTTGCATTTCACACATACTTTCTTTCACCTACCCTGATAGCCGATAAAGATGACACCTTTGCAATGCCCTGTTTCGAATTTCTACCTAACAACCCACAAAGCCTATAAACTCTTGTAAACAAATCAATCAAAAGCTCAAAGCTTCATACTTTTTTCCCCAACAAGAAACCCAAATTAACATTCTAATCTCAAATCTCATTCTCCATCCGCAAAATCAGATACAAATACCAAACGAATCGCATGACAATGTAAGAGAAGGGAAGATCTTACGCACCGATCATCTTCCCAATGAGTGTGAGCTCATCTTGCGCCTCTTCGATGAGCTCCTCGACTTGACCACAACCGAGACGCTTCTCGATCGCCTCCCAGTCTTCTTCTTCCTTACACACATTGAGACGGTGGCGCGTGAACGATTCCACCGCTTTACGGTATCCTTCGTCCTCCGGCACGGCTTGGATCTCCTTTAGGGTTTTGCTATAGAGATCGATCAGCACCGCTCTCGCGTTCGGTACGACGTCAAGACCGACGATCCCCGTCGTCTGCTTCACTTTAGCCAATAGTGGCCGTCCGATTGCACGAAGGAACATCTCAACCGTTGGATCTCTCTCTTCTCTCGACTTTGCTCCGGCGAAATCTCAGAAGGTTTGTTGTTGTACAGTGTCAACTCTCACATTTACAAAAGCGAGATTCTTAAATGGGCTTAACTATGGGCCTTTATTGAATAATTTGAGTTTCTTGTATGGCCTTGGTTTTAAGCATTTGATTAATTAAAGAGAGAAAACAACCATTAAAACCTTAAACTTTCAAATTAAAGCCAAAAAAACCTTCAATTTGTATTTGAGCCAAAAAAATCTTCAACTTTTAAATATTGGTCATTTTAACTATTATATTTTGTTGATTCAGCCATTTAAGAAACATGAATAGTTAACTAATAAAACCGATTAAAAAATAAACGTTTGTTCTCTCTAAACGACATTATTTTAAAAACTGGTTAAAATATTGATTAAAAGATTTCATTTTTCTTTTGTAAACACTGAAAACATATCTTTCGTGAAACCATAGTGAAAAAAAAAAATTGATTTGGAGCTATGATTTTACGAAATAGATGATTTAAGCGTTTATATAAATAAAAAAACGTTATTTGATCAATGTTTTAATCAGTTTTTTAATGCTATTTAGAGAGTTAATAGACGTTTATTTTTAATCAATTTTAACAGTTAACTATTCAGATTTCTTAAATGGTCTAGTCAATAAAATATGAGAGTTAAAATTGTCAATATTTGAAAGTTGAAGATTTTTTTAGCTCAAACATGAATTGAAGATTTTTTTGCTTTAATTTGAAAGTTCAAGATTTTAATGGCTGATTTCTCAAAACGTGCCAATGTATGTGCGTATGTTTTTTTAGTTACACGAAAGTGTATCGAACTTATGAAATGACCCAGACTGATTTTAAAGAGGAGGTACAAACACGAATAGATCAATATGCAAATAAACCGAAAACACGAACTAAAATATATGTAGATGTCCAGAAACAATATGATTCGGTTTCGTGAATCAGACTCTCGTTACCACTCGATTACAAGCTCTTGAACCATATCAGTGACCAACTCGTACGTTGGATATTCCTTTTTGTAAGGGTATTTCTATCAATTTGTTTTCACTTTTAATGTATGTGTTGATTGATTTGCTTGATCTCTATTTTCAGAAAAGTCTGCTTTCTATGAGAATGAGACAAAACATTCACTATCCAACGACGTGTAGAGCAAAGCAAGGCAAGGCGAAACATAACTAATCCAAGTTGAAGATTTTTAGTAATCGTTGTTATTAATGAAAGTGACACCGAGATTATGCGATGGTAACATGCTATTATATAATACAAATTTATAGTTTTTTATTTATTTTGTGGGAATTCTAGATCTTGGACCCTTCTTCTTTTATACGCAGAATCAACCACTACATACTTTGAGTTAAAATATAATCTTTTGTCTCAAAATGGCGGGAGTAAACCCGAGCTAAAAATTCAACGTTTCCCAGGCTTCACGTTCAGCTTTATTGCATAGTTGTGCTTATTATTTTATCTTATTTTATTTATAACTTAGTTATTTTGAATTTTGTAGAGCACACATAATTTAAAAAGTTGAATATTCCATGTAGAAACAGCCAATAAGCTGACATCAAGTATTTCACGTAATTATCAGTGGGATACTATACGAATAATTTATAAAAGGAATTGTTAATTTTCAAATCTTTTTATATAATGAAAACCTTAGTCTATGTTAGAGTTCTTATCAAGATTCGGTAAATTAGTTTTTTAATAGATTGGTTTTCAACATTTTTTGACAATTGTGTATTATCGATCCGATATTTTAGATTAGTTTTGAAAATTTTCTGAAGAAGACTTGGATATTCTGCCATCACTGGGTCAATAAACGAAATGTCCTCGTAAGCCTACTCCACATGTGGAACCCTCAAGTCAATGTAGACTTTTGTATTTTCCTTAATTTGTATTTTTTGTTAAAGAAGACTTTCGATCTTGACTCTTTCTTAGTCTCATTTACTAATTATATCATTCCCTAATCGTTAGGAATTTTCTATTTTGTAGAATCGAATATACTAACTACATATTATATGGAAGATCTAGATGTTAACAAATGATTTGAAAAAGCGACATGACTGTCATATTATTTTGTATTCATTTATGAACCGATTCAACTAATCCCTCCAACATATTTGATTTAGTACTAGCTAAAGACAAAGTAAAAATACATGTTTAACAAAAGAAAAAAGTCTACATGACTGAAACCGCGAGAAAAAGATTAATGATTACTGCATGAATAAAAGTAAAAAGTTAATAAAGCGTATCTAAGATCAACTTCATCATACAAAGTTGTGACTGTTTTTATCGAATAGGCTTATTCCTAAAAAATGGAATTAGTTTGGAATATTACTAACAGTTATTAACTAAATAAAAAAAATCATTTTGGAATTATTATTTTTGAAATAGAAAATAAAGTAACACATTGGAATAAAATTTTATTCTATTTTGGAGTTACACCATTTTAAAATAAATAATAAAGTAATACATTGGAGATGTTTTTATAACTACAATACCCAAAAATACACAGTTTTCCATCAAAATTTAAGTGCAAACATAACTAAAATATTATCTGAGATAATTCTAGGAAAAAATCACAAAATCACACAAGGCCCTGGTTCCTCCACCACAACTCTAGAATACCCGCATGGTTGATAGTAAGAACTAGCATATGAAGCAGGATGGTACTGGAACTGGTTGCTCCAATAGGTAATCGGGTTGACAACAACCTCGGGTTGTTTCGGTTTCTCCGGTTCTTTTTTCTCAGGTGGTTTAACAATTTCTACCGAAACGATATCTGCCGTACATATCTTCCTTAGCTTCTTTACGAGTTTTGGTACATCAACTTCTCCTACCACCGTCATTTTCCCGGTTTTGTCATCCATTGTTATCGAAGTAACCCCTAAAATATATATAACAAATCATGCAAATGCTTATTTTCTGAGTTTATTAAATGTTATTATCGTATATTGTAAATTGTTGAAATTTATAAAGATACCTGTGAATTTAGAAACGGTCTTCCATGCTTTCTTCCTGATCTTTTCCTCGTGAACACTTAGTTGTAACACAGATTTCTATCATTTTAAGCATGAGATCAGTATGGCTAATTGTATATATTTTGTTAAAAAAAGTTTCTATAATTAATGATTAATCAACCATCAGTAAACTAAATATAAATAATTATTTCAAGAGAATATATGAAAGAAAGGGTGTACCTGCGCAGTCATGGCTCAAGAAAAACTGTAGAAGAGCTTCAGAAATTTCAGATATATTTTAAAGAGAGAGAGAGAGAGACAGAGAGGAGAGATGATGTGAGACGTTGAAGCTTCTTGATGACAATTGCAATTGTTAAGATTCCCCTATTTATATAGAAATTTCACAGGAATTTACTAGGAAATTAATTAATATATGACCATAAAAAGTAAACGAGTCAACATCTATTAATTATTTATTATTTCAGGAATTATTTGAAAAATTAAAGATCAATGGCTCGATAAGGGGCAACGACGAAATCAAGCGGAAGACTCAAAGAATGAAAGAAATGTCACTACTCATAAGGCCGCGTGTACGACCAGGACACTGTTGATTTTTTGACTTTATTGACTCTTGGGTCACGTAGAACTTCTGAAGCAAGTTCTCCGACGCCTTTGTAAGTTTGTATATGTTAGTATATACTTACTAACAGTATACTTTGTATAGATATTACTTCAAAACGAAAACTCAAATCACAATCATAACTGAGATTGAAGTCGAAATGGTTCTCTCTAGTCATGGGCATATTATCCTAAACCCGAAAATCGAACCAAAAAAATCGAGACCGAAACTGTATTGAAAATTACAAAAAAAACGAACGGTTCCTATATTTCTAAATCCAAAATCCAAAACTAAATCGGGATCGAACTGAAAATCGAACGGATATCCGAATATTTTAAATATATTAAATTTTTTAATTATTTTGAATTTTAATATATAAAAATCTAGTTTATAAATTAAAAAATTAAAAAAAAATCTGAATTACCTGAATAATCCGAATATTTTTTGAATTTTTTCGGGTTTAACTCAAGTTTTTGGGGGGGGGTTCGGTTTTTTGGGCTTCAAACCCGAACCAAACCCGAATTATTTTTAATTCGGTTCCACTTTGGGTTTTATAAAAAAATAAAAACCCGACCCGAACCCAACATTATCCGAACCGAAGCGATCCGAAAATGTTTGGTTCCTAAACAGTTCCTAAACTCCCCAATCCGAATAACCTGAAAACCGAATAAACCGAAACCGAACCAAAAAAATCAAGACTGAAACCGTATTGAAAATTACAAAAAAAATGGTTCCTATATTTCTAAACCCAAAAATCCAAAACCAAACCGGGACCAAACCGAAAACCGAACGGGTACCCGAATATTTTGAATATATTAAAAATAATTATTTTGAATTTTAATATTTATAAAATCTAGTTGTAAATAAAAAAATTCAAAAAAAATCGAACTATCCGAATAATTCGAATATTTTTTGGGTTTTTTCGGGTGTAACTCAAGTTTTTGGGTTTTTTCGGTTTTGTGGCTTCAAATCCGAACCAAACCCAAATTATTTTTAATTCGATTCCACTTTAGGTTTTATAAAAAAAATAAAAACCCGACCCGAACCCGACATTATCCGTGTGTTGCTTAAATAAAAATTATTGAGTCTTTTATTTTCTAAATGATGAAGGATCAACTTTTTAAAAAAGAAACATAACCAATAACAATTTTTTGTTGGAGACCCTGCATACCCAAAATCAGAATACATGTATGTACGTTCGTAGATAGCGAACGTGGTCTTTTTTAATATATGGCTTTAATGTTAAAAGTGGGACAAGAGTAAGGTATGTCTGGAAGAAAAATGTGTCACCATTCAACGCGAAAAGAAAGAAAATGTGGTTAATTAGTTACTGTTGTAAACACAATATCTTTTTTTAAATAGTTATTAAAAACACAAAACCACATATGTAATCACTATTATTTTGTTCATATATTACAGTATACATAAATTGAAGTATAAATGTGTACTATTTAATAAACAAACTTAAATATACTAAAATTTAATAAATATAGCTTTGAAATAATTGTTATAATTCTAAGAATATATATTAGATTATAATCGTTTTTTTTTTTTTGCAACCTAATATATTTTATTTAAGTATTGAAACTTTTGCTTTCGATTTAGTCAGTAATATAGATTATATATTTTTGTTTTATGTGGCCTTATTGAAATTGATTCTAGTCATTCTATTGGGTGAAATGTTTTAATTGTAACTAGGTTTGAACTACATTTATATGATGAGATCTCAGTTCAAAAAAAAAAAAAGGAGACCATGATGTTTTAAATAATTGATTTCATGTCTATGCGTTTTGAGTCTTAAGGTCGATCGTTTGAATCTGATTCCATAGTATTGAATGATCTTAGCTCTTATCCTTCTCAACTAGAAACTAACTCTTTGTTTGTTAGAACATTCACCTCACAACAGCTTCAAACAAAAATACAAATACAGACTTCTTTTTCTTTGTGTGTGTTTTTGATTAACTCGTGTATTCTAGGCCTATGAAATAATGGAAAAGCCTAAATTAATTTCTAAGTGGAGGTGGTCACAAGGTAAATATAGTGGACACTTTTAAATTTGGATTATTTAGCTTTTTAAAACATGTTTACCAGTATTCCACTATCTTGTGGTTCATTCTTCTTTGTGTTGACCCAATTTTAAGCATTTTTGGATCCTTAGTGATTTTTTTCACCATGAATCTGTCTTTCTACAGCGCAAGCGACATCAACATAAAACCAGCTGATATTTTCCTCTTCGTCAGCTTGAGATCTCTCAGTTGCAAAGAAACCTTTCATTCATCTTCTCTGAAATCGTAATGATAAATCTGATAACCAATCACCAAATTCATCTCGTGATATCACAAACCCCAAAGCCAACTCTCTTTTCTTCCTCAAGTTTGTTTTGTTGTCACATCTCTCATCTACCTTCCACAGTCTAGAACTCATGGGTATGGGGGTGGTGATTAAGCGTGATGTTCCACTTTCTTCCCTTCCAAGCAAAAATGAATTTGGCTTGGAACCCAGTGATGACCACGACGGCAGCTCTTTGTGCAACTGCACGGCAAGGTGATCCTTTTTCTTACAGTGGATAGCTTAGGAAACATGACACACATAATGTTAAGATATTTATAATATTTAAGATAAATAACTAATGAAGAATTATTTATTGTTTCTGTTACATTTTAACAAGTATTTTAAAACAAACTGTTACGTAACTGACCATAATTTTTTTTTTTGCTAAATGTAACTGACCATAATTTTGTTAACATGTATTTATTTATCCCACAGATCGTTGGTTATAAACTCTTTTGTAACATAAGTAACAAAACACATAAATTTGACACTTCGGTACAAACTTTACAATAACAACAAAAACTCACAAAATAGCAAATTGTGTTCAATAATTCAAAAACATTTTATTGAACTTCCTGGAAAAAACATGAAGACCACCACTGCTTTGATTTTAACTTTTCTTATTCTTGCTTTATCATGTAAGTTTATTTTGGCATATTAAGATGATACGTAAAATGTTTTTATCCTCTTTTAAAAACATTGTAGTTAAATAATTCAAAAAATTTAAACATTCTATAGGTATCATAAATATGGCAGAATCTAATCCTGAAAAGAGAATCCATTCTTTCAATCCAGCGGCAACGCCTCAAACTGATTTTCAAACAAGAGATCTTATTTTTCATAGTAAAAGCTCGGACGGATTTGACCAATTTTCTTTTTGTCATGAATGTGAAAGTCATTGTCGTAGAAAGAAAAGAAGATTGCTTTACTGTTACCATCGTGGACGTTATGGATGTTATTGTGATTATAGATCCGTAGTTCCATTTTCTCCGCATTATCGTAATAATCCATAAAATAAAAGATATTGTTATTTATCATGTATACTAGTCCATATAACATATATGCATTGAACATAAATTTAATGCACAATCTGTCGGCATAACTAAACGGACTATTTTTTTTTTAATAAACGGACTTACAAAAACAATATGGTAAACCTTTTAATTATACTTTAAAATAACTCTCTTTTTTTCTGAAAAATCTTTAAAATAACTTAAATATTGATACAACACACACATAATCGCAAAGAATACTGAGCAGCATTTGACTGCACTAATTCAAGAATGAAGAATCGTTTCACAAATTTTAACTCTTTCTTTCCACTAAAAAAAAAAAAAAACGAAGATTTTTAGCAACCATAAGCACTGATCCTCATATATAGAAACCCATCGCTTGTTTTAAATTATGGATTGTGGCTTCGGCTATCTCCGTGGCTCTGTCCGCACCTTCTGACAATACTTTCTCCAAATACGCTGACTCTGCTGTTATCTCCTCATAACGGACCTTCACACGAGACAAAAACATATACAAAAACCAATTAACAACATTACACAAAATGAAATGCTCACATAACCACACCTCCATTTTTCATTTTATGAGACTAAAATGGTACAAAAACATGAAGGAAGATATTGGATTGAGTTAAAAGAAGAGTTAATTGAACTGGCAGACCTGGATTGGACTCAGATGCTCGATAACAGCATCTGCAAGGAGAGGCTTGAATGTGCCCCAGCTCATATCTTTGCATTCCTCCATAACTTCCTGCAACCCATTCCAAAATGTTAATGGATTAATAAACAGACTTATATCACTTCTTGCCTTGTTTTACATCTTAAGTTATTATTATGACCCAAAAGAGTAACATGCAAACCCATTGTTTCTTTGTTTATACCTCTTTTGTCTTGCCTGAAACAATCTGATATACGGAGAGGAGATTGTTGCATTCAGGTCTCTCGGCATTGTCAAATTCAAGCCTGTTTGGAACAATAGGAAGCAGGAAATTTAATTTTCAATAAATAGAGATATATCAATTGCACTGCATGGAAATTTTTGGCACTCACCCTGCAAATGAGTCTGTCTTGCACCGCTTGATCTTATCCGCAATCAACTACAATATTTTCGAGAAATGGATTTAGTAGCAAACGAGCTTCACATACAAGTATGCAACCATCATGACCAAGAAACATTGGAGGTCACAGTTTTCATAAAAATGGTGACATGTATATCGTGTTCGTGAGAAGTGAGAAAGTGATATTTTTTAGAAGTATTACAACCCATGGCGAGTTCAATCTACTTACATCTTTTGAGTCAAGGAGATTGATCCGGGACTGATCAGAAGGTGCAGACTTGGACATCTACAAAGATTACATTACAGTAAAGACCACAGCAACAAGTAAAGAAATTCCTCTGATTTTATCTGACAAGTAGACATTACGTACCTTGGAAAGACCATCTGTAAGAGACATAACTCTGGCTCCAACTTGTGGTATGAGTGGTTCTGGTATCTACATATACGTTTAAAATTCGAAAAACCGATTAACCATCTGTAATAAAAAGCCACACAATGTGGAGTACAGAAAGCATTTCGAAAGTCTCACCTTAAAGATCGAACCACCACGCCTGGAAATGAATTAAAAAAAAGAAAGAAATCAGGATTAATAAACATGAAAATCATTGATGAGAAGCACTTGTTTGGATGGTATACTTTTAAATTTACTTAAATGCACAAAGCAAAATTTTCTATACCCTCCAAGCTTCTTCCACTTCCTTCCACCATATAAATTATTCACACGCTGTGCCAGGTCACGGGCAAGTTCTAGGTGCTGCTTCTGGTCCTCACCAACAGGGACAAAATCTGACTGCAGAGTATAAGCATCAGCAAAATGGTCAACAAGCAGTTATCTTCATGCATTTCTTTAAGAGGCTTGGTCGAAGAGATCTAGAGCTAATATAAGTTTGTTAATTTATTAGTGTTCCTTCTTCATTTCAATAATTTCAGATGAGACTTAACTCCTTTTAAAGCATCACCTTATACAAGAGGATGTCAGCAGCCATCAGAACTGGATAAGTTAACAAAGATACAGAAGCATTCTCACCCCCCTGCCAATACCAAAAAAAAAAGACCATATGTGTGTCAGTGACAGAATCATGTATGTATTGAATCACATAATATATTTCAGGTTTATGCAGCAGAAAGACTATACTGTTCTGATGCTGAATACAATATAAGATTACATATGTTGTTATCTCGCTAATAGCACCAAGAAAGCAACAACTAACATTAACAGCAGAGTGGGATATGATATATATACATCTTCCTTATATGTATTTGAATCTCATAATGATGAAAGAATGAATGTTATACAAAATGAGGATACAGAAACAGACACGCACCTCCTTGCGTGATTTCTCTTTGAACTGAGTCATTTTCTGTAGCCAACCGATAGGTGTGGATGAACTCAAAAGCCACATTAACTCCACGTGAGCACGGACGTGAGATTGCACAAACACCGAAGCCTACAAAGGTCGCTCTTTGATTGGTTATCATAACCCACATACACATTTAACTGTTTTCCCATAAGAGTTCTAAAAACAGAACCTTAGAAATGTCTACACCACATGCTAGATAGAGGGCTGCAGTATCCCTAGTTGCCTTTCTCAGTTCTTGCACGTCATAAGGTAGTGTTATCTACAATAATAGGTCGAGACATATATATTATAAACACTGCGAGAGAAACACAAGGAAGTAGACTGATGATACATACCGCATGAAGGTCAACGATAAAAAAGAGCGTCTCGTATGTATCCTGCAGACATATAAACACAGAAAGCCTGAGAAACAAAGGAGAGATAAACCCATTTCCATAAAGCCTTAAACTTTACAAGAAAACCATCTAAATTTGATGAATCTTAGTAAAAGTCTAAAGCTTTATAGACTGTGACTATACAATAGCAGTGCCTAAGGATATATACATTGTAGCAACCAGAAAAGATAAACTTTATCTTCCGTAAAGCCTCGAACTTACTACATAAACCATCTAAATATGATGCATTTTAGTAAAAGTCTAAAGCTTTACAACAGTAATGGAGCTACCTAAGGATAAATTTGATGAAAGAAGATGCATTGACCTGAAGAGTGACCCAGTTTTTGATAGCGCCGAGATAGTTTCCAAGGTGAATTGAACCTGTAGGTTGGACTCCAGAGACCACACGTTTCCTGCCATCAGAAGAATTAGGAATCAAAAGAGAGAATTGGAACTAAAGAAGAAGAAGCAGGCAAAGACAAGGACTTTACTTTACAGAAGGAGAAGGAGAAGTCTCGTCGGAGCAGTAGCATCGGAATCGAGGAACGGGAAGTGGGTTTGTGTGTTGTCTGAGAAATCTGGTGCTATAACTATAGCCGAGACGAGAGAACCTGGAGGAAGAGAGGAATTGATGAGCATTTGGAAGAAGAGGAAGGGGGGAGTGAAGGGTTTAGGGTAAAGTAACCTGGAGGAGGAAGAGAGGATGAGACCCGTCGCGTGTGCCATTCTTTGTCTTCTCTGATGGTCACCACGGAAATCCTCCAACCGGAACGAACCTTGAATTTTATATAACCGAATGAAACTAATCCATCTAACCAAATTTATATAAAATACACAAAAAATCATTACAATTAGTATTTTATTATATGTTTTACCAAAAACAATAGGGTAAATCTATTAAATTTTTTTCTTTTGTTTCTGTCACAAATATAACATTCAAAATGAAAAAAACAATCTCAATAGCATTTTAGTAATTAATAAAAAAATTAAAGGATTCTACCTCCTAAATTTTAAACTCTAATCTCAACTCCTAAATAATAAAATCTAAACTTTAATCACTACACCTTAAATCTGAATATATAAATATATTTATTTTTTATTTTTAATAAATGCCATTTTGGGAATTTTCTCTTTAAGTGCTAATTTTGAACAAAAACTGAATTGGGTGTTTTAATTTTTTTTTTTTTAAAACTAAATCTGGTGTTATTTAATGGTATTCCTCAAAACAAAATTGAATTGAATTTTTGAAACTATACTAAACAATATAAAATTCCAAATAAAACATTGAGTACAACCTACATTTTTAATGATGAAAAAAGATCTGATTATTAATTTATAGAAGTTCAAATGTATAATTTACCTGTTTTATATTGAAACCTTGAATCCAGATTTTTCTACTTGGTGTTATATCAAGTCATTAAATCTTGGCTTCGCATATATATACTTCTTTGAAGACCTCTTAAGTGTATACATTTACAAACTAGTTTATTGTTCTCATTAGTTGACTAATTAAGAAACTATGTATAAATATTTGCTACAATTTTGGTAATTTTGAAAACTCTTTTACATTTAAATTCACATAATAATAGACTTCGTTATTTCTTTGTCGTCGGACAGCATCCAATAAAACACTCTTCATATGTTTTTAAATAAATCGGATGACCAAAAAATGTTCTAAAATAAACAATACCATTCTATTAAGGGAGTTCGACCTGAACTTATAATAAAACCAACAATGAAAGGGAGTTCCACAAAATTAGGATAACATCCAAGAGATTTTTATAGGTTTTGTGATCTTTAAAACTACTCAAAAATTATCAATAAAATTAGCAAGATTTAGTTTACGAAACTTCAAAGTTAACCAAAATAAAGACTACGAAGATATAAATAGACACCATATTATTATTCAAACATGCATAAGCAACTTTTCATAAAATGAGATGAAATATCAACATAGTTTAAGCAGCCATCGAACTCAAACTGATCACAACCTCAAAATTGATTCCTTTAAAAGAAACCTATCTTCCAACTACGGAAAGACATGACCCTCTTCACTATTGGTTCAGGTTTCTTAACCGGATCCGAATTTTGCTTCGGTTCTCCATCATGTTGAAGCGCAATAATATCAACATATTTATATATCTTCTTCAGCTTCTTCGTCATTTGAAACTTATCGAATTCTCCTGACACCTTTAGTTTACCTTTTTCCTTCACGTCTATCAAAGTAACTCCTAATAACAACAAAACTATTGTTTAAAAATTTGTTGTCGTAAAATAGATTAAGTTACTTATGTTTCTATATAAACTAGCTATCTTGCCATCAATGGTTTATCGATATAAACCATTGCTTTATACATGTTGCTATACCTGGAAACTCACATACGACTTTCATAGCTCTCTGTTTGATTCTTTCATCAAGCACGTCCAACTTGAATACAACTGTGTCCTGCAAAGATTATTTAAGCGATAAAAGTTTATTGAATTTCTATAATTATAGATATGGATATATTTCAGCAGGCAGAACCATTCTGAAAATTTAAGTAAAACAAAAGATAACAAACCTGCATTTTCGGAAAATTATAGTTTGGCTACTGAAGAACGAGTGAAGATGTAAAGGAACGGTGTTTCAACTTGGTGGCTTCCCCGTATATATAGTGCCTTCTAGCTAGCGAGTTTTTTAAAAACGAGCAAGTCAAGTCAACGAAGCTAGACAATGAAGTAGTCAATTTGGTACGAATAAATCATGATGAATAAGAACAGTTTTTGAGTCTTTCTATATAATAGAACGTTGGAATATGTGTCTGCTCCTCCTCAGTTTAGTATTTCATGGCTTCAACTAACACCGTGTTATCATTTACATATGTGATATTTTCTGTCCTTTTCGTTTTCGTGTTAGTTGAGAAGTTATGTAATCAAATAAGTTCTTATGTTATTGATCATTGACCTTAATGTCTTTTTATATACAATTATAAGCTTTCATAGACTTAACTAGAAAAAGAGATTACATGATAAAGAAATATTATATTCTTAATACTAAGTCGGTTAGTATATATTAATGTCTGGTTGTTGCAAGAATTCCTGCCATGGTCAAGTGTGTCGAGTTCGAAGGTCGAAGAGTCAGTTCGGTTCATGAGTCGAATTCGGAGAATTGTGATCAAAGTGTTGAAAGTTGCAAGTCCGAAAGATCGAAGATCGAAGATCGCTTAAAAAATCGCAAGAGAAATTGTTTTTCAAGCTATGATACCATAAGAAGTTCTTTATAAGTTGAACTTTTTTTATAAATCACTTTAGGTCCCCAAATCTCAAGGCCGGCTCTGGTTGGTACCCAAACTTGAAGCACTTAAAATTTTTGGCCTACTTTAAACGTTTTCTTGCCTGAGTTGATGAGCTAATATAAATTGGGGAGTTCAGAAAAAAAGGAAAAAAAGAGCATACAGCTAACCTGTTTCAAAGATATATATTCCATCAATGGCTAAAACTATAGTTTACGTTTGACTAATATTATATTTCCATCGATTTGTTATTTTCTAAAGTAATAAGAACTGAAAAAGAAAATATCTACATTTTACAAAAAGAGATTATTCATGTGGAGTACAACACACCGTGTTAAATGAGAACGAAAGTTTCAAATATTAGGAAATTGAGAACATATAGGTGGTTGAGATGATGTGAGAAATAAGAGGTTTTGGATCATTATATCGAATCATTTTCCCGATCGATAACATTTTTTTCATTCAAATTGATCCAAGTAAAAAAAAAAGAGAGTTGATTTTAAATTTACTTTTACCCTCATGAAACTCGAATAACTCAGATCAACGACCAGGATGACTCGAAATAACAGGCCTAAAAATGGAGTGAAAAAACAAAAGACAAAACTTTATTTAAAAGGAAACTACGACTTCCAAACACGTGGCACGTTGTAATTAGGCGTAAAGCAAGTCAGTAAAGTGACCGACCTGAGACGATCACAAGAAAGAGTTTCATCGTGAGACACAAAAAATGCGCCTATACATACACATTTTTGTATAATTCATATATATAAAATTATCTCTGCCGTCTTCCTCCTCCTCCTCATTCCTCTCTTATCTCTCTCTCTCTCTACACAATCTTTCATCAGAACAATTTTGTAATGGTCTCTAAGAATCCGAATCCTGCAGACGGATGTTTCCTGGATCCGAACGCTATGACCGTTCCTGCTATCGGACCCTTCACCGCCGTGGCGGATGCGACGGAGACTGTCTCTTCTTCCTCGGAGGATCTCAGCAAGAAGATTAGGAAGCCTTACACCATCACCAAGTCTAGGGAGAGCTGGACGGAGCCTGAGCACGACAAGTTCCTCGAAGCTCTTCAGCTGTGAGTTTTATTCGAGATTAATTGCTTTAGCGCTTTGAAATTCACCATTTTTGAGATTCGATTGGGTGAGAATTAGCGGCGATTTAGCTGAATTAGGGTTTCTTGATTGAATTTTGATGGTTTTGGAATTAGGGTTTCTGTAGATTCTGAATGTGGTTGTCTGATAAGCATTGAGAAGGCAACTATAGCCATTAATCTCGAAATGGTGAGCTCTGTTGTGTATGTGTAATAATAGCTATGGAAGTTGTAAGAGACAAGATATGTTCTAAGACCTAAGTGATCAGATATGTCCTAAGCCGTCTGATAAGCATTGAAAAAGCTGTGGTGGTTATTGATTTGTATGTTAGTGAAGAGGGTTTATATTTTTATTGAAGACTATATGAGATCTTTTTTTTTTCTTGCACAATCATAGTTTACAAACATTAGTTAGGGTGTAACTGAAGCTGTACTAAGGTTGGTAGTATATAGAGGGAATGATCTTGGGTTATGTTCTAGTGGAGACTTCGAATTGTTTAAACTTCAAAGGGATGTGTGTATAATGCGATGCATACAGCCTTATATGAGAAGATGATTGTTTGGTATTTTGATCTGATATCCCTTATGCTTATGGTTTTATCTTCTTAGGTTTGACAGAGACTGGAAGAAGATTGAAGCTTTTATTGGATCAAAGACTGTGATTCAGGTACAGTAAAAAAAATGCAAAAATATCTTCTTCCGAGCTTCTTTTGTTTTCGCCTTACTATAGTTGTTTGACGCTCTATGTCATCTTCTCTTGGGCCCTCTGTGTTACCTTGGAATATGGTTGTTATCTCTCATTTGGTATCTCCACAAAGTGTTCTTTTAAAACGACTTTATTGTCTGAACTGTTAGGAGCAGGAGGGGCATATGTGTTTGTCGCTGATCACGTTAATATCTAATAAAGTGCAATCTTTAGATTTGCGTGCATTTGACAAGTGAGTTTGTCTGTAATATTGCAGATACGAAGTCATGCTCAGAAGTATTTTCTTAAGGTACAAAAGAGTGGGACGGGTGAACATCTCCCTCCTCCTCGGCCTAAACGGAAAGCCGCTCATCCATATCCTCAGAAGGCTCATAAGAACGGTACGTAAAATAGCTACTGAAAATTGCATTTTTATAATGTTAGTTTTACTCGTTGAGAAACTATATTGAGGCAAATTTACGGTATGGTGCAGTTCAACCTCAAGTACCAGGTTCCTTCAAATCAGCAGCACCTGAACCAATTGACCCGAGTTATATGTTTAGGCCCGAGTCTTCTTCGATGCTGATGACTTCTCCAACCACTGCTGCTGCTGCAGCAGCTCCGTGGACTAATAATAATGTGCAAACAATTAGCTTCACACCTCTGCCAAAAGGTTTTATTCTCGTCTATAAGCAATCACTATTACTCTCTTTATATAATCTCCTTTTTCAAATTTTGCTAAGTGTTCTGATGGAAACAGCAGGAGCTGGAGCGAATAACAACTGTTCTAGTAGCTCTGAAAATACTCCAAAACCACGATCCAACAGGGACACAAATGAGCAGGCTAATCCTGGCCATTCATTAAGAGGTAAGCTTTGTTACACACCTCTCCTATTTGTCTTCTTCTTACCATATTGTTACTAGAGAGTTCCGTCTTCTTTGTTTCAGTTTTACCGGACTTTGCCCAAGTATACAGCTTCATTGGAAGTGTATTTGACCCATATGCAAGTAATCACCTACAAAAGCTGAAGAAGATGGACCCCATCGATGTGGAAACGGTATGATTCTTTGTCTTTTCAGTTTTACAAATGGAACAAATGATAAAACCTAATCGTTGTTGCCCCCACCAAGCAGGTGCTGCTATTGATGAGAAATCTATCCATCAACTTGTCTAGCCCTGATTTTGAGGATCATGTAAGTATCTTCCCTTTGCAAACTCAATTTTAACTAGAAACCCCTATTTCAGAGCTAACCTTAAAACTCGTAATTGATGTCGAGACAACAGAGACGGCTTCTCGCGGCTTATGATATTGGTTCTGAGACAGCAACTGATCCTGGTGGTGTGAGTAAAACCTTGAATAAAGAACCACCTGAAATCTCTACTTGAAGTTAATAAAAGGGAACAGACACGATGAAGTGTCTCATGTAAGCAAAACCCTGCTTGGCTACAGAACACAGAGATTCTGTTGTGGGTTTTGTTTGTACATATGAAGCTGACATTTAGCGGTTTGGTTTTTGTTTTATATATACATCTTTTGGATTATGTATGGTATAAGCAGAGTGTATTATCTTGAAGTTAAAAATACCATTAGTCTCATCTCTACTATGTTTGACGTGTCTTAGGTTTTTCCTTTTCCTTGCGTTTCTTTATAGTGTAACATAGGAGCCACATAAATTTAATTAAATGTTATTTTTTTGCCTTTTGCAAAATAATACTCCATGCTCCTTCCTTTGCAAAAGATATATACATGTACCAAAAATCCCAAAGTATCTTATGGCATGACAATATTGAGGATCCATTCCATCCTACTCCATAGTGGAAGACTATAGTTAATTCGTTTACTATTTACTAGTGCTCGATGGTTTGAGACAGAAAGATAGAGAAATATAACTATTCTATGTTATGTATGTTTTACCTTAGTCAGATCATAAACACCCATATTGATAAATTTAAAGCCCATTAATGGCCCAAAACAAAGCATATAAAGTCATCGTCTTCTCAGTTCCTGAAAACCCTAACTTCTTACACTCTCCCTCGAGTTTCCTCCCGCTGCGTCTCTACTCGAAGAAAGCTCTCGCCCACAATGGTACGCATATGCTCAACTTTCAATCTATTCAACCTGTTCACATCATCGCCAGTCTCTTCCTTTTCCCGAATCCTAACCATTTTCTTCTTATTCCTTATGCTTTCAGATCATGTCAGAGGAAAACCGCAGAGAAATCTGCAAGTACCTTTTCAAAGGTTCAAACTTTATGACCTTGTGATGTTGGGTCTTGTGTCTTTTAGCTGATTACGAGATAAGATTGTGATTTATATTAATTCATGTGGGGTTTTTGCAGAAGGAGTTTTGTTTGCGAAGAAAGATTTCAACCTGGCAAAGCACCCATTGATTGAATCAGTACCAAACCTGCAAGTGATTAAGCTCATGCAATCCTTCAAATCCAAGGAGTATGTTAGGGAGACATTTGCTTGGATGCATTACTATTGGTTTCTCACCAACGAAGGGATTGAGTTCTTGAGGACTTATCTTAACCTTCCTTCTGATGTTGTTCCTGCTACTTTGAAGAAGTCTGCTAAGCCTCTTGGTCGTTCCTTTGGTGGCCCACCTGGTGATCGCCCAAGGTTTGTTTTTTGTTTAATCTCTTTGCTTGTGTGTGTGATGAAAGGTTGTTGTTTGCGTTTTTGTTGATGTGATGTGTGTGTGTTTTTAGAGGACCTCGGTTTGAAGGTGGAGACCGTCCTAGGTACGGTGACCGTGATGGGTACCGTGGAGGTCCTCGTGGTGGTGAAGGTGAAAAGGGTGGAGCTCCAGCTGATTACCAGCCTTCTTTCCAGGTGAATTCTCATTTCCATTTGCCTTTTTTTATAGAAGTTCATATTCATGTTTTAGGATATGAACTACTGAACCTGCCAAACCATTATAGCTTATGTTGTGATTTTGTGCTCTCTTGTTTTGATATTCTTTTGCTGTTTGTTTGTTTTTGGTTGTGTAGGGAAGTGGTGGTAGGCCTGGTTTTGGCCGTGGTGCTGGAGGTTACAGCGCAGCTGCACCATCTGGTTCAGGCTTGCCTTGAAAGAGATAAAGGGTTTTTAGTTGAACGTAAGAGACCATGGAATTGTTGTTTCAGCTTTAAATTTTGCTTTTGTATTTCAAATTCTGGAGTATCTTCATAATTTTATCTGAGTTAAGTACTGTTGTTGAAGCAAACATCCGTTCTTAAATTTAAGTTTCCTTCTCATCTCTTCTCTCCTGGTAAAATAGTTTGTTTTGGGCATATTGGATTTTCGTATAGTCTTAAGTAGAACTGAGTTTTGGTTTATGCTCTAGTCTTCCCGTATGAGAATTGTTTCTTCTGACAACCTTCAGTGTCTATCATTTTTCTTCACACTTGCTCTTAGTATCATAGTTTGATAAGTAGGAAAGTAGTCAAATGAAGTGTGTAGTGGTAAAGCTGCAGAAACTAAAGAACACTATAGTTGCAGAAACAAGAGTAGTTAATTAGTTACTTAGCCAGGGTAATATTAACTTGATAGTAGAACAAAAACTGGACAAACAGACTTGGCCTTGTGTTTCAAGATCACTCCGAAGAAACCAGATTCGACGATGGTGATCTAGGATTAAACCGGAAGAAATAAGATAAACAGAAGATTGAGAAACCGAGTTAATAATGTGATCCCTGGCTGGCACAGTACTCTCTCCTCTTCAGAGAATCCTTGTCCTCAAGGATATAAAGCAGAATACTAGGTGTTGAAAACCTGATAAAGAGGATGCCATTTCCACTCATCCACAAGTGTGACAACCCTGACGTTATCATATCATCCAAACCATAGCGTGATCCAAAAACAGTAACTAATGAAGATCTCTGTCCCATTCTTCTCAGCAGCCAGAACATGTGGATCACTCAACAAAGTTAAATTCACAACAACAATGAACAACATCGTTACAAAGAGAATATTTCAGTCCCAAGTTAGTCTCCCCACATGCTGCTTTGTTTCTTTGTCAAATTACCAAGAGATTTCTCTAGTATGAACCTTCCATGACTATAAGATTCTCCTTTGATCCCTAGAATAGCAATGTTAATCACATAGCCAACATCCTTACGGTCCTTGAGAGCTTGTAATGCTTGTAGGTTGAGGATCATGTTGATAAGGGAGTTCCGAGTTACAAATTTATCAAAGGCCTCTTCATCTTTTACTATCTGTTTCAAGGGGTAGCTATATTTCTGGGAGTGAATTCCATGCGAATATGAAGCACATAGATACAAGTTATGATTTGGAATGAAAGATAATGTCGAATCAGCTTTGTCTACGAAGAAGGAAACTTCTTTGCAGGGTTATGCGTTATGTGTCCATTGCATTATAAGTTCTTTGACCACGACGAGGGACTGGTTTCACCACATTCTCCATTATAATTAGTATTCACTCTCATTGTATGTTAATGTATTCACACATCATATGAAAAAAATTTTGACACCAAACAATGCAATCAAAAATCTTAAATGTCGATTTTTCATAATTATACAACTTTATTAAGAAAAAATTGGAACTGCATAGTTATTCATCGCAACATATGTGTTTGTGACACTAAGATCAATAGGAACAATCACCATAAGGGTATGTTGCAGTTATAATGCCGTAAACGCCAAAAACGAATTTGCATGCTTCTTGGGTACGACCATGGCTCTGGTAATAAGCATTCATCACATATGATGCATGATTGATGAGTTTATTGGGATTAAAACAGGATCCACCTGGTTGGATTGCTCTACAATCAACTCCTTGACTACATCCGAAATTTATGTTTGCTTGTAGCTGCAGACTCGTCGAGTCTACACCTGCTACACAAAACTTTGTGGAGCTCACTACAGGAAGGTAGTGGATCATGATGAAAGATAGGAGCAGGAAAAATAATATCAACGGAGACATTTTTGCCATTTAAAAAAAAATGAAAAATTCAAATGATATGCAAAGAGTTATACTTGAACTTTGTATGTGCGTATTATAATTTTTGTGCTTTATGTATATAGGAAACTTAATCAGTATATTTATAATATCTCAAAATATTTCAAGAAACAGAAGAAAATCAAATAGATTTGAAAACATTATTTGAAATCTTTCGTTTATAGAAATTAATCATGTGTAGCTCCTTTGTTCGGTTGACTTGCCATTTATTTTTTTTCTTCTCTTAATTCTTTTTGATTGCACGTTATACTTTGGAAGCAAAATAATCACATTAAATGCATGTACATAGAAGACCCTTTCGTAGTGATATACTGATACCCCATTAAGACATTAATTATAGTGATTTCACACATATCCTCTCTACAATCAATTTCATTAAAAAATATAAAAAAATATGATATAATATAATAGAAATGATGATATGCTTTATGTCAATCAATTATCATTAAATAATATAATAATAGAAATACAAATTATTTTACAAATTTTGAAATATTATTTAATCTATTTTTATAGTTATACAATTTTATTAATAAACAAGATCTTCAAAATTTTGTACAATTTTTTAAAAAAATTATAAAATTTTAATTGTAATACCATTTGTTTCTTTTTGACATGTCCAGATTTTATAAATTCCGTTTAGTTTCATTTATTGATTAGTAAATAATTTTTATATTAATTTTTTTTATATAAGTTGATTTAATGTATATTAACCAAAAAATGAAAATTCATCTATGATTATAATTTTAAATATATACATATCTATTTTTAAATATAATATATAATAAATTAAATTGTTTATTTTATCTTAATTTTATATTTAACTAAATTAATATTTATAAAAATATAAGTATAAAACAATAAAATCTAAAATATTTAAATTTTATTTTTAAATATAATTTAAATATTTTTCTTATAAGACCTCTATCGCAAATTTCTTGTTTTTTTTGTTATTTTGAAAAATTACTGGATGTTAGTATGTTACCCTATAAACCAGGCCACGCTATTGTTGTTTCTTGTTTGTATATAAAGTAATACAAAGGTTAAAACGTGACTTACTCACTTACATTTTATTATATTTTTTGTCAATAAAATAAAGACTATAGAAACATTACTAATACTAGCCAAACCGGTACTCAACGATCAATGACGGTTGTTGACGACCACTCTGTGTTACCCTGTTCGTCCTAACGTGAGGATTTTCAAGATATGTATATAGATCACTCAAAAACGTATATTAGTGGTATGCCTCTTTCTGTTAATATGATGGATATACTTACTGGATGTTTGATATTAGTTTGTTATTTTCATTTTTTATACACTAGTCTTGGCCATGTACGTCCAAACTAGCATTTTAAGCAGAACATAGAAACAGCACATCATTTATCTTTTTTTGAGCGATAAAGAACTGTTGAAGTGCAACAGCTGTAAACGCACTAGTTGTAATTGTCAGGTATTATGTTTCTTTGCAGCTGTGTTGTAAGTTATAACATAAACTTGGAAAATATGAGTTATTAACTTATTGTATTAAATCAATTTTGAATATGTTGGAACGATTTCTATAAGGGCACTGTAGCTTTAATACAGATGTTTCCACACTGGTACAAAAAAAGAGAGAAACTATTGGAATTAGTATATAGGAAGGGGAATAAAAACATCACTCTGGTTGAAGAAAGAGACCAAGTGGTAGTGGAGTTGCGCAGGTATCGAGGTTGATGGCAATCTCCAACCTCTGATCTTCCCTTGTTTATATGTTTGCCTTAAAGCGCCAATAATTTGTAACAATACTGAGGATAAAAACAAAGGAAGTAGAGCTTTTAGCTTTTTACAGCTATAGTTTGCACGAATTTTACAGAAGTTTTACTGTTTGAAAAGTACACTTTTCCCCTTCAATAATTATGTTATATAGCCCCCACATGTACGAGTTAAAGTTGCACTTTATGCGCATATTATAGCAAACACGCCTCACTTGAAGAAACTGTGGAGGCAAAACAACTAAGGATGGAGAAAAAGGAAGAAGAAAGGAAGTCTAATGTGAAAAGAGGGTTGTGGAAACCTGAAGAAGACATGATATTGAGAAGCTGTGTCGAGTCTCATGGAGAAGGAAACTGGGCAGACATCTCTCGTCGGTCAGGGTTGAAGAGAAGTGGCAAAAGCTGTAGGTTGAGGTGGAAGAATTATCTAAGACCAAATATCAAAAGAGGAGGCATGTCACTACAAGAACAAGACCTCATCATACGCATGCATAAGCTTCTTGGAAACCGGTATTTTCATCTTTTTATTTACCTACCATTTGATCTTCCTTCTCATCACTTTCTTAAATACTAACTCTGCTTTTTTCTTTTCCTCCTGTTTTAGATGGTCCTTGATCGCTGGTCGCCTTCCAGGTCGGACTGACAATGAAGTCAAGAACTACTGGAATACACATTTGAACAAGAAATCCAATTCCAGGAAACAGAACGCACCTGAGTCAGTGGAAGCTCCTCCGGACAAGCCAGTTATGCCTACAGGAGTGAGACAGAGCAATGGAGAAGAAGGCATTATAACTAACTGGATGGAAGAGACTAACTGCTTTGGCTATGACGTTTGCATAGGATCTCCTCTGCCTCTCGTCTCTCATTACACAGACACTCTTGTGTTTGACCCATGTTCTGCCTTCACCGATTTCTTTCCTCTGCTTTAGGACTTTCTTGATTTTTATTTTCTCTGAGGGATATATTCTTGCATAGCCTTTTTTTTAATAACATGAGGTTTAGGACCAAAATCCCATAATCCCCTCATCCTCGAACTGTAATATTAGTTTCGTCTCATCGGTCACTTTTTGCGATTCATATTTGCTTTTAGTTATACAAATAACATTGAGGGATGTAGTCTATGCAAGAATTTATCATGTATTGTAATAAGCCCTGATTCAATTGAGGATCCAATTCTTACCTTATAATCATCATCTCCAGTAGTACCTAACTAGTTTTCGATTCAAGAGCTACCAAGTGAAGAAAACAAAAAACACATATCTCCACTGAATTACCATGTCCTCGAGATTAAAAAGAATCTTGTAGCTCCGATGCTTCCATACTCATGCTTTCACGAGAAGAGGAGAATGGTCGCGTTGAGAATATACTAGTACGTGTGTGTATCTCCAAAACTTTGCAGATGAAAAAAATACAGAAACAAAACTAAAAACGAAAAACATAACTTTATAACAATTAATCAAGAAAGCAAATAGTAACCTCAAATTTAATTGAAAACGTTGATCAAGTAGAGTTTATTATTTGGAGATCTTATGTGTAAATATTACAAAAAAACATGTATGATTATGCATGCTATTTCATCTTGAGCCTTTATTTTTTATATGGGATATGACAACAACATGCACGAGGAGTACACAAACCATAAAAAAAACCATGGTCTTTACAAAAAGAGGTGCAGATTCTATCGCCTCCATAGAAGCATGCTTCTGTTCCGGTGAAGCATTCGATATCCTTCTGATCTATAATTCATTAAATCAAATTCAAATTATAATAAGAAAAAATTATGTCCACAATTATAAACGGAGGGTAAAAGAATAAAGCAGTACTTGGAGTAGTAGCGGCTGTTGCACCATAGTGAATAGAGGATATGAAGAACATAGCAGCAAAAACAAATACGATTGAAGTTTTCATGGTGATATATACTTTCTATGATATTTGCTTTGCCTCAGGCTTTTTTTTCTTCTTCTTTCATAAATCCCTCTTTGTTTAGACTATGTATAGAAACACAAACATACACAAAAGGTAACTTATGGTAAAAGGATGAAAACCTTTTTCAAAAAAATATCTTCCTTATAGATTTATAGTCAAACGAAAATTATATAGAATGATTTTTTACTTAATTTAGTTTATTCTTCTATATACCAATTAAATGGACCTGAATCAAAACTCAATAACCTGAACAGAAAACAGATTGGCTGGTTCGATAATGGGTGTTTATCTTTGGTTTGGTTGTTATTGGTTTAGTTAAACCAATTTTTTTATTTTTGGTTCGGTTTGGTTCAAGTCAACGACAGTCTTTAGTAACTAGTTCTCTCTTTTACTCACTTTGCATCTTTCTTTCTTTTTGAGAAAACTCTCTTTGCATCTATACTCGAAATGGCTACGAGCTTGCCGTTCCTCAATTCAACAGGAATCTGGTTGCTGTCATCAAGACAGACTCGTCGGAGATCGCAGATTGTTTCACGCAAGGATCTTCCTGAGTTCTCAGCTAAAGCAGTGATCTCTTCGCAGAGGCTGAGGTTGTGGCCATCTCGTAGCGACGAGAGGTTTCTCTCTTCAGGTTATTTAACGGATGTATCATCTTCGATGAGATCGGTGAGTGTGAGATCGCAGTTGAGTACGCCTCTCATTTCGTCTAACGATGAATGGGGAACGTGGACTGCTCTCTTCGCTACTGGTGCTTTCGGTATCTGGTTTGCATCTATCTTTTTTCGTTCTAATGAATAACTAATGATGTTGAACAAAAAATAAAATAAAAAAATATTTATTTGAGGAGTTCTAGATCTGTCAATACTCTAACCAATAACCTCAACCTAATCAGTGATAAACTCAATTTAATTTCTACTTTAAAAAAAAAAGAGTTTGTCCAAGGGAGTTTGTCTGTGGAAGTTTGAAATAAGAAGTGGTGTGTTTCTATAAATAACAGGTCGGAGAAGACAAAGGTGGGAAGCGCAGTGAGTGGTGCCTTGGTCAGCACACTGATTGGGCTTGCAGCTAGTAATCTTGGCATCATTTCTTCAGACTCTCCTGCTTTTGCCATTGTCTTAAACTTCCTGCTCCCATTAGCTGTTCCTCTGTTGCTCTTCAGAGCTGATCTCCGCCGTGTGGTTAAGTCCACAGGAAAACTTCTCTTAGCTTTTCTCATTGGGTCAAGTAATTACAAAACCAACTTCATGTCTCTTCTTGTTCTATCTTTCCAACAAAACCAAAAGGCTCATTCATGTTTTTACATGATTGGTGTAACAGTTGCAACAACGGTGGGTACAGTTCTAGCCTATTACCTAGTGCCAATGAAAGCACTTGGTCCAGATAGTTGGAAGATAGCAGCTGCTCTCATGGGAAGGCATATCGGTGGAGGTAACATACATTTGTGGTTTTTGACATTTTACAGACACATTTATTCTGTCTATCAGTTCATCTTGACTCTTGTTTTGTCCAGCCGTCAACTACGTTGCAATATCAAATGCTCTTGGAGTTTCTCCATCAGTTTTAGCTGCGGGACTTGCTGCTGATAATGTTATAACTGCTGTATATTTCACATCATTGTTTGCTATAGGCTCCAAGATACCTGCTGAAGTCTTACCACCACCAACTAGTGGTAAGTCCAAATGTTGCCAGCGATCATTTCGATTTGCATTGTTCCGTGTATAGATATTCAGTTTATGAATTCTGACTTAGATGTTGCTCTCTCATGGCAGAAGACGTGAACAAAGATTCTGAAACTAAAAACAAGATTCCTGTGCTACTAATAGCTATTGGAATTGCTGTTTCATTAGCTATATGCAAGGCAGGAGCCTTGATAACAAAGTGTTTGGGGATTTCTGGTGGTAGCTTGCCAGCAATAACCGCGGTGGTGGTTGTTCTAGCAACTGTCTTTCCCTCCCAGTTTGCTCATCTTGCTCCATCTGGAGAAGCAATGGCTCTAATTCTGATGCAGGTATTACACTTCATTTTCAAGAACAATGCTATCTTCCTTAACAAAAGTATCAATTACTCTTTCTTTCAGGTGTTCTTCACTGTGATAGGTGCGAGTGGAAACATATGGAGTGTGATCAACACGGCGCCGAGCATATTCTTGTTTGCTTTGGTCCAAATTGGGACACACCTTGCTGTGATATTGGGTGTAGGGAAGCTTCTCAACATCGAGCTACGGTTGCTGCTTTTGGCATCAAATGCTAATGTTGGAGGACCTACTACTGCAGCTGGAATGGCCACCGCTAAGGGATGGAACTCGTTGATCGTTCCCGGGATTCTAGCTGGAATATTTGGGATTGCCATTGCAACTTTCATAGGGATTGCATTTGGAGTGAAAGTCCTCAAGTTCATGTGAAAATGGTAGTGTGTGACTTTATGGATTGGACTCTCTTGTCTCTCTGTATCTTTTCATTAACAAAAAAAACAGTATTTTCTCCAATAAAATGTCTTTGTGTTGCAATGAATGTTTTGCTATTAAGGTTATTATGCTAAACAGAGATGTAAAATGCTGACGGTCGTAGCAATACTTGAAAAAACGACTTGGTAAATTTTAGAAAAAAAAAAAAAAAAAAAAAAAAAAAAAAAAAAAAGGAAAAAAAAAAAAAAAAAAAAAAAAAAAAAAAAAAAAAAAAAAAAAAAAAAAAAAAAAAAAAAAAAAAAAAAAAAAAAAAAAGAAAGACAACGACTTGGTGTTAAAATAATGTAGTATTGGCATTGAGAAAGAGGTCAACTCAAAAGTAAAAATGTAAAAAGAAGAAAAAGATTAACCAAACCAACACAAATATTTTTTTTTTTTGGTAAAAAGAAACAACACAAATATGTTTACAAAATAATGCAAGATTGTGCTTACAGTGTCCAACCGCCATTTTTATAATCTTAGCTTTATTTTTCTATTTTTTTGTCAGGAATCTTACCTTTACTTAAAGAGAAATACTATGTAATTTTATGGCATTTCCATGTGGATGGATGGTGGGAATGACTTTTCGGATTATATATAATCGAAAAGTTTTCCCAAATTGACTTTTCTGTTTGAATACAATAGAGACAGAACAAGAATACATATTAAAGCTAGAATAGCCACGTTTATCTTATGGTCGGAATCTTTTTTTTTTTAATGAATGTAACGTTAATATGTAAGCAAAAGACTGTTTTATAACATTTCTAGCTTCCGTTTGGTTATCCAATTAATTTAAAATTTTGAGAAATATCATGTAGAAGTTCCTATACTTATTATAATATCATGTTTCTTGTGTTGGATTGATAGTGTTCTGTTTCTTACCGTCTTGTCAATTATTTTGACTAGTCGTGATGATTATTTCGGTTGCTCTCCATGCTTGCAGGCATTGTTTTTTCTCTAGATGATGTTGTATGATGCCGTTCTCGGTATTGTAGAAAGCCTGCAGCATCTCGAAAAACGATATTATTCCATCGAGAATACCATGTCTCCTCATTAGCATGTCATGATAAATCGTCTCAAGCTGTGGATAAATATTGTCTTCTCCAGCTTCACTACTTCCTCGGTTGGTTGGGACGGCGCTGGACTTGGTCATGATACTGCCAAAAGAGAAAATATAGGCTAGAGGGAGAGATTCTCGAATCCATCATTTATACAACACAACACTGCTTTTGATAAAATTATTATGACAACTTATACATAACTTTGTTCTTGATTCTCTTTAACAGAGTAAAACTTGTCATGAATTTTCTGTGTTTTAGATGCTAAGATGATAAATTCCTTGAACCAGTTTTAGAGGTCATCATTGGATTATGACTATCAACATTTTTTTCTGTTTATAGCAATGGAAGAAAAGCAAAGCAAATGAAACATAGAGGTAAGATTAACGTTCTAAAATCCTGTAATATTAAGTTTTTTTTTGGTTATACAATCAAATTTCCCTATTAACTATCACTGATTCATAAAATGATGTGTTAATCATTCAAGAGTATGATGATATTTAACTAATAACCCCCATTTATAATCATAACTAGGAAGCAAATAGAACATAAATACACAAATGAGTCGCATGCTCTCTGATATTTTCAATTCATCAAGCAGAGAGATAAAACATATCCCTCCGAAAGCTTCCTAATAGACAGAGAGGATTTTAACACTACAAGTCAAATTTTTTTGGGTGCCTTTCAATCTTGCACTGGAGGAGATGCAGCCATGGTCTCTCTCAATGTAACTACAACAACACAGTGGTCATCAGCAGTTTTGAAGAATGGTTTTCAGTAGTTAGAAGAAGCTATGAGAGACATGCTAACCTTCAGGCGCCGCTGGTGGTTGCAGCGGTTGTTGAATCTGAATTTGATCCTCTGTTTGGCTTTTAACAGGAGATGAAGCTTTGAGCTGCTCTTCAGTAATCTTGAGGTAATCCTCAGTTGTGTAAGCTTTTGGTGATTCAGCAACATCTGCTTATTTCAAAGAAATCACCTTCACTAAAACTCCATTCATGAATATCAATATGGAAAACAATAACAGTGGTTACAGATTAGCCAATGCATGAAAAGACCACTTATTGTCATATGTCTCAGTCATGCATAGTAATAGTATTTTGATAGCATATTTATAGTAAACTTAGACCACTCACTGGGCTCACTTGCAGTCACAACTGATGGTGGAGGAGGGCGAGCACTGTTCATTCTGTTCTGGTTATACACATCTGGCGTTGCGATTTCATCGAGCCCAATTTCACGCTCAAGGGTGCTTTTGAAATCTCTTGAAACATCCTATAAAATCAACTAATGTAAGCAACATTTTGCTTTTTTTCTTAAAGAGTCTTATTGAGATAACAAAAACAAACCTGTAGCTCTCTAATTGTTGGCTGAAATGTACGCAGTGTTTTTCCAAGAGTTCGAGCTACCTACACGGATCAGAGAAAGATAAAAGACTTCCACAGAGAATCAAACTGAACTAAGCCAAAAGCTCATCCATTTCTAGCTCTATACTTCACTTCTCTTAAGATAACTATTCAGAAGTACTATGAAAACCACTAACCTCTGCAAGGCCTTTAGGACCAAAGACTAACAAAGCCACAACACCAATAACCAAAGCCTCAGGTGCTCCAACGCCAAACAGAGACGCACGAATCACCAAACCCTTACTACATCTTCTCTTCCTCTCTGCACAACAAAACCACCCAATTACACAAAAATGAACAGATTCTTACCAAAAAAAAAAGGAATCGACTTTGTGACGAGATAGAGAAATTCGACACCTGGGTTTGAAGATTTCGGGGAGATGGAGATGCCCATATGCTTTAAACCAACGTAGGGAGAGAAACGAGAAGAACCCAGGAGAGAAACCCATGAGGAGACCTTAAAGTTCGAAGCTTTATAGGAAGATTGCAGAGAAGGGAAAGAGAGATGGTGAGACTCTGTAATCGTTGGTGACGAAGAAGAAGAAGCTATAATCTGAAAGGCCATGGCCATTGGGTAGCTTCGCAATTGTAATATAGTCTTCGAAGAATCTAAGCCATAACTCACTCACTTCATCGCCAATCCATTTAGCACTGCACATTCGACTCATACTCAAACGGAAGTAAACCGCATTGATCGAACCAAAAGTTTTCGGTTTTCGGTTTTACATCCGGTTAATCTAAGAAGCGATCGGCAAAATTTAAAAATTAATTCGGTTCGGCAAGTTGAATGGGCCGTGAAGACGGAAGGATGATAAATTACATATATGGACCTAAGTTACGTTAGTTGGGCTTTAGGTGATATCTGTATGCTTTACCACTAAAAACTCTGATTAAAGAATCTATACATTTTCGATATTTTTTTTTAGCTACGATTAAATTGCTTACCATAATTAATTCTATAATGAGCATGGTTGTCTTTGATTATTTTCTTGCAACAATTCATGTAGTATCATGAGTATTGTATCCATCATCAATACTTAACTCTGAATATCAATCATAAGAACTCTCAGTTTAAGAAAATTGTTAATCCTAGCATTTGGATAAAAGATATCAATTAAGTATATCATTATTTTTCTACAACAATATATTATTATTTTTAAAACTCACAGCAATATATCATCTATAATGATTATATACAAAATATAATAGTATAGAACTAACTTTTGTTTCATTTGTTATTTACAAAATATGCTATTAAAAACTTTAAAATTTTAGTAATTCATTTAAATTTTTAATGGCAAATCAATTTTAGTTATTAAAAAAATTGAAAAAATATAAAAAATTTACCAAAATTTTTGATTTTTAAATTAAATAATGGATATTTAGTAACAAAAAATTCAAAAACAAATATAATCTTCCACACTCAAAATAGTTCTGAAATTATCCAGATTTTTCTTGACCAAATATAAAATTTTGAAAATAAATATTATAAACTAAAAATAATAATATTTCAAATTTTATAAAAGATAAAATCACAGATACTAAAGTATAATCTTTTGAAATGCAACATAAAAAACAAATTATGCTGTAAAAATCAAAAATAGTGCAATATTTTAGAAATGATGTAACATTATGTTTGATCCATGAACACATATTTTTTATTATTAAAGGTCTGAATTGATAACACATTATGTTTGATCCATAAAACATATTTTTATTAACAATTGTAGAACATAATTATCAACCACAAATAAAGATTAACAACAAGAATATAAATGAAAAGGAAAACAAACCAAGCCCAATACTATAAAGTATTATTTAAGAAACATGAAGAACAAACCAGAGTTGTTTATTTCTAGATAGATCATATATATACAGAGATTTTGATCACAACCACATACATAGCATCTCTCAAATAATATATTGCACCATTTCAGTGGAGATGCTCATTAGCAATTCAATTGACGAGCTCCGGAATGGACAAGGGTTCAATAGCATTTAAGTATCTAGTCTAAGGATAGCTTCATATTGTCCGGTTGAAGCGATCACACAACCTAAATGGCCCAGCATATATCTGTCAAAATATATCCATATTTAACTATGAAGATCAGTCATAACAACTTTCAGCTTAAGAAAATGGTTGATACATCCAATGACATGGCAACATCAGGCTCATCTTATTCTCATTTACCTTCGTACTTTACTTTAAAGTTTTTTTTTAATTTTTTTTTGTATTTACTGTTTTGTAATTTTTTTACTAATCTTCTACTTATTTTTACTTGTAATTGAATAGTTTGGTAAAAAAACACCACGATTATAATTTAGTTTAAAGACTGAGATTTTAGGTTGTATAAAGAAGAAAGAACAACAAAAATATATAACAAAATAGTAAATCGTCAACGAAAAGTAACCAGCAATTATGATTATTTAGTTTTCGGATTCCCATCTTCAAGACTCTCTAACTGCTCCACGAAGTTTGCATACTCTCATTGACGAAATTTTATGATAAAAGTTTCTTGCTTGCGTTTTGTTTATTAGAGTTGTTTGAAATCACTTCTAATGCGTTCATACGGGTCTGAATATTTTGTGGAATCAAAACCAATTTTAATTAAGGAAAAGGGCCTTAGGTCTTGCGAGTAAAAGCTTTTAAATCACTTGTCAATTGATTCATTGGTTCAAACCATAAACCGAACTGATTGTCTTTTTTTTTTAATATCAGGAGATCCAGGCTGAAGCTCTAATTCCCCAGGCCAACCAAGTTGATTGTCATTTCCACCTTTAATTAATTCGTCCATTCAATCCATCAAACTATTAATTTTGAGTATGTGTGATACAAAAAAAGGTAATTAATTACTTCTCTGATTCAATGGTACTCAAAGTATTAATATCAAAACACATGTGTACATAGATGCTAAGTTAAGTACGCGTTTACACGCGCCCCCTTTGGCGACAGAAGAAGCGAACCCTAACACAATAAAACGTTGCAATCGACGGCGGAGCCGTCTCCTCTTCTCTCCTTCCGGTGCATCTACTCCACTTTCTCTCTTCGCCTTGGTCGCTTCAGATGTCTGACCCTGAAATCGAGGCATCCCGTTCGTCGAGCTCTCCGCTCAAGGACTCGATTGACGCCAACTCCGAACATGATCCTGGCTTACCGCCTCCGCTTCTTCAGGTCGTGAAGACTGGCTCGTCAAGCCATGAAACCGAAGACCTGAAGTTTTTCTCGCCAACTACTCTCTCAGCTCCTTCATCTCCTCAAGCTTTAGCTATGGATATTGAAGTTTCCCAGTTAGAAAATGGTGCTCATGTGAACAGGGCTACACTTCAAATGGCTGTTCTATCTCCAGTTATTATTCCTCCTTCAGAGGTATCCTCAGACTCGCCATCTCCCTTTGTTCCATCAATCGGAGCATGGGCCAGACCTCTCACTTTCATTCCTCCGGTTACTCCTCCGACACCGGCAACGCCACTGGATTTTGACCCACAACACCTAAACAATCTTCTTGATTCCTTCTGGCCAACATTGACTGATGGACTCGGTCAAAACCAGAAGAAAAGAGAAAGTGTGGTTCGAGAGTTCCCTCTTATACCGGTTCAGAAGATACCGGTTCCGGAACTTAAAGATGATGGAACGCTAAGATTTCCATGGGCTGCCAGAATGAACCCGTCCACACGGAATCTTTATCGAGCTGCTAAGCCGACATTTCGACTTGACGGAACTCCTCAGGTTTCAATTCCTTCTCAAGTACTAACCTTAGGACCGGAGAATAAAAAAAGAGTATGTTATTGGTCAGTTTCATCGTTGTTCTCTTCCTCCTGGAGGTTTAATTCATGCTGTAGTGAATAGGTTGTGGGGAAGATCATGCAGAATAGGTTGTCGTAAGATAAGCGAGTCGTCCTATATGTTTCACATTCCCCATGAATCAACTCGACAATGGGTAATTCAAAAAGGTGTTTGGCATGTTGATGATTGCTTGTTGTTCGTTTCACCTTGGAAACCAGTGAACTCACTCAAAGTCCCCGAAATTTCAACTATTCCGGTTTGGGTAAACCTCAAAAATGTTCCGGACTGCTGCTACTCTAGACTAGGCCTCAGTCACGTTGCATCAGGACTTGGTGAGCCTATGCAAACGCACAAACCTCGACTTGATCCGACTACTTTGGGAGAAGCAAAGTTACTAGTTGAAGTAGAACTTGACAAGCCCTTCCCAAAACAAATTGTCTTGGATGACAAACAAGGTAATATATTTTTAGTGGATGTTGAATACACTTGGATTCCGAGTATTTGTGGCAGATGTGGACAGTTGGGACATAAAGAAAAAAGATGCCTCCTCCCAGTTTCCCAAACGAGTGTGGAAAATGAAGTACCAGAGGTTGAAATTGAAAAGGAACAAGCTCAGTTCAGTGTTGTACCAGTTCAAGACATGGTACAAGTTGAAAATGCAGGGACGGAAACACAAGATAGTGTTGAGCTGAAGGGTCTTTCAACGCCACCAAGCTGCCCCACTCACTCTCCGGTAACAATAGCCACATGCTCCAACTCTCAGCCGATTTTACCTCCATTAGCAGTGTCTCTTCAGTTAGCTACTCCTCAAAAGGATACCTCTACTATTTTCTGTCATTCATCTCCGGATGCCAAATCTACTTCAGCCTATACACTAGCAGGTTCATCATCTGCTCACACTTCTCTACAAATTATGGACAATGTTCCATCAGATATTATCATCAATGAGGGTATTATACACTCAAGAAATGATCCTTCAACCATGACCTTTCTTTCAACCGAGTCCAGCCAAGAGATTGGTGATATGGAGAATGATTTCCATATTACCGAGCAAATGGATGGATCTGGAAGTGTAACAAGAACGGGTAGGTTGATCAAGCCTACAAAAAAATACCAAGGAATGGAATGGATGACAGTGCGTGGAAGAGGGAAACGAGGCCGAAAGGGTCGAGGGTCCTAAATCATGCGTGCAAGTATCCTTCTTAGTTTGGTCAAGCTAAAGAGTATTACTAAGCTTTTGGTTTAATAGCTCTTTCATTACTTACTTTATGTATCTAACTTTTCCAAACTATGTGATCTAACAAATCGCATCTTGTAATTTGTCTTTTAAATTGAAAGCTCTTTTTCAAAAAAAACACATGTGTACAATATTAAAAAGTTAAGAACTTAGGTTCTGAACTTAAAAAGCACAAAAAACTTTAATTTATGCGTTATTTTGCAATTTCAAAGTGGTCGTACAATTAAAGGCAAACCGTAACCCGGTCTAAGAGAGAGCATATACTTCGGCGAATGGCGATAACCGGGAGAAACCGAAATCTCAAACCGTGACAAAACCAATGACAAGACAATCTTGTACTCCATGGTGGTCAGGTTCCGACCAATACACATTCTCCCTCCGAATCCAAACGGCATAAAACCCATCTTATTCTTACATCCACCGTGCAAGCTGCCATCAAATCTCTCCGGCCTAAACTCGTTAACGTCGTCTCCCCACAACTCAGGGTCGTGGTGCATCGCCACCACATCAATCCAAATGTTCGTACCGTTTGGAATCACTCTGCCGTTCACCTCAATGTCTTTCCTGGCTTGCCGTTGTGCGTTTGGCGCTGGCGAATATAGCCGGAGAACTTCGTTCATCACCCAACTCATCTGCATAAATAATAAGAAGTTTTATTCGTTAGTATATAATATTCAACATGTAAGTGAATTAATCAACTAAAATGTGAGAATATAACTAAAATGTGAATATGACACGCGTGTCAGAACGTTTTAGTCATGGGTGACAAATAGAATATTCAGCAAAATGGGTTGATACTGTCATGTGGTTTGGGATTTAGTACGAAGCTGAGGTGGCATGTCTATATAAATTGTCAGTTCATCCGTTGACTAGTTTTGGATCTAGAGATACGACGCGCCTCTATGCACTAGTATTTGATTTCTATGTGACCCTTGACCTTGACCATGAAAACATTAAGCTGACATGGAATTGTATATTAATTAACTTAAATTTTAGATTTTTGCGTAGATCCTTAAACTTATTTATGTACTATGAAGCTAAGATAATATGCTTGTTGTGCATTAAATAGTCTGAAAATGCCAACTGAGCACATGTGAACGCGTTCAAATATAGATGTGATCTAGTGTATAGCATGCATATTAATTACCCACGTGGAATATATATGGTAACATACCTTCTTTAGTCCGGCAAGTTTGTTATACTCAATCTCGGAATCTCCAATGACTTGTCTTATCTCGTCTCTAAGCGTGTCTTGCCACTCGGGATGGATCGCAAGAAGCATGAACGTCCACGTTAACGCTAAAGCCGTTGTCTCGTGACCAGCGAAGAAGAACGTTTTGCATTCATCTACAAGCTCCGTAGCCGTAAACTTCCCTTTATCAGCCTTAAGTAACATTCCAAGAAGATCATGATGGTCGTCTCCTTCGACCAATGATCTCTTCCGTTCGTTTATGATCGACAAAAGGAGACTATCAATCTCTTTACCTAACTCTCTCACTTTAAGGGTTTGCTTGTATGCCAAAACGTTGCTAAAGGGTACCCCTACGTAGCGATTTGAGTTGAAGAGAGCGAATTGAACAGCTCTTAGGTTTTTGAGGACTTGAGCTCCGTTTTCTCCCTTGACTCCGAAGCTTGTCTTAGCAATGATCTCACCGGCTGTTCCTATGATCTCCTTCTCCATGTCGAATTCAGGATTCCCTGAGTGTATCTGTATGGCCCATCGCTCCAACATGCTGGAGATTGATTCCACCATCATACTTGTCATGGCCTATTAAGACGGCATTTAAAAGTAATGAGAAAAGGAGAATTAAACATTTTACTACTAATCTTTGATTTGAACAAAAGTCTTTTCAACACCATAAGACCTTGAAATATCTTGTCATGGAAAAAAAATGGTGGCTCATGCTTTTAGAACATGACTATAAAGTCTAATTTGTTGAACTAGATTAGTCACGCTAATAACTTTCTATCTTTCCGACTCTTACCAATGTAAACGATTTGAAAAAAAATCTAATCATTATACCTTAAGATTAATAGGGGCAAATGCAGGAGTAATGATGTGGCGATGTCGTGTCCAATCATCTCCTTCGACCATAACCAAACCGGTACCAAACATTGGTTCTCTGTCTTTCTTGAAAACATTTGGCTTTCCCCAACTCTTCCCCAATACACCTTTCGACATAATACTCAAGAATTCAGGATCGGCTACGTACACGAATGGCTCTATGCCTAGCCAGTACACAAACACTTTCCCTGCATTAATATAACAAGTTACCAAAATAATTATGTTAATATTTTACATATAGTAATCAAAAAACGTTGGTAACTAAACCGATTAGAGAAATGTTGTTTCATCAGATACCCGGTTAAAGAAGAAAATGACCCGTTTTATGATTTGTGAAACCGTCACAAATGATATCTAAGAGCATCATTAGTGAGAGTCTCTCGAATTTTGAGAGACTTTTCCTTTAAAAAATTATTGCTTTGGGTGAAAGACTATCGGCGAGAGATTAATTCCCACTGCGGGTGCTCTAAGACTAAGTATGAGAAGTGAGAGTTATATTATATTACCGTATTGTTGTTGCCAAAGAGCGAAATGTGGAAGTGCGGTGGAATGTATGTTATGGTTGATTACGGTGGAAGATTTGCTCTTCTCCACCATTACCATGGCAGTATTTAGCTTCTTCATGTCACTAAGGTTTCCTAATGGAAAACTAGGAGGTGGACCGGAAAATCCGTTTTCTCTAAGTTTCTTTTGAGCTCGAACCGGCAATATCCAGCAACGCAGAAGGAGCTTCAAGAACATAAGGCTAAGAACTAGGACCAAAACATTGATGAACATGTAACCAAATCGAGACATGACAAGCAATTGATCCATCTCGTATATCTCTCCAAATATGTGGGAATAAAATTATATATATGTGCGTAAGTGTTAGAATGTTTGAAGATGGAAACATGGGAATCAACCAAATGAGGTATTTATAGATGTTTGTTTAGGTTCGGGTGTAGAAGAATGTCAGACTTGGACCAACGAAAGTCGTCTCTCTCTCTTTCTCTTTTAATTTATTATATTTGTTGAATTTTATTTTATGTTGTTTCATAACGTTTCTTGACCATTTTCTGGTCAAACATTATCAGCATTTAACATTCCTTTATTCCTTTTTTCGCTATGTTTTGTAGAGTTTCTCCGGCTGCTTTTTTGAATAACTGAAAGTGATCTGAATGTATGGATGTTGTAATTTATACTCCTTCTGTTTTTTATTGTAAGTAGTTTTATGTAAAAGCAAATTTTTTTAGAAAGTTATTATTTTGAAAAAAAAAACATTTAATCAATTAATTTAACTAATTATAAAAAATTTAACATTATTTTATTGTTTACACAACATCCAATATATGAAAAAGTACATTAAAATATGTAAACTAGTTATATTGTGAAATATGTTTTTTTTACTAAAACTATCTACAATTAAAAACAGAGGGAGTAGTTTTTTTTTTTGATCAAACGTATTTTATAGTGTTTAAAAGATGAAAGGTTAAAACAAAACGTACCTGTCTTTTTACAAACAGAAAAATACACAGCGTACCTTTTTTCAACAAAAACTATATTTGTTTTTCCTTTTGGTCGATAAATTACGCAGTTGACCAACGAAAAAGGGATGAATTACTTAGGTTATAGATCCCTAGGTTATAAGTGGTACCTGCGTTTTAAATAAAACGCTAATTTCATTAGAAAATGCCAATTTTTCATTAATAACACGTTTTGTCATTTTAGTATTCTAGTGTTCTATAAGTTTTGTTCTTTTTTCACTTCATCTGATTTATGCTTTATTTTTTCTTTATCTCACATAAATAGAAAAGATAACTACATTGATTTTTCAAAGTTAATATGTTTAATTAGGACCATAACATCTTCCACTTTAACACCATTAGTTGATTTTTAAATAATATATTTTACCTTGGAGTGAAATTTTCCTTAAAAAGCATTTTTATTTTAACATTTCCAGCAAATTTCAGTATTCATTGCTTTACCATTCATTTCTAGAGTTTTCCTCTATATATTAAAGTTTTATTTTACCAAGTAATTTTTTTTCCTACTTTAAAATTATGATTATTAATCTGGATTATTATTATTATCATCATACAACTAATGTCAGCAGCATATTAAACTAAACATCATGTTTAAAAGTAAAAATAAATTATGGTAACTACGTTTAATGTGTTGATGAAGAAATAGGTGATATGATACCATACTCACATGTTTTAGTACAACTTAATAACTCAAGATCGCTTAAATTAAATAAACAAATAAAATGAGAATGATATTTCAAAGTTAACAAAAAAAATAAACAACTCTAAAATAAATGATAACAAATTATCTTAGTTATGTTTGTGTAAGGTTATATAGTTTAATTTATAAAAATAGTATATTTTTTTTCAATATTATGTTCTTATTATTTATCAAAATTTCTTAGCTTTTGTAATAAACCAAATCAAATTCAAAAATATTGTTTTTGTAGTTTATCACTTTCGCCACATACTAATCCAGCGAGGTTTTACTGTATTTAGTTCCCCACAAACTTCTTCGTTTAAGAAAAATGTTAAATGTGAACAAGAATTTATTTAGTTAAATTAAAAAGAAAAGTTTAAGATGTTGTATTAGGATTTATAAAGCCGGTTAGTGAAAAGATAATACTTGGTTTATAGGTCCAATCTAGTTCCTAGCACGATGTAAAAAAATTACGCGTATAAACACAATCAAGTGAGATTGATCATGAGAAAATCGTCTACCTTTTTGGACCCAATATATGAAATCGATTATTTTCACCACCTAATTGCTAATTGTAATAGTGACAAAAAGTCTTCAAATGCTCTAACAGTTTAATGTGAAACCCTTAGAGCAAGATTAACCCTAAGAGTCCCTAATGGGCTCTTAGGTTTTTTTTTTTTGTTGGATTTAAAAAAAAAAAATAAAATAGGTCAATCGTAGGCCGCCATGTGTCGTGGGGCCCATGAACAGTCTAAGAACCAAACTCTTGCAAAAGAGTTTTAAGAGGTAGGTTCCACCTAAAAACCACCATTAAAGGTGCTCTCCAATCGGTTAGCCCAACATATATTAGACAATCCATCAATTTCAATATTTATTTTAGAAATCACGTCAATATACAAATATAATATTTTAACCACGTAACAGTGAAATATCTGGATTGGACACGTAGGGTGGGGTCTCTTTATCAGCAGGACACAGCTTCATCTTTTGTCTTTTTTTTTTCATTTTTTGGAGTTTAAGAACATTATTATCTCTAAGAAACTAAAATAGTTTTTTATCTGATTTAAAAAAAATTAAATGCGGGTTGATACGTTAGTGGAATTCACAAACATTGGAAAAAACTTTTTTAAAAAATCCGGATAATGATGTTCTAAGTGTATTGTTTTCTTTTTTTTCTTTGGCAACGAGTTCAAGTATTTTAAGAGAGGCACATGTGCGCTATATAGTAAGCAGACAAAATATTAATAACGGAAGTTATTAACATAATATATTTTCAATATTATAAATATAAGTTCGAGTAGAGACAATAGTCAAACGTTTCGCGTATGAACTACGAACAGTTTTTATAATCACACGCGTAAAACCGATACGACTTGTGCGATGAACATAAGATCTGACAAATATGAAAAGGTCTTTAAACAGCCTCTTATTGTTTTCTAACCAACAAACAATATTCTATCTTTTTCTTGTTTCATATCGCAAATTACGTGCCAACAGTAACATAATCAGTACTGAAAAACTAGTATCATCAATCATTTGTAAGACTTGTCAGTTTTGATAAAGTATATGCGTTTACATGAAAAAATAATTATTTAAAACAATTCATATCATCAGTATCTTCCTACATAAATTATTATTTTTTGGGGAGTTTTTTCAAACAATTTATTTTGAAAAAAATCTCCAGATAACTTAATTTTCTATTCCCGTAATATATTTTGAAGAATAAAAATAGTAAATTATATATATGTTAATATTGATCAAAAGCCCTGAATATTTTTGATATTTTGAAGAGTTGAATGATAACCAATGTTGGCTGTTTTATAAAATAATAAGAAGATATTATCTAAAACTATTAATTTGTAGTTTTATTTGTGAATGTATTATTTGGTTAATATCATACATGATTTTAGTATGGCTAATAAAACATATTATACGTCATATTTCCAAGTTATATATAAGCTGTATATAGATCATCGAAAACTGTATAACTATTAAAATAGTGATTAAACGTCCTATATGTTAGTTAGGTATTAGAGCATTGTCACTCTATTTTGCAGTAAATTATATAGTGGTATTAGAGATGCTCTAACATTTCATTTTGCTAGTTAATGGCTAGCGATCAATTTCAATCGGCGACAATCATGTGACATAAATTGTCGTTTTATTTAGATTCCAACAATAGAAACATCATGTGAATGGAACCACTTGTAGTTGTTTGTTTGGGTTTCTTGAGTCGTGTTTTATGTTTATGGGTCCACCACCCTTCGATTCCATGCATTCACTGTTTCTTCATTTAAGATTGAACCGCGTAGATTGATCCATCCGAGTGAGCTTAAGCACCCGACCATTCCTGTTTTGTCTCCATTAGAGTTATGACAAATTTGGTTAAGATATTGTGAAAACTTATTCTTGAATTTATTTTATTTATATTCTTTGTACGAAACTTTTGACTTCTATTTCTTAAAACTTCTTTTAAACAAACACTTCAAACTTAATTATCATATTTGACATTTTGCAAAACATCATTTTCAAATGCAATCATATTCATTATCCTACTTTCTGTAACATTGCTGTGCGCAAGTAAAATTTTAGCAATCCTAATTTATTTGGAACACTTCTAGCAATGTCTTCAACTACTTCTATCAGTTTCACATACTTTTGGTTATATTCTAATTAGAATATATTATAAGCCGGTTCAGGTCCTTGACGCAGCAGAAGTCGTTTAGTTCAAGAATATGATAAAATCACCACATCCCGTTGAAATTTTTCTAGTTATACCAATTTTATATTCGGAAAAATAATTTTATAAAATTTCTTTTTAAATGATACAACAACTAACGAAAATATCAGCACTCTTATTTAAAGTTATACATTAAAATTAAAACTTTATTATATGTCAAAAATTACAGAAATAATCTAATTCAGATATATAAATCCTCATATATATATATATGTATATATATATTTAGAATCATGTGATCGTTATATTATTCACACGTGAAAAATATTTCCCTTATAGACAGCAAAACAGTTAAAGAAAAAGGACTTATATGTACTTTACTAATCAATAGCTATATTAGAAAAACAAAATTTGTACTCTTTCTGTTTTAGAAGATATATCTCTACATTATTCAGTATAAATAGTTTACAATTTTTATAATAAAAAGTGGAAATATCAAAACCATAACGAATAAACGGATCAGATAGGTGTGGCGTATGTGGTCATTGATCACTGCAACAAACATATATTAAAAAGAACATAAGAAACACAAAAACCAAAACGAATAAGTTTTGGAATTGCATAAATTTATACTCCATTTGTTAATTTAAGATTTTTAAACAAAACACAAAGTTACCCTTTTTCTAAAAAGTATAAATAAAAATATAAACTAAAAAAATATTTAACTAATTAAAAAATAGAACTATTAAATTTAATTAATTATATAATTTTTAATAGAGTTAAAGCTACCCAAAAATATAAAAACATCTTACATATTAAAACATAAAAACTTTTTAAAATATCTTTTATTTAAGCACAGATGAAGTATTTAAAAATACTATTTTTTTTAATAAATCACCTATATATAGCTTTTAAAATTTCAGAACCGACCTGCAAATAACTCCAAATTTCGGAGTTTGGTGCATGTTCACGAGCTACTCAGAGAATCTAGAACTCCCGACTGTATCGTTATTTAATTCTCTTCAAATCCGGATACAAGTCAAACTCTATAAGCTACAATAAAAGCACACATATATACCCCATCTTTACTTATATCATATATTCATTTCCCGAACCATAACCAAAGTTAATTATATGTTGTACCTTGTCTCTTTCTACGTTTGCCCACGTGTGTCACGTTACCTAAAGGAGTTTTCATTCTATACAACGGATATACGTAGATAGTTTAATTTAATTTCCACATGTTACATTAGAAATGTACCATATTAATAATCTCTATCTACACTTTAAAGCTATATACGACACGGCTCCCAATCTAAAACATGCGCAATATTTTTTGTCAAATGTTTTTTTTTTGTCAACCTGGGGTTATACATGCATGCATAAATCAGTTAGATCATATAGTAAAATTGATATAAGGTTTAGGAAAAATGAGAGATTTATTTGCACTCACAAAGCAAGATATTTATACAAGTATGGAAGATCTAATTTCAATAGAAACATGCTAGCATATATTAGAGCAAAAATATATTTTATTTCTTTATTTCTTTATTTCAGTATTCTTTTCTAAGGAGTTGGTGAAATGATTTAAATTTCCAACTTTAAAAGTAGGTAAGCGTAGGAACTGATAGTACCTTTGAAAGTAAATGATCACATTGTTTCTTGGTAAAAACCTTCTTGGTCATGATGAGCTATGTAAATGGTACATTTTTGCCACATGGTCCAAAAATGTTTTGAACCATATCTATTAGTGATTGTGATCTTTTAGAATCCAAATGGTTATACAACTAGAGAAATGAAATAAAATGCGATTATGCATTTTTCTCAAATTTTACAATTTATGGTATAAAAAATTCCACCTATTCTGCAGAAAAGGGTTTTAGATCTAGGGGGATTTACTGACAAAACTAAAAAATTGTTCATGTATATTATTCAAGAGAAATGTTTGGAACACCAACTATTTTTTAAAAAATATTTTTATTTGTTAGTCAATATTCTTTTTTTTTTCTTGGTGACAAATTGTTAGTCGAAATTATATTTAAACAAAAAACAAAATGTTACAAAGTTCAACCCAGACTAAATCCAGAATACTTCCTCTAAAATATTTTGTTTCCTCCTCTAAAATATTTATTCTAAACATTTACACATTACTAACATTTGTATTTTTTCATTTCCTTTAGTTTTACTTTACCAGTGAATGAATTTAGTTGTATGGGTTGTAGCTGGTAATTATGACTTCCGTCATCTCCAAAAATTTTAGTTTTAGTTAATCAAATAATGAGTTTAATTATTTTTATTTTTATCAATTAGTAGACTTTTGGGATGATTGGTAAGTGCTCTAACTACTTCCACAGTTTTCTACAATCATTTTAATTTATCAATCGTGCTTTAAGACAACGGTTCAAATGATGAAATAGCAAATATATTGGTTGCGGAAAGCGATCAGGACCCAAACATCATCACCAGATGGTCTACGAATTCAAGACCATGCTCTCGATCTTGTGTTGCCCTCATCTGATGAAGCCTTATACCTCGAAGTCTCATCTTTTTTTACACAGTTGAAGCCCAAATTTTGAGTAGAGTCCATATAATATATGGACGGGCGCTGATTATTTACAACAAAACGAACAACACAGTCACAAAAAAATTGTCATTCACAAAAAAATTGTCATTCACAATGGCTATCTTGCTCCTATATTTCGTCCTTCACTCCAACAACAACACACCAATGTCAAAGAGCAGATAAACTCACGGAATGCTCATATTCAACCTTACGTAGTACTCGTAGACAGTTAACAAAAAAAAAAAGTATAGCAATATTAATTTTGGTTGCCAGAAAGAAACGCAAATTAAAAATCTGAAAGGCCTAAACATTTGGACCTATTAATGATTGGGCCGTATAAAGCCCAGCCCATTCGAAACAAGTTTCCCCTAGAAAGAGCTTCTCAACGAACCAAGCAGGCTAGCTGCATCTTTCTTCCTCTTCACCGACTCTATCGCCGCCGCGGGTTGAAACCAATCGTCTCTCTCTCTCCTGTACTCGACAATGGTGAGCCAAAGACAAAGACTTGCACGTAAACGATACAAGGAAGCTCACCCAGAACAGTTTCCAAAACCAGAACCAACACCTCCAAAGGATCCAAACAAGAAGAAGAAGAAGAAGAGCTTGTTCAAGAAAAAGAAACCTACCTCTTCCTCCGATAGAAAAGGCTCCTCCACGAGGCATCCTCTCCGTGTCCCTGGTATGAAACCTGGAGAAGGCTGTTATATCTGCAAGTCCAAAACTCATATTGCTAAGCTCTGTCCCGAGAAGTCTGAGTGGGAGAGAAACAAGGTTTGCTTGCTTGCTTCCTCTCTTCTTTGGGTTTGGAGATTTGATTTTAAAGGTGAGACCCTTTTTGATGGTTTTTGTTCTGTTTCTGTGTAGATATGCTTGCAATGTAGAAGGCGAGGGCATAGTCTTAAAAACTGTCCCGACAAGAACGATGAGAGCAGCTTCGAGAAGAAGCTGTGTTACAACTGTGGAGATACTGGCCATTCACTTTCTCATTGTCCTAGTCCTTTGGTAGATGGTAAGTCTGTCTGTATATCTTGTCTGATGAGCTGTGTTAGTTTGGATCCATTCTTAAATAGTTGTTAATTCTACCCATCAATACGCTCAAGAACCTGTCGGAAGCCTCCGAACTGTGGTTCATGTTGTTTGGAGACTTAACAGAAATGTTCCAAAAGATTGTTAGACGCTTTATATATGGGATTACTGATTAGTCAGGTGTCTAGACCGATTTTTTGAATGTCTAAACCGACTTAAAAAAAATCTGTTCTAGAAAAATTGTCTTGTTTAGGTTTGATTTGCGGCGCTTAGACCGATTTTTAGAACATTGCTTAACATTACTGGCCTTTAATATTTTGGTTGTGATTGTAATTATATTCATTTGTCACTTAGATTATATTTTGGTTGTTGTTTTGGTACTTTTGTAGGAGGGACGAAGTTTGCAAGTTGTTTCATATGCAAGGGAGAAGGACACATAAGCAAGAACTGCCCTCAAAACAAGCATGGAGTCTACCCAATGGTACATTGCTCAAACCAGAATGAGTTTTTTCTACTTTTTCAGCAATATGATTTGATGGGTTTTCTTTTGTAGGGTGGGTGCTGTAAAGTGTGTGGTAGTGTGGCTCATCTCGTCAAAGACTGCCCTGATAAACTCAACAGAGACTCAGCTCCTACCAAGAGTTCAAGTAAAGTTTCCTTTTTAATTCTCACCCTTTCAATTCATGATCAATCCTAGTCAAGTGGTTTCTCTTTCGTTTGAAACCGCATGTCAAGTGATTGTTTGTAGTTTTTTATATCTTGTAAAGACCTTAACTTTTTATCCCTTGACAGGATTTGATGCAACGCCAAGAGGCAAACTCACTAAGTTCAGTGGGGACGATCTTGAGGATGATTTCTATGAAGAGCCTAAGAGCAGCAAGAAGATGAAGACCTCTGATTCTACTGCATCTGATGATTTAGATCAAAAGAGCATCCCGGAAAAGAAGAAGCAAGGTCCAAAGGTTGTCAATTTCTTTGGATGATACAAGAGGGATCTAAAGGGTCTGTCAATTTTGTAGGAAATATCAGAGTTTTTGTTGTTCTCTATCTGCCTCTAGAGTTTGTGAAAGGACTATTTGCTATTTATGTCATGTAATGGAACCACAATGCTACATCTGTTTCAGATAATCTACAAACCAAGCAAACCTCAAATGGTTTTGTTAACCAAATGCTAGACATATTCTTTGATTGGTGACTAGAAGTGAAAAAAATGAACAAAATAATGAACACAGATAAATGTTAATGAACACACACACAAAAAAATGAAAATATATAAAATTTTGTTCAATTTGTTCTTAAATCTTGGAGATAGAAATATTTCTTCATAAAGTTTCTTTAAACATGAGGAAATGAGAGAAATAAAGTAAGATCTAATTTGTCAATTTTTTAAAAATAAGATAATTGGTGTAAAATCTGAAGAAGAATGATTTCATTACAAATGTTAATGTGGTCACCAATTGAAGCTATAGTACTCTTCAGTATGGATGGATAAGAATGTAAATATGCTAAAATTAGTCTAGGAGAATTGTCCGATATGAAAGGATGGTTAGGCGATTTTGAAGGATGAGAGTTGAAAAAGATGTAGTTTGATGTTAAAAGAAGAGAGGCGTTAATGGTAGTCCGAATTATTCTCGTTTGGCCTATTCAAATCAAATTAAGAATCTCTTCTTCCCCAAAATTTTTCATTTCCCTTTTCTTGTTGTTCGTCTCACAAAAGAGGACAAAAACAAAACAAAACAAAACAAGAAGTCCCATCTCTCTAATCTATTTGTTGTCTTAGGTTTACCTCCATCAACCAAACGCAATGGTACGCTCTCTCATTCTCTTTGTAGTGAAGTTATGTTATAGATGTTTGAACATTGTTTCTTGTTGTGTCTCAATTCACATATTACAATGGTTTCATTTCTCATATATAACCATAGAACTCAGGCGTTTGAAACAATCACAATCTTCAACGACTTATTCATATGGTTATAAGTTTCTAGTTTCTACCTTAAACTTATGTTTTATATATGTATGCATCAAAAAGGCGAACGCAGCGTCGGGAATGGCGGTGGAAGACGAATGTAAGCTCAAGTTTTTGGAGCTAAAAGCGAAAAGAAACTATAGGTTCATAATATTCAGGATAGATGGACAACAAGTGGTGGTCGAAAAGCTTGGAAGTCCTGAGGAGAATTACGACGATTTCTCCAATTCTCTTCCGGCCAATGAGTGCCGCTATGCCGTCTATGACTTCGACTTCACCACTGTTGAGAATTGCCAGAAGAGCAAGATCTTCTTCATAGCATGGTAATACGAAACCCTCATCATACATACTTTTCATGTTATAAAACATGTACATATTAAGGGGATTTGAACATGTGTGGTAGCACAACAACCAAAAATAGCATATATCACTATGATACATGTCATGGTCACATGTTATGAAACCTATATAGATTAAGAAAATATGGATGATGCATATATATTCATAGGTCACCGGCAAAGAGCATAAATCAGTAGAATACATGTTATGAAACATATACAGATTTAAGGATTATGGATGATGCATGTATATGTAGGTCACCAGATTCTTCGAGGGTGAGGATGAAGATGGTGTATGCAAGCTCAAAGGACAGGTTCAAGAGAGAATTGGATGGTATTCAGGTGGAGTTACAAGCCACTGACCCTAGCGAGATGAGTTTTGACATCATCAAAAGTCGAGCTCTCTAGATTCATATATGCCCGATTTCTTATCATATAAGTGCTCCATCATCATTATTCAAAGAACTTCTCCATGTTGTGTAACTTTGTTGGTTTCATTCATTCTACTTCGTCTTGAGTCTTGACTATTTTTAATCTTTTTTTATATTTACATTTTAACTTGACATGGGTTTTATACTTTGGCTTGGGATAAGCTTTAAAACCATGTAGTTTCTCGTGTAATAGCTGACCTTCGTTGAAAAAATAAAACAGATAACTTTTCCAATGCAGCAATTTTTATTATGTCGATATGTAAGAGTAGTAAGGAGATGACTTCAAATCTATTGGGGCTTTCACCCTTCACCTGGTGTGGACGTTTCATTTTTGTTTATTTTCTTTTCAGTTTTTGTTAAACAACTTACACTTATGCTCGATACAGAATCAAAATGAATTAGAAAAAAAAATGAGGGGGGTATAATATGCTCAACCATCATAACTCTATCATGGCTCACGTTGTAACATTAAAAAAAAAGAGTTGTTAAAATCTATACTAAAAAGTCGTTACTGGTTTGCTGTTACAAGTAAATCTTGATATTAATAAACTTAGGCTATTAACCGATGTTTTGTTACTAGCTGTTTGTTGTTGTTGTTGTATATGACACCATACCTTTCAAGTATATGCCGAATTATGTGGGACTTTGATACTTTGATCCACCTGTTTTCTCTCTCCAAATACGGGTTCCAAATTAAACCACGAACATGTCGTCCAATGTGGTGCAAAGCAAATAGTCGTGGCACTGAAGACTTCTGATACCTCGACTTGATTAAGTTACCTCCTTTGTTTATAGATGGAACTACAAACTGTTGTGGTTGTTGATTTCATGGAGACTGACGCTCACTAAACAAGCCTTCAACCTGCTTACTTCGTTTTTCCTTCTACGTTTTTTTGCATGTTGAACTACAATGCGCTAGGCATTCAAAAGCAAGCATCATAAGGTATAAGAAACTTTTAAACGAAAGCAAATATTATACTTTTATGTTTAAACACAAACAAGGATTACATCAAAATACATTAAGTAAGGCCACAAACAAAGGCATTCAAAAGCAAAACATACATAAGACATTCAAAACCAAAAAACATAAATCTTAGTTTCCAGAATCTTGAAATCCCCTCTGCCCCGGCAGAACTCCACCAGAATCCGAAAACCCCGTAGTCCCTACAAAACATAAACCACCATAAATAAATACACCGAAGTCCTTAAATTAAACAACTTACAAGGATGAAGAAGTTTTACCAACGGTGGAGCCAAGAGACTGTGAAGACTTGTCGTCAACGGAATCTGAAGATTTCTGCTTCACGTCCTCTGTTGCACCACCGAGCCAAGAAGTGACCGCTCCTTTAACCTTCCCCACCATTCCTCCTCCTCCTACCTTTCCTTCGTTTGTGAAGGACACACCGTGTTCTTTTTCCTCTAATAACTTGTCGGTAGGGATCTTCTCCACCGTCACTTCCATTTCCTTTATCGTTGTTCTCTTCTTATCTCCTCCTCCGAGATGAAGTTTCTCAGCGATCACCTCTGACAATGCTTTGTCTTCTTCTCCAGGTCTCAGCTTCTCCGCCAAGTAGTCTCTAGTCGACGCTCCTTTTTCTCCCACTTGTTGCTTCCCCTCTGCTCCACTTCCACCTCCTGAAATCGGTAACTTCGTCATCACGTTGGATCCTGTTTCTTTGACCTTTTCATAAACCGGAGTCAACTTCTCCGCAACAGTTCCCGCCACTTTCTGCTGCCCGTATCCCGTGGCAGATCTTGGAGTTGTTTCATCTCCAACGTGGCTCTGTTGCTGCACGCCTCCACCACCGGTTTCTCCGGAGTAGCCAAGCTTTGAGGCAACAGCGTTTTTCGCCGCTACAGCTTTGTCGGTTACGAACGAAGTCGCTGAACCTATCTTCTCTGTGTAGGAAGTGGGTTTTGACTCGTGCGTCTCCTTGAAATCATCTCTCTCTGTCGGACGAGAAAGTTCCGGTGAGAACTGATCATGAGTCCCCGTTGGTAAGCTTTCAGACACAGTCTCTACTTTCACATCATCATTTCTCGCTAGCAAGTGTTTCTCCAGTCCAGGTCCTGTTTCTTCGCCAAATTCATCGCTTCCCTTCGACGTATCCTTCACACCAAACTCATGGCTCCTCGCCGGAGATTCTTCCCCAACACCAACTCTTGATTCTCCGTGGAACACCGTCGGTGAATCCTTGCCGACTCCAGATTCGTTCTTCAGACCTGACTCATGACTTCTCGCTGGGAACTCTCCCCCTAGCCCAGCTATTGATCCGCTGGTCAAAACAGTTGTCGAACTCTTGTCCGTTCCAGAAACGTTCTTCTGATCGAACTCATGGCTTCTTGTCGGAAAATCGAACTCATGGCTTCTTGTCTGAAAATCTTTCCCTACCCCTTCTCCAGATTCCCCTCCAAATCCCGCCGGAGAATCTTTTCCGATTCCAGATTCGTTCTTCAGACCAAACTCATGACTTCTTGTCGGAATCTCTCTCTCGAATCCTTGTCCTAGCTTCTGATCAGGTGACTCATCTGTTACTTTCATCTTACCCAGAGACTCAACAATCTCAGGTACTCCAGCTTCTCGACCTCCTAGACAACAAAAAAGTTAACAGTTCCATAACCCCTTAGAAAAAACACGATCTTGACTCGAGTCCAATGTTCTTACCTTCATGAGTGGGATCAGTAACCTTGGTCTGATAATTAGACATACTCGATCCTCCTCCTGGAGCAGCTGGATCTTCCTCCAACCCTCTAGGCCTGCCGATGTTGACTCTCCGTTGACCGCCGAGATCTTCATCTTCACCAGGAGCAAACGTCCTTGTCACATCCTCTGTTGACGAAAGCAGAGAAGCAGGAGTGTGCATCGGCATCTGATGATCCTCTCTTCTCTCTTCTCTCTCCGACACGTCGAACACTCTGAGAGGATGAGACGGTGCCTCTCTTCTCTCTTCCTTCTCCGAGATATCCGTCAATCTTACGGGATGAGACGGTGCCTCGTGTTCGTAAGAGATATCTTGTAATGGCTCAGGTTCAACTGGTTTGGTGTAATCGGTAGTGACGACAGGAAAGACCTTTGTCCCTGGTGGGATTATCTCTTCCGGTGCCGGAAGATTAGTTTCTCCGGGATGACTCAGAGACTCAGGGTGACCTGTTACACCGCCTCTGACGGCAGATGACTCGTACACTGTGCCATACAGAGAAACTGTTAATGTCACAAAAACATAACCGCTATGTGTTTACTAACTGAAAAGGACAAAACCTGGTGCACCGTGCACTTCTGGATCTGGCTCGTCATATTCGTAGTCTTCTTCGTCCGCATCATGATCGTGCTCATGACCATGTTTAGTAAGAGTGTTCTTGATCTTCTTAGCCTTTTCTTTCACTTTCTTCAACACTTTAGTTGCTCCCTTCTCATGATGCTCTTCTTCCTCTGTAACGGAAGACAACACCATGCTATTGATCGGTTTGGTTTAGTAAAATTAGTTGCTGGTTTAATGTGGTTATCGTTATGTATTACCTGGATGTTGAATTCTGATTGGATCCTCTGCTTGATCATGACCATAAGGACGTGTCATCTGCGACTGCATATCCATTTTTCGAAGCTATTTTTTAATCAACCAAACTCTTTCTCTCTGTTTTCTTGTTTCTGTGTTTTTGTTTTCCTTCTAAGCATATCTCTGAGAAACCATGAAAAGGTTTTAAATAGAGGGACTTGAGAGAGGAAGATGACATATGGCCAAACCATCTCTCTTTGGCTAGTGGCTCTTCACTTCTTTAAGATTTTAACACGTGCCATGCGTGCGTCCCGTCATGCCACGTCTCAGTGCTTTGCTCTCTACGTGGCTATGTTGCAAATTAAATCTTTATCCTATTGAAGCCTGTCGACGTTACTTTCATTAAAAGTCGGTCTACGTTAAGCATGTATTATGCATTTTGTGTGCTGTTTAAAATAAAACAAGAGTTTTGAAGCACGTATGTGCGGATATTTTTTATATTATAAATATATAACTTTGATATTATTATAAATATTTTAAATATATAATTTATATTTATTCTCATATATTGCATAATTTTATTGTTTAAGTTTTATATTTGTCATAATTAATATATAATCATAAAAAAATAATTAATTATTAAAATTTTAAATTATTTTAATAACATATTTGTAAATAATAAATGAATTAAATGTTAGTTATATACTATTATATTTTATATATTATTTTAGATAATATATTGTTTTGCGTTTCAAAATAAACAAAAGATAATATATAATTGTAAATAAAAATTTAACATATGTTAATAATTTTATTTTTTGCATAAAATATTAGATATTTTACGATATTTTAGTAAGTTTATTTAAATGAAAACATTTTAAAAATTAGGTTAATTACCAATTAGATATTTTTCATATTTTGTTTATAAAGAATCTTTATTTTAATATAATATAAACTATAATGATAAATTTATAAAATAAAATAATTTTTATATTTTTTTATGATAAAATTTTAGTTATCACTAATTATAATAATATTATATTATTAATTATGAAATTAATTATAATATTATTTTATAAAAAATATTTTAAGGCTTGGTTAGAGTGTCTTATGATGACGATGAACGCAATATATCAGTGACTTCTGCTAGTGGTAGCATTGTAGCTGCTTCCCCAATCTTACAGTCACTCGATGATAGTCTTCGGATCGATCTCCACAGACAAAAAGATGAGCTTGACCGGTTTTTAAGAGTTCAGGTACTAATCGTCTCTGTTTTGTGCTCTGTTTTGTAATGTTTTGTTTACTTTTGTGTAGTTCAGGCAACTCAAATGGCGAAAGAAGTGAGGGATATGAAACAGAGACAGATTGCATCTTTTCTCAACACAATAGAGAGAGGAGTGAGCAAGAAGCTTCAAGAGAAAGACCACGAGATAGATGTCATGAACAAGAAGAATAAGGAGCTCGTGGAGAGGATAAAGCAAGTGACAATGGAAGCTCAGAATTGACACTACAGAGCAAAGTACAATGAGTCTGTGGTTAATGTCTTAAAGACAAATTTACAACAAGCAATGTCACACAACAACAACAACAACAACAATGTTGTTGCTACTGCAGATCATGGTATAGAAGGGTTTGGAGACAGTGAAATAGATGATGCAGCTTCATCACACATTGATCCAAACAACAACAACAACAACATGGGGAGTCAGAGGATGAGATGCAAAATGTGTCATGGGAAGGAAGTGTCGGTGTTGCTTGTGCCGTGTAGGCACTTGAGTTTGTGTAAAGATTGTGATGTGTTCACTGGTTTTTGTCCTGCTTGCAAGTCTTTGAAAACTTCTAGCGTTCAGGTCTTCTTTTCCTTAAACATAACAGGAAGAAATGGGATACATTATATGAATCGTCGGTGTGTTCTAATTATTGAGTATTTTATTTTGTTCATTGTAAACGATTCTGTTTTTTTTTCAGCAATGAATTTTCTATCACAAAGATTATACAAAATCCTAACTGAGTTATCCGAACCTAGGAATATTGAACCAAACCTATAAATAATTTATCCGAACATAGAGTTAGAGTTATCCAAACCTAGGGTTAGGGTTATATAAACCTAGGAGGGTTAGGGTTACCCGAACCTAGGGTTTAGGGTTATTTGAACCTAGGGTTAGGGTTACCCGAACCTAGGGTTATCCGAACCTAGGGTTAGGGTTACCCGAACCTATGTTTGGATGACTATTTTTGAGTATTTTATTTTGTTCTTTGTAGCCCTGGGCATTCGGGTATTCGGGTCGGGTCCGGGTCGGGTCCTTTCGGGTCCGGGTCTTTCGGGTCTGAGATAATTAGACCCGACTGGGTACTAAGAAAATTACGGGTCGGTTCCGGTTCGGGTCTTCTCGGGTCCGGGTCGGTTCGGGTAGACAATTTTTATACCCGTACTAGAACCGAAAATTTTGGATATAAATCGTTTCGGTTCGGTTTTCGGGTCTTTCGGGTCATTTTCGGGTCTTTGTACCATTTCGGGTCGGTTTTTAAGAAAAAATCGGGTACAAATCAAGTGTTTCGGGTCTTTTTTATCCGAAAACCCAAATTTGGACCCGAAATACCCTGTAAATTTCATAGTACTACTACAAACTACAAAGTTACAAACCTGCAACGCTGCAATTTTGATTCAATACATCTGTAATCTGTTTTTAACTTCATAAAATCAGAAATATTCAAGTTCAAGACTTCAAGTATTCAACATTCAAAATTCAAATACATAAAGATAACTAAGAAACAGACACATTCGAAGCTGAAGCCAGCAGCAACATCCAAGCTTTATCTTCTATCTCCAATCAACATCTGAAAATTAAAACAACAAAAAAAGAATGAGAATGCTAGTACCTAAATCAAGAATAAGAAGATAACACAATTACCACTGCAGCCATAAACTCAAGGAGCTTGAAACACAGGTTCAAATTCTGAAGAAGTAATTAAAAAAGTGAAAGTTAGTAAGGCAAACTAATATGGACATAAGGCAATTAGAAACCATAAATAGTACCTCTCATAAGCTCATCTTCCATCTCTAACTGCTTAAGCATTTGTTCCTTTCTTGTGAGCCCTTTTCCTTTGAGTTTAATTTCACATTTGAGCCACTGCTCAGTGCACATTAATACCTCTATCATATAGTGTGTCAAACAGCTTCTGCTTGCCTCTACAACTCGGCCACTGGTGCTGAAGGCAGATTCAGATGCTACAGAAGACACTTGTAATGCAAATACATCTCTGGCTACTAGTGAGAGAACCGGGTATTTTGCACTATTCAGCTTCCAATACGACAGTACATCATACTCTGAACCATTTAGAAGATTAGGATTCTCCACATTCTCTCTCAAATACATATCTAACTCATTGGTTTTTTCTTGAAATCCTGCATCTTGAGCAAGCTCATTGTATATGTCATTCATGCTCTCATAGGCAAGTCCATTCCCAAGCACGGTTTTCTGAGATACTTCATCTCCAGTTGGATCTTGTGACTGTGACTGCGAATGAGAAGAGGCTCCTTGAGACTGACCTGAAGCAGCCGCAGTGCCATTGCTGTTGTTGTATTGATCAAACAAACTCCTCAAAATGTCTTCTATTTCATCATTTAAATGAGTAACCTCAACTGAACCTACACCATACAACTTCTCAAAAAACTTTGTGATGACCTTCATCTTCTTGGTTGGGTCAAGAACACCAGCCACAATGATAAGCTTATTCATCTTCTCAACATTTCTCCCAAACGGATCCCAATACTTTCCTAGTTTCCCTAACATAGTTTTTGCCTTAGACCTTAAAATATCATCTGGACCAGGAGCAGTGCTTAATCCGCTAATGTTACTTGTTACTGTGACGATTGCATGATACAATTTATGCGCACAAACTGAATTTGAAGCAGATAGAACCAAAGTGGCTTTGTAGAAAATAATTAAGAACTGGACTAACCTCTCCACTGCTTCCCAGTCATCTTTACTTGGTGGTCCAACTCGTTTGTTTCCATCCACAGTTTCGTTGAAGTAGTCGTTGTATGGCTTGTCCTCAGCTTCCATCTTCTCAAAAGCCACCTTGAACTTCATGGCCTGTTCTAGCATTAGATAGGTGGAGTTCCACCTTGTTCTCACATCTAATGGTAAGCTTCCTCTTTGAATTCTTCCTGACTCTACTCGCTGCTCAAATGACTTCTGCCTTGGAGTTGAAGACCTCACATATAGAAGACCTCACATATACATTCTGCAGAATACTTTTTTGATATCCCACTCTTCTAAGCAGTCAAGAAGAACCTTCGATATTGTTGCTCCTTTGTGGTCATATACATTCTTGAATCCAATAATAAGCTTCTTTAATTTCCACCAGCGGTCTACGAAGTGAGCTGTAATCACCATGTAAGAGGATCCTGTATGATTAGAGACCCAAATATCAGTCGTCAAAGAAAGCCGTTGCTTGTTCTCATTTAGAATCCTCTTCATTGCCTCTTTTTTTTTTACAAAGATCTCTACAATATCTCTTGTTGCTGTTCTTCTAGAATGAGGCTGGTAAAACTTAGTTCTATTGCAGAAGTTTCTCCAAGCTAAGCTCTCCACCCAAGCTAAAGGCAATTCACCCACAACCATCATCTCGTTCGTCGCTTCTCTGAAAACAGTTTCAGATACTTTGCACACTCTCAGATTACCATCTTCACCATCTTGATCTAAAGTACCTTGATTGTTGTCTTTATTCACAGCCTGCCATGCCTTGTAACACTTGCAAGTAACATTCAAATGTTTCTTCATATTAGATGTTCCTGATTTTGTTGGACACGACATCTCTTTCCCACAGTAGTTGCAACCAGCTTTATCATTATCTTCTATCTTTCGGGTGAAGTGTTTCCATACCCATGATCGACTCTTCTTTGCTGACTTTGAACCACTGCCTCCTTCTGTTTCTTTTCGTTTTCCTTTGTTACGTGATATTGGAGTCTCAACTCCATCTCCTGATCCATCTGAATCACAATCATCAGCATCACGCATTGGAATATCTCTGTCATCTGGATACTCGCAAGACCCCATCTGAAACAAGAACATAAGAGCAGAAAAAAACAGATTCAAACAAATGAAAGTATGAAACAATAATCAAGGTCGGGCTTGATCAATTTCGATAAACAAAAACAATAAACAAAAATCAAAAACTAAGGTTTACCAGAGATCGATTTCGAGACGATTGTGATGAAGGAGACGTTAGGGTTTGAATCTGAAGATGAAGAACTTGATTCTGATTCTGAGATTCCAGCTTTGATGTGTTTGACTTTCGAATTGAGCTTTTAAAATAGAATCAAACGAGAAAGTAAAAACTCTTAGTCTTCGTCAATCGCCTCTTTCAAGTTTCAAGTTTCAATTGTTTATCGGGGAGTGGAAACGAAAATAGTTTCATTGGGTAACTGGAAACGCTAGGTAGACTAGCTAGGATTCGGGTCTTTTTTTACCCGATCGGGTCTAGGGTTCGGGTCGGTTCGGTTACAGGATCCGCGGGTCCTCCAAAGTAAGACCCGATGGGGTAAAAAGGTTACACCCGAACCCGACCCGAACCGTTTTTTTCGGGTCGGTTCCGGTTCGGGTTTTCGGGTCCGGGTAAAATGCCCAGGGCTAGTTCTTTGTAAGCGATTGTGGGTTTTTTTCAGCAATAAATTTTCTGTCACAAAGATATGAATACCTAGGGTTATCCGAACCAATGAGTAGTTTATCTGAACTTAGGGTTAGGGTTACCCGAACCTAGGGTTTAGGGTTTCCGAACTTAGGTTTAGGGTTATCCGAACCTAGGGTTTAGGGTTTCCAAACCTAGGGTTAGAGTTATTTGAACCTAGGGTTAGGGTTACCCGAACTTAGGGTTAGGGTTACCCGAACCTAGGGTTAGGGTTACCCGAACCTAGGGTTAGGGTTACCCGAACCTAGGGTTAGGGTTATCCAAACCTAGGGTTAGGGTTACCTGAACCTAGGTTTTGATAACCCTAAACCTAGGTTCAGGTAACCCTAACCCTAGATTTAGATAACCCTAACCCTAGGTTCGAATAACCCTAAACCCTAAGTTCAGGTAACCCTAAACCCTAAGTTCAGGTAACCCTAAACCCTAAGTTCAGGTAACCCTAACCCTAGGGTTAGATAACCCTAACCCTAGGTTTGGATAACCCTAACCCTAGGTTTGGATAACCTTAACCCTAAGTTCGTTTCACCATTCTTATTCCTAGGTTCGGATAAACTATTCCTAGGTTTGGATAACCCTAACCCTAGGTTCAGATAAACTATTCATAGGTTTGGATAACCCTAACCTAGGTTCGGATAACCTTTACCTTAGGTTTGGGTAATCCTAACCCTAGGTTTGGGTAATCCTAACCCTAGGTTTGGGTAACCCTAACCCCCTAACCCTATGTTCGAATAACCCTAACCCTAGGTTTGGATAACCCTAAACAATAGATTCAGATAAACTATTTTTAGGTTTGGATAACCCTAACCCTAGATTCAGAAAACCCTAAACCCTAGGTTTGGTAACCCTAACCCTAGGCTTGGATAACTCTAACCCTAGGTTTGGATAAACTATTTATAGGTTCGGATAACCCTAACCCTAGGTTCGGTTCACTATTCCTAGGTTTGGATAACCCTAACCCTAGGTTCGGTTCACTATTCCTAGGTTTGGATAACCCTAACCCTAGGTTCGGTTCACTATTCCTAGGTTCGGATAACCCTAACCCTAGGTTCGGTTCACTATTCCTAGGTTCGTATAACCCTAACCCTAGGTTCGGATAACCCTAACCCTAGGTTTGGTAACCCTAACCCTAGGCTTGGATAACTCTAACCCTAGGTTCGGATAAACTATTTATAGGTTCGGATAACCCTAACCCTAGGTTTGGTTCACTATTCCTAGGTTTGGATAACCCTAACCCTAGGTTCGGTTCACTATTCCTAGGTTTGGATAACCCTAACCCTAGGTTCGGTTCACTATTCCTAGGTTCGGATAACCCTAACCCTAGGTTCGGTTCACTATTCCTAGGTTCGTATAACCCTAACCCTAGGTTCGGCTAACCCTAACCCTAGGTTCGATTCACTATTCCTAGGTTCGGATAACCTTAACCCTAGGTTTGGATAACCCTAACTCCAGATTTGGGTAACCCTAACCCTAAACACTTAACCCTAGATTCGGATAAACTAACCCTAGGTTCGGATAAACTATTCCTAGGTTCGGATTAACTATTCCTAAGTTCAGTTTCACTATTCCTAGGTTCGGATAATCCTATTCCTAAGTTTGGATAACCGTAACCCTAGATTAGTTTTAGGTTTAGTTTTAATAAATGTTTTGTTTCGCAGATTTACTGATTCTTCAGGATTCCTTTATTTCATTTTATAACTTTTTGCTTTTTATACTTGTTCGTCTTATGCAACAATGAACAATGGCGTCTTCGGTACATTTTAATGAAAGAGAAGATCATTTAGAGGGATCTATTTGGACGTATATATTTGCTGACTAAGTAACACTGAAACTAACTGTAATCTCAATAAAGAAGCCAACATGTCACTGGTCTCTGACCATCTTCGCATATTTAATTAAACGTAATGAAAACGATAATTTTGACTTTCGTGCATCTTTCGTTTAACGTGACAGTATTGCAATTGGCATGTTGGTTATCGCTAGTTTGTTATAATAAACGGATTCGATTGAGCTTGTCATATGTTATTATATCCAAACTAAATCCAACTAAAATCCGATTAAACCTAAATCGAATCGGTTTAGATACCCGAACACCCAAGCATAACTACACATTCTCTCTTCCACATTTCGAAACCGTTTGAGATTTCGGTTTTATTTTATTTCTTAAAATCCGATCGGCGAAGAATTAAAGCGCCAATTTCAAAATCGCTCCTTATTCGCCGTCTTCTCCGTCACATTCTCACAAGTCACATCCACGAAGAATCATCCTCCGAAAGAGTACGATGCGAGGTCGATTTCTCAACATCGATTACTTCTCTACTCCACCTTCTCAGGTATACGAAACCCTAGGCTTCCTCAATCTCCCAGCTCCTGATGATTTCCCGGCTCCTCTCTTCCGCGACCGGAGAGAAGAGTTTCTTCGATTCGAACCTGTCGAAGGTTTCTCTCTCCCGATCGATAATCTTCCTATCGAAGCTGCGTTATCGAAGTTCCTTGCCGACGTGGTTCCCGATCGCGTCAGTGTCGACTATGGAGCTTTCGAAATGGATTACTCTTCCCTCGGAGACGAGCTTAAGGTTATCCTTGGCCGTAGAGATCCTCAGTTCCTCGAGGTGACGTTTTCGAATCCCTAGATTGTTCGTTTCTGCCATTTATCTGGAATCATGATATGAACGGCACATCTTAAGTTGAATCTGTGGTAGTTGTAGATACCTGATAGTCTAAGTGCTGATCTATTGCAGAAGAATGAAGGAGATGCCATTGAGGAGAAAGCTATATTAGATTTGAACATAGTTCAGCTGGAGACTCCAGAGATGGATTTCGAAATGGTATTTTCTCATTCATTGTGAACATGCGCCAGTTCAATGGTTTCTCCTTCGTTGTGATATGAAGTTATCTTTAAATATACAGGAGAATAAGCTCTCATCCAAGATTGAGGATCTCCAATGTTTCTCTCAAGTTCTAGAGATCGAAAATGAGCCGGTAACTAAACATTTTCATGGGAAATTCTATTAGCAGCATGCATGGACCGTCATCTCTACTTTCTAGGCTTGTTAAGTCTGTATTTGATTTGGGCTAGTGTTCTTATTGCAGGTTAAATTTGAGGAGTCAGATGTTATCCTAAAGAACTCAAGTGACATCAAACAGAAGATTTATTCTGTTGATTACATCTCTTCTGATTATTTCGCAGAGAACAGTACTTCGGTGAAAGAAGATGAATGCTTCCGCAAGAATCGACCATGGTTCAGAGATGCCATATTTCCTCTTCTAGAAGTGGATGAAGTAAACTTGAACGAACTATCAAGCTTATCTATGCTTGACAAAGTATTTGCTGTTCTCGAAACGATTGAGCCCAGAGATATGGATACAGAGAGTTCTCTCGTTATTAACTCTAAGGAGCTTATAGGCTCTAAGGATTATGATCTATTGGATATTCTCTCTACGGATTGCTATTCAAACAAGAGTGTCCAGTCTGATGTGGTGCCACAGGAAATTGATATAATGACTATCTTGGAAATACCAAATCTTGTGGAAAGCTTTCAGTTTGAGCAGGGAAAGCTGGCTGTTGATGTGTTCTCGGTAAATTTTGAGGAAGTGCAGATCTTGGATGTGGAGATGTCTGATGTTTTTGGTAGCTTCCTTTGTCTTCAACAAGCCACTGAACTAGAAATATGTCCCGGCATGTTCAGTGAAGAGATGAACTTCAAGAATTTCGATGAATTAGTTGTCAGTTCTGAACTTGCCTTCGCAGATGATGCCTTCAAGTCTCTGCCAACTCCTATCTTATATGATTATGAGATGACAAGATCTCTGGAACTCATTTATGAGAATTATTTGTCAAAGATGAAGCCTCAAGCGTTTCCTGCATCAAATGATATATACTTGCCGTCAAACCTTCTTGAGGAGTCAAAGCACAATAATGATGCCCATTTTTGTGAAGAAATAGTTACATGCAACATTGATTATGATTTGGAATCTTTAGAAGGAGACAAATGGGTTTATGATTTCGTGCTCTCTGAAGATGCTTTCTGCGAGCCACTTGTAGAGACATGCACTGAACCTTTTTATGGTATATCTACCCCTGATGAGCATCCTCCAGTCAATACTTCTCATGGTTTATTGGAACACCCTTGTCCAGAAACAGGAGCCGGGGATTGTGGAAGGGAAGATTATTCTAAAAAGGCTGCCATGTTGTTCAAATCAATGTCTGCTTTTGATGACTTAACTTTTTTCATGGATCCTCAGAAAGCTGTGGCTGAAGAGAAACTTGAGTCTAGAGTCGAAGCTGCTAAGACTGCCAACCATAAAGTTACGTCCACTGACTCAAAGGCTTCATGTAATTCTGGTGGCATGCACCCAAGCTCGAACACTGAGGATATGAAAGTTCACAGTGTGCGCCCTTCAGAAAATATTCTGGCCCTTGTTCGGGATTTTGAGAAGAGCTATTTAACTCTCGTGAAGGATGAACAAGAGTTGATTTCATCTTTATCAGAAGATAAACTGAAGTTACTCAGCATTTCGAAAGGAAAGCTTATCGACTGCATACGAAGGGAAAATGTCCATAAAACACGGTCAACTGATGATAAGACTTTCACGTTTGCATTGCTACTAGCAATTAAACAGATGACATGGTATCTATGTTTCTTTGGTATCCGTGTGGCATATCTCTATCTTAACAAATTATGTCGGAGCTCAAATCCCATGAAACTAGGATTGCACACGCTCTACTCATCATTTGAATCAGAACACATGTCAACTGAAACAGATATCACTAGATCGCATCCATCCCTAGCTGTTATTCAGGGGATTTTACAGGCAAACTTTGTCCGAGGGAATTCCAAAGCATTACTTTTGGCTGAGAAAGTTTTTTGGTCCTCGCTGAAGAGGCTATTGGTGTCCATGGGGTTATCTTACAATGAACTCAACAGTCCGTCCCCAAGCGGAAATCAACCAAATTTTAATGCAGCCACAAAACATTGTTTCCTACCAGTTTCAGACTGTCTGCTTCTCTCTTACGAGTAAGTACTATTTCTTGCTATAGTATTATCCTCACTATCAATGATCACAGCCTTTGAATTGCGTCTTTTTATTGTTCTTTGGATTTTTTCATGCTAAGAAACATACCTTTATTTATTCTTGTTCAAGATTTTTGACTCAACTGTTCTTTTGGAGAGCAGGCAAGCTAGCTAACTAGTTTCTTACTATTTTATTCTAGGCGCATTTCTCCGTCTTTTCCTCTGGAGAATTTCAGCGTCATTGTAGAATATGGAGGTCCAAATGCATCGCCCAGAGTCTCTTCTCCTTTAAAATTGGATTCCTTCCGTTGCTTTCATTTCATAAAAGTGGAGCTGGATATGTCCAGTGCGTGCGGGCAACTCTCTGCAGGTGTTACAGTACCTTATAGTCACAAAATGGTAAAGGTAAGCAGCACTCAACGTTCTAACTTTTCAAACAATAAATATCACATATGTAGACTGTATTAATATGCTGGAAGTCTGTGAGTGAAGGGGTCCAAACCAGAGCAGATGAGCTACCTATATCACTAATAATGTTTTCATAGTGAGTGTGAAAATTATACAAGTTCAACACTAGTATGTACTGTGGAATCTAAAATTGTTTTGAAATTTCAAATTTCTTCCATAACTGCATATAACACAACTGTTCGTTTGAATGTACATGTACCGAATATGAACTTAGTACTGAACTTTATTGTCTGCTGTAGGGAGATGAATTTGAGACGAAAACTGGGTGGTTGGAAGAAGTGTTGAAATTTGTTCCCTTTGAAAGTGTGAGTTCCGCAGGATCTTCAGAAACTACGAAGGAATCTGAATTTGACTCCGTGCCTCAAGAATCTGGAAGAAAAGTTGGGATAAATGAGCAGGGAGTTCTCTCTGACCAAAGAGCTGTGATTGTAGTGAACACAAAAACTGTTGATAAGGAGATGATAATATCCCGAAGAAGTACATATCAAAAGGTCTTGGCAATGGAAAAAGAAGGAGTGCAAGTTGTGGAGCGCGATTCAGATCTACCTGTGGACCTGATGCTAAGTCCTGCAATTTGTCTAGTCTGGTATGATTGTGGAAATGTTAGTAAGAAGTCGGGTGCAACTATTGGTGCTTCCTCAAGCTCACTTTCATGGATTGGGGATATCGCAACCAATGTTTTGACGTCATTGAGTTTCGGTTTCAGTACCTCTGTTATGGTAAATATCACTGAATTTTGCTTCCTGTAATTAATGTCTCTGGCATGGTTTTTTTCTGAACTGGAGAATGAGTCCACAACACATCTTAAAGAATGATTGTTATTTTTTTCCCCTGCAGGTTTTTGAGGGGGAACCCACTTGCCTGGCTACAGTAATGGACTCTTCTGATGAACTGTATGCAGCAGCTGGCAGCCTGGGAATCAATTTACAGATCTTTTGCTCATCATCAGCTGATCTAACTGATGAAATAATACTGAGGTGTATCAAATCTTCTGTTAAATCTTCACAAGTCCATGCCAAAATGCCTGAGTCGGAATCTCTTGCAGAATCATTTCTCACCAAGTTTCCTTCTGTGAATCCACTTACAGCTCATGTAATTTTGTTATCTGCTGGATCACTTCTCGAATTTATGAAGCTCCCACATACTAGCAAGGTTCAAATGTTGCAAAAGTACCATGTACCTGAAGAGAGTGTTGAACTCTTCAGTTCATTATGCAGATACGGTGCAAGGGAGGACTCCAAATCTGTAATGACAGACAGCGCTTCTTCTGTATCTTCTGGACCTGATTCGGACACACATCATTTCAGTGTCCATTCTGGTTCGAAAAGGAAACAGTACCTTACTGGTAAAGATGAGGTAGACATGGACGACTTAGTCCATTGTGTTCCCTCGACAGAATTTGCTGATGCAAAGCGCAAGCCTTCAGGAGATTTCCAACTTGATGATCCTTGGTCATCTAGAGATGAGATGCTTCACTTTGACCCTGTCACTGAATTCCCCGATGCACCGCTCAAATCTTCTGGGAGCATTCATCCTAATGACTCTTGGCCATCTAAAGATCCTGAGAGGTTTGACAAGTCCGGACCTGGTTCTTCATCAAAGGACACGTTCTGGGAGAATGATTTTGGAGTCGAGGAAAACCTTCCTGGATTTGAAAGTTGGAGTCTCCCCGTTACCGATGACTTCATGAGTCAGAACAGAGGACGCAAGTTTCCTGTGATGGGAAAAGCTAAGTTGCACGACACTAGAAACTCAGAGAACTTCCTGGGAGACTACAAAGGTGAAGTTATCAACAAAGAGAATAGTAAGTTTCTAGAGGAAGATTTCCCTCCTTCTCCTGGTTATAACCGGTACTCTCCAGTAGTTTCTGATGTTGCTCAAGATCCGAGAAAATCAAAGTCTGCAAGGAAGCTTTCTTTCACTGAACCTATCCAGCCTATTTTCCCAACATCAGCTGAGATTAACTTCAGTTCTGAGAGGTTACCCACCGAGAAAGATTGCAGAAAAGTGTCAACTTCTTCTCCGCGTGGCTATGTTGATAACTTCCCAGCAAAACGGCAACGGACCCTTCTGGAGGAAGTCTTAACACGGAGATCTTCAGTTTCCACAACAGATCATCCATTTCAAGAAGAGATATCACATTTTGGTAGGTCTCCACTATCAAACGCAATACCTTCTCCGGTTCCAGTACAAGGTTCTCCTTGGACGATTGATTTTCTCAACAGAGTCAGAGAAAAGAGTATAGAAAGGAAGCAGCAACAATCTCTTCAGCAACCTCTTCCTTCTTATATCACTCCCTCTAGTTTGGAAACTCGAGTGAACCTAAACAAATCTAATATCAAGAGGAAGAGCCCTTCCATAATAGAGTTTTTCAAGCATAAAGGAGGCAACGCTCGTACCAGAGTTCCAGAAGAGAGAAAGCAGAAGCGATCGAAGAATTCTTCAGCCTCGCCACAAAATGAGAGATTTGGCTCGCTTCTTAGGTCGTCTACACCAATTGATAAGCGGGCAAAACAGGTACCTGTTCTGTATGAACCTATCTATATAAGTTAGACTTACTAACACCATTGTTTTTTTTTCCAGTCTCTCTCTTTCGCTGTGAATGGATCTGGAGGCCAAACAAAACTGGTCTGGAAGTAAAGACCAGTTAGCAATTCAGTGTGGACCAATCTTTATGTAAGTGTACTTTTATCGCTTTCTTGAAGATCATAATTAATAGCCATATTCATATGGTATTCCTCTACTATGATGTTACAACAATAGTACTCGCATAGTCGCATGCAAACCATACATGTAGTAAAAAAATTCTTACCGTTCTTGAGGTTTCTGACAGCCATCACAAGTTGTTGTCTTTCTCCTTCTTCCTCTGCTAATCTCAGGCTTGTCTCTGTATATCTCTTTTCAATTTCTTTCAACTCTCTCTCCATTGAACTGCTTTTGTTTTTACAGTAAGCCAATTCGTCTGATAGCTTTGGTAGATTTTTCTTTTCTTATGCCCGTTTTCCTGTGACCTTGCTTTCATCCTGTTATTGTCGAGTCAGAATCTTAAATAAATCATGAAACATGAAGACTTAGTGTTATAGTTACATATCTTGCAACTAGGATTTTAGTCATGTTCTGTTCTTTTCTCTAGATATCGACTTTCAAGTTTGATACTTGTTTTCTCCGTTCTTCATTCTCAATTTTCTCTTGAACAAAGCTGTTTTGTTATTCACTGTATTGCAGGCTTAGACCTTCTACTTCTCTCTTCAGACTATGTAGCTTGCGCTGTCTTGTCTTCGTCTTTAACCCAAAGCAAAATTTTCTCAAACTCATCTCTTTCTTTCGTCCACTCGTGTACTATCTTTTCTGTTTCTGTAGCTGCAGCTTTTGATTCGTCTCTCATTTTGGTGAGCTTCAAACCTCAGCTTCACGCATCTGGACTTTCATCGACAAAGCTTCGTTCTTCTTTATCTTTCTCTCTGTTGCGTAATTTCGCTATCTGCTTTCTCTTGCATTTTCTCTAGATTTTTGTTCAGCAGACGAAGGTCGTTTGCTTCAACCAATTTCTTTTGTTGTCAGCTTCTCATGCTCGCCCAGCCTCTTGCATTTCTCTTGAAGCACTCTGCTGTTATGGCGTTTTCCATCTTATTTTCCTCAGATTCTCCTCTGTTTTTATGGCTCTTTGTTCTTGTTCGATTTCTCCCCGCAGCATTGTGTTGTGAACTTCATTGAAAGCTCGTGATTGATCCTCGAGCTCTTTCTGCAACTCCTTAACCTGACTCTCCAGTCATTCAGACTACTATAGTGATTGTTTCTTCAGTATACCTTCCAATGTATCTACCTGAGATTTACCACCTGCTGTTGAGCATTCTTGCTGCTGAAGGACTCGTATTCCCGAGTAAGATCATCCAGAAGAGTCTCATGTTATCATCCAGAAGAATCTCATGTTCTTCGTTCTTTCTCCTGTAAGATTCCAACTCCAACTCCCAATCCAAATCTTTGATCTGTTACTTTAGCGTATCTATATCTTCATTCCTCACACACTCCGGATAATGAGTCCCTAAAGGATCAGTAATTGGAACTTTACAATAGATCGATGCATACTAGACTAGATTTCATTTGAGGTTCAATTGTTGCTAAACCGGAAATCCAAAAGAAAATTAAAATCAAAATCAAATTTGAATTAATCATTTCAATTCTATAGAAGAAAACTATTATTCTTTCCCCTCCCTTAAAGTTGTTTATGGACAAGAAAACCCCTCAAATCTTTATTTCCTTAATTTTCAGTTTGTCCCCAAAGTCTCCATTCGCTAACTTCCCACCACCACCCTCTGTTTCTTTTCTTCTGCATACCCAAATGGAATATCTTCATCTTTAATCCTTCTCCGTCTCTCTCTCTCTCTCTCGTTGTTTATATGTGAAAGTTAACCATAAGATGATCTATTTTGTGAATAAATCAAGACACAATAATGGTGAAGCTAACTATAGTTGGTAGGGTTGAAGATGGATTACCTCTAGCACAAGATCAAACCTATGTAAACCAACAAGACAACACTAGTTTCTTGTTCTACAAGCAGCAAGCCGAACTCCTTCTAAAACAAATCTCCAAAGATCCACTGTTGCATCCAAAGATGACCATCTTGCTTGATCATCATTCTTTCCAGTATTTCATATTAATCAATAGATCACTTTTGCTTCATATTGTTTCTTCAATTTTTGCCATTCTAATCTCTCTGCTGAAACTGTGAAGCTTCCTGGTGGAGAAGAAGATATGTTACATCGCGTTATCTGATTCTTCCTACCCAAGAAAGCTACTTTTTCATTACCTGCAGGATCTTCAGAAGGAACTTGATAATTTTGACGAGACAAAACTTATCCAAACAATCTCAAAACCATATAGCTTCGTGAGGTTTAGTAAGATAATAGGAAGAATAAGGAAGCAATATATGGATACGAGAACACAGGCTAACCTATCGAAGCTGAATGCTTCACGGAAACAAGAACTTGATGTAGTCACTGAGCATTTGAATGATTTAATTCAAAGACGACAACTTTTAGGTACTCCTCCTTACTTTTTTTCCCTCCAGGAATGAAATTAACGAACGTTTTCTCTTCATAAAAGCTTTAGTTTTGTTATCTTTTTGTATTGCAAGAAACATCAGAAATATCGTCTTTGGATCGTCGAATGTCTGTTTCAACCATTTGGTGCTCACGATATCTTCAGGTATATGAAAAAAAACTCACATGCATGGTTCATCAAATAAGGAATACATTTGTCACACTTGTGGATTGGGCTATAGTCACTTATGTTTGTACTTTATTTTATTACAAATTTTGCAGGATATTGCGTTAAAATGGACACCCGTGACAATCATTATTCTCGTTATTCTTGTTATTTTCAAATCAAGTTTGATTATGACAGATGATTATTTAATTTCAACTATGATATGATCAAGTAATATAGTTATAGCTTCTCGTTAAAATAATTTGACTTTGAAATGTTCTACGACAATTGTAAAGTCTTTGGACAAAGAAAAAGACATAACCAAATAAATAACACTGCCATATACGAATATTTTATTCTATTTGTATATACAGATTGTCGTGAAAATAAATAACTAAAACCAGATATAAACAAAAATACAAGCTTTTCCCAGAAGAACTTTTCTTTGTTCATGTTTTGTAAGAATTCAGATATGGTTTCTTGATTGTGACTTGTAACGCAAGTAAAGTGATTGTTTTCTTCTAACAATCATATGATCTTAATTTACTTTACCTTTAGATGTAAGTTACGTCGCTGTTGATGAAGAAATCCTCAGAAGTATAATAATTTGCAAAGTCATGATGCGGCTGTTGAAACTCTGTACGGAACATGACATCATCCTCAAGTGAAGAGTAGCTGTTGTTGTTCATCATCAGTTCTTCACCTTCAATTCGATTTTGAGTTTGATTAATATGCATGGAATCTGTTAAATCGGAGGAGTAATTGATTTGAGGATCTGAAGAAGTCATCCACTCAGAGAAGAAGAGCTTAGGCATGTTGTTGTTGTTCATCATGTTTTTGTTGCTTTCTTGTGATGGTGGTGAAGATGGTTTCTCTGGAAGTTTCTGGAAGGAGATCACGTGGTCTAGGGTTTCTGGATTTCTTTTTCCGCAAGAAAGTGGTGAGGAAGAAGATTCTGTTAGGTTTGACCTTTCTGTTTTGAGTTGGGGTTGAGATTTGAGCCATCTCTTCTTCAGATATGAGTGCCAATAGTTCTTAATCTCGTTGTCTGTTCTTCCTGGTAAGTATTTTGCAATCCGTGACCACCTAATCAGACCCAAAGTATAAAAACAAATGAAAAAAAAAAACATATTTCCTAAAAATTGAAAGCTACAGCCTAATTCATGTGCAGTCAAATAATAACATAATCCGGATTTAAATTCATGAGTGTGTATGTTTAAGTTGTATACAAGAACAAAAGTTTTTCATTAGTTTTTGTTCTTACTTGTTACCCAAGGAAGAATGTAAGGTCAAGATGGTGTCTTCTTCTTCTGCACTAAACGTCCCTCTCTTTAGTCCTGGTCTTAGGTAGTTAATCCACCTTAGTCTACAGCTTTTCCCATTTCTTTGCAATCCTGCCACAATAATTAGACTTAGTTAGGGATGAGATTACAATAATGATGAGGATTAAGACTCTTAATCAAAGATTTTAGGGTTTAAGAAAAAACCAGCTAGGATAGGAACAGTGGTCCAGCAAGCATGGCCTTGAGATATGATGAAACTCTTTAGCTTCTGGTCTTCTTCAGGTGACCATAACCCTTTCCTCTGTCTCTGTTTTGGTCTCTCTCCAGATTTGGTCATCTTCCCCATATCTTGATTTCTCTCTCAAGCTGTCCTAATTAAGAGAAAACTTGTGTAAATATGATGAATGAGAGAGAGAGAGACAGAGACATACAGAGCGTGTATATATGAGCATAGTTAAGCATTATATTATTTTTTATTATAGAAACAATTATTTGATAAGCATAGATAGAGAGAGACCATTATTTGTTTTCTGATGTAAACGCCAACGCACAAATAACGTTTTAATTAAACCATAGTCTATAGACTTTTAGGATATGGTTAAATGGGGGCTGCGTCGTATAATAAAGACACAGGACATTCATATATTTATGCCATGCAGAATCAAATGAAATAAAATGTACACACGTGTATATATATGTATGTTATGTGTAAGTATAGAAGGTAGCTAGCTGGGAAGCTGCCATGACAAAAGTCTGGAGGAATATGTAAGCAAGGATTAGTTGTAAACCCAAGTCACTTGGTGTAAAGTTTAAACTAAAGTATTTAATTAAGATTTAAGACAAAGAGGGAAGAAGGAATCTTTTGCTTGTTCTTGCTTTCAAATGTCTTTTGTTCTCTTCTTCTTGTTTTCTCTAAAAAAGTCTATAATGCCGAATAAAATATAGTTATTGACAAAATTGCAATCACTTGGACATTTTTTGTTACGGTGATAAGATGTTAATTAGTACTTATTAGACTACTATATATGATTTAACCAAGTGGTTATCGTCTGCTAATACTTTGACCATTTTGGAACCAATCATTTCTTGGTATGTGATCACATAAAGTTTTCATTGAAGTTTAGTAACGTAACTATCACAGTTTTTTTTTTCAAAAAAGAGACCTAATGCCATCTTTAAAAGACCTTAGTTCATCTGAATTACTTAAAACTAAAGCACCTTTAGTGAAACACAAGAGTACGATGATGTCACTTCTCTTGGTCTCTTTACACAAAAGCAAACTCAAAAACACTATCAATGCCAAATGGATTAGTGGCCAAAATTGACAATTAGTAAAAATGATCAAACTTTTATTGTGCAAAACTGAAAATAATTATAAATTGACCAATTATGTGAATGAGTAGAGTGGTCCAGAGGGGGAAACTTAACGCTGACAAAACAAACTTTGTCTGATTCGAATCAATGATTATAAAAGGTAACGAAACAACTGAATTAAAGAATGTAAAGAATCATTCAATCTGTTAAAAGGTAAACCCTCGCTAAGCTTATCAAAATCAAGCAGACAGGTTTGACTTGCCGTTTGCGATGCCAAGAAACTTGACAATGTATATTTGAAAATGCCTAGTAAGTTTTTTTATCTAATAAATAAAAAAATAAAGTTTTTGTTAAGATATTTATGTATTTAATCTTGGTAGGTGAGTCGACACTTTCCTCCTATTTGCTGCAACAAAACTTGTATATCAGTATACGAGTTTACAATACACTACAAAATTTGAATAAAAGTATACAAATAGTACAATACATGATATTATACATTGTTGTCCAAAAAAAAGTACAATACACTGCAAAATTACAAATATGGTTTCATTTTGAGGGGAAGTTATTATAGAAATCTATGTCACTGTGTCATATTGAAATGGGTTTGCTGACGTTTTCATATTGAAAGGCTTCCATATTTGTTCAGACTTTTGCGTTTTCTTTATTAATTATTAGTCTCCAAGCCACCTTTGTTATCTTTGCCTTAAGTAAGACTTCGTAAATTGAACATCAGAGAGAAGATGATGATCTAATATTAAGCCATTGATTATATGATGGTTACTGGCCACGATATAACACTCCCCTTTCTCGGTCTTATGACTGACGCCATCTTCGTGACATCTTCTGTTGTCACGGCCTGTTGCAAAAGTTTGTCTGCCCCTTTACCCAATGGATACTTTGGGCTGGGATTCAACACTATTAGGTTTCCAATTTTTATTATTCATTCCAAACTTTGTATTTTTGATTATAGCTATTTTTTTTATAACCGTAGTATGATCTCATAGATTTTTTAGGTCCAATGACCATTTACTACGAAACCGTATGATCCACGTTTTCTTGCCACTTAAGATATCTGGATAACCAAAAGGAATCGAATCTAGGGTTGTACTCACAACTGTGAATCTTTTACTACTAGGCCAAAACCACTTAGTTTAAACTGTACAAAAATGTATGAACTACATAAGATACCAATAGTATCTGAAAAATGCTTATGTATTTTTTTTTAATTAAACGCTAAAATGCCAACGTGAAATTTTGGATCAGATCCACTTGTTTTTTATATATATATATGATATCATCGATGATCATCTAGTTAATTGTTTTCTGAATTGGTTTATAGTATTTGTCGATATTCATATGCGTTTTCACTATTTCAGAAGAGAAAAGAAACGAAGCGTTAATAGAAAAAAATGGAAAATGTTTAAGAGGTTTTCACTTATCTAGTAAGTATTTTCTATATTGCTTTGGTGATACTTAACTGTTTGATGTAAAATAAAAGATTATAGTTGGTTCTAGGGTTTGAAGTGAGAGTCGACTGGTCTAAGGCTTTCAAAATTGCATGTCACACGGTGTCTCACACCGGTGGACAATTTAATCGATTTATGGGTTTGTTGTAGTTTTATTAATTCATGTTCATGGTTCACAATTTGATGTAAGGTTTCTTTTTCTTGTTTAAATTTTGAACTATGTTATGTTACAAAAAAATTGAACTATGTTGTAGCAGTTTCAAGTTGCATATCATATGCAAACTGTATGAACGATCAAGTATTTTTGTTTGTTTGTACAGTGATATTTATTCGGATGACAAAATACTCTATATTTGCAATTTCTATCCATGTCTCTTGTTGTCGATAAAGTTATAATACCAGGTCACTTCTGGAGATGTACTTCATACAAGAGCTAGCTCGCACGTCATTTTTGCTACCATATTTGTTTTAAATCTCGTTAATTGAGTTAGGAGCCGACATCGAAAATCCTTTTAAATTTTAAGGAAGTTTTCATTTCATGTAAATCTTCAATGGCATTTGCAAATGGCAATTCTCTTAAATAGCATTTTTTAAGTTTTTGTCACAAAAATAGCCCTAAAAAATAAAATGACCAAAATAGATTTTTTTTTTTTTTGAAATTTTAATTTTTTTAAATTTTTTTTTTTGAAATTTGAAACCCTAACCCCAAACCCACCCCTTAACTCTAAACCCTAAAGTGCAAATTAGTTAACCCTAGGGGTATAAATGCATATAAATGATTTTTTTAGCTTCTAAAAAAAACATTTTGGTCATCTTCTTCCTTAAAAACTATTTTTTTGACAAACAAACTAAAATGGACTATCCAAGGGAATTTCTCATTTGCAAATTATATCCGTGAATGCTGCTTAGAAAGGAAAAAATATTTGCTACCCATTACAAGTTCTTATAGAAGGTGTGTTGTTTGTCAAGTATTTGAAATGCATTCATTGAACAAGTTCTCAATATATATATGATATAAACCTTTAAAAATAGTAAAAAGTTAATTATAGACATTTGATTATGAAGTAATAAAAAACCAACTGCAAAACAGATTTGTAATTGTAAATCATGAGTGGAAAGAAACAAAAAAAAAATGTAATAGTATTTGATTAGTTTCGTACGCCCGAGAAAATCTCTAAAACCCCATCGGATCCTCCAGCCACAAGCGTGCACCAATCTTCATCAACTTGTCTCCAACACACACTACTCACAAACCGACGGTCAGACTCAAACCGGTCCCTTTGACCACCCAACCCACGCACCCAAACCGGTTCTCCCCACCTCTTATCGTACACAAACACTTCATTATTCTCCGACCCAGACACAACCAAACCACCGTGCCTCCAAACAGACAACCCGACGAAGTTCCTACTATTAACATGCCCTCGGCACGTGCGAACCACGCGCTGTCCGTTAGCTATATCCCACAGCTTCAGGCTCCCATCGGTCGAACCGGTAACGATCGTGTGTCGATCCATGAAACGAGCGTACGTCACCGTTTTGGTATGACCGTCTAACACGAACATCGGGTCAACGAGTCTTCTGATGTCGTACACGTAAGCATTACGGTCAGCACATCCGACGGCTAAGAAATTTCCACCGAACGGATCAAACTCCACCGAACAGATCGCAGCTGCTCCACCTCCGGGCCTAACCGTTTCCTCCAACGTCCCTCCGTCTCGCGGGTCCCACATTTGAACCGTTCCGTCGTCGGAGCCAGACGCGCCTAAAACGGAACCGTTGTGGAGCGTGTAGTCGACGCTCCAAATCTTTCTCCCTCCGTGCTCGTCTCTTTCGAAAACAGTCACTCCTCTCTCCACGTCGTACTCGGTGACCACACCGTCGTAATCTCCCGACCCGATAACCCGACCGGTTAAGTCGGGTCTCCATTTGAGACTGCTGAGCTTAGCCGGCGTGCAGATACAGCTCTCCACGTGATCATCATCACTCCCTAACAAAGAGTTAAAACGATAGAGTCTGATCTTTCTTGCGATCCCTCCCGTGGCTAAGATTTCTCCACTCGGGTCGAACTCGATCGCTCCGATAGCGTCGGTTCCGGTGGAAGGGGAGGACACGACGGCGGAGAAGGAGAGATCCCAGTCGAATCTAGGAATGTTGTTGTTGTCTCTGTCCATGATTGTGGGAGATGAATTGGAGGAGATCATGCATGCTTATTGGCCCTGTATAAGAGGATCTTCTGATGTTGTTGTTGAGTATGTCGGAGCAGAGCAACGCCTCCATGAATGAGTTACGACTCGTTTTAAGTTAGGTATACACGTAACTATTTAACATATACATACATCATGTGCATGTGGGGCGACTAAGATATGAAGTGGGGTTTGATTATTTACCTGAAATCAAAAAAGAAAAGTGTTCTATATTAGATTTAATCTTATCACATCATACATATATAGGGAAAATATTCAAACAAATAAAATTTGCTAAATTCGCGATACGTGGAACTTTATTTTGTGTGGTTTTGAAATAGAAACGCATTCATGATTCACGTCATTGGTACTTGTTGTTCTCCCAATGCTTCCAGCTAGAATATTAATTAGGAAAATTACGTGCGGGTATATGCAAATTATCTCCATGTATTTATTTTTTATTTATCATCCGATCGAATAAGGGCCAGTTTGTTTCACCATCCAGATGAATCATCTGGATGGAGATGAGAGTTTTGTTTGTTTAGGCATTAAAAGTATAAATCATCTAGATGGCTCATCTGGATGAGTTTTAAAAATTTAGGCTTAATTTTGAAAATCAGCTGGATGATCCAAATTGAACCATCTAGATGGAGATGGTTATGTCAAAATGATATAATGTCTATTATACCCCTGATATAATTCACAAATTACAAACCTAAACCTAATATTATTTTGTTATTCATAAAAAATGATAAAATCACAAAAACGCATTTTCTCGCCAAAACCGCAAAAATGCATTTTCCCGCAAAAACGCATTTTCCTGCATAAATGCTTTTTCCCGCCAAAACCGCAAAAACACATTTTTCCACTAAAACAACGAAAGCGCATTTTCTCGCTAAAACCACAAAAACATATTTTCTTGCAAAAACACATTTTCACACAAAATGCATTATTCTGTCAAAACCGCAAAAATACATTTTCCCGCCAAAACCGCAAAAATACATTTTCCCGCCAAAACCGCAAAAATGCATTTTCCCGTAAAAATGTATTTTTCTGCAAAAACGTATTTTCCTGCAAAAACGTATTTTCCTGCAAAAACGTATTTTCCTGCAAAAACGTATTTTCCCGCCAAAACTGCAAAACGCAATTTCCCGCCAAAACCGCAAAAACCTAATTTCCCGTAAAAACGCATTTTCCGCCAAACCTGCAAAAATGCTTTTTTACTTAAATGCATTTTCTCGCTAAAACCGCATTTTCTTGCAAAAATGCATTTTCCCGCAAAAACCGCAAAAATATATTTTCCCGCCAAAATGCAAAAATGCATTTTCCTGATAAAACCGAAAATGCATTTTCCCGACAAAACCGCAAAAATACATTTTTCCCGTCAAAATCACAAAAATGCATTTTCCTGCAAAAACCACAAAACGTATTTTCCGCTAAAACTGCAAAAAGCATTTTCTTGCCATAAACGCAAAACACAAATATATATTTTTCGTCCAAACTGCAAAAATATATTTTCTCGATAAAATCGTAAAATTAAATTTCTTGTCAAAATCGTGAATATGTATTTTTCCGCTAAAAGTGCAACATTATATTTTCAGTCAAAACTATATTTTAAAATAATTATATTTTAGACTATTTAATAAAATCAATACAATTAAAACTAATATCAAACATGTGACTAAATCAAAATAAGGGTATATTAGTAATTTGTTTACTAAACTCATTTGGATGGAAATGAAAATAAAGAAACAAACATAAGTCCATTTAGATGATTCATCTAAATGAACCATTTGGATGGATAAACAAACAGTCCTATAAAATCTGGATGGATCATCTAGATAGATCATATAAATGGATCATCTAGATGGAGATGACAGATGATGAAACAAACGGCCCTTAATGCTAAAAACCTAGATAATCTATCAAAATATAACCATGCACATGGCTAAACAACCACTCGAACCATGATCACTGAATAATGTATGCTTAATTTACATTATTATGCTTTAGAGGTAAACACCTTGATCTCGATCATTCCTCATGTAAAGGCAGGAATGGGATAAGGTAGTATGGGAAGTAAGTACTATCAAATTGCAATATGTTTTCCCTCATTGAAAAAAAAAATGAATGAAAGTGAGCTAATTCTATTTATATTTTTTTGGGTGTAGATAGAAATCGCATTAAAGAAGGAAGAAATGAAAACACGAGATTAGGTTTTACGTTAGCGTTGGTAGAATATGAACCTCAAGTTTTGAAACCTCTCTCTATTTTAACGATTAGTTTGGTCGTTGTAGATCTCAACTCCTACGTGGTTCAGTTTTTAGCCTCTTTATATATGTCTTGTTTTCAATTATTGGTGAAGACAAATAAAGTGAATGCTAAAAGTACACGTCGATCGACGGTCCCTTACGTTTAGAGAATGATATTGCCTGTATGTATAATAAGTACATGTGCTTTGATATCTTGGTGCATGTTTGGCTTATTTTGACGATTTCAATATATATCTTAACAAATATATTTTATTATTTGACAGATAGAGAAGGTATATTTGGATTGCTTATAACAATTCCAAAGAAACTAATTTATTCATCCAGGATAAGTGAGTTCTCATTGGAATGTAAAGTAGACCTGCTAGCTCGAAATGACATAATGAAATTTAGTGTTTTTTTAATTAAAATTCCTTTTTCTTATTTGGTTATTTGATGTAGTGAGTACTGCAGTTGAAAAATTTGATGAATGACATGAGTTTGTGAAAACCAAAAGAAAAAACGAATTTAAAGGCAATAGTAAAGAAGATTGCTACTCCTACTCATCATGCCAACCCAATGTAGTGCAGGATTAGATCTGGTCTGTTTCTTTTATCTACATAATGCATCCTCATGGGAAACTAGTTGGTTGGAGAATCCCTTCAACGTCTAGGAAGATGGGACAGGAACATATCCGGTACGAGCTCTTAGTGCTTCGGTTCTTTTGCTTCTCTCCATCACTCCCACTAGCCATTCTACACTTTCCTTGATTCCTCTTCTGCTCCACCAAAAACATTTAAAAGTTCACTCACTTGCTTCAAGTTTTTCCAAGATTCCTGTGATTATTACTTACCCATCATATCCAGAAACTGCTTCAAACATGTACACCCTTTCATCCAGTTTCTTTAGATCCAAGTATCGGTCCAGTTCCTCAGCCGAAACAGCATTTGGGAGATCCTGGTAATTGCCAGATTCAAGACTTATCAGACCAACAGCATATCTGTGAAGAAACTTAATATAACATATGAATGCAATGAAACTTCCTACTTGCTTGTTTGCCAATATCAAAAGAGGCGCTCCTTGCAAATCCTCATGCCGCAGAGCTTTTTCTGGTTGAATGCAAATTTATATTTTTAGCTTAATAAATGCTTGTTTGGAGGTCAACTTAAAGTTTACCTAGAGCAGATTTAGAGTCTTCAAAGCGAGAAGGGGAAGCTGCATCGATCAAATATATCAAAGCGTGTGCTTCTTCATAATACTTCTCCCAAATAGAACGCAAACCAGGCTGCCATAAGATAGCCAAATGCAATATATACAAACTGATCGTTTTCAACAGGAAGAAACAAAGAGTCTATGTTTTTTTATTGTAGCACTTCTTCAAAAGATCACTTACAGTCTTACAACTCTATGTTTAATCAAATAATCATCACCATGAGCTCTCTCTCTCTTGGTCCAGTTAATTCCATAGGAGGCAGCAACAATAACAAATGACTCCACCGTTAAACAATTGGTAAACGTTGTTGTTGTTGTTGCTGCTGCTTTTTATGGGCTTAACGGACCAAAAGAGAGATAGAGAGATCTTATTTGATAAGAAAGACTAATCCGCTTTTGACAATGAGGGTTTGTTAAAGAAACTATAGTCTTCATGAGTAAGAAACAATCTAAATTTTAGGTAGGGGAAAGAGAGAAGCTTTCTGACTTAATATTACCTGACCCCCAAGGTCCCAAAACACAATTTTAGCATTAGAGACTTCAATACGACCAATGTTTAGACCAACAGTGGGAACAATACGATCATGTGGAAGACCTTCAGAGATTGAGTAGATCGTTTTCAATTTCTCCAAGAAGGTCTAAAGAAACTACGAGCATTAGAGATGAATCTTGAACATGATTCTTGACCAATTTGATTAAAGTAAAAGAAGAGTACCGTCTTGCCAGCTTTGTCGATACCAAGAATGAGGACATGGAACTCAGTCTTGCTGAACATGTAAGTCCACAGTCCATGCATCAGAGAAAACATCACTTCCTCTTCTTCGCTTCACCCTAAACTAAAATAAGAGTGTAGCTTATGTCATCATAGAAAAATGTTGGAGAGAATCATAACATAACTTAAAGCATAACAGAAGAATGAGCCAAGTAACTGTCCATTTCCAAGATCTAATTTCAGAGAATCAATCAATCCACAACATTCCTACCACATTACATCAAAAAATACCAAAACCATTTTCAATCACACTCCAATATCAACAAAGATAAAAAGTGGATCACAGAAATGGGTCTATAGCTATCAAAAACAGTGAATCACATTCTCACAACATGAAGATCAAATCCTTATATCAAATTTAAAATCAGAAAAAGATCCTTACAGTAGTGAAGAAGATCTCGTTTTTGCACTCAGCTGTGTTGGTCTTTCTTCTTCTTCGATTTGATCGTCTCGTCCCCTTCTTCTTCTTCTTCTTCTTACTCAAACAGCGAATTACAAAAATACCCTTACTGGTCTTCACACGCTTATCCCGCCACGTGTCACAACGTGAAATCGAACGGGTTTAAAGGTTCTTACGTGGGCGAGATCTGACTGCTATTATAGTCAAAGTCAAAAAAACGGACGGCTTCTCTTTAATTTGCCAATCTTGCGGGTTTATAACGCTGGAGGGGTAAATTCGAGAATTCCAAAAGTCCCAGTCTGCGAGAGGCGCTAGCGATCGAGGATAATTAAGGAAAAAAAAAAAGGGTAGGTTGCTGGAGATTATTGAAGATGACTGATCCAAAGAAGTAAGTGTTCGTTCCTCTGCTTTACTTTCGGAGAATTTTTTGATACTCTGTCGATTGATTCGCAGTTTATTTTTAGTTCGATTTCAAATATGGGCTCAAGTTTATGCACACTGATACTTGTTACCTATTAGATTTGCTTTGATATAGTGATGTGAGCTGCTTCTTTGTCTTTAGAGGTTTATGATTTCTATCAGTTTGCGTAAATTAGTCTCTCTTGTGGAGCATTAAAGATGTTAACTTTGTGTCCAGGGGGCGTGTTCAATGGGATGAAGCTAATATAGTGGAAATTGAATCTAATAAACCTGTTAGGCAGAAGATCACTGAACCAAAGACTCCTTACCACCCCATGATCCATGATGATGATGATGATATTGATGATGATGGTTTGTCTAATTTCTCTTTATTTAGTTATTGTTTGTGTTTGCGCAGAGCTTATTATGGAAACACTTATGAGCTTTGCGTATTTCAGACATTACCTTTTTCATTCATGATTGTTTGTACCAGGTTCTCTATCATCTCCTAGAGGAGGAAGATCGTTCAATGAATGCGTTGATGATATGCAACGTGTGGAAGAACTGAAGAACACTCTGAATGGTGGTGAAGCAGCTTCTTCCAGTAGGTATACTAGCCAGGGGTCTGGTTCTGGTGGTGGCTGGAGCTCGTCTGAGAATGAAGAATCAGATCCAATGGATCAAGATGGTGAAGGTCCTCCTCTCAAACATTAACTCTCATGTTTTATATACTTTTGTTTTATCTCATGCAAAAAAAAAAACACAGGTTTGGAAGGTGAGAAAAATGAGAGGTTCAGTGAACATAGAAGAGTGCATTACGATGAGTTCCATAAGGTGAAGGAACTTAGGTCCTTGGGGTCCTTCTATGATGATGATGAAGAAGAGGACGAGGATGATGGCTCCAAAGGCAGTAAAGCAGAGACAACAACCTCAACACACAGTAATTGCGTTAACAAAGAGGTAGAAGCAGCCGGGAAGTCATCTTCTTCCTCCAGTTGATGATATGATACCTTTGTTCAATCAAAATGTGTACTCTTGTCCAGGTTTTACAGAGCTCTCTCACAGTTTAATTTAAACCATTTAAAAAGAACAAGAAAAAAAATCAAGATTCTGAATCTATGTTATGTTGTTACATACTTTCATCATTTTAATGCAATTGCTTACAATAGTGCTGTTCGTTTGGCTGTATCTGCGGCTGCATCATATTCGTTATCAGCGTTCAAAATTGATTGACGCTGGACGCAGCGTTCAGACGCAGATAACTGCGTCTACCAAATAAACAAAAAGATAATCACAATCGCAGAAAGCTAAGTTTGCCAAATAAAAACGAACGGCACTAATCACTATTGTTCTTTGATGTTCTTGTCAAAATTTTATCAAATCTGATTGTTTTGTGTTACGTTTGATCATTTCTGTATGAATGTGTAGTTTTCCTTTTAAAAAAGTTTTCTATTCAGCAAATAACGTCGTCGTTTTGGGGCAAATCTGTATAAATGTGGTTCATATTGCACGAATGAAGAGCTTATAATAGAATCAGTCGAATGAAGAGCTTATAATAGAATCAGTCGAATTTGATCTGTCACACATCAATGGCGGACGAGAAACGCCACGAAATGTCGAGATTATCCTCTCAAATCTGCAACCAGATCTCCTCCGTCTTCTCTAAGCCCACCGAACCATACCCACCGCCGTTGGATCTCCTCGTGACGGAGCTCACCGGAGTCTCCCGTCGCAGCGCACGTGTCTTCCTCCACGGCGTCGGACGCGAAGGCCTCATGCTCAAAGCCTTCGCGATGCGTCTCTTCCACCTCGGCCTCTCCTCTCACTTAGTCTCCGACATGACCACACCTCCGATCTCATCTTCCGATCTCCTCATCGCCTCTGCCGGTCCGGGAGGATTTTCCACCGTCGATGCGATTTGCTCCGTCGCGAAATCTTCCGGCGCTAAGGTTGTGCTCATCACTGCGCAGCCGGAGACTGGTTCCTGTGTGAAACACGCGACGGATGTGTGTTATGTCCCGGCACAGACCATGGCGAGTGACGGCGGAGGTGAGACGGAGAAGGGAGAGAGGCCGTTGTTGCCGATGGGGAGTGTGTACGAAGGAGCGTTGTTCGTGTTGTTCGAGATGGTTGTTTACAAACTGGGTGAGGTTTTGGGTGAGTCCCCTGAGTCAATACGGTGTCGTCACACCAATCTCGAGTAGCAACGTTGTGTTGTTTTCGCGTTTCAGTGTGTAAATGCTTGTTGTTTTGTGTGTATCATATGCCACGAGTTGTTTTGGCATCCCGGTTGAGAAATGCTTGCTGCCCGAAGAATTCATTTATCAACCATTCGAATAATTTATAGTTTACTTCAATATTATTCATCTTTTTATTCCAAACCCATTGGTTTTACAACGACTAACATTTAAAAAAAAAAAAAAAACTACACCTCAAACTCAGTGTCTTTATTCTTAAATATCTTATCTCCATGAGACTCTCCCCATGCTTCTCCTGTAAGTAGAAAAAAAAGAAAAAACCGAGAGCTGGTGCATGGTTAGATATCTACATATAGAGCAGTTAATTAATGTTTTAGACGTTATAGTATGCTCTTACATAGATATAATAACGTCCATATCATCAGCTGCATGAGAGAGTAGGGATGCTGCAGCGAGTGGGAAGCCTAGAGGCAATGCGAATCGTGTTGCAAAGGCATTCGCTCGGCACTGCCTCAAGAGCGCTGCAACACTCCGCACTCGGGTTCGTCTTGTCCGCTCCAGGCACGACAAACTCACCACACACGTTCAGTCCACTCAAGTGCCTATTGCAGCTCTGTCCGTCCACCTCAGTCGCCACCAAAACCAGTGCCACCAGCGCAGCCACCTTGATGATCATGGCCAATGAAGACTTGGAAGAGCTGGGCGATGATGCCATCTTCTTCTTCTTTATCTTTTTATGTATTATGAAATATATTAAGTTATACTGTTGTATCTATTTAAGGTTTACTTATGTTTATATAGAATTGAGGAGGGTTCGAAGAACGATATATGGTGAAGAGGGCTTATGTTCATAATTCGTGAGCTACCTAACGAGAGAGATCACGATTAAGCTGCAGTTTTGTGTGTGTGCGGGAGCGGGAGAGTGTAGAGAATATGCATATTTTAATGATATATTAATTTATATACATAGGGAGAAACTACAAAAGCATAACTTTAGGAATACAATCTTGTAGAGAATATATATATATATATATATATATTCGTATACATACAATATTCACTAATAAGATCAGACGTTGAAAACCATGTGTTAGTGGTCGGGTGGTACATGGCGGCTCGCAATGATTTTAAAGGTTGTGAATTCAAATCCGTTGTTTTCAGATTACTCTAACGTATGGTCAGGCGCCGATGGTCACACTTCCGAGGATTAGTCGATTGGGTCACGACCCGCCGAATATCCCGGGTTATAAAAAAAAAAAAGATCAGACGTTGAAAGAACTTTTTTGGAGTGTGATTTATGAAACAAAGATGAGAATTGGCCGGAGATTATTATTTTGAAACTTGTAAAAAGTTATAACATAAATAACCCTCGTCTTTGCTTATTCTAACGGAACAGATCTGTTCTATAAGAAAAAGGATAAGGACTCGCACCAACATATCTCCACTCGAGAAACCATACGAAGGAGAGAAAGGGAAGATTATGTAACAGATTTGCCATAGCTGATGGCTCATAGACATGAGAAAAGGCAAAGAGAAGAAGATTACCGCTGGTGGTTTATCTCACAGCGGTGGTTATTGCAGCCGGCAACACACGGTCTAGGAAAAGAAGAAAAAAAAGATCCTTAATCCGAGAAATGGATATCTCATTTTTTTGACATCTCATTTTTCTATTAGACTAAAGTCCAGAATATCACACTAAATTTCATATGAAATTTAAACAATCTCAATTCTCATTAGTGATTAGTAAGAATGACAAGTAATGAGAGCAACACAGGCTAGCTAGGAATTACTCAACAATAAATTGTCTCTTTAGATTAACGATATCCATAACATGCAGATTTATTATGGTGAATCAAATAACTAACTTTTTTTTACTATTGGATGTTTATTCAGATGATTTCAAACATGACATATTTTGAATATCCGTAATAAATTAATTCTGTAACATCTAACTGTTTCATGTCTTTATGTTTAAATATTTAACAAATCCTCTATAAAATATGGTAACAATACAAATATATAACTCAATTAATATATTACACTATTAATAGATAAAGTAATTAAATCAATATTAAATATATTGTATAATGAGTAGATGAAATCAGGAATAAATCTAATTTTTTTTTTTTTATCAGTTTATAAAAGTATATCTCTAAATTAATAGATTAAATGCGGCCGAAATGATTTAGGCCGATACATTATAAAAATTATTTGGAAACCAACACAGGTTTTGTGTGAAGCTTTCTAGCAAAACTTAAATTCTAAAAAAATTCTAAAATCCTCTCAAACAATAATTTTTTCAACGACTCAGAGTCTCCATTATATAAAATCCTCGTTTCGCTGGTGTCATATTATTCTAACCTAACTAATATGGTCAGTGGTTTGATAGCTAGCTAAGATCTGACAGATTTTGACTTTATCATTACTAGCTTAGACGTGATTCACGTGAATCAATTATTTATCAAATGTTAACCAATATTTAGTTACTTTGGTAAGCAAGGTGTCACTTCAATCATCGTAGTAAGGTTAAAATTAACTATACCACTAATGGCCTATTTGCCAAAAGAATTATGAAGGACGACGCATCTATCTTTTATGCCAAGAATCATATAGCTGAAATGAAATTAATGGACCACCATTTTTCACTTTTGTGAGTGATTACATTTAACATCCGTGAATAAGATATTTAACCACCAATATAGAGAAGTGACATATTGAAAATATAGATGAAAATGTCTAATATATAATAAGAAGTCAAACTATAATTTGTACGAGATTTTTTTTAAAAAAGAGTCTAAAAATAAATTTATATGGATTTGCCTTTTAGATTTAAAATACGTAATAACATACAAATCGAACAATAAAGAGTTGAATATAGATTCAAAAAGTCTCAACAATTAGTATTAAAATGGTACGAAGAAAATCTATAAAAAGAAAACAAAATACTATTCAAATAGAAAAGAAACTCTTTAAATTGGACAGAGAAAGCTTGATCAGAAAAATCATAGAATATATATGTGACTATTGGTAAGTCTTTTGGGAATGAAATCCAAAACTAAATTTATGCAAACTTATATTTTATACCTAAACTAAACAATATCGTTCGATTTATACTAATCGAACGATAAAAATGTTGGACATAGGATCAAGAGATCCCAACACACATTACAACTCACTGGGACGAGGGAACTTCACGCCATGTACGTGAGTTTTCAAGTATTTAAGTTATGATATAGTATTAAACATTTGACAAATGATTAAATCGAAATCTCGGCATTCTATTGGCAGAATGCGTTGGCACAAGAGCCCAACACTATATCTAGTTTTTTTGCACCCACTAGGCTCGATATAATATGGAACATTTTATGTTAAGATAATGGTTCCATTTTTACAATTTGCAAAGGAAAATAAAATTATCACTTTATATCTGGATAAGGTATAGCTCATTCTCAAGTGTTTTATATTTAAATTAAAACTTATATTTATAAGTATAACGAGGTCCATATGTTTTCAGAACAATAAAACTTACTCGTCATAGTAAAATTATATGCATATCTTTTTAAATAACAAAAATTCATCTGTAACGTTAATAGATAGTTAAAATATTCATATATATATATATATATATATATAATTTCCTCTACCGATTATGATATGATTAGCATCTTTGATGAAACCATGCACTTTAAATATTATTCCATATAAAAATCGCCAACAAGTCTTTCTCTTTTCTTTTAATAATGTTTTGTAAGTTCAACTTTTTGCCTGTCACTAGTTTAATAACGGATCCTTTAGTTATTTTCTCAATAGTAAAATAAAACCACCGAATATACACTGCGTATTTTAAATTAGGTACAAAAACATCTTTGGAAAAATTTAACTCTTGAAAAAGGATTCCTGGCTCATACTTTTATGCATTTTCTATTTTTCAACTGATTTTATTTTTTGAGATTTTTCCAAAATTAACTTTTGATCGATAAACATTTGAACCACCCTCTCCTCTAATTAGTTTCCCCCAGGAATAAAATGTGCACAAAATCGTTGTCAGAAAACGACTAGTTCAATAAATATAGTCCAAAAGTCATAATAAATCGTCGAATTCCCATCCATAATTGATGGAAACATTTTTAACTGCACTACATAAGAAAAAATTCCTAGTAAAATAATTAAAAATCATAAGAAATTCTTGTTCACATAAATATATTTGTCCCACGTACCACCCTTTCTCTCTTTAAAACCAAGAAAGCCATTAACTTCCTCCATTAGACAAAGAACAAAACAAAAGAATCGCAAATATGTCAAACCCATTTCTTTCATCTCTATATTTTCTACTTCTCCACCACATCAAACCCGAAACTTGAATACATATAGACAAAACTATAAAAGAAAAAAAAAAGGATCAAAGAAGACTCATATATAATATATCATCCGATCTTTTATCTATGGGGGCAGCTTCATCAAGCCTCGCCGGATCCGAGGCTTATGCTGGAAAGTTATGCGGTCTAGAAGACGTGCCTGAGAACTGTATAACGGCAATGTTCATGTACATGGAGCCACCAGAGATATGCATACTTGCAAGGGTGAATAGGTCATTTCATAGGGCGTCCAGATCCGACACGGTGTGGGAACACAAGCTTCCCCTTAACTACAAGTTTTTGGTCCGAAGAATCCTTGAAGATCAACAAGTAGGAGAAAAGGACAAAATTATTAGCCGCACGAAAGAGATCTATGCAAGGCTTTGCCGACCAAACCTTTTCGACGCCGGCACAAAGGTTTTTTATCTTAATTATTTATATTTTGGTCTTTACAATCTTTCATTTATTTGATGGTTACATACGTTTTTAGGGCATCATTATCCTCAGTTTCTTCGGAGGTTCTTAACTCATGATTTGATATTGTTTTTTGTTTTTTTTTACATTTTTTCGCTAAAAACAACTCTTATATCTCTTATTTAAAAGACGATTTTTAGTAAAAAGTTAAGAATCATTTCTTATCTGAAGGTAAAAACCTCGGTTAAAATATGGGAAATAGTGATGATCCTAGATATTTTTTGATAGAGTGTAGAAAAAGAAAAATAGTTTTTTTTCGGGAGATTAGTATAAGAAGAAAAACATTGGGCGGAATTGTAAATGTCGAAATTAGTCTCTAATATTTTATTTATGACCAGAATAAAGGGTTAGAAAAGCTAAAGCTTATAGGGACAAAATAAGTTCTACGAATTCACAGTAGACAATCATGCCTCAAGCATAATAGTTGTTCCCATCATGCCTAAAATCAACTAGACAGTAATAAATCAGTATTCTAAAAATTGGTTTAAGTAGCGTCTATGTGCAAGCTATTTGACAAATCGGTCATAAATTCAAAAAAAAAAAAAATCTAAAATGATTTTTTAAAATCTAGACACTCACTTAAACAAATCTTATACTAAAACTTTGAATACCATAAACTTTTTACCTTTTCCACACTTTCACTTTTGGGTGTATAAGGATATAACTAAAGTTTACAAAAAGATTCTTTATATAACATTTTCGTGTCTTTTGTCCGTATTGATCGCTTTTCATTTTAAATAAAAACATGATGTGTATAGAAAGGCAACCATTGCAATTTGCCAAGTTGAAATAAAATGCACCATTATTTCTTTATAAATATTGATGCACCACTACATATTTTGAAAGATATTTTTGTAATTTTAAATCAGTTTTCTTTTTTCAGGGTTTAATTCGGTTTTGTTACAAACTATTTTTTATTCTAAAAAAACTATAATTACAACTGAATTGTTGATTTTTAGAATAAAATTGTGTGGAATGACTTATTCTATTAATTCTATATTTTTTCACCATTTGACATAAATCAAATGAAATACTAATTCTATCAATTTCATAAACATTTCAAAAAATAATATAAAGAATTTTTTTTTTTTACAATTTTGTTCATGAATGGATGAAATGATATTTGTTCCATTTTTAATGTATTTCATTCATATCAATCCATTATTTGTATTCATCATTTTTTAATTATTTTATCAGTTACAATAGAATATATGAATAAAATCTGAACCATTTTATGGATCAGTGGTTCCGATATGTTTGGATTTGACATGCAATTCAAACCAAAAAGGGCTAATAATATTAAAAGGGAATCCGTCGACCGAATGGGTTTGTCATGTGTGTACGAAAGAAAAAACACAAAGATTATAAAATCTTTTTATTAGAGTTGGTTGCAATTTATTCATATATTAGTTAATATTAATAAAAGTAATTGTTTGGATTGTAATGAGAAAAAAGGAAGCATGGTTGGACAAGAGAAGTGGGAAAGTGTGTTTGGCGATATCACCAAAGGCAATGAAGATAACTGGCTTTGACGATCGCCGATATTGGGAACGTATTTCTTCCGACGAGTCCAGGTCATTTTTACGTCTCTCTCTATACATCTCTTTCATTTTATTTTTATTTTTTATTTATTGATAGAAGTATAAACCTTAGCCTGTCTGGTCACCTAGTCAAATCCCAAAAGATAAGAGCATCCATAATGGTAGATTCCAGTGTGGAATTCTTAGAAATTATTATTTTATTTTTTTCAGATTAAAAAATTAAAAATAAAAAATAAAAAATTAACTAATCGCGTACCGCCACATGTTATAAATAGTGTAAGGACCGATTTTTATTTAAGGATTTTAAGGATCGAATCCTTAAGTTTTAGTGAGATCCACTGATTATTTAATTATTTTTTCGTTAAGAATTTCCCTTAAAGATTTCCCGTTGCGGATGCTCTAAGAAAAGTTTCGGTTTGGTCTGACCCAAGCACAAAACATTCTACACATCGATAAATATAAGGAAATTTAGTATAGAATAACACAACGTGAGGAGAGGAATAACCTAAAATCGAAAATATTATTGCCTCTGAATTCTTCAGACAAAAATACTAGCAATATCATTCAAAGATTTAACGGATGAGTTATAATTTAAGCCTAAACTCTTGCTGATTTGTGCATCTAATTGTGCCTTAATTAAACCCATCGTTAATCTTAAGAAATAACGACTTTGTCAACACTTAGTTCAAAAAAGGACTTTGTCAACATTTCTTTGGTTCTCTTTCAAACTAGTCATTAGATAATATTTGAGAAATGACAATGTGATTGTTTTTTTTTTTTTTTTTTTTTTTTTTTTTTTTTTTTTTTTTTTTTTTTTTTTTTTTTTTTTTTTTTTTTTTTTTTTTTTTTTTTTTTTTTTTTTTTTTTTTTTTTTTTTTTTTTTTTTTTTTTTTTNTTTTTTTTTTTTTTTTTTTTTTTTTTTGTTTAACTTGGGGGTATCCCGGACCTATGGGAGGGCCCGGACTAATCCCCAAGGGGAGGTGCAGCCCACGGATAGACCCTCTCTCCGGGTATGCAAATGGGCCCTAAAACATAGGCCCATATTCGTGTAAGGTGACCATGATAATTGTGACTTAGTTTCGTGCAGCAGGTGGGTCGAACCTGAAACATGTTGGTGTCCCAGGCCCGCCTCCTTACCACTCGACCACAACCACCTGGTCACAAATTGTTGGCTACAAATTGTATAAGCATGCCATGAATTTCACGTATAGTAACATAATAAACGCGTATACGAAATGTATAATGACGTGTAATATCCATATAGCTGATATAGAATCTTTAGATAAGCTCGAGCTGTTTTGTTTAGTGAATATGGAAACTGTTGGGTCCTCGAGGGAATTGTCATTTTCCCTTATCCCAAATTTGCTGGATCATATCAATAATTGGATGGCTTTCCTTCAACTATCATTTTTATTCTATTTCCCTACATATTCTCTCATATATATTTTAATGAATACTATTGGGAAATTTTATCCAGATATATCCAATAGTCCAAATATCTGAACGAAGTTTACAAAAATATATATATTTAAACGAAAAACGCTTAATATAAATATACCTAGTCAGTACTCGCGTTACAAAAATAAATATGTCCCATGTTACAAAAATAAATATAGACTCAAGAAAAAAATACTCCTGATTGGTAGATTATTTGTGGTAAATTTATCGTTAGCAAGTTTTTGTTGTTAATTTAAAATTCATCAACCATTCAAAATAATATAATGGAAACTGAACAAAATAAATAGAGAAATTTAAAATAAAATAATGAATATTAGATTTATGACGATACATGCATTTTCTAAATTAACAAAGTTAAATAATCAAATATAAATGTTGAAAAATATTGTTAAAAAGAATTTTAAATTCATTTAGTAACCAAAAATCTTCATTATTCCTCTTTATTTAATGAGGAACATATATGTTTTTTTTTTTGAAATTTGGATTTTATGTTTAAATGAGAAAAGAAAGAAAATGAATTTGAAGGAATGAAATCATGTCTGAATTTTGAAATAAATTTTTCATTAAGTTCCGAAGAATATCAAGTTCTTCATTTTACTCCTCTTAATAAATCACCAATTGAAACAATAATTTCTTCCACTAGTTTGCATCTAGGTAATAATACCTAAAAAAAGAGGGCAGTACTTATCTATAAGTCTATTAGATGAGGTCCAATATTACTTTCTCCACTTGTGATATCATAATTAAGTGACATATAGTTAAGTGATAGAGAGTACTTGATCAACATTGCCCCCTCGCATCTGTCATGATTCTTTTCATTCTTAATTTCTTACTACAGTTAACATTTTATTGAACTTCTTGTTTAATTCAGATTTGGATCAATAGCTTATCTCCGGCAAGTATGGTGGTTAGAAGCAGTCGGAAATATCAGATTTGAGTTTGCACCTGGAAAATACAGTATACTTTTCAAGATACAATTAGGCAAACCTTTGAGAAAGTGTGGGAGAAAAACATGTAGTTTAGACCAAGTTCATGGTTGGGATATCAAACCGGTCAGGTTTCAACTGTCTACATCAGACGGGCAATGCGCTATGTCTGAACGATATTTGGATGAACCAGGGAGGTGGTTTTATCATCACGTGGGCGATTTTGTTGTGGAGAATCAGAACTCACCCGTTTGGGTTAAATTCTCTATGCTCCAGATAGATTGTACACATACCAAAGGTGGTTTATGTTTAGATTGTGTGATTATATGTCCATTTGAGTTTAGAGGGAAATACACATATTTGGATTAATTTTTGTTTGAAAGGGTTTTTGATATATTAGTTTGTAGGATATTCATTACTTGTAAATATATAGTATGTTATATTGTAAGATGATTACTATAATTATAATGTGCAAATTCATATGAGTTTATGAAAATGTAATTCTAATCGACATTGACGTACATAAAAGTTTTTTTTTTTAATATAGTAATTTAATTAAGAATTGATAAATGCTTTTACAACAAAAAATAGAAAGTATGGTTTATTATAATTTATTCAGATTAGTGACGATAAAGTTGTAAATAGCTTCCACATGGTGCAGATATAAAAGCAATTTTATCTAATGAAGTACTTCACAATAGAAATAAACAAAATACTAAAATGGCGGGAGAAAAAATATATAAATTCTTATTTGAGAAAATTTTAGATACTATTAAAATTATGAAATGGTATTTGTTTTTACTGATTGGAAAGTATTTTTAGTGGTTTAAGTCTTTTAAAAAGTTTATAAAATTAAATTATTTAAAAATATTAAGCTGTTCTTACCGTTAGCCATATATCTTCACAAAACGATGGAATTACAAAAGCTTGAATAGTTGTAAAATTATAGATGTAATAATTTTGTAATTTGTAATAAATTCCCATAAATTAATGTAAAAAATGAACATACATATACAGAGTCCATTAACTTTCAAGTTAGCGGGTTAGTTTAAACAATCGGGCCTGTATCCGCTTAGTGGGCCAATCCTACTAGGCAGAGGTTCTTCGCGGAATCATCAATGGCGATACATACATACGCTCTCTGCTCTCTAACAGACATCAGCAACAGAGAGGGAGAGAGAGAAATGAGTATTCAAATTTGTAACTTCCCGTTGAATCCGCGCTTCGCGCTGCAACCCCGCTCCCAAACCGCCGCGAGGTCTACACGAATCTTCGCTCGTACGGAGAACGACTCTCCGCGATCCGATCAGCAACAACTCAATCTCTCCGTCCTTCGCTTCACTTTCGGTAACCTCTTCTCTCTCCAATTGAGATTTACGTACTTTCGTAGAGTGATTCTGAATCCGTTTTGTAGGGATTCCTGGGCTAGACGAATCTTATCTACCGAGGTGGATCGGGTACGGGTTCGGATCGCTTATTCTTCTCAATCACTTCTCAGCTTCATCTCCAATCAACGAATCTCAGCTGGTATCATCATTTTATATATATAGACCTGGTTCAATCCGGTTCTACAATTTCTTGGTTTACATTGGTTAAGAGTAGTCTATAGTTACTAGTGTTTGCATGATTATGTTGTGTGGTGACAGAGATCAGAGGCTTTAGGGTTATCACTTGCTGCATTCTCCATAGCTTTACCTTACTTTGGGAAGTTCCTCAAGGTGATTGTTTTCACATTGCCTACTGCTTTTATTTTCTCCAATCTAGTGAAAGAAGCTTTTGCTGTTTTAGGGTTCTGAAGCTGAGCAGAGAACCTTACCTGAAGAGGGAGAACAGGTTTTTGTGATATCATCAAGTATTGGAGATTCTTTGAAGGAGGATTTGGCCTGGGCAACTTATGTTTTGTTGAGGAATACAAGTACCGTAGCTGTGGTATGGTGTTCATTGTTGATCTACTTAGTTCTCTTCTCTGTTTTACTAAGAAAGCTTGCTTTTTACTGCAGATGATATCGATTCAAGGTGAGCTTTGTGTTCGTGGGTACTGGAACTGTCCTGGTCAAATGTCAAAGGATCAACTACATGACTGGTTCAAGAGAAAGGTTGATGAAATAGGCCTGGCTGATGTAAAGGAGACCCTTTATTTTCCTCAATATGCAGGTAAATTGTGTTTTCTTTACTTCGCACGACCTTATCTGTGACATATATGTTTAAGTAACTTTACGTTTGATTTTAGGTTCTGCACTATCGTGGGATATTCTTCCTGATGGGACGCGTTCTGTTTTTGTGCAATCTTTCGTACAAAATATAGATGAATCGGAGAAAATGGATGGGTTTTTGCTGGTGGCTTCTACTGCTGGATATGCATATAGCGATAAAGATAGAGCCTGGATTGGAGCCATGGCTGATAAATTCAGAGGTTAGATAGTTCTTATGGATGTAAATGATTTGTAGCTTCTCCTTCTTTTTGTGCGTTTTTTGTTAAATTGAGAAAACTCGGACAAATTTTTCTCATGGTATCGAAATGTGAGATGACTTTGCACATATCTATAATCTATAGCACTTGAATTAGACCAGAGCTGAGTGGTAGTTCCTTTTGCTAATTTTTTGATGAGACTTTAGGATGCCATGATCTGGCACCAGCAATATACAAACATATGTTGGTACCGAAACATGAAAATATATTGGTATCCATGACCAACATCGTATTTGACAGGCCCTAGGATAATGTTTTCTCAGTTGAATTTGTTAGAGACCTCACCTTTGAATTGAATATCCGTGTTATCATGAAAGAAATATCAACCTGTTTCTAAAACTTTATGTTTAATGTGTAACTTGCAGGATGACATGAGCTGTTCATGCTAATGTAATATTTGACTCGTATCTTCATTGGTGATTGGCGAAACACTTCAGTTCCTACAGGAATTTCTCGAGGCCATAAACCAAATTCTGTAAAAATATAATGAGAAAATGACAAGTAATCAGATAAACAGTAAGTAAAACATCAATGGATGGAAAATTATCGTTTTTTTCCTCGTTACCTTGAGGCGTACCACCTTTCTGATAGCGAGAAGTAGTCCAGGCATTAGGGACCTTACGTCAACTATCTCGTGTTTAACAGTGTAAACCTGTGTCCAGCAAGTTGTATCATAAGAATTCTTAAAGTAGAGAAAACAATTTTCAGTTTTGTTTTGAAATAAGATGGTTGTAATGATAATTACATCCCCTGGACTTGAGAAGTAGACTTGTGTACTAGATGGTAGTCCAGGTAGAACCATACTGTGAACACGAACCCCATCTTCTCCGATTACTTGACCTCTTGCCTGGAAATATCAGGAAAACATAGCTCTGTTTGTGTATAAATGTACCTGATCCTAACTAGTCCGTCTTTGTTAATCTTTCTGGCATTTTTTTCTGCAAGCTTATTCATGCTTTACCTGAACATCAGTTGAACTATCTTCTCTGTTGTAGATTTGACCAAGATTTGATATGTTGTTTGCAATTTGGGTAGCTTCTGGAGAAGGAAGATCCTGCATTTCATAGGTATATCTTTAGAGTCACTTATTATGATTTAATATCAAAAGCGTCGTATGAGTTACTTTTCATAAATGACTCTCATTATCTATACCTTGATTCATGAAAATGCTCTATATACATTGGCAAGTGCTCTATTTTTTTAATAAGTTTTTCTTTTGATCATACCTTTGCATTAGGCCTTGACTCCACGATTTCTACGTTGTTGTAGTGGAAGGAAGCCATGATAACAGCCTGTTGGAGAAGTATAGATCCTATGGATAGAGTTGGTGCTACAAGGCATCCCTATAACGCAAACCGTGGAAACTTAGATTAACCCGGGACATTTATGGGATAACTGTTGTTGCTTCAAGACGAGCTCGGCCTCACAAAGAAAGGAAACAACATAACGAATTTTCTGCGAGTATCTCACCCTGTGCTCACCGTGGTGGCCTTGTCACATAGTGCAGATAACGCTGATACTGTCTCTGGCTTAATCCGAGGTACATAAACCACACTCTTCATCCCAAATGCCGTTGCCTTGATAAAATCAAAGACCACTTTTCCATCTTAGCGGATATAACAAGGAGCTTGATTAAAAAGTGGTTAAGCAGTTACCTGTTTTACATTCTCATACACTGTTGACGGGTCTGTAAAGTCTATCACAACTCCGACTTCTTTTCCCTACCAACAATACTTTTCGTTTAGGTTGTTCCGTAGAAATTACTATATATGATGGGAAACACAAGAAGAAAGGAAGGTTTGGAAATAATGGAACCTGTGATATCGAGCCTAAGACCATCGTTAGATCACTCACTACTGGTATCTCTAGAGGCTCCATGTCACAGAGCTAAAAGAACATTAGAGTTAGGGAGTCCAGTCGATAGATAAACCAACCAGGTGGAAATAATGTGTTGTGAGTTAAGTCACCAAGCCAATATCTTCGCCAAGAAAATGGTTGTCGACAGCACCAGCTAACTCCATTCCCCTGGCTTTAGTCACAGCAACCACGGCCGCTCTTCCTATCTCCTTTGCAGCTCCGTTTATAATTACCTGATATGGACATTTATAGCATTTCATCTCAAGCTGCATTGTATGGAAACTCCATACGATGATGATGATGATGTGTAGTTTACCTTTATGTTGTTTTGGGAAGGTTGAGAGGCGGAGCAGGAAAAAGAAGGCCTTGAGGGTTTGAGATGTCGTGAATGTGATAGCTTGAAGAAGAGGCAGTTCACAGCTGCCATTGCTAACCTCTATGATAACCTTCTTCTTTTTTTTTGCTTGTGGTTTCCTCTGCCTGTGATGTTGATAAGAGTTTTTTTGCATTTGTTGTCCGCTATTTTAAAACGATGTAGTTTTTGTGGCTTCTGGGTGGATAAGGTTTTTGACTCTTCTGATTGCAATTTCACTCTGGTTCTTAAATTATTTATTTATTTTTAATAAAGTGAATTTCTTTTTTAGTTGTGATAATAAATATAATTTCTTTTGAAATGTATGTTTTACTAACTTTTCAACAAAAACGTATTTTATACATCGCTATTAGCTACACTTACATGTGTATTTATAATCTGTGTTAATATTTTAATGAAAAGGAGGTATTTCCAATAAATTCGGCGAAAAAATAGCAGATCAGATTAATCTTGTTTTTTTTTTTAAATTTATTTATCTAAACCATAGAAATAGAAAATTATTTAATGGAAAGATGCTATTAAAGAACTTGTTTTCCAAGAAAAAGAGATATACGACACAAAACTAAGGTTGTTAGGCATCATTATCACCGGTCTCTTAACCGGTTTTTTAACTTATGATTTGATATTTTTTTGTTTTTTTAAATACTTTTCGGTTAAGAGACGACTCTTAGACCATTCTCGATCTTTTAACCGGGGTTCTTAGTTTCGGATAAGAGATAGAAGAACTGTTTTCTTAGCCAAAAATATTGAAAAAAATGTCAAATCATGAGTTACGAAAATAATGGTGCTTTTAGAACATAATTATTGCGAAGTTCCTAGGATGGATATAAGAAAAAACGTTTCTTAACTTAACTAAGAAAAAGTTAAGAGATTCTTAAATAATCATGGTCATCTCTTATTTAAGAAATCTTTCTTAGCTTTTCTTAGTTAAATTTTGGTTAAGATGCTGTTAGATGTTTTCTCTCTCGCGAAAAAATAGGGTTTCAATAAAGTAACGATTTTTGCGGCCGAATAGCGTTCTCAATACCCAACTGTCGGAGGAAGTCCAGGTTCTGTCAAAGGTCACTACATGGATAGAAGCTTCTAAAGGTTGTTGAACAACCACAATTCAACTCTGCGTCTCACTATGGAGTTGTATCCTTTTCTCAAAGTTACCATGTTTTGATGTCTTCGTCAACATGACTACCTAACGTTCCTGCGAGTTCTTCATCGTTTATGGTAATTACATGATTGATTCCTACGTGAAACTCTTTCTTGTCTTTTAATACACAGTGATATGTATACTCAATATAATGATTTGTTATAACCTCTAGCTTCCATGCAAAGGAAGTTGTTGGAAAGACTATAGTGATGTATCAGAATACATCGGGGATTCCTGTTCTTTTGTTGGCCTTTTTGGCGTCTCGTGCTCCCTGTTTGGAGTCTCCTATACCATCAAACTGACACTACTACCAGGTATTTGAGATCATCTTTTCTCTAGTGATCTATATTGTTTACTTATGTTGCAGTATTGGTATGATCTTACTTTGTGACTTGTGAGCGTTCAGATGTTTTGAATTATGCGTTATACTTGTGCTATTATTGATGATTAATTATGTGGTTGGACTTCTTTGTCTCATGCTATGAGGAATTTTTGTTCAGTTCAGAAATGCTTTTAATATAGCGTGCTAAAGCCTTTGCTAAGGCATGAGGTGACATGTTTTGGGGGTTCACTGCCTTGAAGTGGTGAAGCCATGCGAGTTCAAGTACGCGTCTCTTCAACCTCGCCTCGAGCCGCTTGGAAACCTCACGCCTTATCACGCTTGACTGCTGCAACTAAAGGTAAGATTCCTATCAAACTTATTTTACATTCGAAAAAAGAAATATGGTTAATATTATATTCACTTTCTGTTTATGGTTTCAAAATTTCAATTTACGTAAAGCTGACTAATTAATGTCTTTACGTTTTTGAAAAATATATTTTCATCGTGAGTCTTGCACTATCCAAGTATATTCTTTCTCCTTGCACTTCTAGTTCTATAAATCTTTTGGTTCTCTCTTCAGCTCTGTTTTTGTAAATCTACATACTCTTTTCTTCTCACCATGTCTACGTGGAATAAACAAGTCGATCCAGCAAGAAAGGGTCCCAAATGCTGAACCTAAGAAATTAGGTTGTAGAATATATAACTTTTGTGGTAAAGTGACAAATGGTTGAGGTTTATGTGGTTAAACAAAACATCTCGTTAAAAACTTTCCTCATTAACAAGACTGAAGCTAAAGCCACTTTCCAAATGCAACAACCAGCGTTTGATTATGATGATGAAGTAGAAGAACCAAGTCAAAAACATTTGTCAGCCCAATCTGAAGAAAAGTAAGGGTCCTATAGACATGTTGGTTGCTCATACTCCCCGTGATGTTTTGAAAGGAAAAACATATATAAATCTTTTGTTTTGGAGTATGTGATAAAGAACTTAAAGACAACGCTATAGTGCTATTGCAAAGTGGTTCTATGATACATCGATTCTTTTCGATGCAACTATCTTCGGGTGTCACTTCTATTATTATATATTAAGAGATTAAAAAGAATTGATTTGATTATTTATATTACTGAAATGAGTTTATTTTTTGTTTATTTATCCATTGAAAACTCAAACTGTTAAACATGTTTAAGCTGATCAGTTTAAGACAAAATGATCGTCTAAGAAGTAAGTTTTAGTATCGTGTGAATAAGTTAAAAACACAAAGAAAGATCGTATGTTTAGCAAATATGTCTTTCAAATTTTCAAAAAAATTAACATTAGCTGTCAGAATATCATAGGGCCCATGGGTTGAGATTGGATGTAAAAACATGTAGTGAATTCGGAACCTAAACAAATGTAGAATCACAAAGTATTTAAAAAATCTATGTTTTAATTATATTAATATTTTGACCAAAAAAAAAATTATATTAATATAAACTGAGACCTTGTGGTCGAGTGGCAAATATACGAGTTTGGGCACCAATATGTTTGATGCGTGAAACTAAATTACATTGTTTGTGGACATCCACATAGATATGAATCCATTTGCATATCCAAAAAAAATACTAGTAGATTGGATCTATGTTTGAACATTAGTCTAAATCCTTCCATATGCTTGGAACCAAGGTTAATCAAAAAAATTATACTACCGCATTCTTCTCTCAACCAAATAAAATGGTTAATTACATTTGTTTCTAACTAAAATCCGAAAAATGTGTACAAAGATGAAATTGGTCACTAGCAATCTCAGGGCGTTTGGAAAAATATATACACTGCCTACATCATCATCAAGTCTTTTCTAGTGTTACGCAAAACTACTTTCCCATTTCGCTAATGGTTTCTTCATCAAACTTCACTAGCAGTTTCAACTCCTAACGGTTAAACCTGAAAATTTTAAACAAAATACAATTAGAGAAGTAAAAAATACAAAAACAATAAACTATAGTTCCTATTTATCTTCTATTTACTAGCTCACATTAGTACAACTATACACAAGAAAACGTTACTATCTTCACCAAACTCCATTTTTTTAAGTGCTTCTCTGAAAGTGAAGCTAGAGTTTGAGATTCACCTAGTTTCTTGGATAAGCCTTGCAGTTTTTAGAGCTGATTGTGCAAGTTTCATCACCAAATCCAGGCAATTAAGGCCTTTTGATACTATTGTTGCCTATGCTTCACTGTCCTCTTCACCGTTGTTTGAGATTCATCTAGTCTCTTTAGCGAGATCTGTTAAGGTTACTGCTAATCTTGCAGTTGAGAGAGACTCTCCCGCATCTTCCCTCTCGATGAGAGGTGATTCATTTCCGGTGTTCAAGCTGGTATTGAACTCCTCCAAATCCCTTTCACTAGGGTATTTCAATGTCGTTTCAGACTATTTGAAGCTCTTTCGAGCTGTGGTTTCAAGGATTCAAGTGAAGATTATCTGCGGATCTTTCTATTTCAAGCAAGTCTCTCCTTGTAACACTTCTATCCCATATTTTATTGTTCTACTATTATTGTTGTTCATCTTACCGTCGAGTATACATCCGGTTGTAATCGTTGTAACGCCTTACACTTTAATTAATGAAATTTGTGCACAAAAAAAAAGAGAGAGAGATGTACACAGATCAAAAACCTATCACCACTATGAATTCACATTTGCTTGGAAGATGGGCGGTAATCTTGATATTTCCAACGTTGAACCTTCTCCAACATCAGGGCTTAGCATCTTTTTTATCCACCCAATTCGAACGATAAGCTCTTCCAAGTCACAAACTGCAGCTTCAACTGAATCTGACTCGTCAATATTTAGTCGAATCTCTCCACTGCCTTTCACTTGCTGCATATCTCCCTCTGTCTTCTGCTGCATGTCTCTCTCTGTCTTCTGCTGCGTATCTCTCTCTGTCCTCTGCCTCTTTGCTCTCTCTGTTTGCTCTTTCCCAGTTTGGCAAACGTCTAGAGTTACATAATCTACTGTAAAAAAAAGTGTGAAAGAAAACCAAATGGATTTTAAAACCAAGCAAACATAGAAGAATAGAATGATTGTCTATGTAAGTAGCAAATCTAACCTCCTTTCTCACGTCTCACGAGACTAACACATTGACTTTTGTGTCCATCCTACAACAACACCACGTGATCAAACAAAATGAGCAAACCATGACAAATGAAGATACCAAAGAAACAAATAAAAATCAAGTATAATACAAACTAACCATAGAAGGCAGTGTCCAGCCATCTTCAAGTGACCAATCCAATGATGGACGCACGTCCTTGCGCAAAGCTTTATAAGTTTCTCCTTCACCGAGTGGTGGTGGAAACAACTCAATCTGCAAAACATATAATTGACACTTCCAATTAGAAAACAAAGAAAGAATTGTAGAAATCATGAACTAGATTTAACTCAAGTGGCCAGAGGACAAGAAGAAGAACAAGAACATGGACTGGATAACAAAACAACTTCACTACATCAATCTGGTTCCCTATGTTATGTACCTGTAATGCATTTCTCTCCACTCCCAAAACCGTTGCACACCAGAAACAGTCATCTTTCCACCAATCAACCAAGTCTCCTACTTTCCAAGAGCCATAAACGACAACAAGAGGTGCTTGGTCAGCCTCGATTTTACAGACATGGCGCTCATAATAACACGGTGGAAATGATGGTCGAACCATCAGCCACTCTTTCTCCTCATCTTCAAACTGTTGATAGACTTGTGTGTGATATATATCTGAACCATATAAGATTTTTCAAAAGTTAATTCATGCCTAGATATTGTGAAAATAATATAATATTAGTTAACAAGAAAAATATGCAAAAGAGAATGATAACTCTCACCTTCTTCATCGTAATCAAGATAATTCAAGCTGTAGAACAGTTTCTCCTCCTTCGTGTATATGTTTAATATCTAATTAACCATTAGAAACAAAGCTGTTAACATATGTTTATATATCTGATAATAAGAGAGCATTTCAAACATTAGAAATATAAGTTCTAACTAAAAATGGATGATGTGTGATTCTTAAAATGCATGTTTGTCTTCCTAATCTCTAATATAAAATTGTAATTTGGTACGATGCATTAGTACACAATCACTGAGTCTATTTTATTTTTATTATTTTGATTAATAACCTACAAAACTCGTGAATGTATGTAGTGGTTAGGTTTTTCAGAGATATATGTGATGCTGAATCATGATCAAACATGTAGCGAGAGTTGCATAGTTAAAACATATGCTCTGATGCTGAATAAAGGTCAGAAGAAACTGATTCAAGAAGGAGATCACTTTTCCGTTATTGGAGACACTAGTTAAGTCAACGAAGATGCTGGCATCTAAAGCAACTCCCCACATGACTCCAGCACCACCCAATGCCACAAGAACTCTACTAGGAGACACCAAGACGGGTAGCAACTTGCTACAAAAACCTGTTGAACTCTTTCTATTGAGTTTGCTTGCTCGTACCGAGAAATATTTTGACACCTAACGATACATGTATACCAAAAACTGTCCCTGGACTTTGTCTGAATGAATGATCCTGCCTTCCACTATGTGTGATGGTCACAACAACAATAACCAGCCATAACTCAGGAAAAGTTCAAAGCAAAATTGATGGAATGACTCGGTGCTAATATGACTGCATCAATAAACGGGCAATGGATGAATACATCACTGGTTTCAGGTCTCTTTCTAAGAAAGGGATATTGTCTCTGAGAGAGTAAAGTCTCTCTCTAATATCTCCCCAAAAAAGAAAGATGCTCTCTCCAAGAAAAGAGAATCCATCTCCGAATGAACAAACTCTCTACAAAAGAATATATTATCTCTCCGAAGAAAAGACTCTCTGAAAAAGAGTGTAACATCCATGTTTATGGTACATGTTGGAAGGACTTACATAATTGATTTAGTTACGTATGTCATTAAAGTGCATTTACTTTTTCGGTCGTACATCCATTTAGAATTTCAGAAAAGCATGTTTGTACTGGAGTAGTGAAAAGATGAGTGACCTATCGGGAAGTGATTTGCGATACTGTGCGAGTGAGACCAAAATACGGGAAAATGTTGTGATTGCAGAGTCAGTAAACAAAACTTTTGAATTTCCAAAAAATTAGCGCACTGTCCGTCGCACTAAATAAGATCTACGGACCGAGTAAGCGAGTGAGCAATTGTGGAAGGTTCATTAGTCATGGCCGGTCAGATCATTACAAAGAATCTATTTAACAAGAAGAGAGAGTCTTTCTCTAAGAACTCTCGAAGAAAAAAGAGTCGACTCTCCCTAAGAAAAGAGTTTCTCTCAAGGAAAGAACATATTATCTCTTGGAATAGAAAACTCTTTATTTGAGGAAGTAGTCTATGGGAAATAGAGTCTGAGAGAGCACTCTCTACAGCAATCTCTCTAAAAGATCTATAGAATTTAGAATTTGACAATAGCATGAGTTAATAAGTGACACCTAAGTGTTATGTTCTAATCATTTAAGGACTTCAAACCTACAACATATGTTATTTATTTGTCAATATTTTTGAGAAATTGTAGCTAGATGTACATCAACAAAAGGGGAACAAGGTGTTTTGAGGGAGACTCAAAAACAACAAACTCCAAATATTGATGTCAACAATCAATTTTGCCTTAAATTAGTAATGTGAATGTGTTTTGAAAGATTTCATGATTCTAATATTGCCTCTAGATGGAAACTTAGAGATTGCATATGTAGCAAAGCAAATATTTCTTTTCACAGGTTTATCCACTTCAACCATTCACCTTGAAGATATAGTTGGATTTTAAGAAGTGGTGTGTGACTGATAAAAGTGATGCTTTTGAATGCACAAAAACATCAAATACTTCTTTAGAAAAAAGTAGAGTCTAGTTACATTACCTCGCATCGGAACCAAGCTCCACGATATCCATCTTCAAAAGATCTTACTTCAAGAATTTGACCAATTTTGAAAGGCAAGTTTGTTTGAGCCATTTTCTTTTTCAGGAACTGCAAGTCAAATTGTTCCACATACTAAGTTTGGATGAGAAAAGAAGATCTACCATGGAAGAATAATATGTTCAAGTGATAAAATTGTACTAATGTTAACATAAATCAAATTTTTATTCAAATAATAAAATATCATATATTAGTATAAAACTTTGTTTCATTGCTAATTGATTTTTTTCAAAAAAAAAAGACTATCAAACTCATAACAAAAGTAATCAGCTGTATTGTATCAAAGTTTTATACTAACAATATATCTTATAATTTGGATTTATTTCAAAGTTCAAAAGTAAAATCTCAGAAAACTGATCAAAACACTATCAAAATCAGTTTGGAAGCTATCTAACTCCTCAAAATTGAATCTAATACAGGAAATAAACGTTTGTGTAAATAAATACATACTAAAACTAATGTCTATCCGAAAATTGAAAACAATAAAAAGAACAGGCAGAAGAAAATACCTGATCCACGATCGAGAGCAATTTAGATCTGGAAAGAGTAGTTATTATGAGTTCTTGCGGCGGCAGTTTAGGGTTTGCAATGAAACACGAGTTTATATATTATTTTCAAGTGGAACCCTAATTTTACGGCCCATTACTTTACCAAAAATGCTTATACACGTGAACTTTAATTGGGCTTTTAAAGAAGAAACACGGTTGGGCTTGGTCATCCTGGACTTGTTTTATTTTCAATGGCTTTTCTTTTTTTCAGTAGGTATTTTCCCATTAGTTTTGTACCTTTCAATCAAATTTCGTTTTCAAACTTTTAACATACCCAAGATTTGGCGTTTTTTTTTCTTTACAAGTGAGAGCTGATAAACACGTTAACGTACCATTAATTTTCTATTGTGAATATAGCATTTGAGTAAATCCATTAGTTAACGAGTAGTTTCATTTCGATTGGCCGTGGTAGGCATGTGTACTCGGGTATCCATTTAAATATTTTAAATATAAATATACATATGTTTGGTTATTTTTAGATATTTATTCGGTTTCATATATGACTTATTCGAGATATCTAATCCGATTTCTTTTAATTCAATACCCGTTCAGATATTTTACTATTTCAGTTAAGATTTTAGTTCTAGTTTTTCAGATCGGGTTCAGATTCGAATATCGGATAAAATACAAAGTCTAAGCCGCGGACAGAAATATATTTTCAGAGTGACCAAATAACTAAACCAAATCCACTTTCATAACCCAAAATAACTAAGCCACTTCCCTTCATTAACTTTATACAAATGTAAAAACATGTGTACAAAGATGAAATTTTCATTAGCATTTTTAGGGCGCCGCTTGGAAAAATATATACACAGCCTACATCATCATGTCTTTTCTGGTGCTGCACAAAACTCTACGTCTCTTTACCATTTCACCATCGATTCTTCATCAAACTTCACTAGCAGTTTCACCTCCTAAAACTGATTTTTTTTTAACAAAAAACAATTAGAGAAGTGAAAAATACAAACACAATACTCTATAGTTCTAACTTTCTCCCTATTCAGTAGCCCCATAACTACAATCCTAAAGACCTTGTTCATGTGTATACACAAGAAAACGTTAAATAAAGAGATGTAAAAAGATCACAAACCTATCACCACTATCAATTCACATTCCCTTGGAAGATGGGCGGTAATCTTGATATTTCCATGTTGAACCTTCTCCAACATCTGGACTTAGCATCTTTTTTATCCACTTAATTCGGACGATAAGCTCTTCCAAGTCATAAACTGCAGCTTCAATTGAATCCGACTCATCGATATTTAGTCGAATCTCTCCATTGCCTTTCACTTGCTGCATGTCTCCCTCTGTCTTCTGCTGTGTGTCTCTCTCTGTCTTCTGCTTCTTGGCTCTCTCTGTCTTCTGCTTCTTGGCTTTCTCAGTTTGCTCTTTTTCAGTTTGGCAAACATCTAGTGGTACATGATCTACTGTAAAAAAGTGAACAAAAACCGAATGAATTTTAAAACCAAACAAACATAGGAGAATATAATCATTGTTCATATAAGAAGCAAATCTAACCTCTTTTCTCACGTTTCAAGAGTTTAACACTTTGACTTTTTCGTCCATCCTACAACAACACCACGTAACCAAATAAAATGAACAAACTAGTACAAATGAAGATATACCAAAGATCAGCAAACTAACCACCATAGAAGGCACTGTCCAGCCATCTTCAAGTGACCAATCCAATGATGGACGCACGTCCTTACGCAAAGCTGTATAGGTTTCTCCTTCACCAAGTGGTGGTGGAAACAACTCAACCTGGAAAATTGATAATTGACAGTTCCCTTTAGAAAACAAATAACGAATTGTTAATAATTAATAAAGATTTAACTCAAGCGGCCAGAGGACAAGAAGAACATGGACTGAATAACAAAACAACTTCACTACATCAGTATATACCTGTAATGCATTTCTCTCCACTTCCAAAACCGTTGCACACCAGAAAGTCATCCATCCACCAATCAACCAAGTCTCCTACTTTCCAAGGGCCATGAACGACAACAAGATGTGCTTGGTCAGCCTCGATTTTACGGACTTGGCGCTCCTGATAATATGGTGGATATGATGGTCGAACCATCAGCCACTCTTTCTCCTCATCTTCAAACCGTTGAAATACTTGTGTGTGATGTATCTCTGAACCATATAATATTTTCAAAAGTTAATTTACGCAGATACATAACAAAATATTATGAAAATAATATGGACATAGTTAAACAGAAATAAATGTGCAAGAGGACGCTAAAACTCACCTTCTTCATCATAATCAAGATACTTCAAACTGTAGAACAATTTCCCCTCCTTCGTGTATATGTTTAATATCTAATAAATCATTAAAAACATAACTGTCAATATATTTTTATATCTGATAATAAGAGAGCATCTCAAATATCATTAAGATAAGATCAGTTTTAAATAAAAATGGCTGGTGTGTGATTCTTAATTTGGACTTAATGCATGCTTATCTTCCTAATCTTTAATATGAGTCATAATTTGGTATGATGCATCAGTACACAATCAGTGAGTTTTTTTAGTATTACTTCGATTGATAACCTACAAAAATAGTGAATGTATATAGTGGACATAAGGCTTTTGGCTTCTTCGACACGGTTCTAGGTCTAAGATTTCTCTAATTAGGTTTTTGAGAGATATATGTGATGCTGCATCATGATCAAAGATGGCATATCGTGAGATCTGGAAACTATAACAAACATGCAGTGAGAGTTGCATGAGTTAAAACAGATGCATTGATGCCGCAGAAAGGTGACAAGAAACTGACTGCAAAAAGAGAATTGATTTATCGATGTCGAAGACACTCTGGTTAAGTCAACAGAGATATTGGCGTCTAAAGCAACTCCGAGTCCAATACCACAAGAATTCTACTAAGAAACACCAACTCTCAGGCAGCGCCTGTAAACGGGTTGCAACTTGCTACCAAATCTGTTATCCTCTTCCCATCATTTGGCGACATAGCTATTGAGATTGCTTGTTCGTACTGAAATATTTTGATACCTAAAGACACATGTATGCAAAGAATGCGGGTGCGTCAAGACTCTTCTTGTGAGATAGTCAATGGATACACTTCGTCTGGACGAGTAGAACAAAGTGGTGGTACCGTAAGTGCTTGTATGACCGAAAAAATAAGTACACTTTGATTATATAGATAGCCAAATCAATTCTACTAAGAATTTTAATATACACCACAAAACATGATGTTACAGATCCAGACTTCCACTATATGTGATGGCTATAACAACAATAACAGCCATAACTTGGGACAAGTTTCAAGCAAAATTGGACTTACTTGGTGCCAACCTTGTAGCAACATCAAGCGGGAAAATTTTTGATGTTTGCCAGGCGAAGATAGTGGAAGAACACATCACTAGTTGAGAGTTTATCTGTGAGAGAGCATAGTTTCTCTTCAGGCCTCCGGATCTGGGAAAGCATATTCTCTCTTTGAGAGAGCACTCTCTAGGAAAATAGTGCTTGGGAAGCCATCTCTCTCCGTGATAGTAGTCTCTCTCTGTGAGAGCTCTCCTAATCTCTTCCTATAAGAGCAATCTCTCTCCCAAAGAGAGAAATCATTCTTTCTAGGAGTTAACTCTTTTTGGGCACAAGAGTAAAATATCTAGGAAATACTCATATTATTCATGACTTTCTAGTTAAATCCACTAACATAGTTCACAACAATTAGGATTCAAAATTGAATATAGCATGAGTTGGTGGCTCAAGGATACCATGTTCTAAATATGCAAGGACATCAAACCACACACATTTTGTTTATTTGACAAAATTCTTTAGGAAGCTTTACCTAGATGTGCATTTACAAAGAGGAACAAGGTGCACACATTATCAAAAGGTTCCAACAATATGTACTTTTGAAAGAGACTAAAGAAACAATAACTGGTCTTGTATTGAAATGGAAGTGAACTACAAATATTAGATGTCACTGATCAGATTTGCCTTAAATTAGTAATGTGGAGGTCTTTGAAAGATGTCATGATTCTAATATTTGTTTCAAGAAGTGGGGGTGTAGATGATACAAGTGATTTTAATATTTGCTCTAGAAGGAAAGAGATTTTACAAAGCACTGTAACTTTTCATAGGCTCATCCATTCAGCCATTCACCCAGAGAACAGGGTGAGTTTTGAGAAGTGAGGGTGTAGATGATATAAGTGATGTTTTTGAAAGCACAAAAACTTCAAATATGCTTTATAGATCTTTTTCGAAGATTATATATATATATATTCATACATATATATATTGAGAACCCCAGTGCTAGAGTTCTTCCATTGGGTGCTCTAAGTTACTTCTTTGAAGAAGTAGAGTCTAGTTACATTACCTTGCATCGAAACCAAGCTCCACGATATCCCCCTTCAAAAGATCTTACTTCAATGGTTTCCCCAACTTTGAAAGATAAGCTTGTTTGAGCCATCTCTTTCTCTTTGGGGGAAAGAAGAGTTAAATTTGTTCCACAAATTGAGCTTGGATGGGTAAAGAAAATCCTATCATGGAAGAGCAATATGTTTTAAGAGACCATATACTTTGGTTTATCGTTTTAATGAGTCTTACAGAGAAAATAAAATGTATTAAACGTTACATCTCAATTATTATTTCTTTCAAACATAGAAAAAAACTAAATCTAGAAATTAAGATGAAAAGACTGAAACATAGACTAGCAAAATAGCAGAAGTGTGTTTCAAACTTTTAAAAACACACATTTAATACTTAGAATACACAATGGTAAAATGAAAACTCAAATAGTTGATGTTGTAAATTCATTTGCATATGAAACATAGTTTTTTAGGATAAATACCTTTACAAACTAATCACTCAATCTCTATAATAGATGTAACATTTGTAACCACATTATTGTGAGTAAATTTCACAAAGTGTAAGTGTGATTCAGTCTCAAAGTGGATTTTAATCACCACTTTGGTCACACTTATTTTAAGTGTTATTCAAATTGTAAATATTGTATAATCAATAGTAGAAACAAGAAAAAATGATGTTAACAAATATCATATTAAAGTTTTCCCCAATTTATAAAATCAGCTTATCAGTATAAAACTTTGTTTCAATGTAAACTGATAATTTTTACAAAGATAGTTATTGGAATATAACTCTAATAATAATCAGTTTGTATTAAATCAAAGTTTTATACTAACAATCTATTTTATCGTCTGGGGTTACTTCAATGTTTTGAAAACAAAGTATCAAAATCTCAGAAAACTGTTAAATAAACTAATAAAATAGACTTGTAATCTACCTAACTCAGAAAAATCGGATCTGACACAGGAAATGACAGTTTGAGGAGATGAGAACAAACTAAAACTACTGTACAGCCGAAAATAAATAAACATGCAGACGAAAATACCTGATTCACGATCTACAGCGATACAGATCTGGAGCCCAAGAAGACCAGTTGTTCTGACGGCGGCAGTTTAGGGAAGAAAGGGTATGAGACACGAGTATATATACTATACTGACCGTGGATCCCTAATTTTACGGGCCCATTTAGCATATTATTTTATTTACGTGGATTTTTAACTAATACTCTACTATTTGGGCCTTCTACCGAATCAAGCCTATTGGGCTGTGTTATTGTTTTCAAAGGTTCTTTTCGCTTAGTTTTGTATCGTTCTATCAAATTTCGTTTTAAACTTTTGGCAAACATCAACAGTTGACGTTTTTTTTATTTTAGTAAGTATGATTTGATTCACACTTTAATCATTTGATTAATATTCTACGGTGAATTTAGCATTTGAGTATTCCATTTTAGTTTATGCTTGGCTTCGTTTCTAATGACCAGAAACAAGAATATATTTTTAGTGACAAAGTATCTAAACCAAATTCATTATTTTGACTCCCACTTGAATTTATAATACATGAGCTGCTTTAAATTTTATACTGAATTATCTTAACTAGATTCCAAATAACCGAAATGCATTAAAATGAACGGTTTGAATGAATATATGTATAAGATATTTGAATTAATTATACTAAAAATTAAATATACATAACTAATTTAAAATTCATCAATCTAATTTATAGTTATTGTGATTTATTTTCTTATCAAAACTAAACTAAACCAGTCAAAAAGTTTTACCAAACCTAAATAAAATCCGGTCTTGTTTGGGACCTATTTTCAGAATTCAGTTATAACCCATACTATCCAAACCAAACCCACCCAAATACGTAGGCTTAATATCGATGTTAGGGAGAGATTCTTCTCAGACAGGACACATTATTCTACCCCTCGACCATTAACAATGTCTTTGAACCGTTGTCCGTTGGCCATAATGATTGATGTTAGAGTATAGTGTATGGTGTCATCTATATCATAGTTCTTGTGGGACTCTGGCAGACATGACTAAATGTTTTCATGAACATCTTGATACATGTTTGTATAAGCCAAAATAAAACAGGTCGATTGTGTAAGAATGTTTTGGAAGATTCGATGATTGTCACATGAGATTGTCGAGTGTGATAAGTACGTTACGCAGCCTTGTATATGTTTTAGAAGATCATGCTTTTTGGAATCAAAAATCAACGGCTCTTATTGTATCTTGCACCTTCATTATTAGATATGGCTGTGTTTAGGACTTAGGATGTTCTTATAAGTGGTTTATAACAATCGCTTCTGCGTTTGCTTCTCTCTTTTGTCTATAATAGCTAGCCTCTCTTTCATCTCCATTTCCTCACGTTGATTTAGTGGTCATGCATGTAACATGGATTGGCATATATTGCCTTTACTGTTAATATATGATTTTAAAACAGCATCTGCATTTTTCAGTTAGATAATTATTGTTTATAATATAAATTTTTTTTCTAGCCCGCAAAACTGGCAAGTTACTAATTGAAAACTATTTTAATTGTGTTTTGGTTTACTATTTCTAAAAACATATTTCTCAGAACACTGAAATCATGTTTTTAATATGTATGCAACTGCAGCATATATGACAAATGTATAAATTAAATAACATTTTTTTTTTGTAAACTGGATTAAATAACAATATTGTCTGGACATAATTAAATATATTGGTGATTCAAACATAGTGACTTAACATTACATAAAATGTGTAAGGAAAAATCCGTGTTTTAAATATTCCTTCCGTTTTGAAATGTTACATATTTTAGATTTTTCACACGTTTTAATAAAACACATTAAATTTACATAAATTTATGTGATTTTTTTTTTAAATAATTTTAGGTCAATAAAAATCTGATAAGTGCAATTAAGTTTTTTGAAATTTACAATTTGTTAATAAAACATGCATTGAGAAAACAAAAAATAGATTTTTTTGAAATAAAAATTTTCTTCAAAATATGTAACTTTAAGAAACGAAGGGAATATTATTTTCTAGCATGTGCGAAAGGTGTAAAAGATTTACGCATGAATATCGTCTTAGTATAAATACTCCGGAACTCTTATGATCGATAATGGCTTACATGCTTTGGATCATGCCACTGGCTAGAGGTCTTATGTCTTTTAACATCATGATCATTATCCACAAGTTCTTATCTACGATCATTCATCGAGTTGCTTGTGTTTTTGTAGTGTCGGACCAGTAAATATGAAGTTTAATATATAAATAATGTTAATGATTTCTTAAAACTAAAATATATTTGACACTACAAGATTTCTATAAAAAAAGTTATACATGGCGCTAAGTGTTGACGAAATTTAACCCAAACATATATATGGGATTGATAGATAAACTGACTAATATTTCTTAGGTTTGTTGAGTGAAAACTAATCCCAACCAAATAGATTATGACCTGCAGATTAGTTAGTCGGTTAGTCCAATACGATATGTCTTAATTAATTAAAAAGGGCAAAGAAACCTAATTCGTTATATTGTAAAACACAACACACATGATACACGCATTTGAAAGTTTGACCTCTATATATAACTGATCAAACTGTATATGAAAACGAACCAGGCTTACTAGAAAACTCATGTACCAAAACTTAACAAAAATATTAACATATTTAATTTCCGGTATTTTATATAATAAGTAGTTGGTAAAATTCCGGTGCTCTAAGAGCATGTCTATTAGGGAGTTCTTAGGGAGGGGTTCTTAGCGGAAATTAATAACCGGTTCTTAACTTTAACAAAGAACTCCTCCCTAAGAACTCCTCAATGGAGATGGTCTAAGAACACCCTTATTGGTGTGGGATCTTAAAAAAGGTTTCACAGCCTATATAATAATATTTTAATATAATTTTGTTGTTTTAATTTTTGTTTTAATAATGTATCTATTAAATGGTGACATATGTGATACAAACCTGTAAATAGTTTCTAATAGTATTACTTTTTAGATACTTTTCATTGTCTCTTTCTTAATTTCTTATTTTTTCTTTAATTTTTCTTTAATTTAATTGCTTAGATACTCATTGAGTATTAGTTGATGGATCTGTTCTTATATACCCAACTGCGTTTTGTTTATATCAATGACAAAACTAAGAAGAATCTGCATACGTTGTGAGAAAAGTAAAAGATTCCAATGAATATTAAAATGTTGCTAATATTATTAATTCAATAACTAATCAATAAAATAGTCGGTTAGGTAATGAGTAGTTAAGAACATAAAATTAAGAAAGAGTTGAATAAATCCAAGCACCGGCCATATTAAGCGTCGGCCTAGTGAAATCAGGGGAGCACGTCAGCATAAAAACCACGCGAAGCAGAGGAACAAACCACTCGGAACTTGTGTGCGTGTGAGTTTGCACGTGCCGCAAGTGTCGGTGGCTGCACGTTCGATAATCACACTGACGACTAGAGAGACAGGATAAAAAGTACAAAGTTCAAAAAGCGATATTCTGATTTATTTATTTATTTTTGTAATACTTTTGTATCATAATTATTTACCTCTTACTTATGTCGAAATCTTCTTTACAAAATGTATAAATAAATCATAGTTTTTTGTCTGATAAAGCATATTTTTTTACTTTAGTTTTTTGGTGGTCTAAAAATACAACCATGCACATCGTCTTTTTCTTTGCATAGCTTGTAGTTGTGAATTCTATTTACATTGTAAGTCTTTTTTTTGGGTTGAAATGTTAAATACATTGTAAGTTTTTTTCTGTCGTTCATTGTAAGTTTAAGTTGTTAGATAATGGCCCGTGCAAACAAAAAAAATATGCACATGACTCGAACATTCGTATCGGAGACAAAGCATGATCGCTTGGTCCTCAGGAATGGGTTTTGATAAAATGCCATTATTATGAACCAATCTTAAACCACAGCTGATGTACCAATTACATGTGGACGCATCGAGTTTTGATTTGATTGGGACTGATCATCAACTTAAAACCGTATGTCAAACTTGCACTTGAGAATGAAAATTTTATCTATACATGTAATCATGTAAGAGTTGCACAACTGGTCATTCCACTCGCAAAAGATGGTCCAGTGAACAATTTTATATCTGCATTCCAAAAATGCATTCTCTTATCTGAGGAGAACGTAAAAAGAAAGGAGATTAAAATAAATAATGTCTCTTCGATTCGTATTCTCAGATAGTTATGGTGTTTGATCCGGTTTACGCACACCAGATGCTAGATGTTTGGTAGACGCAAAATAGTTGGTGAACAGTGGATACATTATTTTGTACTCCTTTCGACAAATACATCTTATTAACCGGCAAAATTTGACAGACCAAACAAAGTGAGGATGAACCAAAATTAGCTTTGACGTGAGTCTTGAAAAAAAAAAATCGCCATATTGAAAGAGACCGCTAGAACCAATCATAATGTGTGGAAAGCTCAATTCTACTGATCATATAATTGGGCAATAACGAACATCTTGTAGTTAGTTTGGTTCTAGAAAGATAGTCATTTCCCATACTAACAAACAATGGTTTGTAGACTAGGATTTAACATACAAAACTTAGATTTTGGAGTGGTGGCACGGGGAATTTGACTCAAATGTTAAAAAGATGAAATTAATATAGTTATTAGCGTATGCAACACTAGCTAACCCTTTGTAATTTCACTAAGTGTTTTATTTATGGCAGCATTAAGAAAAATTCTTTGTCAACAGACATGTTTATCTCGCAATAATAAGAAAACAAGTTTATTTACTGAATTAGTCAAACAATAACAGCTAGATAACATACAATGCAAAAGGATTTTCTTCCTAAAGTTAAAGACCAAATTAAAATATGATAGCGTGCAAAAAGAAGATGACACAAGTAGATTTGTTAGTAATTTCAAAATAGAAATTAATAGAAAAAAAAACGAGGACCTAAAGTCTTTTTCTTTTGGTTATATCATAACCGGGACACAAGCACAATGAAAACTCAAGTGAAGCCAGATAACTCGCCGACGAACACGGACACGTGTCGACAGGACAAGAGCCACATGTTTGTGATTGTGAAGACCAATGCACAGTAGTTTACGAGTCAATGATTGGGATCCAAAGATTAATTTCCCAAAATGTTATTAGACACCACACGTATACGACAGGACGAACTCATCCTATATTGGTCTACATGCACTACTTCGTATTTAAGATGAGTTGGTAACAAAATTTTGTTTATATATTTATTAATATTTTTTTTGTTTTCCTATTAATTCTCAATAAATAGTTTTGGGGAGAAACAATTTTTTTTTTGTTTACTCATCAAGTCTGGTGAAATTAATTGAGTCGGACTGTTCCCCCCTCCCCCCAACTAATTCTAAACATTAAATTAAGTTTATCAGGTCTGGACCTGATGCTCTAAATAGTCAATTATTTTAATTTTTTCGATATCTATGAAAATACTTCGTGCTCATATACATTTTGGTGTTCATATTTGTTTTTATACTTTCAAATATTCTAAAACTAGGAAATATTTTCTAAATTTTGTAACTTATATACATTTGTTTTACAGTTTTAATTTAGACATTTTATAATTTTAAATTTATATAAAATACAAATGTAACTTATGTAAAATTATGCATAATTTTTTTAAGCAACTTAAATTTTTATCATCCCGACAATAATTTACAGAATACATCATATTCTTTTTTCATTTACACAAAGTATGTCTTTCTATTTAAAGTTAACTAGATTTATATTCATATTTATGAAACAAGATTATATTTTTACATAATTTAAATTTAATAAATATTTAATTTCATTTTTGTTTATATATTTAAATTGGTTTGATTTTTATTTTTTGGTGAAAAGATTTACTTTAAGTTAAATTGTTGGGTTTAAAAATATAGTAAGTTCAATTTGTGCTTTTTATTTGTAAGACTAAAATTTAGTTAATATTTATGTATATTTTGAATAATTGTTATGAATTTAAACAATAAAAAAATCATAACATTTTGTTCTAGTAAAAATAAAAATATTCAAAAATTTAAAAGATTTATTTAATTGCAAAAAATAATAGTCTACCATGTAAACAATCACCAAATTAACCATTATAAAATGTCTAAAAATAGTTAAAAATTTGAGTGACATAAATTCTAAATTACACATTAAAAAAATTATTTTTATATGGTCTTTATGTTTAAATAAGATAGATAATGATCTTGCCCTTTAGAAAACATATGTGTGCTTAAGAGTATATCCCCTCGCACCTACCAGTACGACCATACGAACACGATACTGACCCAAAGAAAGTAAAGGTTTGAGCCTTAAAGTCATCAGTACCATAATCTTCACGTATTCTAAAAATTTTAAGACATTAATTTTGGCACTCTGGACAATATTGGAAATAATGGAAAGGTCAAAGACAAAACAAAATATATAGAGACACAACTAAGTGTAAGTATATATGTGACATATAAGTCACAGGCGGCACAAAGAGAGATGACATATTAGCTGGCCACTCGTTATTATTCTCTCTCTTTTTTTTTTATTATAAATAATTATATTTCCATTTTTTCCCCAACTGGTTCTCTCAAACTACAAACTCGAACAGAGAATCCAGATGCTTTTCTGAGATTTTCTCCGGAAAACTAAACTCCATCTTAACTCTAGATTGTCTTCCCGGACATAAGAGATCTGTGAAGTCAAAGAAGAAGAAGTTGAAGAGAGAGAGAGAGTTTGTGGATCAGAAAGGTCACTACTTTGATCCTTTTGGTACACGTGGCGAAATGGGTATGGAGTCATGTTGATGAAGTCCCAAGTCCCAGAGTTCGTCTAACATTCTCCTTCTTCTGTCTCCAATGCCTTTGTCTTGTTTCTGATACTTAAGAGAGAGATCTTCAGATCCGTTCTTTTCTTCTTTGGTCCGTTCAACTGAACTGAGAGAAAGAGACAGCAGCAAAAATGATGAGAAACAAACCGACAAATCTTCCGGCGACTAACGGCGGCAGTGTCACCGGCGGCGGTGGTGTCGGTGGCGGTGGCGGCAGGGAGCCAGGCGGTCATGATTGGGAGATGAGACCAGGAGGAATGTTGGTTCAGAAACGGAACCCGGATTCGGATCCTGTCGGAGCTAAACCGCCACCGATGATCAGAGTTAAAGTCAAGTACGGTTCGGTCTACCATGAGATCAGTATTAGTCCTCACGCTTCATTTGGTTAGTCTCTTTACATACCCTTTTAAGAGATTAATGCTTGTGTGTGTGTGTGTGTGAATTTGAATCTATCTATATTTCTTGATGCAGGGGAGCTAAAGAAGATGTTGAGTGGACCAACGGGTATACACCATCAAGACCAGAAGCTAATGTATAAAGACAAAGAAAGAGACTCAAAGGCCTTTCTTGACGTTTCGGGAGTGAAAGATAAGTCCAAGATGGTGCTTATCGAAGACCCCATTAGCCAAGAGAAACGTTTCTTGGAGATGAGAAAGATCGCTAAAACCGAAAAGGCGTCTAAAGCGATTTCAGATATTAGCCTCGAAGTTGATAGGCTCGGAGGACGTGTAATGCTCTCTCTCTACTTTTTCTTATAGATTGTTTTAGTTTTGGACAGAGTTTTTGAAAGTGTTTTTTTGGTGGGTTTGCGTTTTTCTAGGTTTCGGCGTTTGAGATGGTTATTAAAAAAGGAGGGAAAGTTGCGGAGAAAGATCTTGTAACTGTGATTGAGTTGTTGATGAATGAGTTGATCAAGTTGGATGGGATTGTAGCTGAAGGAGATGTTAAATTACAAAGAAAGATGCAGGTATGTAACCATAGAGATGTTCTTGGGTTAGTTTTGGTTGTAACGTTTGTTTTCTATCTATGTGTAGGTGAAGAGAGTGCAGAACTATGTGGAAGCACTTGATGTTTTGAAGGTAAAGAACTCTATGGCTAATGGGCAGCAGAAACAGTCTACTCGTCAGAGACTTGCAACAATTCAAGAACATAGGCAAGAACAGAAACCCATACATTCTCTTATGGACATGCCTATAAGCTACAAACAGAAGAAGCAAGAGATTGAAGAGGAGGAGCCAGCAACAGGACCAAATCTTATGGATTCTTCTACTAAATGGGAAACATTTGATCATCATACCGCCGCGACAACTACTCCATTGAGCTCTACAAATAATAATCATGCCATCCCACCCAGGTTCAATTGGGAATTCTTTGATTGAAAGAAAAAGAAAAACTCAAATTTGGTGAGACCTTTTTTCTACTTGTATGCTTAATTCTTGTGTGGAGGTGTTTTTTATTTTTCCTTTTTCATCTTCTACTTGTTTTTCTTCTTCTTCTTTATCATCATCATGATTCTTTTCATGTACTTAGATTTTTGTGGGCGTTGTTGTTGTGCGTTATAAGAAATAAACAGAGACGCTACTACAGATAATTTGGATCATGTGTGTTTGTTTTCTTTCTTCTTCTTCACTTACAGTTACTTTTGTTGCAAGGGACTGAAAACCTACTTGGTGAGTTCTTTCTCTCTCTGTCGGTTGTTTTTTATCAACTTCGAAGGATTTTTCAAAAGTAGAGAATGAGTGGGTCTTCTAACTTCTAAGTCCTATTATCATTTCAGGCTGAACAAAAAATAAGTGAAAATCTTCTTTCATCTTTTTGTCAATAAGGACAACTTTTACTTTTCTTTTGGAACGAGGCAAAATCATATAATACAGAATGGGCCATTTGTTTGTTTTTTATTTTCTTTTTAATATACGAAAAGGAGGTGAAAACGTCATTTCATAGATTTCCACGTAGAGCCAAATACTTATTCGAAGTAAATGGTTAACTATAAGCTGTGTTAAGATGATAAGTTGGCTTCGACATAGCCAGATATGATGTGCATAATTGGTTGTATCCTTACAAAACATACATTGGCTAAACTAGTGACTACCAGAAACGCAATCACCTGAATTCAAAATTAATGAATGAAATGAAAAGCAACTAAAACATATAATCATCAATGATCAAGTTAAAATAAAGTAACGTGATTGACTATAGTGTAAACAGAAGATGGTTTAGTTTTGGGCATGATTAGGAAATAGTATGGAAGTGAAGTTTAGCAGAGTTTCGAAGTGAAGTTTTAGAAAGAAAAAAACTTCAAGCTTCTATAAGAAGTGGAAGGAGTTGGATGGACTGAATCAGTCGGAGACTTTGGTAAGGATGAAAGAAAGAGAGAGGCGATTCTCCAACATAAGGTTGAAACATCTTTGCGTGTGTCATTATGTTATCGACATTTTATGGATTTTGGATCAACATTATTAGTTTTGTTTGAATTAACCACCTCTGAAAAACTACTGGAAACTGAGCATTACGCAAGTTGTATGATGAAGTGAGTTTAAATAACTGAGTTTTAGATGAAGTCAATTATACCAATCTATAATATCATGTGGAAAAATAATCATGCAATCTAGTTGACATAAAGTACAGCTACACTCTCCTGATTAAACTAATAGAAGAGCAGGCGTCTATATACCGACAATCATATCCAAATCATTATATACTTCATGCAATTAAACATATTCTTTGTGCAATAATGATAGACGACAATTAATCAATGTAAAAAGATGAATAGGGAGAGATTAGTTATCATTGTGCAACTATTACAGATGAAACATTCGTGACTTATTAGAAAACCATATATTCTACAATAATAAAGAATAACTCAAACTTCGTGACTCGAAGTGCACCCATAGTGAGAGTTTCTCGTTAGGAGTCTTTCACCAAAAAATTTGAAAGACTCTTCTTTTAGAAAATTATTATTTTTGATGAGAAATTCTCGGTGATAAATTCCCACTAATAATGTTAAGCAGTAAGAAGAATCATCATGGATGGGAGTGGGACCAAGTTAAATATAATATTAGAATGACATAAAACAATATTATATATATATATATATATATATATATATATATATATATATATATAATTTCATGAGTGGTTGTGATGTCTCCACGAGAGAATCGACCAACTAGAGGATTGTGCTGTGAGGTGTGGACCAAACATGTAATCATCAAACGAAAATGCTAAACTCACTGAGAGAATCGATAGGGGCTAAAATAAATTGTCGACTGTCGGTAGAAGAGGACAGAACAAGTAAGTAGTTAGAAGCAAATATCAAAGAAAGCATCGCAATCAGTAGTGAAGGCTTTTTGTTTTGTTTTGTTTTTCTTCAATAACTATATCAGATTTCAGATTAATCGTTATACAATAATCACGTGAATACCGCAATATCAAAGAGTGTAGCCAATAGAAATATTAGAAACTGACAAACAAAACGAAACAAATAGATAAAAACGCATTTTCATTGATCAATATAATGCTTTGAAAGGTAGTGTGACAAATATTTTTGTAATTACATCCAAAGATGTCAATACAACATTACAGTAAAACATGAGCATGCGTCTTCCCCACATGTACTGGGGTCTCAAAAGCTTGTCCTCAACCTTTGTTTAGATTCATTGGAAAAAATCATCACAGACTATAGGGCCAAAACTATATTTTAATGTGACAATTTCTTAAAAACAATTATTATAAAATATGAAGGAAATGTCGTGGGAAAAGATAAATGTCCTTAATTTAAAATAGCTTTTAGATTTTACATGATTTTATTTTGATAAATATGGATATTAACAACATTATTGAAGTAAAAGCAAAGTAATTAAGGGTATGACTGATTTTTCTGTAATCATCCGCAAATGTAGCATTTGTAGTTAACGTTTTGCAACAATCACAAAAAACACTATAAATCGTCTCAAACCACTTCAAACCTCTTAAAATCAAATATGGTTCTCGTAAACTCTCTCAACTGCATTCGCAATTGCTACGTTTTAACCAGGCCCTAAAAAAAATTGCACCATTTGTTACAAAGGCAAAAATAGATAGCATCGTGGATTCGTGGGTACACAATTTTACCAATAACAATGAAAATGTTTGTTTAGATACAAAATAATGCTACTTGAAACAACCAAATTATATAAATGGTAAAACAGACTCATCGACGGTCTATGTGTATATTATGTTTAATATGATGTCCCTTCCATATGAATGGAACTATCATGGAATGCTATTTGGACATTAAAAAAATAAAAATAATCAAGGTTAAGTTACTTAGTGTGTGTGTTTTATTCGCCGTCTAAACGACTTCAAATCATTCATGCTACAAATATATAACGAACATCGTGAAATGATGAACCCTTTTGTCATACTTTTTGAGTATTAGGATAGGAGGATAAAAATGTTTCATGTTAGATCTTTAGAGCATGATTATCCTAGAGACTCTAAAAAAGGTCTCTTATTTTTTTATTTTTCTTTTTTCTGATTTTTTTTTAAAAAAAATTAACCAATCGCGGATCGACACGTGTCAATGGGGTCTGCAAACAGTGCAAGAGACGGTTCTTATTTAAGAGTTTTAAGAACCGTCTATCGCACTGTTCACGGGCCCCACATGTTAGTGGGGTCCGCGAACAGTGCAAGAGACCCATTAAAAGACCTGGATAATCATGCTCTTAGAGCATGATTAACCCTAGAACCCCATTTGGGGTTCTAGTTTTTTTTTTTTTATTTTATTTCTTTTTTAATTTGATTTTTTTTTTAAAAAAAAAAAATTGAAAAACGAACTAATCGCGGATCGCCACGTGTCAGTGGGACCCGCAAACAGTGCAAAAAACTCTTAAGAACCGGTTCTTATTTAAGAGTTTTAAGAACCGGTTCTTACACTATTCATGAGATCCATCACCCTAAGAACCCTTCTAAAAACCCTTTTTAATCATGCTCTTATATATTAAATAAACTTTGAGTTGCTATATTATTTTCTATTAAGTCTACAACAAAGTGTTATGGAACACAACTAAGTCTAGCCTTATATCGGGTAGGAGGACTCTATTTTCGCAGGCCAATAAAAATGAAAGCTCCAATGCCACCCATATGTCATAGAGTTAGTGAACAAGCCTGTACAAGTTATTTTCCGATTTAACAAGCCTACCTAAATTGATTCACGTTTCATATTATTTCCTCGTAAGAATAAATAAGATTATTGATGAATCTATAAGATAAACAACTTGAATGATCAACTAGCTTCATGAGGCTAAACAAATTCGACATCGCATGCTCACCAACCTGGTTGTTTGGAATTAGACCATGGGAAAGCATTTGCTGAGGTAGTTTACGAACTTACGTTGAGATATTGGGTACACCAAGAAAGAACATGTAATGTCTAAAGACTGTTTAAAAAAGTAAGACATAGAGTAACGGATTTTATTGTATAGCAAGCTATAAGAAAGGTTGGAATAATGGCAAGAACATCATATTATCAAACTAAGTAAATATACCAAATGTTGGACCGGTAATAACAATTTAAAAATATTGGTAAGTTTTAGTTCTAAAATTTTATATCTCTATAAATATGAAAGATCGATTTTTTAACCCTAAGCGTTATCCTAACACACAAGAAGATAACAATCTGAGGACACATAAATTTACGTTAATAAACTCATTTAGTCAGAAGTGGAAACCAAATATGAGAGACATTAGGCAGATCATGCCCTACATCATCATAAGTTTAAAACAAATCGCGAACGAAGTAACAAAAAGTAGATATTTGGGTTTGAGCTAAAGAACAAAGAAAAAGAAAAGAAACTTGGCCAGTTTGAGTTTGGGTTTGGATTTTGGCCAAAATGATTTATATGGTATACTGTAATAGATGATCAGTTCATTTTTTGATATTAGTCTGTAATACGTTTTTGGAATAGTCCATTCTGTAGCACTAAGAGCATCTCCAATGGGGAGTTTTAAGGGGAATCCTTAGCGAAAAAATAATTAAATAATCGGTGGATCCCACTAAAACCTAAGGATTCGATCCTTAAAATCTCTAAATAAAGATCGATCCTTGCATTATTTGCGACACGTGGCGGTACGCGATTAGTTGATTTTTTTTTTTTAGTCTGAAAAAAAAAATCAAAAAAAAGAAAAGAAAAAATTAAGGACTCCACAATGAGTACACCATTGTGGATGCTCTAAGTACGTTCCTTTCGAAGCTCACTGAATCAACCCATAAAGTTTATAAAAAAAAGGACAAAGAAAAACAGAAGCAGTTTGTCTTATTAATCGTGTATGTGATTTCATATACCTAGTTATATGATTGAAGCTATGGTGGGCGTTGTAGATATTGCTATTGACTCCGTCATCACATGCAATAGGATCAAGTTATGGTTCGATGATGAAGCGTCGCTTGAAACTGAAGAACGAAGCGTCGCTTGAAACTGAAGAACGAAGCGTCGCCGGCAGACAATTCCGGTGAAATGTTTTTTTTTTCTTTTTTTGATACTCCCTCCGTTTCGTATTAGTTGTCGTTCTAGGTTTATGCACACAGATTAAGGAAACATTTAATTTTACATATTTCCAAAATAAAAACATTATTATCAATACACCTAACCATATATCAACCAATAGAAAAATAGAATAGAGAATATTACCAATAAATTTTGCATTGAAAACCGAAAACGACATTTATTTTGAAACAAAAATTCTATTCCAAAACGACATCTAATTTGAAACGGAGGGAGTAACGTTTAACACGTGTATGTGATGTGTCAAGTTGTTGTAATATTGGGCTTGTACCATGTTTTCCTCATGGGCTTTAATACAAAAACTTGGTTGACAAAAAAAAAAAAAAAAAAAAAAAAAAAAANGCTGCACGAATGGGAAGTGAAGAGGTTACGTATCCAGATAGAATCAGTCCCCTACCTAACGATTTGCTCTTCCAAATCCTCTCACTGGCTCCGGTAAGAACTACAATGTCCACAAGCTTATTGTCTAAACGATGGAAATATGTGTGGAAGATGATGCCAACCCTTGTGTACGACGAAACATGTCCTTACACTAGTCCCCTTGGATTTGACCTATTTTGTAACATGTCCTTGCCATTACATGAAGCTCTCAAAACCCTATATCTCAAACTTGGGAAGTACACCGATTCCATAGATACTCTATTATTCCCAAACATTCGTTCCAATCTCCTAGAGATGACAATCAATTTGAATTATTATTATAGTTATTACACTCCTATCACATTCCCTAATAACCTCAACGTCTTCAAAACACTACTTGTCTTGAAACTTCAAGGAAGGATTGTTCTGGACGTTGTTGATTCTCCTGTTTGTTTCCCTTCCCTCAAAATTTTGCACCTCACTTGTGTGAATTTCCGATGGGAAGAATCTTTCACAAGACTTTTGTCGTGTTGTCCTGTTCTTGAAGATCTCTTCCTCCAAAGACTTTGCAGCCGTGGACGTTTTTTGTTCAACATGTCAGTCCCTTCTCTACAGAGATTATCCATTACTTCAGAACCTGCTTATTATGGTTCTGATGAACCGAAACTCGAGATAAGTACTCCTTGTTTGAAGTACTTGAAGATTTTCGATCGCAAAGGTTATTATAACTTTCTTGAGGATATGCCTAAACTAGTGGAGGCAGATGTATCAGTTGATATGTCCAAAAATGAAAAGCTTATAAGAGTTCTTTCTTCAGCTGAGCATCTTGTGATATGTTTATATCCTTCTATGGTAAAAACCCTTAAAATCATTCTTTGAAGATATTAAAGCATGATTAAAGCATGATATTAAAGCAAGATATTAAAGCATGATTGAAGATATGTTTATATCCTTTTATGGTAAAAACCCTTAAACTCAGATGTATCACTAATTCTTAAATTCTGCTAAGAACCTCCGTTAAGAACTCTCCTTGAATCATGGTCTTATTTGCTTTCAGGATTTAAGTAACTTGTTTTTAATTGTGTATAGGTTCTTGATCTTACGGATAGTTTAATCTTCAACCGGCTTCTTCATCTTGAACTAGACGTTTGCAACAGTTTTCTTCGCTCTAATTTACTTCTGAGTTTGCTGAAATATTTTCCTTATTTACAATCTCTCAAGCTAGGTCGTGTAAGTTACACTTTTTATTCCGTCTTTATATAATCAGTTTCAAGAACTTTAAATTGTTCTAATCCGATGCCTTTTATGTTTCCTAGACATATCCCGAAGATACCGAGGATCAACCGTACTATTTAGTATCTGAACCGAGCTCTGTTCCTAAATGCTTGAGCTTCAATCTCGAGATTCTTCAATGGAGAGGCTATGGAGGAACACTAGATGAGAGAGAAGCCGCAGCTTACATTCTGAAAAACGCTCATCGCTTAAAGACTGCTACGATCAGATTACATGCAACGTGCATGGACAATGGTCAGATTATGATGAAGGATCTGATATCTATGTCCAAAGCTTCGGCCTCATGTCAGCTTGTAATTGAATAATATAATTGATTCTTCCGGGAAAAACTGAGACTTTGTTCTTCCATGCGATTTGTCTCACAAATATTGGTATACTTGAAACCTAATCTAGAAGCTATTCCAATTTGGGTTAGACTCAACAATGTTCCACGCGATTTGATTACTAAAGATTGGTTTATTTCATATTTGTAATGCTTTAGGCTATCCAGTTGGTGTTAGAAATCTCAATGGTTCCTCATCATGAGAAGTTCAAGTTGAGGTCGATCTATTCAAACCTTTAGCTAATAACATTCAGGTGGAAACAAATGGAGTTCGGTGATGGTGGATCACAGAACTAAGAAAGGTGGCGGTTCTTTTGTCACACTTATTCTTTTTAGCTTTAAGTTGTTCTTAAATGCCTTCAGTAGATTAAGCTAATACTTAGCCCTTTCTATCATATTATCTCCTCTTCTTCTTTGTAATTCTTTTAGATATCTGAACGTTAATGTTTACGAGAGTTTTATATGAAACAGATGAAATTAGCATTTTCACACACGTTAAATATATGTAGAGTTGACTTCGGTATGAAAAGAAAAAAATGTTTTTCGTGATTGATGTTAAAGTTTACAACTGCAAAGCATACACCACCAAAATTGTAACGACCAATCTCTGGGATGATACCGTTATGGTATTATCCTACAAAACTTGCATTAAAAATCATTTAATGCATTTTATATAATTAAAGAACAAAGTTATCAATTAATCCGAAAGAAAGTCATGAAACAGAGCAATCTTCTATATCACTCCTAAAGAGTAAAGAGTCCCTAAGAGCACCCGCAATTAGGGGTCCTTAGTTAAGGGAGTTCTTAGCGGAAAAATAATTAAATAATTAGTGGACTCTACTAAAACCTAAAGATTCGATCCTTAAAATCCCTAAATAAGGATCGGTCCTTACACTATTTGCGACACGTGGCGACACGCGATTGGTTGATTTTTTTTTTTTTTAATCTGAATTTTTTTTTTTTTTTTAAAAGTGTATAAGGACTCCACAATGGGAATCCACCATTGTGGATGCCCTAAGCAGCCCTGGGACGGGGACGGGTACATGGAACGGGGATGAGAACGGGACAGGAAGCGGCAAACTTAAAATTCTTAGATACGGGTACGGCATAGAAACGGTAACCAAAACATAAGAAAATATAAAAATATTCGTTAAATTAAAATATTAAAATCTGAAACATAAATTTTAATATTAAAAACACACTTGATAAAAATACTAAACAACAACAGAATAAGCTAATCATCTAGCAGCTCGTTTTAAAACCGTTTGAATCAAATGTAAACAACAAACACTAAAATCAGAAAAAGACAAGAATTTCTTACGTGTTGTTTCTTGTTGCTGATGAAGAGAGATATGGTTGACACTTGAGAGTCAAAAAAACATACGTTGTCACTATAGAGAATTATGGTTGAGAGTCGAAGAGAAAGACATAGAAATGAAAGTGGAAGAGACTAAGGGCATCATTATTTCCGGTCTCTTAACCGGGGTTTAACTCAGGATTTGATATTTTTTTGTGTTTTTCCCTTTTCGGCTAAGGACAGTTCTTATATCTTTTATTTAAGAGACGGTTCTTAACCTTTCTTAGTTAAAAATTAAGAAAAACTAAAAACTGTCTCTTATCCGGAGCTAAGAATCTCGGTTAAAAGACCGGGAATAAAAATGGTCTAAAAAACTATTATTTGATAAACAATTTTCTCTTTTACATCTTTTAATATTTTTAGAATTAATAGAATAAAACAATTAAAAATAAACATTGAATGGTGTAACTTTTTATGCATCGTAACACCAAAATCAAACTGGGATACGTCTACTTTGTCTTGAAACGTCCCGAGACATCTCTTGTCTCAAACCAAATCCGTCTCGGGTTAGTTATGCCGTCCCGGGTTCACGGCACATGTGTTGGGGACGTTTCCTAGACGTACCCGAGCCTACCCGTCCCCTCGGCGAACCCGGTACGTGAGACGGCACCCAAGTGGTGTGCCCGTGCAACTTAGGGTCACTAAAGACTCATCATCCTAAACAGAGCAATCTTCTATATCACTCCTAAAGAGTAAAGACTCATCATCGTAATGATCAACCTTCCCAACCTCCACATCTACGATGTTGCTTCCTCCATCCACTGAAGTGAGCTCTCTAGCCCTTACCGCCTCCAGTTCCCAATTAGTCCTACACGTCGCCACCATCATACCACCCACACACGACACCTGCGCTGCAAGCATCCCTAGCCAAAGTCCCTTGAATCCAAACCCAAACCAAAACGCCAAAACCATTCCCACCGGCATACCAACCACATAAAACGCCGCCATATTAACATTAGCTCCGATCCTCGGCCTCGCCGACCCTCTAAGAACGCCGCATCCCGTCGTCTGAGGGCAGTTTCCAAGCTCGCAAAGGCCAACGATTGGTAGAGCCATCAAAGTCAGCTTAATGATCTCCTCATCATCCGTGAAAAGCTTACCCCACATGTTTCTGACCGAGACGGTGAACGTGAGAGCTGTGAACCCTAGGGCGATGCTGAGACCGAGTCCGACAATGGCTGCTGTTTTCGCTCTCTTTGGTCGGTTCGAACCAAGTTCGTTCCCGACACGTGTCGAGACTCCGAAGCTTAAAGAGTTAGGGAAAATGTAGACAAGAGAAGTGATTTGAATGAGAATCCCCATTGAAGCAACGGTCGCTTTAGGGTTTATGAGAAACCCACAAAGCAAAATCATAATCTCATAGCACCACCACTCGAGACAAACCGATACACAGCTTGGTAGGGCTAGACCGAGCAGCTTCTTCCATTCTCTCGTACTATCTTCAACCTCCTCTTCCTCTAAAACCTCCTCGTTGATACTTTTCTTGTCTTCCAAGAAACGAATGTAGATGAAGAGAAAGACGACAAGGTTGAAATTTGACACGACACCACTCAAGGCGATACCTTTAATACCAAACCCGAGATAAGAAACGAGGAGAAACGTGATGGGCAAGTGGAGAACACTCGCGACCGCCGTGCAGATTGATAAAGGCAGAGTCTTTGACTGTGTCCTTAGGTAAACTCTCAAAGGGTGTAAGAAAGATTGCGCGATAAGGTCAGGAACAGAGTAAAGCAAAAAGATGTGAGCTTCAGAGGCAAGATCCTCATCTTGTTTCAACATTTCAAGAATCTTCTTGATGTTAATCCAAAGAAGTGAAACAGGGAGAGAGGTTAAGAGGAGGAGGATGACTCCTCGCCGGATTGTAGCTGTGACGAGGTTATAGCGTTTTGCGCCGAAGGCTTGTGAGCAGATTGATTCAACGCCCATGGTTAAACCGGAGAAGAGAGAGTAACCGGTTATGTTAGCGAATGCGAGTGCTAGGGAGCCTCCAGCGAGAGTGGGGCGACCGAGACTGCCGAGGAAAAACAGAGAGATGAAGGAGCGGAAGTAGAGGAGGAGACCTGTGAAGACTAATGGGAGAGATATTTTGGCTATTGAGATTGCTTCTTCTGCGAAGAGGGAGAGAGGATGAGAGTAGTTTTTAAGTAAATGTAGTTTCTCATTATGAGAGAGTTTTGGGAGTAAAGGTATTGTAACTTCATCTCCGACAGAACTTGATTTATACATTCTGTTTTGTTAGTCAAAGTGTCTGTGAGAGAGAAGAAGATATAGAGAGAGAAAGTAAGACAAGAAGGTTTTTGGGTGTGAAGAAGATGTATTCAGCGTTGGCTTTATATAATAGAGAGAAAAGTGGTTAACAAAGTTTGTGTTCCGATTTTGATCATACTTTTTTTTTTAGTCAACAACGCTTGATTGGAATTTTAACTTAAATAACACGGAACAATGTAACAAACAGAACACGGGTCAAATTCTCATGTTTAACATACCACTAGACGTAGTCCAAAAAAAAAAACAAAAACATACCACTAGACGAGTGGAAAGTAAACCTATTGAATAGAAACTTGGAAAATTCTCTTAAATAGCAATTTTTAAATTTTTGTCGCAAAAATAGTTCTCAAAAAATAAAATGACCAAAATAATTTTTTTTTTTTTGAAATTTTGATTATAAATTTTTTTTTTTTGAAATTTGAAACCCTAACCCCAAACTAACCCTTAACTCTAAACCCTAAAGTCCAAATTAGTTAACCTTAGGGGTATAAATACATATAAATGAATTTTTTAGTTTCTAAAAAAACATTTTGGTCATTTTCTTCTTTAAAAACTATTTTTGTGACAAACAAACTAAAATGGGCTATAGAATTTCTTTGGAAACTTCTCACTACTCTTAACATCATTCCATGTTCATATGTTTAAGTCTTAACTTTTCAAAGTCGCATATTTACACGCGGTGCGCCCCATAGTTGAGTTAGAGTCAATGAGAATTTGCCAAATGGAATTTGGAGTTACTTGACAACTCAAAAAGGAATGAATTAATAATTAAAAACAAAAGGTGCAATATAACACTTTTGTGAAGTTTTTTTTTCACATAAATTTTGGTCCCATAGTTTTTTCTTTCTTCACTTCTTTGTACTTGTTTGATTTTTATAATTCAATCGTAAGTTTTTTTTTTTTGCCGGAAAGAGAAATACAGGAAAGTTCTATAGTATAAAGAAAATGTTAATCAATTAAGAGATGGAAGTTAGTTAATAAGCAAAGTGGGATTGGCTGGTTGGACGTTGACCAGGAAAAACAGTGTTGAAGCAAAATAGTGTTCAACACTGGAGAAAGAAGTGAAATTTCGTTTTGGGACCAAAAGCAATAAAGGAAGAAAAATTGTAATTTGGCACAAGAAAAAAAAAATTCCTTAGATAGTCAATTTTAGTTTGTTTTTCACAAAAATAGTTTTCAAGGAAAAAAATGATCAAAATAGTTTTCTTAGAAGTTAAAAAATTATTTATATGCATTTATACCCATATGGTTAACTAATTTAAACTTTAGGGTTTAGAGTTAAGGGGGTGAGTTTGGGGATAGAGTTTCAAATTTCAAAAACTAAATAAAAAAAATAAAAATTTCGAAAAAACTATTTTGCTCATTTTATTTTTTGAGAACTATTTTTATGACAAAATTTTTTAAAAAAACTATTAAACAGAATTGTCCAAAAAAAAACTCTGCCGCTACATTACTATACATTATTAAAAAAAGGTTTTTTTAAAAAATTGTTCATATCAAACGATGCATACTGATGTTTTCTAAATCACCGTAGATAGGGGTTGGTATCTTTTGATGCATTTTCTGGCTTTGCTATAAAGCTTTTTGATGCATTAAGTTCTGTCTCAAATCTGTTGCCATTTGATCATGAAGATTTATCTATCTTAGTGTCTACTTTTTATGTTTTATTTTATATTTGTTTTTGTTGTATTGCATATTTGAATTAATGAAATTAAAGTTTGTACAAAAGGTTACTTCTAAATTACTTACTATATGAATATATATTTTCTAATGTATAAATTCTTAAAATTTGTACATGATGTGTGTTCCCTTTAAAATTAATCGATAAATAATTGTATTTTAATTTATATTTTATTTACTTTATTTTATAACTATTTAGTAATATTTTAAATGAATTCTGATGAATATATAATCAAAAATAAAACTCTTGTAGTGATTGTATTAGCGAACATATCTAAGTGCTGTCTTTAGTAGCTATTTAGTAATATATTTTGATTCTTTTTTGTTTCTAAGTGCTGTCTTTTAGTATATGGGATTAAAAATTTGACACCAAAAAATCTCCATTCGATAAACTTCTTTTGATAGATATACTATATAAATTATGATTAGTTTCTAAGTAAGCCAGTACTTGCTTCATTTGTGCATATGATACCCCAAATTTATTTTGTGTGAATCCAAGTACATTTTGGGTCCATCGAATTGAATTTGCAAGTTGCATAACGCATTAAATAAAAAAAGACATCACCTATTTTACAAAAAAAAAAAAAAAAGACATCACATAAACTGTTGGGAACAACATGTGCTCAAACCCAATTTCCTTTTCCTATTTGAATTCTCTTTCTCATCGTGATGTTTTGCAAATAGATTTTGTCCTTATTTGAAAAATATAAATAAACGACCAATATAAGTTTTAATTAGACGTATACATCCTAAACCAATATATCGTGTTTATACTGGATCACCTCTAAATTTGTAATGACCTCTTTCGTGGTTTACTAATTTCCTAAAGTCTTACACGTCTCGTCATTTTTAGTCGAACAAATTAGCATTTAGTGTTTAGCTTGTCATCCAATTATATTGGAAGACCTCCAAATCTAGTGCTAAGAAGCAGTTGCTCGAATTTTTAAATTATCAATATTAATTTTAATATAGAACATTTTCAGGCTATTATATATGTGACGCAAAAATTTCCACTTTAACTAGTAGACAATAGTAGTAGGAAATAATTGCAGAATACAACAATAATGTTAAACTCCTAGTGGTAACCTGATGATAAGATTTGATTAGGGCAACATGTAAATTTATAAATTCGGTAAATGCTGAAATAAAGTTGATGTTGTTTGGCCAGACAAAAATGAAATGAGATCTTAAAATTTATTTAAAATTTCCGGAATGGGACTAACTGGCAGCACTATTTTTTGAGAGATTAATTAGACTGTGATTGAGGCACCCTTAGTTTTTAAAAAGCTAAATTATATATCTTTTAACATAAAATATCTAACAATATAATACAAATAATTTAGTTTCAAATTAGGATATCTGAATATGATCTAGATCTTTTTCATATATAGTTTTCTTTTAAATATATGCAAAATTATATAAAAGTATCACACTTAAAATTTGTTATAAGAATTGTAGTATTTTAAATATTGACAAAACATACTTAATTCAATACATATAATCAAATTTGGAAATGAGTACGAATATTCTGATATATCAATGTATCTGTGTCAAATCCTAGTTGGAATTTTATATAAACATTTTTCAAGGATAAGTTCGTGGGAAGTTAATATATAAAATATTTACATTAAAGTTTAGGCATCTAATTTTACTTTTTTGAAGAAAAAGGGAGGTGCTCATGTTTATCTTGTCGACGATGGCCTTTCGTCGACGTCGTGCATGTTTTTCTGCCGTACCTTCTTGTCCTATATATTTTGTCTTCTTCTGTAGTTAGTTGCTACAGAATAATATATTGCCTATATGCTGACAAACAAAGTTAATACATGTGTATAATACATTTGCCTATTTTGCTCTTTTTATGATTTCATAAAGTACACTGACAAACATGTATATATATAACGCCTTTCGCTAAGATCTTCCTCTGAAATTTATGTACAAGAGAATCACACGTGTTGCTCCGATCAAGATAAATATAAACTTTTATTTACCTAGTTTTTAAATTTGGTTCTACATCTATTTGGTTAAATGTATGAATATATATATATATATATATATATATATATATGTACATATCATTGTCGTTCACCATGAGGAAAAGAACTATAACAAAAACTAACAAAGGTTTTGGACTTGACTACGGTAGCGGTCCTGAGGAAAAATGAGATAAGCATTGACTTCCGACCCTTAAATATATCAACAATTTTTGGCCTTGTAATTTGTTAAATACCTTTAGTGTAGTGGTTGATTGTCTGTTTTTTTTTTTCGTTTCTGGTTTTTCAAAACTCAAGACCAGCACTGCTTGACTAGTACCGCTATACGTATATAAGATAAATAGCCAAATAGCAAAAGAACAAATCGAGAAATCTCGGTAAAAAAAGCTATGGAAGAGTCATATAATATAAAATATTGAAGAGGATATTTTGAACACGCTTATTACTCATTAGTCATAATTCTATGGCATAAGCTTTTCAGAGGATAAACCGAAAGAATTGCAGGTGGACTGAACATTCCAGATTTCAACTGAGTATCTAAAACGCGTGTAGGACTTAAACAATGAATAAAATTACCGAGAAAACTGTGTGTGATTATATCTAATCCTTTTAACATCTTCATCAATCCATCTTTACAGCTCAGATAACATTTAATGAACTGTTATTACGTGTAATCTATTACATATACTTTTCTTTCATTTACTTAAGATAATCGTCGCTAAAATACTGTAGATTCTAATATATATATTTATCATATAGGAGTACAAAAGAAGAGACAAAAGAAAAGTTTTTCTTTATAGCCGAAAAACAAAAATAGATTCAAAATTGAGTAAGTCAAAAGTAAGAAGCGTTGTTGGAGCAAAAGCAACAAAGATAGGAATTGCTGTCAAGGGGGGATTCACACACTTTGACGGCTTCCACATCCAAAGGTCGACATTTATCTAACATCACATTTCACATTTTAAATTCCATTTTCTTTTTTTTTTATAATACTCAGTGCATCTAAGTGGTTGGCAAGATTATCAATATTCAATTTGAAGCAGGGAAACATACAGTCTCCCCTCTAAATAATTTTCTTTTTAGAGTTATCAACTCAGAAAACTAGTAATAAATGTATTACCTCACCTCATATATTTTGTAATATGTATCCTAAGTTTTGTTCTATTTTTAATGTAAAGATGCTAATACAAAAAAAAAACCTCTACAGTGCCATTCTACTTAGTTGTTAAGGGAGTGTTAGTGGGATTTTGATTTCTATAGAGTTTGTTGATTTTGAAAGTATAGAGATTTGTTAAATTTGGAAAGATTGTTAAAGAATTTTGTATATTGTGAAAATTTATAAAAAAAAAATAAAGTATTATAGTTATTTTAAGAATCCAAAGGATGCATTTATTATTTTCAAAATCTTGTTTTGTGAATTAAAATGTTAACAATACAACTCTCAGTAACACTTAATTTAATAAATTTATAGAATCATTAAAATCTAAATTTTTTGAATAACAAATAATTTTGTATGGAATTATAAAATCATCAAACCAATAAAATCTAGAGAATATGAAAATTTATAAACTAATAACACTAGACTTAAAAATTCTAATAACACTCTCTAATACCATACAAAAATTTACATCATATTTTTGGAAAAAGTAAAAGTATATATAAGTTATTAGTTTCAAAATCAAATACTATAAAAAGATCAGATTTTATTAAAAAAAAATTGGGTTTTGTGATCTTGTAGCGGTTCAATAAAAATAAGAGCGATTTCATACAAATCTACCATTGCTAATTTTATATTTTTTTAGATTAAAGGTTTAGTTTCATATTCTCTTCAATATAAAAAAAAATTACATATGGAAATACAAAGGAAAACAAAACACCTTCAATCGACATTCTCTGTTAAATCAAGTTTTACCATTAAATCAGAAAAGCAAATGGCTACAAAATAGGAAACCTAGAGCCAAAATGGCTCGTAGGAACCAAGCCGTCGGAGCAACCAGCCACGTCGGCTAACACACTCTGTCCATCAGATTTACGTAGAACACAAACCAAATACCACAACTAATGGTGAGAAATTTGAAACAAGCGAGCAAGTGCGAGAAGTGGAGGCAATGTCTCCAAAATGAGAGATTTCAAGCGAAAGAGACAATATAATTACATGTAAATGTCCAATTTTCAATTAAAGTTTTCTTGTTTGTTTAAAATTTCTTAAATATCTTGGATGATTTGGTGACATTATCTCTACATGTTTCATGGACAAGAAAACGGATTGGTGAGAACAAGCTAAGCGTTGACGTACCTATCACAAAGATCCTTTTAAGATAGAATAGTTGATTGCGTTCGCTGCTTGAAATTTGCATGTGATCGAATAATAATGTGTAGGAGTTGCGTTTCTAGACTCTCATGTCTCAACATTACAGACACTCTCTTTTTCTTTACTTTTTCTAGTAATTTTAGCCTAATAAGTAACCACCTTCCCACTCACTCTTTGCAACACCTCTCACTTGTTGTAATGTTTCTGCCTAACTTTATATTCGCCTATTTTCATCCTCATCTTTAGTTAGTTACCCATCACATAATAATATATGACACTAGCACCACCAATTTTATTATTCCATTTTCACCCATATTGGTTCATAGGTGCGTATTTAACCACCAACAATTCCTCCAATAAAAAAATAAAAAAAAAAGGCAATTCCTCCATAAATCCCATGTTACGTTCTATGGTTTCAATTGTTTGTTTGAATTACAATTTTCTAACTAAACCCCCCCCAACCATTTCCTTTAGCGTTCTGTAAAATACATTTTCAAACGCTGAAATTTGTAATGTCAAATCAGTTTTGAGAATTGAGAGTTAAATACAAACGCAAAATTACTTTTGACACTGTCAAGTCCTATCTTAAATATCATAGGTGATTCAATTTAATGGCCAAACTGAACTTCACTCGCTTATCAGAGTTTCAAGTCCCACTTCGGTTCCAGGCTCAATGGGCCGGGACAATATGATAGGGTCTACATTCAACATGTCAGGAATATTAAAACATACACAAGAAGCGCTTATAAGACTTAAAAGTGCAGTTTTCACCAGTACTACAATAATCGAATTCGAACGAGTCCAACAAAATGTAAATGAAGTTTGCAATAGTACTTGAACAGAGACTCAAAAGAACACACTAATAACTAAACATAACATCATAGCAAAGACTTCGCACACCAGCTACTTTGCGAGAGAGACACCATCTGTTTGGTCATACACGGACAAGCCCGATCATTCTTCTGCTGCAGGCGAACGAGAGTGGCTGATCCAGTTCAAAGCAACAAAGAGTGTTAAAGCATTATACTGGTAACAAAAACAAATGTAATCTAAAGATAGTTCTTGCGGTGGTTTACCTCTCGCGTATTGGGCTTTCTGCACCACCATATCCTCTTCCAGCTTCTTCTTCTTCCATTATCGGTCCAGGGCTTTCAACTTGACCATTCTCAGGGCTAGACTTCGACCTTGACCTCTCCCTCTCCCTCCTCTTCTCATATGGAGGAGGGCTCCTGCTTTCACCACGTCCGTTTCTTGGACTTCGGTCCCTCACAGCTCCATTCTCTGGGCTAGCCTCCTTCTCCCTCCTACGGTCATCTCTCTTGTAATCAGGGCTAGCTACCCTCTCCCTCCTGCGATCATCCCTCTTATACTCCGGGCTTACCCTGGCTCTCCTGTAAGGACTTGGGCTGCGTCTTCCTCTTCCATAATCAGGACTAGTCCTTTCCTTTCTGTGTCCAACAGGACTAGCACCTCGGCCATAGTCAGGACTGCCTCTTTCTCTTCTGTAAGGACTAGGTGATCGCCTTCTCCTATCAGGTGACCTATCACGACGCCTTTCAGGACTGTATCCGTTTCCTCTCGCATCATCATCCTTCATTGCATACTCCACTGATATCACCTTATCCATCAGCTTACTGCAAACACCAAAAGAGAAGTTAAAATCAAAGGGACGATGGGAGCTTGAAGCCAAAAGAAAATGAGAGTGTGAAATGGACAAGAAAGAAACCTCGAGTTTGTAGCATCAAGTGCTCTAGTGGCGTCTTCTTGCAACTCGTATTGGATAAATGCGAAGTTCCTTCTGATCCTAACGTTTACGATTTTTCCATACGGCTCAAAATGCCTCTCCAAGTCACGAGTCCTAGTGCTCTCTGCATCAAAGTTGATGACAAACAGAGTCTTGGAAGGTCGCAGGCTTGATGATCTCCTCGAACCACCTGATCTTACAGGAGCTCCACGCTCGTTCTATACCACACCATTAAAATCAGCATACTCTGTTCTGATAATAACTATGAAAAAACGATGTCAGATTTTCCTACCTTGGTCCACTCAACACGGAGTCTGCGTCCCTTACGGCCATATTCATAGCGATCAAGCGCTCGGATAGCATCTTCAGCATCCCTTTCGTTTTCCATATAGACAAAAGCAAACCCTGGAGAAAGAAACAAAAAAAAAGGCAGAGATCCCAGAACATAAGAACAATCAAACAAATTAAAACCAAGTAGAAGAAACCTCATCGACCGTCCTCCTTACATCGGTAGCATCAAGTAAAATTTTCGAACATTCATTAAGCCTAGAAAGTCTTCAAACTATAAGTAACTACGAAGCAGTTTTACAGACCTTAGCATAATGGGATTAATATGTCAAGTGAAAACGTTGGGGATCATTAGACGGAATGGTGAACAGAAATAACGTGATGCATACTCCACATTTGAGCTGCTGTGAGAGGTTGGTATGATTCTACCAAATTGGTATGCCCACGAGGGGGGGAATGAAATGCAACTAAGTCGAGGATATGGGAAGGTAGTGTGCTATTGCGGATTGAGGGACGATGTATGTATAGGTCCATCAAAGGCCCGTGGTGGGAGAATGGGGCATCCCAAGATCGACAAGAAAAAAATTCCTGCGCCAAAGAAAATGTTGAGTACGGCGTTTTTTACCCCTAAAAGTACTTTTGTTTTCTCTTTTAGAACTTCCATGCCGTCTGCTTCAATGCGTGATGATGACTGAAGAAGAGATGGGCATACGTATGTGGTTGGGGGGATGCAGAGAATACCACACTTGGAAAGGACGGTGAGAACGGTACTCCAGAGATTGATTATCATGGAATGAGCGCAATAAGTGGATTCTTTTATGAAGGATGGATTGGAGTTTGGCTTGCTCATTGGATTTGTAGTGGTTTGTTCAATCATCAAAGTTAAACACAACAAAGAATAAGAAAGAAAGAAAGAAGAGAGGTTACCAGCTTTCATGTCAACCCTATCAACCTTGCCGTATCTTCTGAAAAGCCTCTCAAGATCACCCTCACGAGCATCATACTCAAAGTTCCCGCAGAACACTGGCTTCATCTTTCCCTACACACCATTTATTCAACAATCTAAGCAAACAACAACAAACAAAAAAAGATAACATAGCAAATAAATGATAACAATTTCTTTAAATTCACTGCAACAGTTCAATTCTACTTCAAGGTTTCAATTCAATAACTAAACTCAAGCTGAAAATCTCATTATAATCAAAAGGAAAGGTAGGTAAAGTACTCAGCTTTATAGCAGATAACAAAACCTCAGATCTGATATCAAATCGTAAAGCAAGAGAAGCTATATACGGAGTAATCGCATAAGCAAACAACCATCAAGCAAAAGAAAAAAAAGATACAGATGCATATTTTCTTAAGGTGGATGAACAATTGAAAGACATATCGAAGTCAATGATCTTCGGACGATGAAATCTATTTTCGATTTTACCTTTCTATTTTCGATTTTACCTTTCACGAGAGGTTGAAAACCTTGCCGGCCGTCGAGAGTCGAAACCCTAGAACAAGATGAAGAAGGCTCTTAGATCTTTTTTGTTTCTTTCTTCGAGGCTCGCAAGAGATAATGAGTGTGAAACTGATATTTCTTAATATTTAAGTTTTTTTAGAGATTTTTATCGCTTTTAATTTAATTACAATTTCTTCCTCTTATTATCTTTTTTTACAACATACACTTTCTTCTTATTCACTAATTAAAATTCACAATTAATTTTTTTTTTTGTTATGAAATGTTTCTTTCTAAAATATATATATCTTAACGAGACAAAAAGAATAATTAACAAACATTGTAAGTTTTTGCGTAAACATTTTATAGTTCACAAAGACAAACATTGCGATATGAATCCTAAATGATGCTAACTAAATACTCCCTCCGTTTCAAATTACTTGTCGTTGTAAGGAAAAATTTTTGTTTCGAAATAAGTGTCGTTTTAGAGTTTCAATGTAAAATTCATTAATAAGATTTATAGGTAATTGTGTTTTTATTTTTCTATTGGTTGAAATATGGTTAGGTGTATAGGTAATTGTGTTTTTATTTTGAAAATATACAAAATCATATGTTTTCTTAATATGTGTGAATAAACCTAGAACGACAAGTAATATGAAACGGAGGGAGTATTGTTTTTATATTGTAATATACATATATGTGTGTGTATATATATATATATATTTCTATCTACTTACAAATTTATATCTTCTCAAATTTTAATCATATATAAATATTGAGGATGTATAAAGAGCTGATTAACTGTATCTTCTATCTTGTAACAAAAAAAAGTTATGCAGCTAGCAAATTATTGACGTCAAAAACATTAAACTAACAAAACGCTTTTGTCCGGCAAAAACATTAAACATTTCAAAACAAAAGTTAGTGAAAAAGAAATACTACTTACTTTTTGTATTTGTACTTGCTATCTGCGATGTCTTTGAAGATGACTTTGACAAAATCCAACAGAAGAAAGAATCAAATCTCTACACTCATTTTTTTTATTGTTTATATATTTTTGGGATTTGGGAGGGTATGCATTTTTTCTATCATGAAGAGTTTTGGTTCATCATCACAAACTTGTAACTGCTCATTGTATCTCTTGCATGGCTCTTCAAAGCCATTTGAATCCAGCCGTCTCATGTTGTAATAACCTTCAGATGAATCTCTTCTTCCCACCAAATTCCTAACCCGGAGATCACCAGAATCCGATACAATGTTTTATACAAAAATGACCCATTCACGGCCTTAGAGCATGATTAAAGGAAGTTTTTAGAGAGGTTCTTAGGGGGATGTGTCCCATGAATAGTGTAAGAACTGGTTCCTAAAACTCTTAAATAAGAACCGATTCTTAAGAGTTTCTTGCACTGTTTGCGGGTCCCACTGATACGTGGCGACCCGCGATTGATTCGTTTTTTATTTATTTTTTCTTTTTTAAAAAAAAATCAAATTAAAAAAAAAAAAAAAAAAAAAAAAAAANTTTTACCTTTTTTTTGTTTAATGGTCATTTATGTTAAGAAAAAAACAATTACGAACCATTTTCTTCTACTGTCATCGTTAGATACTTCTCTACATATGTTATAAAATCTTTCCACAGAAAATAAATAATGGGCTTTTTCCAACTGTGGGCTTGGGTGCACTTCTAACTCTTACTTCCAAGACGGACCTCATCAGATATTTTCTGTTATCAACTTTTACCACACACACCAAGCAGGCCAACACTACATTTATGATTTACCACACACAACTTTGATTTTCTTCTCATCAACGAAAGAAATATCATACAAAGATCCAAGTAAAGAAAGTTGGGGGGAGGGGTTGGAGATTTTCTTTTTGTTTCAAATCGGAATGAAAGATATATTTTTCAGATTTAAGGTTTCTAGAAAACTTGAATATTATTTTGTTCAGACATGGAGACTTAACGTGAGAAATGACAATGTTAGCGTTTACATTTTCGGTTCCAAAATAAATCAGAGTCAACACAACACATACTTACTACTCTGTTTTAATTAGACAAACTTATTTGCCTCTTAGTTACAAAAAGAACAACTTTTTGTCTCTCGGTTTAATTCCGTAAACCAAGAAAAATGTCTTAACCAGCTGATAGACTCAATTGCAATAATGAGTCTCTTTACCAAGACCTTCTGGCTCTGGTAGAGGCTCTCAAACAATAAACTTAAAATCTAAAACAAAAAAAGGATATCCGCATATCCGTCGTCTTCCTCGCCGATAACAATCATCCAAACTTGCCCAGAAACACCACCTCTGAATCTCTCCGCAATGAGTCTGTTCTGCAATTCTATTGAAACCCCTTACCCAAAACCCTGTCTTCTCCACAAATCTCACTTCTTTTCTCTCTCCGATACGAAGCTCCGAAACCCAAGCTTCGCCGGATTCCCTCGCCGTCGTCATTACCAGATCAAATCATGCCTTAAATCCGCTTCTTCCTCCGAAATCGACATGGTGAGGAACAAAGAAGGAGTCTTCGCTCCGAAGGAGAAGAAAGTAGTCGTTTTATGGGACCTCGACAACAAACCACCTCGCGGCCCACCTTACGAGGCTGCGACGGCGCTCCGGCGAGTAGCGGAGAAGCTCGGCCGAGTCGTCGAGATCTCTGCGTATGCTAACCGCCACGCTTTCATCCATTTACCTCACTGGGTCGTCGAGGAGCGGCGCTCGAGGAGGAACCTCGACTTCGCGGAGAGGAAAGGCGAAGTGATTCCGATAGAGCCTTACGTATGCGGCGTGTGTGGACGGAAGTGCAAAACGAATCTTGATCTGAAGAAGCATTTCAAGCAGCTTCACGAGAGGGAAAGGCAGAAGAAGGTGAACCGTATGAGGTCTTTGAAAGGGAAGAAGCGTCAGAAGTTTAAAGAGCGTTACGTTTCCGGGAACGAGAAGTATAACGAGGCGGCGAGGAGTTTGCTCACGCCGAAAGTGGGTTACGGGCTTGAAGCTGAGCTCAGACGAGCGGGGGTTTATGTGAAGACGGTGGAGGATAAACCGCAGGCGGCGGATTGGGCGGTGAAGAGACAGATACAGCATTCGATGACACGTGGGATTGATTGGTTGGTTTTGGTGTCGGATGATAAGGACTTTTCTGATATGTTGAGGAAGGCGAGGGAGGCTGATCTTGGGACGGTTGTGGTGAGTGATAGGGATGGTGTGTTGGGACGGCAGGCTGATTTGTGGGTGCCTTGGATGGGAGTGGAGAATGGAGAGATTGGGGAGAAGGATTTGGTGCCGGAGAAGAGACGGCGGTTTGATGAGGAGGTGGAGGAGGGGGGTGAGTTGTTTTCTTTGTCTTATGATGAGGATGAGAGGGCGGAGATGAGGGTGGAGAGTGATGGGTTTGGGAGGTTTAGTGTGTCTGCTTTTGCGGAAGATGAATGGGTGGAGGATGAGGGAGACTTTGCGTTGAGTGATAGTGATGATGATAGTGACGATGAGCTCAGCTTCTGAGTTGCATTTGTGGATGTTTCAGTCGGTTTAGGACATAAACCGGAAATTTGAGTTGAAAGAAGCTCTGGTACATGTGTCATTTTTGGAGCACTATACTCTGAAATCAAGAGTAGAAACAATCTTTTTGCGTAAGCAAAGATATTGTGCAGAAAAGTAATGAGAATTCAAGTTAACATTGTCGAATGATTTGCTCTCTGAGACTAATGGTATATCTCAAACTGGTTCCGCTAGTTGTTGTAAGTTATTGAATTCATTTTTTTTTGGGTATAATACTGGTGTAAAGCTAAGTGACACACTCTCTCTCACAACTCAAGCGGTGAACAGTCAGAGATTAACTCATGTCCATAATGATGTGATAAAATTGCAAAGTTGGCCTGGTTTGTTTCTGGCGGCTTTGCTACTGATTATTCATCTGTTTTAGAGGGCCATGTAAGAATCCTAACAAAGCAAGAAGCATTTAGTTGTAGATACATTATTTGGGTTATTCATCTTGCTCTAACATCTGACACCTGTTAACTAGCCTCTATTCGCACTATAGTGTAGAAGAAACATATTTCATCTTGTTGATTGCCACTTGGCGTCTTATAATGTGCTGTTTTGTTTCACGTGTTTGGGATACGACTACAAAGTAGCACAAATGCTCTCAATTGTACATTTCTAGATTTGCAACTCTTCAAGTCGCAGGAACACCATTCGTATAATCCTTCACTCGAGAAGTTTGGGGGGTTCTTTTGAGTCTGCCAGATTCACAACATTTCATTTAAGTGGATGCAAAGCTTTCATCCAAATGTTTAACAATAGTTCATAACAATTTTTCATCGTTTTAACCGGTTTATTGTTTGTAAAATTTTATGTTTCTTCCTTTGATTCACTAAATTAAACAATTCGTCCAAAGAAATAACAAAAAAAATATTTTTAGTTGGACATAAAACAACACTCATGCAAGTCCAAATTGGATGTAGTATACCGGTTTTAACCGAAAACCGGACAAACGTTAAAGTAATTCTGTAAAATAAAAACTTCATAAGGGCGGAAATAGTAATTAACCCATCGACGTCAAGCTGACGCGACTGCTGTCTCTCTCTCTCTTCTCTCTCTCTCTCTCTGCTACTTCTGTCCGCTCCAAGAAAGATCCGAAGCTTATAAACACACAAATCCACTTTTGTTTTTTTTTCTGTTCACTTTTGTCTCAATTATTAAGAAGAAAAAACCCTAACACCTTGTTTCGTAATTTCGATTTTAAAAAGGCCATGGATTTCGATTCGAACGGAGGAAACAAACGAGTCTTCAATCGACTCGGCGGGTCGACTCGTCCGGCGCAGCAAACCGGGTCACGGCAGCAAGTTTGTTTCCACTGGCGAGCTGGACGGTGCAATCGGAACCCTTGCCTGTTTCTACATCGGGAGTTACCGGGTCCGGTTCCGGGTCAAACGAACAAAAGGGTCGCTGATGAATCCGGGTTCGCGGGTCCGAGTTACCGGAGAGGACCTGGGTTTAACGGGAACCACTCTGGTAGTAATAATAATAATAATAATAATAATACATGGGGGAGGTTTGGTGGGAACAGGACGGTGACGAAGACGGAGAAAGTTTGCAGGTTTTGGGTGGATGGGAGTTGTAGTCACGGTGATAAGTGTAGATACTTGCATTGTTGGAGCAAAGGAGAAGGCTTCTCGTTGTTGACTCAGCTTGATGGGCATGAGAAGCTTGTGAGTGGGATTGCTTTGCCTTCTGGATCTGATAAGCTTTACACTGGGAGTAAAGATGGGACTATTCGTGTCTGGGATTGTGCTTCTGGACAGGTCTTGATTCCCATTCTTATTTTTTTTCCTTAGGGCCTTGGTGATGATTTGGTTTTAGATGTAGTAGAGTGACTCAGGAGGATGCAGTTTGTACATGTAGAGTAATGAGCATGTTGTGAGAACCTTTATTTGGTGGAAACTGATGACTTAGTTGTCAAATTAGGAAAGTAATTGTGTAACTTTTGTTAAGCCATCCTTAGTGGATACTGTTTTCTATTTGGATTACTAGTGTACATGAGTACTCAATCTTGGTGGAGAAGTTGGCTGTGTGATTAGTCAAAAAATTTCATTAGGAAACGAAGTGTCTGATTCTTCAGTTCTTTGAGCTAATGGATGTTCTTGTGTTCTCTCTTACTAGAAAACCATGTTGTTGTTTTAAATCACTGTCCCAACTCTCTTTTTAAGAAGCATATTTGAATTTGAGGAATGCATTTTTTATCCTGTGAGTGACAGTTTTAAGTTTACTATTGTTTTCTCTTTGGATCAGTGTACAAGCGTACTCAACCTTGGTGCGGAAGTTGGGTGTGTGATAAGTGAAGGCCCGTGGCTATTGGTTGGCATGCCAAATCTAGTGAAGGTAAGTTCTGAGTATGATAGCTCTTAGCATTTCATTTCCTTGACTGTCACAATATTGAGGTGTCGCTTTTATTGAGTTTTAGACTAAGTATTGTTGTTGATACAGGCTTGGAATATCGAAACGAACGCAGACCAGAGTCTAAGTGGACCTGTTGGCCAAGTGTATTCTCTTGTTGTGGGCACTGATCTACTCTTTGCAGGCACACAGGTAAAACTTGCAAGCTTTTTTCTTGTTAATGGCTATAAATATATCAGCTTTTGGTGAAATAAGTTCTTGACTTTCTGTGCAGGATGGTTCAATATTGGCATGGAGATATAATGCTGCCACTAACTGCTTTGAACCGGCGGCGTCACTGATGGGCCACACACTTGCAGTTGTTACCTTATATGTCGGGGCCAATCGGCTCTATTCAGGGTCCATGGACAAATCAATAAAAGTAAGTACTATTATCATCTTCCATGCTTGAGTTGAAGACTCCCCATTATTATTGTTTTGGTTTATGTGTTTGGTAGGTTTGGAACCTTGAGAATCTTCAGTGTATACAAACGCTCACGGATCATACATCAGTTGTGATGTCTCTCATTTGCTGGGATCAATTTCTTTTGTCATGCTCATTGGACAACACGGTCAAGGTTAGGTTCATTGTTAACTATCTATCAGTTAATCTTGTGAACGTTCTTATTTTCCCTTCTTGACTTTTTTTTTCTTTCTTTCTCGGCTGTAGATATGGGCTGCAGTTGAAGGCGGCAACTTGGAAGTTACATACACACACAAAGAAGAAAATGTACAGTGTTATCCTCTCACTTTTGGTCTTAATCCTATATGTAATGTAACTAACAACTGCTGTTAATGTCTGAATATTCAGGGAGTCTTAGCTTTATGTGGTGTACATGATGCAGAAGCCAAGCCGGTCCTGTTGTGTTCTTGCAACGACAATACATTGCGTCTCTACGACTTACCATCGTAAGTCCTTGCAACACTTACTATTTTTTCAAAATCTCTACGGTATCTTCCTTCTGTTTTCTTAATAGCTTAGGTTCATTTGTTAGATTTACGGAGAGGGGCAAAATCTTTGCAAAGCAAGAGATAAGGTCAATCCAGATAGGTCCAGGGGGAATATTTTTCACGGGCGATGGAACCGGTCAAGTTAAAGTATGGAAGTGGTCCACTGCACCAGCCGCGGCTATGTCTTGAGGAAGTTAGAAACCTTGTCAGAGTTCCTTTCCTACGATCTTCTTGTACCATTATATATTGGGGTCTATTGAGTTGTTTCTCTCTTTCTTATTGATGTCATCCCTCCTAGTAAAGGCCATGGTCTGATGAGATTGTGTCATGTTAGGAGTTCTGAGACAGAGTTGGGAGAGTTTTGGTCCCTGTTTTGTCCAATTTCAGCATTATGTGTCTTGTAACACTTGGATTTGTATGGTCAGATTGTCATAATAAAGGATTGGTCTATTCAAGAAAGATTCATCAGAGTTGATGTACAGTGACTAAAGCGAAGCATTCTTATTACATAGACCAACATCCTGCAAAAAAGTGAAAAATTAACAAGTTCTGATCTTATACAATCAGGTCGGTCATTATGTTCTAGAAAGTTAAAAAAAGAGTAGAAACCTCTAAAGAGTCATGAACCGGTGGGGGTAGCAAAGAACTTCATCTCTGGACAAAGGTTGTATCTCCCTTCCTTGCAGAGATTGCATCTCCAGCAACTAACCCAGGTTCAAGAGCCACACGGTCACCGACCACTAGATGTTTCACTTCATCACCTACTTGTTCAATGTCCCAGCACATTCATGTCCAACCACCATCGGTTCATTCACTAGCACCAGATTTGCCAAGCACTCGTGTCATCTCTTCAGTTCTATTAACTGCAGTAACCAATTTACATATCCATGTGAGACTAAACACATGAAGCAATAACAAACAAGTCTCTCACTGTATATGTACATAAAACAAGCCAATGACCAGTGCAGTTTTGACTATTTGTTTATTTTAGTAATCAGCTCTCAACATTTTTTTTTAATTTTCCTTAAAACAATTAATTTAAACCATGAAAACATCCTCACCTAACCTAAAGTTTATCATTCCATGTTATAAGTTTTCCTAGATCCTACATATATATACTACTACGCTTGACATTAAAAAATTATACATTGCAAAGCTTCTTCTCATCAAGATCAAAGTACCAAAGATCCAATCTTCATTAAAAATAATTACCAAGATCCTAAACTCTTTGTATGAATGCATGTAAGACCAATAAATAAGTGTTGGTGAACCATCAAAGCTTCATCTCATAAAGATTAACGAAAAGAGGCTCATGCTTCTTGATCTTGTTATATAAACCCCATCAAACCTTACTCATTTGTTTGGCTCTGATCTAAATATAAAAGATTCACACATAATCCTTCACCATTATGACTTTTCAAATATTATGGCTATTTAGCATAGTTTTCATCGTAACATTCATCTCCAATGGCTTGTGTTTTCCAGACCAAGGTACAATGTTTAATTGTTTCTTTACGTATGCATCACTCAATGCGTGACGATATGTATTTTGTATTTTAGTATTGAAACCTTTTGTGTTTTTTTTTTTTTGGTCCCGTGAAGCAGCTGGGTACTATAGTTTTACGAAAGATGCAAAACTCGCACCCATGTTCGCTCGCTTCGACTACATAATCATCGGAGGAGGAACCTCAGGTTGCGCGTTAGCCGCAACGCTATCTCAAAACGCTAGCGTTTTGGTTCTTGAACGCGGCGGCTCGCCTTACGATAACCCCACGGCGACAGATATAGGAAACTTCGCCACGACACTCTCAAACACATCACCCAAGTCATGGTCGCAGCTATTCATCTCCGAAGACGGCGTTTACAACACACGTGCGCGTGTCCTAGGCGGAGGCTCGGTGCTGAACGCTGGGTTCTACACACGTGCAGGGGATGACTACGTGAAGGAGGCTGAGTGGAAGAGCGATGAAGTGGAAGCTGCTTATGAGTGGGTCGAGGAGAAAGTAGCGTTTCAACCGCCGGTGATGGGATGGCAAACGGCGTTGAAAGATGGGCTTTTGGAGGTTGGAGAGTTTCCGTACAATGGTTTCACGTACGATCATATCAATGGGACCAAGATTGGTGGTACGATATTTGATCAAGCTGGTCATAGACATACTGCAGCTAATTTGTTGGAGTATGCGAATCCGGACACACTTGCTGTCTATTTGCATGCAACTGTTCACAAGATCCTCTTCACCACCAGAGGTATTTGATTGGTTTGGTTTTATTTGAACAAAACGGGTTAGTTTAGTTTTTTTTTTATGTCATGGAGAACCAATGCATGATCCAACCATGTTGGTAGCTCTCATTGATAAAGCATATTAGGAATCACATCGACTCGTTCAGAGGAAAACTTCGAAGGCGATATGAGGATGCGATGAGGATCTGATTCGTTACAAGATAGTTTCAAATATGGGCAAATGCCCTGCAATAGTTTCTTTGCTTAATTGATTTTTTCAAAAATTCAAATTCTCTTAGCTAAAAAACACAGTGATTGTACAATTTTTTTTTTTTTGAATAAATTTAATATTCATTCAAAAAAAAGAGAAAACTATGTTTTGGACAGGAAGGCCAAGGCCAAAAGCATACGGAGTGATATTTCAAGATGCAAATGGAGTGTTACACAAGGCAGAGTTGGCGAAAACCGCAATGAACGAAATGATTTTGTCAGCGGGAGCCATCGGGAGCCCGCAGCTACTGATGCTGAGCGGCGTGGGCCCTATGGCTCATCTTACAGCTCATGGGATCAAACCGGTGGTCTTAGATCATCCAATGGTCGGACAAGGGATGGGAGATAATCCGATGAACGCCATCTTTATTCCTTCTCCTACCCCCGTGGAGGTTTCTCTAATACAAGTCGTTGGGATCACAAAATATAATAGTTACATCGAAGGAGCAAGTGGCGTAATCTTTTCTTATAGTTGGACTCGTAATTATTTCGATGGTGTTTTGAATTATCTCAACGAGGTATCATATATATAATAAACACATTGAATGTTGTTACAACTTTGTTATTTACTAATGAAATTAACTATATGCTAATGTTTTTTTTTTTTTTCATTGTGTAAGATGCAGACAAGCCGTACTAATACATCTACAACACTCTCGACTCAATCCATCACAGATTTTTTCAAATCTGTACATCCGTTGTTGAGTGCAACAACAAAAGCCGGTTTGATTCTCCAGAAAGTTGCCGGACCGGTCTCGAGAGGTCACTTGGAGCTTAGGAACACAAACCCAAATGATAATCCTTCAGTGAGGTTTAACTACTACCAAGAGCCAGAGGATCTAAAGGAATGTGTTGAAGGGATCACCACTATTATTAAAGTGGTTAACTCAAAGGCATTTTCAAAATTCAAGTACCGGGACGCGACCATACATGGCTTGCTCGATCTAATACTACGCATTCCCACTAATCTGAGACCGAGACACGTAACCTCGGCGTTTGATTTAAAACAGTTTTGCATAGACACTGTGATGACTATTTGGCATTACCATGGAGGTTGTCAAGTTGGAAGAGTGGTAGACAAGAATTACAAAGTCTTAGGTATTGATGGTTTAAGGGTTATAGATGGATCAACATTTCTCAAGTCTCCTGGGACTAATCCTCAAGCTACGGTTATGATGCTTGGAAGGTAAATTAAAGGCATAAATTTAATAAAGAAGTGGTCCAAAACATTTTGCATCTAATTAAGAAATGATTGTATTGATTGTTATATGTAGGTATATGGGACAAAAGATTCTTCGAGAGAGGGAAGCTTTCCACAAAAAGGATGGAGAAGCATGAGCTATTACTTTCAAATAGTTATTGTGCGTAGAATATGCTTTGATTACAAGCTTGCCTATTACACTTTCAAAAGAAGAGGTTTGGAAAGTGAAGCATCTGCTATATGTAAAGGAGGATAATCCTTTGAGCATATTCGGTTGCTCAAATAGTTTTTTGTTTATATAAATTGCGTAGAAGTTGTTAACACAAAATCTCAGGAGAAAATTGTTAGATGAAAGAAGTGAGTAAAAGGGAAATTCAACTTTGGCAAAGAAACTATAATCAGTGATAAAACATGTTGCTCACAAGTTTGAAGTTTAGTCTTTGCCAAAGGAGAGTTGCTCTTTACTGTTCTATCTTTTGATTGTGTTCAGCGTAATTTGCAACTCATATTCCCTTATCCTTCTTCACATGGTACTTGATTCTACTTTATTTCTACTGCTTTTACTTCTTTTTTGAATGCTTGTTTTGTATATTTTGTGGAAAGGCACAACCAGTAATGTAAAAGTGGATCTTATTTATTTGATTGCTTACTTACTGTTGTCTTTCTAGGCCTGGGCATATTACCTAAAACTGAAATCAAAAGAATCCTGAACCAGTGATACGGAAGCAAATAATCGTTAGATATAATATTAATTTTAGTGAGTATATAATGATTTAGTATGCATGTAATGTAACCATCTTTTATAATAAGTCTAGTGATCAAAAAGTTTGTGGAGAACATTTTGTTTCACTTTGTGGTTTTATTATATAGATATGAAACTGACTTTAGTCGAAAAATACGAAAATCTTGGAAAGAGTACTTAAATGCATCCGTGAACAAGGTATTAATACTATTAAACAGCATTAGAACCAGATGGTTAGAAGACAGTAAGTGAAGCCATTTTCATCAATCGTGGCGACTTATCATTGTCCGTAGATGCACATGAACTAACCACATCACTCAACATGAGCAACGTGTGATCACTTATATCTTAGTGAATAATAGATATCTATTTGTTTGATTTTGCTTGTAACCAAATCATATCTTATCTTGTTATTGGACACTGCAAGGGGGTGGAAGTATTATATTCTTTTTAATTATACGTTGGCGAGTAAGTATAATTTGTGTTGCCACTATAAATTTAGATCTTGCATTTTATGAAATTGGTTGAAGTCACTAATGGTTCCTCTTTAACCCGAAGAAGGCACCAAGTTTACCCAACATCGCATCATATTAAGAAGATGACCCACTAATCATCTTAGTTAAAAGCATAACTAGTTATTGACAACATCAATAAGACAATAGTCACTCTTTTATTTAGATAATGAAGAGCATATATTGGTCTCATCTTTAATGATTGATTAGTCCCTTTTATCCCCGAAAGCATTTCTCTCTCGAAGAATCTTCTGCCCCATGTACCTACAACATACCACTCCAATCATTTCTGATTTAAGTCTATAACATGTATATATGGATCATTTGGGTTTTTGCATCTTACCTTCTGAGCATCATTACAGTGGCTTGAGGATTAGTCCCAGGAGACTTAAGAAACGTGGATCCATCAATGACCCTCAAAGCATCAATGCCTAAGACTTTGTAATCCTTGTCGACGACTCTTCCAACTTGGCAGCCTCCATGGTAATGCCAAACAGTCATCACGGTGTCGATGCAAAATTGCCTCAAGTTGAACACTGAAGTCACGTGCCTCGGCCTCAGATTGGTGGGAAGGACCAGCATGAGATTGAGCAACTCACGTCCGGTTGCATTCGTGTACTTGTATTTGGAGAATGCATTAGAGTTTATCACTTTAATAACTGTTTTAAGTCCTTTAACACATTTCTCAAGATCTTCTGGCTCTTGGTAGTAGTTGAATGTCACAGAAGGGTTATCATCTGGATTGGTATTCCTGAGTTCTAAGTAACCTCTCGACAACGGACCATCAACTTTTTGGAAGACGAGGCCATCAATTTTCAATACATTCAATAGAAGATCACTGGAGTTGAAAAAATCTGTGATTGATTGATTGGAGAGCCTTGTCTGCACAATGTATCATAAGTAAATAACATATAGATAACAAAGAATCTGTATTTATATCGTACCTCGAATAACCTTTGTGTCAAGTTATAAGAGAGACTCAAGCCACTAAAACCTTCAATGAAACTACCAAACTTGGTGATTCCAACGACCTGAGGGAGGGACACTTCTACAGGTTGAGGAGAAGGGACAATAACACTGTTCATGGGATTATCTCCCATCCCTTGTCCAACCATTGGGTGATCTATAACCACGGGGCTCACTCCTTGGACCTCAAGATGAGCCCTAGGACCTACACCGCTCAGCATCAACAGCTGAGGGCTACCGAGGGCACCTGCCGACAAAATCACCTCGTTCATTGCGTTTTTCGCCAGCTCTACCTTGTGGAACACTCCATCCATGTCTTGATATATCACTCCGTAAGCTTTAGGTCTTTGGTTTCCTGTTCTTAATATGAGTTTTCATATACAAGGACCAAAGTATATATAAGCTTCAATTGTTTATGAGAAATACCCTTGGATAACATTAAAAAAGTTTTTGTCACAAAAATAACCAAAATTTAATGACAAATATACACTTATATCGGGTAACTATTATAGACTTGACGTTTCGAGTTAAAGGTGAAGTTTTAGGGTTAGAAGTTCAAATTTTAAAAAATAAAAATAAAATATTAATTTTTTTTTTAAACTATTTTGGTCATTTTTTTTCTTTGAATGTTAATTTTGTGACAAAAACTTAAAATAGTGTTATTTAAGAGAATTACCCTTTGTTTTTTTGTAAATATATAAAATACCTTTTGTGGTGAAAAGGATTTTGTGCACAGTAGCGTGCAAGTAGACAGCAATATTGTCCGGATTAGCATACTCTAACAAATCCGCAGCCGAGTGTTTATGACCAGCAGGGTCGAAGGTGGTACCACCAATCTTTGTCCCTATTATATGTTCCAAGGTGAAACCATTGTATGGTAACACACCAGCCTCCACAAGTCCATCTCTTAACGCAGATTGCCATCTTGTTACTTGTGGCTTGAACACAAGTTTCCTCTCGACCCACTCGTAAGCAGCTTCCACTTCCTCCATCTCCCACTCAGCCTCCTCCACGTAGTACTCTTCTGCGCGTGAGTAAAACCCAGCGTTCAGAACCGAGTCACCTCCGAGGACGCGTGCACGTGTGTTGTAAACGCCGTCCTCGGAGATGAAAGGCTGCGACCACGAGTTTGGTGTGATGTTTAAGAGAGTGTTAGCGAAGTTTTCGATGTCTGTTGCCCTCGGATTGTCGTAGGGAGAGCCGCCACGTTCAAGAACTAAAACGCTAGCGTTTTGAGAGAGCGTTGCGGCTAATGCACAACCCGAGGTTCCCCCTCCGATGACTATGTAGTCGAAGCGAGCATACGTTGGTGCTAGTGTTGCATTTTTCATAAACCCGTAAAACCCTATATTTACGAAAACAATTTTTATTACATTTTTAGTCAAAAAAAAAACATTACATTTTAAGTTCGTACTAATAATAATATGACAGTTTAAAATTAATGTTATTGCATATGGATGATCCATGAAGCTAAGATGTTACCTTTATCTTTAAGGGAATAACAGGAGCCATGCAATATGAAAATTATGACAAGAACAGAAGGAAACATGTGGAAACCCATTACAGTGTAAGATTATATTTGCTTTGTTCTAAATCTTGTGGAGACACAAACAAGAAGGCTACACAATTCATACGGTTTATATACTAAGACGAAGTATAACTGTACTCTGTATGTCTGTCTTGTTTAAATTTTATTACTTCCCCAGTTTATGGATGTTTTCGTATAGCCAAACGATTATGTATTGAATTAAGGAAGTACTAAACTCCGGAAAGTAAAGCCAACAATATTACTTTACATCAAATTTGAATGATAATATAGTAATTTTAGTTTAGAAGGTAAATACTCTCGTTCCCGAAATAAATCACTCACATTCTGTACAAGACAAACTAACCTGATGTTGCGTGAACGTGTTTTTTTTTTCCTTTCGGGACTTGTACTATGTTTTCGTGTTTCTAGCTATTGGAATTTTTTCTGTTGTGTTTTCTTTTCATTTGGAGTTATGTTTTCGTTTCAGTTTAGCTAATTAATCTTGATAATATTTTGGTGTAAACTATAAGTAGCAGTGTAGCACATAAGAAGTTTGATTATAATTATCTTTGATTAATTTTAGATACGAGAAAATTTGGTGGTTCAGAATTTTCAGTGAATCTACGAAAATTTCAAATATATTGATCAAGTATGGGTACTGAAATTCATTACCAGTTCAAGGATCATAGAATATTCTGTCCTTTTTAGATTTATGTATTGAAAATCGTGGTAGTTCTTAGCTTTCAGTACATAGTTCTCCTGAATACTTAGAAGGATTTTAAAATATAAATATGATGCTGCTTTTATTTTCAAAAAAAATATGATGATGCTTTTGATCCTCGTACGGGTCTGGTGAAAGGGGGTTGGATTGTAAGAGCACATTCATCCAAGGTTGCTAGGAGGTTGCTTAGGAGGAAAGAGAAGAAGAAAATTGCTTAACTAAGAGCTAATAAGGTGTTGTTGCTTGCAGTGTTCGCGGGCCCCACTGACATGTGGCGGCCCGCGATTGGTTTTTTTTTTTTTCAAACCAAAAAAAAAAAATTTATTTTAAGCACCTTCATTTAAGCAACTTTGGGATGAGGGTGCTCTAAGAGATAGCGATGGTTCTACAAAAATGTGGGGATCTGGTAGTTTAGGAGAAGCGTCATCTAATTTGGAAGCTGACACTAAAGTGTTTCTCACGGCAATGCAAAACGTTTAACAAAATATAATATAATAAAAGATATTTAACAGTTGAGATATTCAAAATGAGTTCTTCAGGTGGTGTAAGAAGTTAAATAATGTTTCCCAACAATAGGGGACTTAACATTTTACTTAAAAAAAAAACAATGAGGAATTATTGTTTGAGGTCTAAATATGGGCTCATCTCGATTTATTGTCTCAAGCTTCTTCTTGATATTTGAAGAACGCCGCCCTCTCTTTAAGAATTTTCTTCCCCATGTACCTAAATAAAGCACTCCAGCAATCACATATATGTATATATAACATGTTATTGAAATAATCTGTTCTTTTGTTTTTTTCTACTAACCTTCCTAGCATCATAACCGTAGCTTGAGGATTAGTTCCAGGAGACTTGAGAAATGTGGATCCATCAATAACCCTCAAAGCATCAATGCCTAAAACTTTGTAATTCTTGTCAACCACTTTTCCAACTTGACAACCTCCATGGTAATGCCAAACAGTCATCACAGTGTCGATGCAAAACTGCTTCAAGTTGAATACTGAGGTCACGTGCCTCGGCCTCAGATTAGTGGGAATGCCCAGAATGAGATTGAACAGCCCACGTGCGGTCACACCAGGGTATTTGTACTTAGAGAAGGCTTTCGAGTCTATCACTTTAATAATGGTTTTAAGTCCTTCGACACACTTGTTCAAATCCTCTGGTTCTTGATAGTAATTGAATGTCACTGAAGGGTTATCCTCTGGATTCCTGTTCCGTAGCTCCATGTAACCCCTCGAGGCCGGTCCCGACACTTTTTGAAACATCACATCCATAGCTATCATATCTTTGAATCCACGATCTAAAGATTTTAAAAGGTCTAGAATGGGTTGGGTTAAGATTTTCGTAGATGTAGTACGGCTTGTCTGCATAATGCATGAATAGTCTCATAAGCAACACATATGTAGTTAGTCCTGAGCATATTATCCAAAATCCGAAAACCAAAACGAAACCGAACCGAAAAACCGAGACCGAAACCGGACCAAAAATTACAAAACCCAAATGATTCCTATATTTCTAAACCTGAAAAACCGAATCTAAACCGAGACCGAACCGAAAACCGAACTGATACCCGAATATTTTAAATATATTAAAAATAAATTTATAAATAAAAATTTCTAAAATCCCCGAACAACCCGAATATTTTTTTTCCGGGTTTAACTTGGGTTTTCGGGACTTTTTCGGTTTTTCGGGCTTTAAACCCGATCCGAAAATATCCGGTTCCTAAACGGTTCGTAAACACCTCAATCCGAATAACCCGAAAATCGAATAAACCGAACCGAAAACCCTGAATGCCCAACACTATATATAATAACGTAAGTTATAAGTCCTAATAAGCTTTAAATGTATTTATGTTACTATACCTTGTTCAAAACATGTAAAACACCATCGAAAAACCTACGGGTAAAATCAAAAGAGAGGGTCACGTTATTTCCTCCTTCGATGTAACTATCAAACTTTGTAATCCCAACAGCTTGTACGAGGGACATTTCTACGGGCGTGGGAGAAGGAATGTTGATGGGATTCATGGGGTTATCGCCCATCCCTTGCCCAACCATTGGGTGATCTAAGACCACCGGTTTAACCCCATGAGCTGCAAGATGAGCCATAGGACCCACGCCGCTCAGCATCAGTAGATGTGGGCTGCCTATTGCTCCAGCCGACAAGATTACTTCATTCATTGGATTATTTGCTAATTCTACCTTGTGGAGGACTCTTTCTGTGTCCTCAAATATCACTTGGTACGCTTTTGGTCTCTGGCGGTCTGTTTTTGTGTCAAGTAAATGAAAGAGAGAATAATGCATTTAACTAATGTAAAAGGAATTAGTGGATTTTATTTTCCAAATTACAATTTTGCAAAAAAAAAAAATTATTAAAGCAGTCATCAATTAAATATGCTGATTTGTATCAGAGATATGCAATATGCCAATTTAAACCACTAATTTACTATGCAATCTTGGGCAATTCTCTTAAATAGCTATTTTTAAGTTTTTGTCACAAAAATAGCCTTAGAAAAATAAAATGACTAAAATAACATTTTTTTTTTTTGAAATTTTCAATTTTTTTTTATTTATTTTTTTGAAATTTGAAACTTTATCCCCAAATCCACCCCTTAACTCTAAACCCTAAAGTCTAAATTAGTTAATCCTAGGGCTATAAATGCATAAAAATAAAAATTTTAGCTTCTAAACAAACCTATTTTAGTCATTTTCTTCCTTAAAAACTATTTTTGTGAAAAACAAACTAAAAAAGATATCTAAGGAAATTTTTCATCTTTAAATCTGAATCATCTAACTTTTTAAAGTTAACAAATAATTTAAACTAGTTAACTATAATTTATTTTTATAAAGTCAATGTGTGGGCTGTCGACCGATTGTTGGACTTTTTAACTGACAAAAAAATCGCGAAGGTAGTTGTCGTATCTTTATCATAAATGTATAAGAAATATATATATTTTCCTGCGTAGTTTCCTCACCACTTTCTGCGTTCTTCCTCCGTATATGTCAGACAACATTTAAACAGAGAAATTGCTAAAAATATTAAAAATACTATAAGTTAATTATTAATTTTCAAAAATATTTTTCGATAAAAAATATACTAATATTTAGATTAAATTTCAATAAATAATATTAAAGATTTAGTATTAAGAGGATAAGATTGAATTTACAAATATTATATAAGTATTTTTAAAAATAGTATTTTTAATTACAATTAATGAAAATAATCAATAATTGGCGATAAATTTGAAAAATAATATAAAATTTTGTGATAGAATTAAAATTTTTCTTTTAAACAAATATTATTTCTGAAGTGTCCTTAAAGAAAACATACAAATACAAAAAAAAAAAAAAATTCTCTAAACGTCTAAAGATTTTTCTAAGTTTTTAAACATGTTTCTTTAAAAAAAACTATTAAAAAAATCATAATCTCTTGTTTTACTAAGCGCATAAGAGCATCTTTAATAAATGGTGCTTAGAGCATCTTCAACCCTAAGCACATATTAGGGGTGCTTAATTTTTTTTTTCCTGTTTAAAAAAAAAAAAAAAAAAAATTAATAAACGGACCAATCACGGGCCGACACGTGTCAGTGGGACCCGTGAACAGTGCAAGCACCAGCTCTTAATCAAGCAACACAAGCACCCATTTTTGTGGGACCCACTCGCTTTTTGCCTAAGCACCCCCCTTAAGCACCCTCTAAAATCCCCCCTTAATGGTGCTCTTAGGGAGTTGTTTAAGAAAAAGAAGAAGAAAGAGAGGAAGAAGAGAAGCTTATTTAGGCTCCATAAGAGCAAATTGATTGAACTATTTGCGGACTCCGTTGACACGTGGCGGCCCGCGATTAGTTCTTTTTCTTTTTTTTCTCCAGACCAAAAAAAAAAAGAATTTCCCTAAGCACCCCTAAAATAAGTATCTCCCCTTAATGCTGCTCTAACATTTCAACTGTTACTTTGAAAAATGCTCGTTATAAGTTAATGAATGTAAATCAATACCTGTTTTGGTGAAGAGTATCTTCTGGACAGATGCATGCAAGTATACAACAATATTGTCTGGGTTAGCATACTCCAACAGATTCGCCGCCGTGTGTCGATGACCGGCACCGTCAAAGATTGTACCACCGATCTTAGTCCCGTAGACATGATCGTACGTGAAACCGTTGTACGGATTCACACCAGCCTCCAAAAGCCCATCTTTAAACGCTCTTTGCCATCCCATCACACGTGGCTCGAACACAAGTTTCTTCTCCACCCATTCGTAAGCAGCTTCCACTTCCTCGCGCTCCCACTCAGCTTCTTCCACGTAGTCATCTCCCGCACGTGTGTAGAATCCAGCGTTTATCACCGAGCCTCCGCCGAGGACACGTGCTCGTGTGTTGTAAACGCCATCCTCGGAGATGAAAAGGTGTGACCACGAGTTTGGTGTGATGTTGAAGAGTGTGTTAGCAAAGTTTCTTAAGTCACTCGCGGTTGGATTGTCATAAGGAGAGCCACCGCGTTCGAGAACTAAAACGCGAGCGTTTTGAGAAAGCGTTGCGGCTAATGCACAGCCTGAGGTTCCTCCTCCGATGAGTATGTAGTCGAAGCTAGCATAACTTGGTGCTAGTGTCGCATCTTTCATAAATGTATAATTCCCTGCTTCACAAAAAAAAAATGATGAATCTTGAAATGAATACTAAGAATAGTCTTATACTATTCAACATATCATCACGCATTTATAATGATACCAATATTAAACTAGGAATGTACCTTTATCGCAATAACACGAGCCATGGAAGATATAAACTGAAACAAGAATAATAAGGAATATATGAAAACCCATTGTAATGTAAGATTGTGTTGGCTTTGTTCGGAAAGAAAATACTTCTTGTTTCATGCGCTTTATACAAGTATGAATCTCGTGTTCAGATCTGCTTAGTTTTCAAGTTTTCTAGGGTTTTGTTGTGTAGTATTTTTGGGGTATTATTTATAGGTTTTATTGGTTTCTTGCAATTGTGAACGTCACATTTGCGGGCGATCGCATTTGGATGCGTTTGACACCAATTATAAATTAGAAAATCTATAAGATCTTGGCATCTTGCAATTGTTTAGTGAAAGTCAAATCTGAAAACAGTTCTAACTTTCAATATCTCATATAACGAAGTACTGTCGACCAAAAATTGTATAACAAATTGACTAATCGTTGTACCATGTGTGCAGGTCGAAGTACATCCTGAAACTACTACTGGAAATTAGTTTATTAAAGCAAATAAAACAGATTAACTTATCTGTTATTACACATGCTCGGTCATATACATGTCTAGCTCATAATACCCTTTATAATACGTAGCTACAGTTTACTTTAGAGAAATTCCCTTAGATAGCCCTTTTTAGTTTGTTTGTCACAAAAATAGGTTTTTAAGAAAAAGATGACCAAAATGTTTTTTTTTTAAGCTAAAAAATGCATAAAATGCATTTATATCCCTAGGGTTAACTAATTTGGACTTTAGGGTTTAGAGTAAAGGGGTGGGTTTGGGGTTAGGGTTTCAAATTTCAAAAAAAAAATAAAAAAAATTGAAATTTTCAAAAAAAAAAAAGTCTATTTTGGTCATTTTATTTTTTGAGGGCTATTTTTGTGATAAAAACTTAAAAAGGGCTATCTAAGAGAATTGCCCGTTTACTTTATTATATTTTATTTAACTTCTTTACGTTATTCAGAATAAAATAATGGAGAAGAATCTTCATAATCAGTTATTGAAATCGTTCTGTTGGTTCTCAAAAAGTAATTGGTCATTCTTAAGGGGGATTTATAAACCTAGTACCTTTCAACTGGTGAAGACAAAATTATATTAATTCTTTGTGAATTTAAAGTATTTCTCAGTAAATTATGATTTTAGGAATATAACTGTTATAATTCTTTGAGGATCAATAAATAACAAAATAAATTTCATTAAAAATATAACTATTATTTATTAAATATTATGTGGGTTTCTAAAACTATGATTAATCATATCCTAAGAACTCTGAGTTAATCATGCTCTAAGTTATTGTCTGTAGTATCGACACAAAATCCATTGCACATACCAATGCGAGTTAACTTTGAGAACCAATTCTCTGAGAACATGTGGTTTACTTCGCCTTAATTTCCTTTAGGCTGTAATCATGGCTGCTTTGTCGATTTCTTCCGACGTTCACAAACACTACTGCCTTTCATCAAACCTTAACTTGAAGCTATAACATCTTCTCTCCTTTGATCTAAAATCCCTTGAAATATAGGTAGTAACAACTAATGGAACCCACCGCCTAACTTTCAACCTTGTTAACAAGACTCTCAATACTGTCCTTTGCTCAATTCTCTTTGAGATGATGAATGTTATTGCATCAACACCATGTATTTCCCTAAGTTAAAGTCACATTACCCTTTGATCTTTCAATCTCAACTATCTACTGTGTTGGCTCCATAACCTAACTGGTTTATTTAACCTTTTGCAACAGTTAGAAAAATAGAATATTCAAACAAGAAGACTATCATCTTGGAGATGATCAATTCACAATTACCTCTTGGAGGTCAAAAGACTATCATCGGTCACAGCTTTACTTATTTCACTATGATTTGATACAAAGAGGAAGAGAAGGATTCTTAATTCACTGTTACTCTTTTGACCTCTTTCATTTACAAAACATCCTTCAATCTATAATCAGTTTTAGTTATCTCTGGCTGGTTTCAGATGAGCACAAATTAAAATTCATTATACAATACTATTTAGTAAAAGAGTCATTTTAAAACATATCATTACCAACCAAACCCCAAACCTAAACATCTTAGACTGTTCTCAGATTATCAAACCAATAACACAACATTGGAGACCTAAACTCAAGATGATTGAATTGAACAAAGCCAAATGTGATTGAATTGTTTTTCTTTTCAGTAACACATATGAGTAAATGAGAGGGTGGGTCTCTGTAGCTACAAGTCCATCGATGTTAAATGATGAAAGAGACATTACCTGGCAACAACATATGCAGCTTTTTGGATGTGTGTATTGTAATATATATATATATATTTCAATTTCTACCATCCACATCGAATCCAGCACCTGTCCAACCTCCTCTGCCTTTGTTCATGATTCCAATTCCTCTTCCCCTTCCCTGAATCTGTGGTTTCTTTTTTGCTTTTGATTCTCCATCAGGCCTTTGTCCTTGTTCTTTATTCCCGTCCGGGTGAGTCTGATTAACACTGGCTGCTGCTGGTGAGCTGTCGGCTACAGATTTAGTCTCCGGTTCATGGACCTAATCAGAAATATTCTACATCTTTCATGTATCCGCTTATCAACCAGCAAATAGATTTGATATTCTTTGCAAGTATTAACCATGGTTACACATGCAGGATATCTCAGGTGTCTCTTTTGTTAGAAGAAGTTGTATTAGGAGAAATACATAAACGAGAAGGAGAGATAAGCTTACTTGCTGAATAGAAGTAGAAGTAGATGATCTATTTGGATTTAGTGCTTCTAGTCTTCTTTTCAGTTCCTCAAGTCTGGCGTACTGAATATTGCTGCTTTCTTGTACCTATAATTACATTTAAAGAAAAAAAGAAATTGTGATTTGAATGTCTTTCAATGGAGGGGGGAAAAAGTTATTCCCCACGATTGGTTATTGACAAAGATTAAGTACCAGACGGTTTAAATCATCGCAAAGGCTCTGCTTTATTGCTTCTTCATCCTTGACAACTTTTGATGCTGCTTCATATGCCTTAAGAAGACAAATAACGTATAAGAAGTTCATTCAAATAAAAGAGAAGAATTGTGTGATTAATTAACAATATCTAGACTTCAAAGGTCGGGCTAATCAATCTCAAGAACAACAGGAGATGAAATGAAAAGTACAAACAACAGCATAGACTGTAAAATATCTACTTGTGGCAACAGAAAAGCTCACATCCACCTTAAGAAAACTACAGTGAGAGTTAGAAAACGTTAAGATAGATAAATGAAGAGGAGATAAGACCTTTTTGGCTTCATCTTCTTTCAGCTTTGCAGCATGAATCTTTTCAGTACATGCTTCAATTTTCTTTCTCAAGTGTTCCAGTGCTTTAAGAAGAGAGGTAAATGAATCAGCAAACCAAAGAGGCAGTAAAGAGAGTGAGAGAGACAGTTGGTAAATACCAGCTTTCTTAGGACCAGCAGTGAGTTTCATTTCCAAGGTGAGGTTTCCAAATTCCCTTTCGACATCCCTTATCTTTGAATAGTTCTCCTCAATGTATCTGACACACACAAAGAGGCCATCTTAAGAAACAACTAACATTCAGTTCTTAAAGAGTAGTATCCACGCTCCACTATTCTCTTAAGAGACTAGGATCATTCTCTACTTTAGGTAAACTAAAACTACACAAAGGAGAAGAATGCAACAACGTTGAGTTCTCAAGAATCTCAGATCCCAAGAATATACATTCCTTTTCAAAACAACCAAACGTAGATCCCAGAATCAGATACTTACTTCCTCAACTGAAGCTGCTCTTCCTCGATTATCTGGTTTCGATAAATTCACGATCAATCAAAAGGAATCACACGAAGAACACATACATCGAGAGGTTAATTGCTAAAGGTTACCTTCTCTGTGTAAGCAATAACAGGAGCTTCTCTGGCTAATCCGTCGGGACCTATCTCAGCCTTCAGTTTCGGATCCGAAGCCATCATCTCCACTTGAAATCAATATTCTCCACAAACTATGATTCACATTCACGCGAGTTTCCAATTCGGAGTCTGGATCGAGGAGAGTGATGATGGAGAGAGAACGTGAGAACGATCGTCCCGGATTTTGACGGCCAAACAAAAAAAAAAAAAGTTCAAAGTTCGTTAAGTTTTCACCCAAGAACTCAACGTTCCGTTCTTAACGCCGTTATATATGTAGAATGTCGGTTATACCCCAGCCTCGTTACCAAACTTTTCAAGTTTGACTTTTATATATTTACGGAGTTATCACGTGCTGCTCACCGTAATACTCCTCGTAAACCGGTTTTTGACTAATGTATACTTCATTAATGGTTCGCTTCGTTATGTACACTCACGAGAATTTGTCGTTTTCCATCAAAGGGAGTGCTTGTCGTTCTACGCCAAAAAGAACGGCACGCATTTCATAGAGCAGAAATTTTGTTCCTTGTAGAATCTAACTTAGACATAAAACCAAAACACCAGGATATCAACAAACTAGAAACACACAACATTCTTGAGTTCCTACAAACTAATTGAGTCAACTAAAAAAAGACTTTTGGAGCATTTTTAGGAGCGAGAGGAAGAGAGAAGGTCTTGAACAGCATTCATGGTGGGCATAGCTGGAATGGCTCCTCTCTCTGTTACAGTAATAGCTCCACAAGCGTTTGCAAAAAGAAGTGCCTCTCTTAGCTTCTTCTCATCCTGCAAGTTCCACATTAGTCCATCATTGATTTCAGTCTATAAGTTTAAAAGAGCCAGATAATGTAACCAATTAAAGAGATAACAAGTGAGCAAGTACGGTGAGAAGAGTGTGATCATAAGCTAAGCTGTTCAATAGACCGCTCACGAATGCATCTCCTGCACCGGTTGTATCCACTGATTTCACTTTTACTCCACCCTAATGTATTGTCACCTGCTCATGTTGGGATACAAAGCAGTCGTTTTCAAAGTAGAAAGACATTTAAGAAGTTTAAAGATTTTGTACTGACAAAACATCTCCTCTTTGCATTTTAGACACTGCGAATGATTTGGAGTAAGTAATAATACTGTATCAATCATCATCAAGTGTATTAGGATTAAAATCACTGTAACTCAAGTAAACGTATAAATGTTAATAAGATATCCCAACTATGTGCAATTTAGACACAGACTTGGATTTGAGGATCAGCAGAGCTAAGACAAGAGGATAAATCAAGTGGCTTAACACTTAACAATAGTACTAACAAAAACAGTGTTGCAAGTACATCGCAAACATATAACTACAGAAACTAGATATTAAACACATGTTCTACGTCAATAAATAATACCAGTAAACTTCTCTACCATCAAAAAGAATCGCTCTATCGACGCTGCTTTCTTCGTGTCTTGAACGGGAATGGAGACTGCGGTGACGGTGAGAACTCTCTAGGCAACTCAGGCGGGCTCATCGCTCCTGTAAGCATCCCTAAAACATCTTTCATTGAAGGTCGCGAGACCGGTGATCTCTGCAGACACTGAAGTGCCACCTTAATGCACAAAACCGCTTGTTCTTGATCCAAGAACTGCAGCTTTTCATCTACCAGATCACCGAGTCTCCCTCTTCTGGCAAGTTTCCGTGCCCACGACATGAGATTCGCACGCTGTATGATCTCAGACGCTGGTCCCGTCACATCCAGCGGACGCCGTCCTGAAACCAGGACTAAGAGCAGAACTCCATAGCTATACACATCACATTTTTCAGAAACATCGTCTATGTTATTAGTACCACAACACTCAGGCGCAACGTAACACATTGTCCCTCTCATGCTCGGCGTGCTACTCACTCCACAACTCTTAGCTGAATCGCGACTGTTTCTCCGCCGTGCTTTCCATTGCTCACCGGTTAACCCATCTAACCACCAATCTATGCTACTACTTGTAACACTGTTACTGCTACTCACATCATCACTGTGAAACTCAGACTCCAAAGTTTTCTTCTTTTTCTTCTTCACTCTCTTAGCTAACTCTTTCCGATACTCATCCTTCCACCACTCTCTCTTCTTCTTCTTCTTCTTATCCTCCTCATCTAACGAAAGCCACCATTCTAGTCTCTTGCTACTCTTCTTCTTCTCCACCTCCACCTTCGTAGCTGCTTCCGAGGTTTCAGCAACCCACTCGCTCTCCTTCTTCACCTCTGAGCCAATCCACTGCGTCACGTAATCCTTCACTCTCCCTCCACCACCACCACCATTGCCTTCTTGCTTCCACCACCAATCTCCGTTCTCCATTTCTTTCCCGTTTCTTTTCACCACCTCCATTTCTGGAGAAACAGAGACACTCGTCGCCGTCTCCGGCGACGTCATCATAGGAACCTGCACCGTCTCCGGGGACTCATTAACCTTACAAACACTCACCGGAGACTGATCAGCGAATCCAAAGTTGGACTCATCATACTCAGTAGTGTTAGTCATCACACTCTCTACAGATTCACTCTCCGGCGCCACCGTAACCACCACTCGATCAGACTTCAACCTCGCTAAACCAAAATCAGCGATCTTAGCGGAGAAGACACGATCCAACAGCACGTTACTCGGTTTCAAATCGCCGTGAATCACCGGCGGATTCAATCCGTGAAGATGCTCAATCCCTCTCGCGATGTCAACCGCCACGAGGAACCTTCGCTTCCACTCCATAAGCTCCGGAACCTTACGGTGGAGAAGCGCGTCCTGGAGGTTACCGTTATCCATCATCTCGTACACGAGAACCAAACGACGTCGTTTTCGATCCCGTGAGAATCCGATAACGGAAGCCACGTGGGGAGAGTCGAGCTTACCTGCGAAGAAGAGCTCGTTCTGAAACTCTCTCTCTCCTTGGAGAGATCCTGAGTCCATCACCTTGACGGCGACGCTACCGTTGGATGATTGAGGTAAGGCGCCGCGGAACACGGAGCCGAATCCGCCTTGACCTAGCTTGTTTTCCGGCGAGAAAGAGGCGGTGGCTCTGCGGAGAGTCGAGTAGGAGAATTCTTGCAGGGGAGGTTTCGGAGGCGGCGTGGAGGAAGAGACTACCGCGGCGGAGGAGCGGCGTTTGCGGTTGAATTTGCAGAAACAGATGGAGAGAGTGAAGAGGAGAGAGAGACCCACGCCAGCGGCTGTAAGCGGTGCAGAGATGCGAGTGGTTGACTCGCGGTGAGTTGACGACGGTTGGGTCGCCGGTGACGGCGACGGGATTGCTCGTGACGGCATAGATGTTTTTGATTGGTAAGCGGAACCATAAACCGGAAGATATTTATTTATGAATTTTGTTTCTTTTTTTTACACATTGAAGATGAGCTGTTACGAGATGTTTGTGGTCACACAGTAGTTAATGACTTTTCTTACATTAAATGAATATTTTTATTTGCATCACGCAACGACTATTATTAATGTTTGACAGTTGACACTCTGTGACTTTTTACTAAATTGTTTTTTTTTATCAATATTTAATTTAGTGATTAAGTTACGTATTATTATCACGTACATCTGTTATTGTCATTGGTGTTTATAATATTAATCTTAGAACGTATAATTAAACAGTATAATTTCACATGGGTCACTGAGGTTGGATAGGGGCCATAAGACCATCTCCATTGAGGGGTTCCTTATTTAAGAACCGGTTCTTAACTTTTTCTTTGTTAAAGTTAAGAACCGGTTCTTAATTTCCGCTAAGAACCACTCCCTAAGAACCCCCTAATGGACATGCTCTAAGGGCCAGTAGTCATCAAGAAAATCATTTGGAAAATTTGGATTTTATTTAATTAAATAAAGGAATTGAACAATGAAGATGGCACTAAACTCTGCTGATAATATTTGTTTTTGAAATGCCTATAGGCTCGGCGACCTCGATTGATATTTTTTCAAATACCATTATTCTTAGATGACTTGACTAACCTGTGTATTTTAATGCAAGCAGATCTGTTACGACTAAACATTTACACAGTGACTATTGGTTTAAGCTGTATAGTGTGTGGAAACAAACTGAGTTGGGAATATTTGGATAGTAAAGAGAAAATGCTATTATTACCTGATGACTTTTTAAAAAATCCATTTGCTTACTTATTTATTTAAAACCCGACATAGAGAACAAACAACAACAACAAAAAGAGAAACAAGAAGCTAAAGAATATTAGAACACAAGAAAAAGAAGCTATAGAACATTTGCAACTACATCACTAGCTTTTCTTACCATTTTACCATTCATGTGAAAGATAACTCATAGATAAACAACACCATTCTTCTTGATATTGGATCACCAAACATGAAATATTTTCTAAATTAAAATGTTTGGTTGACAATAAAAACATTAAAAATGTATATTTTTGCACCAAATAAAAATATTAATCCGCCTGTTAAAAGATAATATGAAAGACGATTAAGCGAGCCTTTCTTGGGGAAAATATACTTTAAAAATAGTATGTTTTGTTGCATGTTTGTTTGGATGAAGAATGTAATGAGTGCACATAAATATATGAGTTTAGAGATGATTTGGATTCTTTATACTTTTTTTTTTAGAAGATTTTAGTGGATTGATGAAATTATAGAGTTTGTTTAATAAAATCTAGCGTTATTTACCCACCATAAAACGTGTTTAGAATGTTACATTTATGTTCTGAGATTAATGATATATGTGTAAATCCCATTAAATTTTTAATGTGAGTTGACGTGAAACTTACTTCAGGATTATTAATTTATGAATGTAAATCCTTGAGTCTTGGTCTTTGTTAATCACCTAGATATATGTTTTTCAAGTCTAATTAATTTTTGAATGTTTATGGCTTTTTCAACGAAACTTATGGTCTATTGTTTGAGATTAGTCAGACAGAATATACATAATTAAGCCACAATGTATAGACACACATATACTCCTTATATTTAAAATTATTAGAAGTCTTAACTATTTGTATATAATATTAATATATTATTTTCAATTGCAAATTTATTTTTGATTCTTTTAGATTTTTAATCAAACTTATGACTCTTTAAGGAAAAAAATGCAAGATTGTTAAGAACTATAGTTGTAATTGTAATAACTATTCATAAGAGCCAATTTTTAGCAAGAAAATAGAAAAAGAACTATCCATAAGAGTAAATACATATTGTGAAACAAAAATCAGAACATATAACAAACTAAGACTGAGGGTGTATTTATGAGTATCTACCTCACCAATTAAGAAGTAAAGTACTTCAAATCTTTACATCAAAGCCAGTTACAAATAATGTTTACATTTGATCTTAGATTACATCCTTCAAATCCCACCTAAATGTGATTAAGGTCAACTATATCTCATTAGGTAGCTAATTAGACTACCAAAATGATAATTTAGAATTTTCTTGATATACTGCTATAGTTGTTAATTTCAGAGTAACTTTTGACATTCAGGTAAGGCACTTAAAACAAATTCGAAGCCCTGTTATAATAATAAATCTAGATTGAAAGATAACTTGGAGGTTGGGAGGGAAAAGCAGTAGATGTTTTGATTTAGTTTAAGTTCATCAACTGTTTCTCCTTCTTTTTTTAACTCCTTTTGTTAAGTACAGAATTAAACAAATTAATTACAAAAGTAAAAAACAAGATTCTTGATTCTTACTCTTTTTGTGGTCCAAGACTCTTGAAACAAATCAAGACGTAGAGTAAAGCCCCAAGGCCCACAAACACAATCATGATTCAAAGAAAAGTGCGACACATCACTGAGACGATTCTTGGTTCAGATAATGACCCAAAAAGAAAAGAACAAAAGGAAATGAGAATATTTCTTATGAACATTCCCCCACTCACGCTTTTTAACTTTAAAGATACAATTCTTGATTCCGGAGCTGCGTTTCAAACTTTGTAATAGTCAGGCTTCTTCAAATTGTTTTATCTGCCTTCTTTTATTCAATCCACATAGAGAAGCAGCGGTGCTATTACCATAAACCAAACTACACTATCTAGTCTACTTTTTAACGTTTTGATGTGTTGTTTGATTTAACTTTGTAAAACCAAATTTGCACCATTGGGAGAATAATAGTTTAGTTCAAGTTATGTTTAAAAACAAATACTCATTCCGTTTCATATTACTTTTCGTTTTAGGTTATGCACACATATTAATAAAATATATGATTTTGTATATTTTCAAAAAAAAAATATAATTAATAAATTTTGCATTGAAACTTTAAAATGTTATTTATTTTGAAACGAAAATTTCTTCTTACAACAACGATAAGTAATATAAAACGGAGAATAACCCATTGTCACATTGACGTCAATGTTTAGACCGGCGCCAAATGAAACTTAGACACCAACGCAGCGCACTACATTGATATTTTATTGATTTAGTAAACACATGCCAACTAATTATTAACTAATAACTTCAAGATGGTTGCACAAACCCAGAAGTAAATACAATTAGAGAGCACAGATTTTCAAAGTTAACGCTTTGTATTTTATAGGTAAAATGATCATATAACCTTAATATATATCCCATGCCGAAAGTCCAAACCACTCTTCTTACTACTTCACATTCGCCGTTGTTAATGTTTCGTAAGCCCAATTCATAACAAAACAAGAGACAAGCGCTTAGACCCTTAAACTATATCTAAGGCGCATCGCGATATCACCATTTTTTATTCCTTGGCATTAAGTACTATGGAGAGCTATTCTTGAGATCAATGACAATCACACTTATATTGTCATTGCTTTGTCTACCCAAAGCCAACCGCGTAAGTAACGTTGCAGCTAATACACTCCTTGAAGGGTTCTGTCCTGATGATGATCCTACTCCTTCATTGTCTTCTTCTTGAGCCGTTTCGTTCAGATCAAGTCCCGAGGGAGTATCTTCACGGAGACAGAATCTAGCTATGTCGCAAGCTAGCTGACTTGAGAGCACATCCCAGAGGCCATCGCTCGCTAAGATTAAGCATTCATCTCCAGGTTCCCTTCTCATGAAGGTTACTTCTGGTTCCCATGCTACTATTGGTTTTAAATACCTATCCCCTGCTCACATGGGGCGTAACACATCGTTAACATTTTGCTACTATAGAATGTGATTTTTATTCTTAAGAAAATCGACCAATACCAAAAACGCCGACGCAAGAAATCGGAATAAAACTTAGCTGCAACTATGGTTGCAAAATAGAACAAAATAAAACCGACGAGAAAACAAAATTCTTATGAAAATCGAAAATATACTTCCTCGTCCTCTGTTTTAACCTAAAACAAGATGCTTTTTTTTTTTTTTTAAATGCTTTTATTTATTGAAATGTTAAATAAATTTCATATCAGTGACACTCTTCTTGCTGGATAAAATAAATTGGCCAAAACAAGGAATAGTTTATTTCCTTCACAAGCTCGGAACCAACATTGAGGAGGTTGTAGGGCTTCAAGTTTTCAACACAGACCTTTTTATATAATGATTCAGTCATCCTTGCTTCACTGTTAATGCTACCATGCCAAATTTAAAAATGAACTAACATCTTTAAGGAGAAAAAAACTAACATCTTTATACTAAAAATACAAAAAATCATATAAATTTGAGCGAAACCGATGATGGTTTTCTAATAGAGCAATTTTCGTAAATAACATTATTTTAAAATTTTATCACAAAATAGTTTTAAAAAAAAATCAAAATAATTTTTTTTTATTTTGAAAATTTTAATTTTTAATTTTTATTTTTTAAAATTTAAAACCCAAAATTCGAAAATTCACCCCGAATTCTAAACCTATAATAGTTAACTGTATAGATATTTATCTCTTTAATAAAAAAATTTGATCTTCTATCTTTCTTGTGTGACAAAAATTTCTCTTTCTAAAATTAATACGAAACAGAACCAAATGTTTTGTGTTTTAAAACGATTTCAGAGCGATACGTTACTATTTTCAGAAAAAAACAAACATATTTTGCTTTCAAATAATCTTTTGCGAAATGCCAACGCGTGAGAATTAAGAAGTATTTACCTATCGCCCTCGACGTAGCTAAAATCCCTTCAACTCTAGCTCCGTCCACTACTAAAACTCGACCACCTGCTGCTTCAATCCTCGCTCGCTCGTCTGGTCTATCCGGCTGCACAAAACTTACACAACTTTCAACACACACACTCTTGTATGAGCCCACCTTAACCAAACAAAAAAAACATTAGAATCAACAGAACCACCTTATGATCACTACTCAGAGGAATAGCCATTCCATTCCGACACAACACCGCACGTGAGTCACCAGTATTGGCTACGACAATATGCTCTTTCGTCAAAACCGCAGTAACCGCCGTAGAACCCGAAATAGCAGCCTCCCTCGGGTCGCAGTTGCAAAGGGTCGTCGTCCTGCTGCACATGCACGTCCCCATTGCCAGCTCATCCATCCTCTCGAAACTCCTCCTCATCACTCCCCGCCATTTCTCCTCCACGACGTCGTCGTTTCCTCCCCCTTCGAACTTCCAACCTGGTTGCTCCACCTCCTCCTTAACTAACGTGTGCATCGTCGTGCTGCACAATGTTGACACCTGTTAAATTTACCAAAACGCCCTCAGTGAATAAAATATTTATTGTTTTCAAGCGGTTAGCATCGGAAATTTAAAACTTTTTGGAAAAATGTTTATTTAATTGCTTTTACCTGAGAACCTCCATGACCATCGTAAACAGCGAAGAAATGAACCGGTTTTTGCTGGTTAATTTCCGGTTTACATAAACTCGGTTTAACAGTAACCGTATCTTCCATCTTACGTGATCTTCCCATCACCGAAACTACTCCGTACATAGGCTCATCGTTTGTCTCTTCTCCCTTCCACAACTGAGTTTCTTGTTTCTTGTGAGAGGTTGTCGGAGACGGAAAGACACCTCCGACATCCGCCGGGAGACCGTCCATCTCCGTCGTCGTCCTCCGTGCATGTTTTCTCAGTGGAACAAAGCCTGAGTAGATAGTCTCTTCACGGTTCTTAGACGAACTTGGTTCGCCGAAAACCGCCGCTTGCCTCCGCATCTCGATTCTCCGTCGACGGCGCTCACGGCATTTAGTTGGCGAAACGTCGTCTCTTCGTCCGGTGGAAACTGTTCTGTAGATTTCGGTCATCGAAGAGTAAGTAAGTGCGATTCAGGTTATGTCGATGGTCTCAACATCGTCTCTGTACGTGGAGTAGTGAGGAAGGATTTATATAGGTGGGGACGAGGGAGAGAGGGACACTCAGCTTTGAAAGTGAAAGCTTACGAGGAAGAGGAGATACGTGTCAGCTTCTGGATGCATTTGCGTGTTAGGTTCTAGGCTCAGGTGTTAATTTGTTGTCCGCGTGGAGACGCCTTCGGTTTTCAGTAACCCATCCTGTTTTGTGATTCTCCGGTTTGTACGATATATATTTACGATCACAAATAGATTGATACAGAAAAATATTTTACTCATGAAATTTTAATTTAAAAGTTAACAAAACGTATCGAAATTGTAAAAGTGTTAATTTATACTACTAAGCATATATTATGAATTATTTAAAAATGTTTTAAAAGAATTGACCAAACAAAATATTTCAAATATATGTGTTAATTAATGGTTGTAGTGGCATAGCTGTAAATGATTTTGTAGGACAAATAGATTTACTATTTTCTCATTTTTTGATAAACGAATAGTGAAAATCAAACATCTTCATTTTCAACAACCGAGGTAATTATGCAAGTAGGACTATTATCTAAGATTTACTATTTTCTCATTTTTTGATAAACAATTGAATCATCTATTTACAAATATGTATTTGCTCTATTGGCTTATTCGTAGGAATACATAGGACAGCAAATTTAGCTGCATATATAGATTTAAAACCCTTAACTCAATCTGAAATCTATAAACGTGAGTATTTTGAAGAGACTTACATTTTAAAAAGTATTATTTAACAAACAAAATAAAACCAAACATAATATCGTTTTTTGTTGTAACACAACCAAATATAAAATCTTATACCATACTTTTAACCTTTTTCATAGTAACAAAGTTTTTTGAACGTGTATGATTGACTCATTTTTAAAAAGTGATATAAAAATCGTTTCAGTACTTCCAGTCACTTCGTTTAAATGCGGCTATACTTAAGTTTATGTGTGAATGTATATCTAGGTTTAGAATAATAATTTAATTTGATATTTTGAATCTAAATTCTAGGATCAGCAAGAAAAAATAATGATCAAATAAATTAAAGTATGGTGAAATTGACATGTATAAAGAAGAGAGGTAATAATAGTATTTAATAAAATGTAAAAGTATTTTATGGTTTTGAATGGTGATGGATCACACTGTACTACACCACCGTGAATAATAACAAATATAAATATATATAAATATATATATATATATATATATATATATCAATATGTTTTTGTTATTACAACTACACTATATTTGCCACACATGTTACCATTCAGAACCTATGTTTGTAGAATAATTATTAACCATTTTGTGAATTGTATCAATTAGTATTGAAGGTCAAATCAGATTTTAATTTATTTTTTATACGATGCAATGTAAAGTTTTATATAGTAAATTTTAATTTAATAGAATCATAATTTATGAATTTTTCGTAACCTAATTATCACAGAACAAAGAAACAAGGTAGCTAACAGAAAAACCTAACAAATAGCAAATCCAATTTAGAATTATACAAAAATTTCTTGACCAACCATCCCCTTTGAGATACAGTTCGATGGAAATTTCAATATATTTTTTAGAGATTATGCATACTGCGTCAAAATATGAACTCAATAAGCAAAGACTGTAAGATAAATGAGATGTGCAACTAGACGTCAATAGTTAGGTTGCAAAAAGAAAGTGGTCTCTTGATCAAGCCTCGCCAGTGATGCTGAACCATTGTCATTGGTGACGGTTTTGGCAACAATATCTCATATCATCTCATACTATAATTTTACCCAAAAAAAAAATCTCATACTATGATTATTGTAGGATTCTTAGGATTTAGGATGAGTTTTTTTAACGTAATATAATAACCGTTTCTTAATTTTAAATAAAATATTTAAGAAACATCTTTTAACTTTTTTTAATTAAAATTAAGAGACGGTTATTATATTAATGGCCACAACAGACACAATATATTTCCCTAGCTAATCAACAATGACGAATTCATTTTACATGGTCATCACTCATCAGTTACTGTAATTGTATAGAGATGATAGCCATTTTATCGTCATTTTGATCAGGTTTTTACCATAGAAAAAAATAAGTACATATATATTTCCTCCGTATTTAAAAGACTAAAGACCGATATTCTAGTTAGGATCTGTACAAATATTAATAAACCTTAAATTCATATTTTTATTTATTATTTTCTTTTGTTTTGTTTTAGATTTATTAATTTCCTTATAAAACATTACCATTCAATGTTGAAAATATCTTTCAATAGTACTAAATCAAGCTTTATTTAAAATAGTACACAAATCTTTTCTAAAATATCATTTCACTAAAAGAAAAAAATGTTTCTATATTTGAATGGTTTATGACTAGGGGGGATGGCATTAGGGTTAGAGGTTAGGATGTAGGGTAATCTAGTGTGTTTTAATAATGTTATTTTAAAGATTTTAGTCTTATTTTTGTAACAATAGTTAAAATAGTGGTATTTATGAGATTTGTCTATCATATTTTTAAAATTTTAATTTATGTTTTAACTTAAATATTAAATATATTAGTTAGAGTTTTAAATATAAAGAAAATCGAAAACATCAATTTTTAAAATAGAGAAAGTTTTAAATATGGAATGACGTTCCAAATCTCGAGCAAGGTTTTCTGCTCAACCCAAACCGTGGGAGGGAAAAGTTGAAGGATCGTCAGTCATCACTAGTCACTCTTTTTCGGTGCTACACATGTTGAGTAACTACAACATCTCGATTCCTCAGGTTGTGCAACTTGTTTTAGTGGAGACACGTGGCAAATCTGTTCCAGTTTAGTCCATCGTCAAAGCCATATGGCTATTATTCTTTAATTGGTTTCCTACAAAGGAAGAAAAACGGCGCTATGTGTAGTATATCTCTTTTCTAACTTTTTTTTTTTCTCTTTTTTTTTGAATAGCTATCTCTTCTCTATGACAAAAAAAAAAGCTATCTCTTCTCTAAGGTTAAAACAGGAATCATGCATGTAATGGTTATTTGACTACTCAAAAATTAATTAAGATATCGGCGTTTCAACTTTTTTTAGAAATACTGAATTTGAAGTAGGCTGAAACTGAAATATCTTAATAGTTCATAAAACATTGGTCTTCTAGATTAATGTATAACTGCTGTTAAGATAATAATTAAATAGATAGTTTTATTTATTTATTTTTTTGGGTCAAAAATAAATAGTTTTAATAAACAATATTAGATGGCAAGAAAGAACAATATAATAATTAAATAATAGAAATATTTCTTCTCCTTTTCGAAAACCTTGTTTTTTTTTCTCCCTTTCGTTCATAGTGAGCAGTGGACTATCCTTTGGCCCGATGCATAACTAATCCTCTCTTCGTCCTTCCATATCTAAATTTGACGGCCATGTAACGTAGCTTTATTATGATTTCAATATCTGAAAATCTTTGAAAAAATATCTGAAAATCTTTGAAAAATACTTGATGTTCCGAGATTATTAGTTCCGAGACTATTAGAGCATGATTAAAGAAGTTCTTAGATGGATTCTTAGAGGGATGAATCCCATGAATAATGTAAGAACCGGTTCCTAAAACTCTTAAATAAAAATCGGTTCTTAAGAGTTTCTTGCACTGTTTGCGGATTCCACTGACACGTGACGATCCGCAATTAGTTCGTTTTTAAATTTCTTTTTTTTGTAAAAAAAAAATTAAATTAAAAAAAAAAATTAGAACCCCAAATGGGATTCTTGGGTTAATCATGCTTTTAGTTTTTGTTGTTCTGTTAAAATATTAATTTTTTGAAATTATTTTCTTTGGGTTGGACTGTTTTTGATATGTGGTATGTTTCCCTCATCGATATGAAATCTCTTACAAATTCATTATATTAATATATTTTCTTTTTAATGTTTTAATTAATTTTTGAAATAAAATGTAAAAAATACAACATTCAGTGTCAAAGTCTCTTGGAGCCACTTTCGGGTGAGTGTTCATGCATTGTTCCCCTTAGCTTTACTCTTGTCTCTTCTCGTTATACATAAGTTCAAGAAGTGCTTGGAATTGGAAATCATTGTCATTACTTGTTCTCTCGTGTTATTAACTTCAAGATAACCATTCATGGTAACCTTGATATTACTTATAGCGTTTCTTAGATATTTTTAAAATCTTTTATGTAGCTCCTAAGAACAAAATATGCTTGTCAGCAAAATGTAATTCAGTTTGATTGTAACCAAACCTTTATTCTTTAAAATAATATTTATAATTTAACAAAAAAAACTATTATATTTGCCAATATTTACCGAAGCTAAACAAATTATGTTGTATATAATATATCAATCTTTGTATTTGCATATCAAACTAATTCTCGATAATTTTTAGAGTTTGGTGTGTACCCACATCATTTCTAAGTTCGAATTTCTAATAATAGTAGACTGCACCCAATTTCTTCGTATATGTTACATTGGATTAAACAATGATTCCATAAGTTTGTAAATAACTTTTTCTATAAATATATAAATATAATAATTAAAAATATTTATTTTCTTTTTTTGTCAAAAGTATATATATTTAGTTTAAGAGGAGGAGATGAGAAACTTATCTTAAAATACATGCACGTGATCGTATGGCAGCTTTCCTAGCTGCAATTCACCGCCTAAGCCCTCAACGGAAACCAAGAGGCATTAGACTTGCCCCTTTTACATCACAGCTCTTCTTGCTTCGTTTTTGGATTTTCTAAAAGTAGAAGCTACTGGAAGCTACCTTTACTTCATTCTCATTTTTTTTATTACAAAACTGGAATTCTAAAATTATTAGAACCTACTGGAAGCTACAATATTTACTTCACCCTCATTCTTACATCATTCTCATTTTTATTAGATGGATATTTTTGTGTTGACAAAAAAAAAAGATAGATATTTTTGTCATTTTAAATCTGAAAACGTTACTAACAATTATTTTTATAATCACATCAAATCTAAGTTTCATTTTCAAACATTTGAACACTCTTTTTTTTTTGCTACAACATTTGAACACTCATTTGACCGCTCTCTTAAGTATTATCCACTACTTTGCATTTTTTAGAAAATGTTCTTTTTGTCATGTTCTCTAAAACTGGAGGTAAGTATACAGTTTTGATTAATGATCCCTAACCGACTTTCTTGTTTGCAAGTAAAACTGGACCGAAGATGTACGGCGCCGTCGTACAATGAACTGGTTTTTTTTTTTTTTTTGAGAAAGGGAATTATATACAATGAACCAGGGGTGGTCTTAGAGTTTAAGGAGGTGTAGCATGTGCCCCATCCTATATATTTTTTTCTCCCATGATAATTAGTACTAAATTCTCTAAATACTCACTTAAATTCAACATTATTACCAGAACCTGGTTATGTGCTCCATACCAAAAAACAATCTTGCGTCCGCCCCTGCAATGAACTGTTTTGCTTTTTGAAGAAAGTGCAATGAACTGTTTTGCAAATTACGAAATATCAGTTTTACTCTTAGGCTAAGATATTTTATAGTTTATTTTTCATGATACCACATAGTTTATATTATTCACTATTATCTGTCACTACCGAAGTTTATGGATCTAGGCTATTTTCTGCCGATATAAATAAAGGCCAAGTTTGTTTTCGGATTTATGGCCAACTTTTAATTACCCCACATATAATTTGTAAACACAGAATTGTATAGAAAATTTATTTTGAGAATACTTATAATTTAAGCCTTACAAAAAGAATTTAATACTTATAATTGGAAAACTCACATAGAATTGTATTTACAGAAGTAATTTATATGTTAGAAAAGTGAAACATCTATAAATTAAATGATGTTACGCTTTTGAAAATTTCTTTTCTTTAAAAAATATTAATTATCCTATAAATTAAATGTAGAGAAAGATATTTTTTAAAAATCATTTTAGTAAGCAACTAGAATAAGATCCACATTTTTGCTAGGTTAGATTAATATTAAATGATTAAAATAACATAACTTTTATTAAATATAGTTTGTAACTTAATATTAATATTAGTTGAAAATTTTACATTACATGAATTACAGGTTAACAAAAAAAAAAAGATGTGGATTGACCGAAATTGTATAAAACCATAACGGATTTTGGTTATTCTACCTATACTACAAGATCCAACCGTTTATAAATTGGGTCAGTCACTAAATTATATTAATGAAATATGTTATATAAAGGAATGTGTATAAATTTGACATATTTGACATATTTTTTGCATATGTTATTAGGAAATGTATTGATGTCAATACGTTTATAGCTTCACCGCAATTACTTTTTATTTACCTTAGGCAAATTTTTGAATTGCATATCAAGATTGTGTATTAACTAAGTACGTTCTAAAAAATACTCCTCCACTTTTTTCTTGTTACACAAAGAATGTCATTTTAGAATTTCAATGTACCTTATAGCTTAATATTAATTGCAAAATGCATTGGTTTTATAAATAAATCTATTTATCTTAAATACTATTGGTCAAATAGGTGTAATTAATACAATCATAAATGCATTTCAATCATTTTCTTAATATGTGTGAAATGTGTCTAAGTGACACTCTTTGTGAAACGGAGGGAGTAATTATTATACTCTTTATGAGATTCACACTCCATCGATTTGGGAACATAGGTTACTAGCAATATTGGACTTTCAATACATTTTTATAAAATTACATTATTCCAATAAATGAGTGGATTCCTTTCCTAAATAGAAAACACATTAACTAATAAAAAGAAAAAAGCCAACATGAAGAAAAAGGAAAGTCGAGTTGTGATCTTTATCGATCACATGTGATGCTGCGTTAGATAGTGATATTAAGTTTCGGACAGGTGTCGAGCTTATATCAGTACAGTAGGTCCGAAAAATTCACTGTGAGGAGCAAGGTCTGAATCAATCTAGGAAACGTGGAAGTAAGGTTAATTTCTGCATCCTGTTTTCAAACTCATCAAACCCTGTTGGAAACATACGTAATGTTAAGAGAGAGGCTACATGCAGTATTAAATTTTGCTGAAGAGAAGAACATCCATGTTATCTCTGAAGAAATATTCGCGGGTTCTGTTTACGGGGATAAAGAGTTTGTTAGCATGGCAGAGGTAGCAGGTAGTTTGTCAACAAACGGAAATGGGCTCAACAAAGTCACAAAGGCCCACGTCATTTCCTCAAGTCAACAAGCCCATTTCCATTCCAACTCCCTTGCCTCTAGTCCTTGTATCATTTTGATGGCCCGCTTAGCTCCATAGTGTTTGTAAATTCTTGGTAGTTTATCAAGGCAATTGTCAACATTTCCAACTGAATTTACCTATGAACATGATGTATACAGTAATGGTGTATAAAAGAGAATGTGAGAAAAAAATATTTGAGAGTGTCCAAGGCATCCTCTTACTTGAATAATCCACATAAGCTATTTGGTGTCATGTCACCAGATATATAGATTCATTTTCATCCTCTGCATTTATTAACTTGCGTCTTCATTTTTCTCTTATCAGACTATTTAAATGAGAGATATACATACACCAACCCATTAAAGTGAACAAAATATGTGGGGGTTTGTTTTGCAATTTTAAATACTTGAGGGTTCAATTGACATTTTCCCCCAACAAAAGGGATTACAACCCGAAAGTTGTCTCTTTTTTTTCCCTTTTTGCTATAACCCTAAAACGAGAAAGAAGAAAGACCTTTATTTCTGCAGTGGAAGGAAGAGCTGAAGATCTGCAAATATGGCGGACGAAGCAACCCGAACAGTAAGTATCTCTCTCTCTCTCTGTCTCTCTCTGTCTCTCTTTCAAAGGATCTAAATAGTTCAGCTTAATTTCTTAAGTGGCTTCGAGTGGGATTCTAATTAATTTATGTTTACAGGCATTTCTAGAGATTCAAGCAAGCATGATCGATCTCACCGGGAAGCTGAAGCAGGTTATATCTCAATCATCTTCCTTCTTCTTCTTCTTCTTTTATTTATTTATTTGTTATTACAAAGGTTTGTTCGTTTGAGACAATGCTGGATTCTAGCTACGACTCAGTGTTAGTTTTTTTTGTTATAACTTGTGGTCTGAAAATAATCATATTGATTCAATGTTAGGTTTGCGGTATGAATATGATTCCTATGACTTTTAATTCGTATGATTCAGTGTTTCCAAGCTTTAGGATTAAAAAAAGAGGGGACACAGTTATTATACTTGTAATTTGGTAATCAAACTGATAGAATTATATCTGTGAATGTGTGTATTATTGGGGATTTGTAGGTACAGATTCAGATGCGCAACAAAGAAGGAGACAGAAAACGTGCTTACTTAACCTTGGAGGAGCTACGTCCATTGCCTGAAGATACAAACACCTACAAGTCTATTGGTAAATTTAATTCCCCTCCCTTTCTCTGGTTCTTTAAGGATAATTTTTCATTTTCGTCTAACTTGTTGTGTTCTGTTTTTTTGATTTTTTTTTTTTTTTTTCAGGAAGAACGTGAGTGGTTAACTTAATACTCTCCCTCTCCAAACTTAAGGCTATTGGGGGATTTATATAGTTTTGATTCATTATATGGTTGAACAGGTTTCTTCTAGAGCCTAAGAGTGTACTAGAGGCTGAACAAGAGCAGAAGTTCAAGGATAGCGAGGCTACAATTGCTTCTCTTGAGGTACATACATCAGTTAGAAACCTTGTTAAGTTTTTATTAAAAGGATTTAAACATCTGATAAGTTATAGTAGAAGTATTTGAGATGATGATTGTACATAAACATATTTGCCTTGGATGTCAGACGTCGAAGGAGAACTTGGAGAAGAAGATTGCAGAGGTGGAGAACAACTTGAGGGAGCTGTTGCAGCAAGAACCTGGCATCGCTCGACAGATTATGTCCATGTCTATGTAACTTCTTTGTTGTATTTTGCCCGACCCTTGAAACAAATGGTACACAACAAATCTGACTTTGGTTCTGCTTTTATCTGAGCGATTGATCTATTTGAAGTTATTTAGCTTTCTTCAAGTTTTTGTTATCAGATCAGAATTATCCCAAACTCTCTCATAATTGATATTGCAAATAAACTGAGGTGTGTATGCCATGATGAGATTTGGATATTATGAACTATACATATTTGGGTTACGTTAAAAATGTCTACATGTGGATTGTTAGAAATACAAGGTCATGTGATTATTACAAGGTCATAAACAAAGTTTTCAATCCTCGAAAAAAATTAACCATCGTCTGTCGCATAGAATGGGTTCATAAGCTTTCAATCCTCGAAAAAAATTAACCATCTGTCGCATAGAATGGGTTCATAGGCTGAGTGAGTGGGTATGGAAGATTCATTAGCTATGGAGTTAGAGCGTTATAAGTGGTATCAGAACTAAATCTAGACAACTATGAAATCATGTATGAGGTCACACTAACATGGGTTATATTTTTGGGACGCAATAAGGATGTTGTAATATGTGAGAGGGGTGAATTGTATCATCCCAATTTGTGGCATATAGAAAGGTTTAAAAGAATTGATTTAGTCACATATATTGTCAAAGTGCACTTAACTTACAAATCTAGAAAGAACCTTAGAGTTAAGTGTACTTGAGATATAATAGTGGAAAGATATGTGAGCTACAAAAAATAATTTGCGATATCGTGCGAGTGACCAAAGCACGAAAAATGATTAGTAATTGTAGGGTTCATTAAACAAAACCTTCGAACCTCAAAAAGTTAATGCATTGTCCGTCACATATAATGGAGCCTACAAAACAAGCGACCGGGCGTGGAAAGCCCAATAACAAAAGCTAATCACGATGTTACAAATACATTCATTCATGTACACTGATTTAGCATTATCTTTCAAGAAAATCATGGATCACAATTTATGGGCATCTATCTAAGTACTCACCCTCGCTTCAATAAAACTTTAGAATGATTGATGTAGAGAACATGTACAAGTACAGCCATCTTCTCGTCTCTCCCATGCCGCTTCTTATTCACCTGTCAGTTTATGAGTTCCCATTTAGGCTCAGTTAGTCAAAAGAAGTACACATTGGATTTCTTGAAGAAAATGGTCTGACCTATGAATCCCACACTTAAGTTTAGCTCTGAGACTGGTATTTTTCCTTCTGAACCCAACTCCTTTTAGAGAGCTGATTGGTAAACTTGTTTATCTGACATTAACCATACCTGGCATTACTTATACGGTTCATAAGCTTAGTCAATATCTTTCCAAGCCTACAAATATTCATTAACAGGCTCCTCTGAGAGGAGTCCTCTCCGAGTGGTTTGATATTTGAAATCTTATTCTGGTCAAGGCATATTTTATTCAGCTACAACAGAGTTATTGTCTCAATGGCTTTGTAGATACAGATTAGGAGGGTACATGCAAGGATACAAGAATGACGATTTTAGGATATTGTGTGTATTTAGGCACCAGTCTGATTTCATGGAAATCTAAGAATCAGCAGGTTTTTATGAGTAGAAGTAGCACGTTAGGCTGAATATAGATAGGGACAGATGCCACACGTGAATTGTTATGGCTACAAAAGTTACTGGTTGTGTTTCATATAACTACCACAGGACCAACTAAACTCTTTTGTGACAACAATCAGCTTTTGATCAGTTCCGTGTTTCAAGAGAGGACGAAACATGTTAGAGACAAATTGACATGAAATGAGGGATCAATGTAAGAATGGCTTCTTAAAGATGTTTCATGTCAAGACTTGAGAATCTAACATGTCGACATCTTGACAATACCTTTACCTTCATCGTTATTTCATTCCATTGTGTCAAGGATGTCACTGTCAAGTTTTAATTATCGACTTTCACTACCTAAACCGTAACCTGATTGAGGCTTGAGAATGGATGCGTATTAGAGTAATTAGTTAGTTTATTAACACTGACTATATATGGTATTGTACATTTAGCTTTGATTAATTAATAAAGTGATTTTACATCATAATATCACTCTATTTCTAAGCTCATCTCTATAATAGCATTATATAACTGCATGGGACCCTATGGCCGGTAATTTTCACAATTTTGATTTTTCTAGAGCGAACTCAATGAATTTTTGTCTTTTATTAAATATGTGCACTTGTATGTGATTTAAAAGGTGTTTTAAAAATAATTTTATCAAAGGTTAAGGAGCTATTTTCAAACTTCTAAAAGTGGAGACGAAATTTAGTATTCTCTCGAACAAAATCAATATGTTAAATATATGAACTTGTTGATTTAAAAGGTGTTGTTTTTAAAAGTAATTGTATCAAAGGTTAAGGACCTATTTTGCAAACTTTTAAAAGTGGAGATGAAATTTAATATTCCCTTGAATAAAATCACTATGTTAAGTATGTGCACTTGTATGTGATTTAACGGTGCTGTCTTTAAAAATATATATTTGCAACTCGAACAAATACATACACCACACTATGACCATACATTTGGACATAAATAACTAGTGTGAGCACAAAATCAGAATCTTAAAAACTGAACCAAATCTAATCTAGAGTAGAATCAAATCCAAATAACAATTGATTAAATATCTAAATGAATTCAAAATTTTTGTATCTAAATATCAAAATTGTATTCAATTCTAACTGATGTATCCAAATATATCTAAATCAGATTTATATACTTAAATATAAGATGATTTTCCGCAATATCACAAAATAATATCATTTAATATTATTTGCAGTAAATAAGATTTATATTTATATTTTTTAGATTTAATATCTAAATATCTAAAATATATTATTTTGAAATTGTCCAAAATATTTGAAAATATATACAAACTAGGTGTTTCGCCCGCATATGCGGGCATAAACATTTTATAGAAAATTAATAATTTTACTTGATTAATATTTAGTTATGTGTTTTCTGTTTTTTTTTTTTAATTTTTAATTTTTTATTAAAAATATTTTTGGATAACAACACAATATCTATAAGAATTATCTTTTTATTTAAAATATATTTTTAGATTTTGTATAATTCTTAGCATTATTAATTATTAATTTTCATTGCTTATCTAATAAAATCATTTAAATACGTTTTTATTTTGGAACTAATTTATATATTTATTTTTTAAGGGCATAAAGGATATTAACCGCTTTAACTTTTAACGTGAGAGCTTCGTTGCGAAAAATCACTTCGCAAATAATAATATAGATAGTCAACAATAAATATTTAAAATAATTAAACAATATTCATACACCAAAAATATTTAAAATATATATTGATTATCTATCTAAATATTCAAGTTAAACCAATTTTTATGTTAGATTTAGTTATTTTAACATATATTATTAAAATTTATATATTATATATTATTTTTATTTTTAGATTTTGAGAAATTTAAAAGTATATATGAATTTATTTATTTTTAAAAATAATTTAAACGAGTTAGCCGAAGCCGAACCAAACCCGCAAAAATCCAAACATAATTTAGACCAAAATTTATAAATACTCAACTAAAATTGAAATTTTTAACCATAACAAAACTCAAAATTTGAATAGATCCGAATGGATATCCGAACATACTCCCTTATTAACAACTACAAGAATGATATGAGTCACATGTAAACACTCCTTAATTATTTTGTGTTATGTTACTAACACCATTATAATTTTGCAAGCCATAAAAAGGTATTAGACTTGTAACTCGAGAATTTCTAATGATGCTTAACATAATATAATACTCTCTCTTTTCATATTAAGTGTCACTTTGATTTTTTTTGTTATATAAAAAGTGTCGTTTAACAATTTCAATGCATTTTATATTTACTTTCAGTTCAATATTAATTATAAAATACATTAATTTTATAAATAAATTTATTTACCTAAAATGCTATTGGTTAAATAGGTGATATTAATGAAAACTTAAATACATTTCAATCAGTTTTTTAATATGTAAAAATTGTCTAAATGATACATTTTGTGAAATGGAAAGAGTATATTTTAACATATTATATCATGTAGACATGTGTCATGATGTTTCTCAAATAAATTTTTATTAGATGATACTTAATTCAAAATCTGACACATTTTTAAATATCAAAACTATAATTATTATATTAACAAAATAAAATATATTAGTTTAATGATGTCTGACAATATGGTGGCGAGAACTGGTAATCACATTATAGTTTTGTGTGGATGTCTGACAATATGGTGGCGAGAACTGGTAATCATTTTCTCTAAAGATAATTTTATCAAAGACTAAGGGGATATTTTGTAAACTTTTAAAAGTTGAGACGAAATTTAATATTCCCTAGCTTGGACAAAAATAAATTTGTTAACTATGTGCACTTGTATGTGATTTAATAGGTGTCATTTTAAAGATAATTTTATCTAAAGATTAAAGAGCTATTTTGCAAACTTTTTATAAGTGGAGACGAAATTTAATATTCTCTCGAACAAAATCAATTTGTAAAATATGTGCACTTGTATGCGGGTGTTGTTTTAAAAAAATAATTTTATCAAAGGTTAATGGGCTATTTGCAAACTTTTTAAAAGTGGAGACGAAATGTAATATGCCCTCCAACAAAAATGAATATGTTAAATATGTGGACGTATCTCTGTTCTTTTCGTTACTCTCAAAGGCAAAGAAACTCTTGAAGCAGTTAACGATGGGGCTGATAGTACCTCTCCGTGGAGTCCTCCAAGGCCGTGGAGGCCTATTCGTTGGCTCACTTATCCCTTGCTGTGTCTTCTACTGTCTCCAGCTTTACCTCAAAAGACGCCGTTCTCCTCCTCCTCCTCCTCCTCCCGATTCAGACTCGCCGAGGAAACCTTCCGTTGGAGTGTCCTCTCGTGCGGTTCCACTAACGAAACCTTCTGTTTCGCAGTATTACATCGGGTTAGAGAGAGCCAAAACGGACCCGTACGATCGCATCAGTAACAAGGATGGGATTATACAGCTAGGGTTGGCGGAGAGTACGGTGAGATTTTATTTATTTATTTCAAATTGTGAGTATATATTAAAATCGACCCATATAAACCAGAATTATAGTTCCGGTTACAAACTCGATTCGAACAAAATATTCCAAACCTATGTATTACAACAATTAGTTTCGTCCACCCACTAAACGTGGCACATTCTGCGGGTGTTCTTTTAATAAACTTAATAAACTTTAATAAACGGGAGTAGGGTGAGATTTGAGAACTTGTCTTTGTGAATTTGTTTCTGTCTGATTCTTGCTTTCTTTGAATCTTTGTAGATGTGCTTTGACTTGCTCACGAGATGGATGTCTGATAACCTTATGGATTCGTTGATGATGAAATCTGATGATGGTGAGTTCGATATCAGGCGCATCGCCATGTATAAACCTTTCGAAGGATTATGGGAACTCAAAGTGGTACGTATTATAAACTCCTTCATTTATCTAAGGAGAAAAAGAATATGAAATGTTCGGTTATGAACCGTAGTATTGAAATTTGCAGGCTTTTGCTGATTTCATGTCACGAATAATGGGAGGTAACGTTTACTTTGATCCCTCGAACATGGTGATAATAGCAGGTGGGAATCCTGCTATCGAAGTGTTAGCTTTCTGCTTGGCAGATCATGGAAATGCTATTCTAGTCCCGTCTCCGTATTATTCAGGGTAGCATATATTTCTCCACTACTGTGTATATCTTATGAAAAGTGTTCAACCACTCTCTTAGGGCAGACCATCATTAGTGGTAGGAGACTCAATTGAGTTTCTTACCAATATATTACTAATATTTTTAACTGAATTTAGTTAAGTAATTAAATTTAAAGACATAAAGAATGTTTAAGCCAATGAAATGGTAGTAAGTGTGATTCGAGTAGTGCATGTGGGCGTATAGATATCCATTCAGGTTATGTTCAGATCTATTTAGATTTTGATTTTTTTGGGTTAAAGATTTTAGCGCTATTTGAGTATTTTTAGATTTCGGTTTGAGTTTGGTTCGAATCTTTGTGGTTCTAGTTCCGGTTCGGGTTCGGATAATCCATAAATTATTTTTTAAATTTAAAAATTCATATATATTTTAATTTTTTCAAAATCTAAAAATAAAAAATAATATATAACATATAAATTTGAATAATGTATACCAAAATACATAAACCTAACATAAAAGTTAGTTTCACAAATATTTGGTTGGAGAATCATATTTTGAGTACTTTTGGTGTTTTAAATATTGTTTATCTATTTTAGATATTTTAATTTTGACTATTCATATATATTTTCAAGTATTTTAGACAATTTCAAACAATTTCAAAATATTTTATATATTTAGATATTCTCTTGAATATTTAATCTTAAAATAATTTATATATTTAAGTATATAAATCTGATCTGCATCTATTCAAATATCTGAAATATTTCGGTCGGATTGGGTTTAGTTTTAATTTTTTAAATACCAAAATATTGAAACTATTCGGATTTGGTTATATTTTTCGGATTAGATTTGGTTTAGTTTTTCAAATTTGATGTTTTTGCCCAACTCTAGATATTAGTCTCCAATTTTATTGTAGAGTCTCTTTTTGAAAAGATTCACTTTTTATTATTTTACATTATTTGGTTTTTGAGACCATTGAAAAACCTTCAAGCGGATGCTTTTAGCATCGATGGAAAAACTCATCATGGTTCCTCACAAATATATAATTCTATTATTTCGGGTATACTTAAAATTTATAATTAACTTTCTTATAAACAAAAGTGAGCCGGTTAAAACATGACGTTTGTGTTAGGTCTCTCATAAATCAGTCATTGTTTATTTTCTAAAAGCACATCAAACACTAATACGGAGGTGAGATTTTAACTATTAAACAATTAGAAACTATATCTCATTTATAGAACTTCACTTACAAATGACACTTGATTATTAGTCTTATATTAAAATTTTTAATTATAAACTAAAACTTCAATAAAATATTAATATAAAAGGGCTGAGAACCCTAGTGGGTATTTCAACCAATAAGATTGTTTTCAGAAACTATGATAGAAACTAACTGATGGGGATGGCCTTACTTTCCATTGCAGCTTTGACAGGGACATTAAGTTTCGGACAGGAGTCGAGCTTATACCAGTACATTGCCGTAGCTCAGAAAATTTCACTATAACTGTCTCAGCGCTGGAGGAAGCTTTGAATGAAGCTAACAAACGAGGAAGAAAAGTCTCAGCCATACTCTTCTCAAACCCGTCGAATCCCGTTGGAAACATAATGTCAAGAGAGACGTTACATGATATTTTGAAATTTGCTCAAGAGAAGAACATCCACATCATATCTGACGAAATATTCGCCGGTTCAGTTTACGGGGATAAAGAGTTCGTTAGCATGGCAGAGGTAGCTGCCTTGTGGGAATGCGATAAGAGTAAGGTTCATATTATCTACGGCTTGTCAAAAGATTTTTCGCTTCCCGGTTTTAGAGCTGCTGTCATCTATTCATTTCATCAAGACGTTGTAAACGCCGTAAAGAAGCTGGTGAGATTTTCATCAGTGCCAGTTCCGGTCCAAAGGATACTCATCTCTCTGCTGTCGGATACAAGGTTTGTTGAGGAATATATTGCAGCTCACAGGAAAAGAATCAGGGATAAGCATGCTCGGTTTGTGGAAGGTTTGAAGCAGTTAGGGATTCCTTGTGCTGAGAGTGGTGGCGGGTTGTATTCTTGGGTTGACATGAGCAGTTTACTGACATCTTACAGCGAGAAAGGAGAGCTCGAATTGTTTGAGAAGCTATTGAGTGTTGCTAAGATTAATGCGACTCCTGGAACAGCTTTTTATTGTGTAGAACCAGGATGGTTCAGGTGTTGTTTCACTGCTTTAGCTGATGAAGACATACCAGTGATCATGGAACGAATCAGGAAGCTTACTAAATCATCCAGATCTTGATCAGTGCCGTGCTCAGGATTTCCAGGGACTAATGCAATATCTAATAACGTAATTTTATTTAAACTTTTAATATAAAATGTTATTTCGTAAATTTATAACAAAATATGTTTTTGTTAAAATATATTCCTTCTATTTCATTTTGTTAAATAGTTTTGTATATTTCTAAAATAAAAACCCAGTTACTTATATACCTAACCATATTCTGACCAATAAAAAAATAAACTAGAGAATTTTTTTACTAAATTTTACATTGCTTACCTAACTTTGGAGGAGCTTAGAATAACTCAATTAATGTTTTATCAAGTAAAAACTTTTAAGCTAACAAATCAAAAGCATTTGGAACAATAAATAAACCAAAGACATACACGTAAACATATAAAACCCCAAACAAATACATTCATTCATGTACACTGATTTAACATTATCTTTCAAAGAAATCATGGATCAGAACTTACTGGGCATCTATCTAAGTATTCACCCTCGGCTTCAACAAAACTTAAGACTGGTTAACGTAAAGAACGGGTACAAGTCCAGCCATCTTCCCATCTCTGCCAGGCCGCTTCTTCTTTACCTGTCAGTTCATCCCAGTTAGGTTTAGTTTTAAAAAATAAATAAAGTTATACTCCTCCACAAAGACTCATGCGTTTGTCATTTGAAACTTACGTAAAACCAGCCATCAACTTCATATTCTATCTCCAGTTCCTCTTCTGCCGTCAAGTTTAGCTGCAACACAAACCCAATTGTGTTGTTGAATCATAACAGAGTTTTCCCAGGAACAAGATTACCGTATAGACATTAAGAAATGTATTATATTTCTGAATCGTTTCAATGCTCTTCCTTTTCAGAACATACCAAAGAGAAAAGCAAAAGTTTACCTCATCATCTCCTCCTGCGGTGAAGTCATAGAGCGCCGTTCCAAATCTTGTACCAGTGGATTTCCTTGGTTCATCATCATCTGATTCGTAACTTCGAGAACCAGACCCTGCTGCCATTGGGTTCTCAAACGATTCACGACTTTGTGGCTCAGAATATGAGTAAGGCGGAGGAGGCTCTTCTCTAATCTGAAAAAAGAAGAATAAGGAATCATCAGGTCATGTCAGCGCCATATATTTACATACAAACACAGAAAAAGAATATCAGCTTACCGGGGAGCCATAGCCTTCATATGTGGACTGGTATTTGCTTGCACCCGATTTTCCCTATTTGAGTTTGCATTTTCATATGGTTAAAATTAGCTGAGAGCTGGATTGCATCCCATACAGGCACAGATCATTCAAAAGATCTTATGATGATTCATATATAGTTCAAGCTTCTTCATGCTAAACCTATGAACATGCCTTTACCTTTTTGTTCTCAGTTTTCATTGCAACTCAGACTTAGGAGCTTAAAGACATAATAATTCATCTGAGTGATGATATTCTTACACTATAGCATTGTACAACTGCATGAAACTCTATGGCTGGTAATTTTCACAAATAGCATACTAACAAGGAAGAGTTTGGATGTAGCCTACCGTTGCTTGTGAGGAAGGCTTTGAACCGAACAATGATGGGTAATTCATTCCACCAAAGTGAGAGGATATAGAGCTTTCCACTGATCCAGTAGAATCTGGGGACGATGAACCTGATCTCACATCATCTTCCTGTAAATGCAAATGAAAGTCATTCATTTAGCATCCCTCCTAAAACTAAGAAATAGTTTATTCCAGTCAACTTGAAGAAAGCCGCTAGTTTATACCTCCTGGTCGTTAGTTTCTAAAAGAGTCTTAGCCCACATGTCATCATAGCCAACTGAAGGCCTAGAGAAGACGTTCTCTTCATCAACGTCTGGTGCATCTGTTCCGACTCCAGCAATGAATTCATTGACCTGACAAGTATTATATAGGTCCAAGATTCACTCGGAGACATAGAAAAATAGGTACCATCGATAAAGTAATCATGTACGAATGAATACTGAGATAAAGATGGCAACTGACCCTGCTCATAGCTGGGGCGTTGTTTCCGAGTAGACCATCATCACCAAGGTTTGCAGCCCAAGCATTCACCAGATCATCATCCAGACCACTGGAGTTTGACGCAGCAGGGGCAGGCTGAGTGGACTCATATATTAAGTCCGAAATACCAGTAGCAACAACAGTTGGATCGGTTGACCCGGAAGATGCTGTGATATTGTGCTTTGTGCGGTATGTGTCAATGAGCTTTGCACTTCATAGGTTAGGTTAAAAAAAGAATAATAACATATCAGTATCTTCATATAAAACGGTAATAGAACAAAAGCACTTAAACAAGCATGCAATGCATACACGAATGGTCCACAGCAAGATCACCAAACATGAAATTTAAGAATCTGATTTTCTGTTAATTAATACAGTCATATACTTTGAAATGATGCTTCCTCCTCCTTTTATGTCACGATTGAGGTTATGTTAAACTAGATATGCATATGACATAAAAAGCTAGCGCAAGAAGTCTCTTGGAAACAATGAAAAGGGTGTGATGTTTCCCGATGATTGCATCCATGTGCTCTACCCAGGATTAGTATCCTAAGTTAGTATGATGCACCTGAATGAGTTAACCGTCACTGATTAATAAAATGAGTTCACAACTCAGAATGTACCTTATCGGACCCAGGGGTAAATACTTGGCTCTTGGAATATAGCAAAACAAGGAAACAAAATCTAGCAGCCTCTCGTGTGTTTCATAGAGTTTTTTCAGCTCCTCGTCCTTCCATTCTTTGTTTGCATTATCGTGATTGCGTATTTCCCTTGTCAAGAAAAAATCACATATCAAACCATAAAACCATATATAGATAACATACATGCATGAATATTTCTTACTTGATTAATTCATCTTGTCCTAGATACATTTCATCCAGAACTTTTAACATCGGAGTTATTAAGACTCCAAGTCCTGTACCACTAACTCCTTGGTCTTCCCCATTACTCAGGTGCATTTCAGAAAGTTGAGACTGTACACCACCCTCAGCCAAAGTGTACAAAAACTCGTATATCTGCAGCCTGAAAGGTTCACCAGATCTAATGGCTATCGTCGTAAGAGCTTGAATTGCAACAATTCGGACCTGTTTATCCACAGAACATAAACACTTAGGCAGGAAATCCTACAAGTAATACTCATATAGTTTAACAAAATATAATGGTATACCTCCCAGCTACCACTAAAGGCACACCTCTGGAGGCGAGTTAATGCACCAGCTAGAGTAGGATTGCGAGAACTGGCAGCAGCAACCATTTTATCTGCATCCAACATCATAAGTGCAGTGCCTGGTGGAGTTGCCGATTCCCATGCATATTCTGAAGCGGCGTAATTTGCATTTTCTCCAAGGAACCATACCTGCCACAGTATTCGTTCTAAGTTAGTCTGTAAAACTTTATCAAATGCATGTAAACCCTTCTGAGGAATTCTTACAGCGGCTTGCACCAATTTCTGCAACGCCAGAGCCGACTTTGGATCTGATGCAGAAACCCTATCAATTGATGTCAGTCCTGACATGGATCCTGGCTGTGGAGGTGGTAGGTCAAGTACTATCGTCACTGCTTCCAGAGCTGTGTGTTTCCCATCAGGACCAGCTCCAACAAGACATGTCTAGAAGTAGATCAATTAGTAAATCATGTAAAAATAAACTACTAGAGATAACAAAAATTCAGCATAACATCCCACAATAATTCGAGCGTGTACAAACTTTAAGATCTCAAATTTCTAACACGCTCAAATTTTGAAACCGAAAGATTATAGTATACAACCAACAGATTAAGAAAATACCTTCCAGAGCAGTTGTAAGACATCAGCGTCAATTTTCCCTGGAACTTTGGTCGCAAAAATTCTGGCAATTTCGAGAAGAATAACAGCCATATCTGGAGTTGCCTGTGAAACACAAATAAATAAAGTTAACTAGAGAAAAAAAAACAGTTCACATTTGACTCCTTAACGAATTTGTTCAAGTTTGCCTTCAAGTTCCACAGATGAAATCTGTCACAAGTTCCTAGGTGTAGAACTTTTCAGCCAATCCCTCTTGTCAAAAAAACCTAATAAATTAAAAAGATTCCTACAAAAAATAATCTACTTAATTTATTGACAAGAAAATAAAGCTACTAAAACTTCTAAGCTGCAGCTTGTCACACTTTTCCAAGTGAATGAAGATATAGAAGGACAAAAGTGCTAACTAATAGTACATCATAAATATTCTATAGGGTTCCAGGTCTAATCTTCAACAGAGAATAACCATTTTCCAAGTCTCCATTGCAAAAGAAGAGGATATCGTACTTACCTTAAAACGAGCATGCAAAGTAAGCAAAACATCATTAACTAGAGCTGCAGGCCAGGCAGGATCGGAAAGCTCTGAGGCAATGATTGATTTCAGTTCATCCAACGATTCATGCGGACTTTGCATCCATATCAATGCTTTGACAACCATTCCCCGGACATATACGCACTCGCATGCCACTGTTGTTCGAACCACCTCCATTAACGAAGCCAGCAAACTTGCGATTGTCTCATTGCGACCAGGCCCTGCGGATATAGATGATGTTCTCCGTATTCCTGCAACAGTCTAGCAATTAAAATAAGGGTATATAACAACAAGAGGATAGAAGGTAAATACAAAGTGTTATAGGACATGTTACAGCTCAAAAGAATATGAGATACCCTCCATATTCAAATAATTATATAAATGAAAATCAAAGCGATAGGAAGAACATGTTCCTTTGTTTAGGTCTAAAAGAAGACAGGTAACCGTCATATCATTTTATTACAGCACTGAATTCACTCACTTTTTTAGTTTTGTGACGATTCTAGGTACAAGAAAACAGTCAGATAATAATATTGATGACCTTCAGAGCATAGATGCAAGGACTTAATTTACATTTCTGGTTGGCGACCTTTAACCGTATTAAATCAATTAAATTCAACAAAATTCTTAAGTGACCGAAAACTTGCATGATCTTTGATACACCATATAAATTTAGAAAGAAATTTGTGCATCTGTATACATCGAACTAAATAAATATACCAACTAACAGAAGCAGTGGTTTTAGACTTTAAAGGAAGGCGCTATCACTGCGATCTAACTATTACAGGGTAACTGGGATTTACTGTGGTTACTCTCAACTTTGGCTCTTTAGTCTCTAACTACATAGTCTCTGAGAGAGTTGGGAAGGGTTTATATAGAGATATTGGTGGTTTGTAAGAGGAAGTGGGAGAAGCTCCACTATCACAATCTCCAGGGATTTGTAGTTCAGTTCTACCAGCTATAAAAATAGTTTTCCGTAATTCTATTTGTAACAAAAACATGATGATAATGTACCTTCTGGGTGAGAACTGTCATTTGTCTCAGCATCATCCAAAGCGTCAGAAAATGCATTTACATGAACTGATTCGTCAATGTCCTGTAATCTCATAGCAAACGCTGCAGCTCTGCTCTTTCCCATTTCTTGCACAACCCTTGCTGCTGCATGAAGTACTGGTCTTGAGAAACTGCGAAATGAGCTCTCTAACCTGAAAGGACATGATCAATTAGTGAAGTTCTTTGACAGGAACCACAATCATAACAATTTAAAGAAACATTCTAGCGAAGAAAGGGAATCCATAAGATCTACAATTCTTAACACAATCTTCCATCGAGCTAGGCTACCTTCTCATTACAAGTTTAATAAGGGGCTGTGGCCGCTTGGTTTTATTAGATTTATCCTTGGATGTCGCTTCCGGCAGCTTCATGATCTCCCTGGTCAAGCGGTACCACCCACTAGCACGCTCATCCATCCTAAATGATGCAGTAAATTTTGGTCAATCAAGACCTAGAAAGAATCAATCAAGAGAAAGCAAAGTCATAGAATCCATGCCTTTCTGTGTTATCGTATTTTCCCAGAATGCACAAAATCGCCTCATAGCATACCCTTTCGCTTGGATCTAGGAGGAGCTGATAGAGAATTGAGTTGAACTGAGCTCTAATATCAGGCCTCTCTGTAGGAAAATGGAAAGGAAACTACTAACTTGAAAATAACAGCTAACGAGGACATGCAGTAGTGAGAGAAAGAGCTTGATAGGCTTACCATCTAATGCTCGAGCTCTGGTTATACCGTGACACAACCTAGCGAGGGCAACCCTAGCAAGCACATCATGCAAATGTAGGATGTCTTGCAAAGCCCCTAATTTTGTGCAGCGAAGAAAGGTATATTAACTACCCCAAATTTGTCCTAGCCTTATTGTATGATAATGTTAAAAAGAGTTGGCTTGTCATTAGAATCAAGACTCCATCTCATAAGCAAATCAATTCGCAGAATTCATTTAGTACTTGTGTTCCAGAGACTTCTTTATAATCAAAGCAATCAACAACAAACAAATGAATGTTAAGAGATTAAGCATGTAAAGCATACCTGCGGGAGACGCAAGCTTTTCTGCAGAAAAGATCAAGAGACAGGTCAAATTTTGAATGACAAACAATTGTGTGCCTACACAGACAAAGAATGGCAAAAAACAATTTAAAGCAGAATTGGATCAGTAACTTATATACCTAGTGTCATTGCAACTGTATAGGGGTCTCTTGCGGCTAATTCAGCTAGAATTTCCAGCGAATGCCTCACCGCAACAGGATCAGCAAATGAAACACTGCAAATAGTGTAAATACCAGAATAAGTTTTCAATCTATGCATAACTAAAAATTCAATTGCTCCAGTGAAAAGTTGAAAAATCACCTAAACTATTAATTCCAATACTCTTATCACTTCACTAGAAAGTAGAAGAACAAAAAAAGTCTTACCCCTGGGCTGCACGGTGCAGAAAAACTGGATTTCCTGGATCAAGAGGAAGTCTTCTTAGTGCACTCATAGCAGCATACTGCAAGTTACTCCGAATGATCGACTAGCAAAAAGAAGGAGACAGAACGCTCAAGTTAATGAAAAGAAAACTATGAAATGCAGGAACTCTTAAGCCTTTTACTGGAGGAACCTAATCTATTCCGAGTGACCGAAGCTATCCTCTGCTGTTAGGATCCGTACTGTCAGCTTCTGTTTAAAGAGTCTTCTTTCCAAGCTAGTTGAGAAAGATACCTCCTTATCACCCCCTTTTGTCCCAAAGACGCCTTTCTTTCGTTTATGCGGAACATCAGCAACCTGAAAGTGACATGAAATATAACCAGTGCTTCTGCATGGAACTAGAAATATTCCTTAAACTGAACCACTTTACTGATAAAAAAAACAATAAGAATGCCTAAGACAGACTTACGGAAAATAAGCAAAGTATCTTGTTAAACAACACAGAGCATTAGTAGTAAGACAAACCTTATCAAGCAAGCCAAATACAATCTCATACAACTTTGACAAAAGCTCAGAATTTTCTGACGGTGAATACGTCAGAGCTTTTAAAGCTTGTAGTCGTCGAGCATGAACTAAAGAACAACAAATGCTAAGGTTAGAAAATCATCTGCAGTCACATCACAGAGTTGCAAGAGAATGCTACAAAGTGCTCTCATTGATTCTAATCGTCTCCATCAAAAGAAGATTATAAGTGTAATCGGATATTCATCAGGAAGGATTAAACCAGCAATGCCATTATAAGATAAATCATGGCAGAATTTTATATATATATAAGAAAACACTAAGCTTGAAACCAAAGCAAAGGCTAAGTGAAACTCACATTCAACTTCAGAATTAGAAGCTTCCGATGCTAGCTGATTCACTATCCGAGGAACAACATCAGCTCTTGTGACTCCTCCACCAGCATCAATATCTGCTAGAGCATCCCAGTTAGGAGTGGGTATACCACCCCCTGGACTCAGGCCCGTATCGGACAAAATTCTAGCTAAGTAATAATAGACATAGCGTAGCACATTCCGGTCTTCACATTGCTGATTAAGCTGTATCAATCACAAGAATAAAAGAATGCTAAAAACGTGATGCTTCTACTAGACAGATAAGTTTTCAAAACGCAAGCCCTTGAAAATTCATGTAACGCTAATGGGTAAAAAGAAGTCCAAACGAATGAATCAACTTTTGATGATCCATTATAAAGTTAAAAACCAAATGATACATACCATAAGAAGAGATGGAGCCAGAGAAGGATCAACGGAGTTGTACACAGCAAGCTTAGGGAACACGTGATTCACTAGTTGTTTCTGGGAACTTTTCTGTTCACTCGAGAGAAAAGAAGAAACATTCAGATACTATTATCACCAGAAGAAAATGGGTTAAAAAGGCAGAGCTTAAGCGCAAAAGCTAAACCTGATCCAAAGTGGCAGCTAACTCGTGAATGCTTCTTGCAAGTTGTGTATATGAAACTGGCTGTGAAAGTCATTCCCAACATTCAAAACGTGTTAAACTACATCCAAGAACAAGATAGAAGTAGATCTTGTTCCTCAAGCTATTCACAGTTCTATTCCTCCTATTAACAGTGTTCAAATCAACACTCACAATCACATATGATAACACTTCCCACCACAGTTCAAGCACACTGAACAATAAATCCAACAACTGGTACGATCGAAACGAGAGAGAAAGAGAAGCAGCAGCACCTTCTTTCTCTGTCTCTGCCTTTGAGGCATGATATTGGCCTTAACAGGATTCAGTGCAGCTTTGGCAACGGAGATAGTATCGCTCTGGATCTGCATCAAAGTCGCTCTCTTCGATTTCTTCTCTCCCAGCGTCGTCTTCGTCGACATTAGATTATGCATATTCGAAGCTGCCGGAGTCGGCTGTGACGGCGTAGAAGATGCGGAAGAAGAAGAAGTAGATTGTGGAGGAACCGGGGTTGGATCCGCCGAGATCAGATCCATCAGAGTCTTACCAGACGATTCCTATTAAAAAAAAAAAGAGGAAATGGAATTAAGGTGATTTGGATTCGAATCTTGGAACGGTGAAGCTTAGAATTGATACGGTTGAGATCCGGCGATGCTTACCGCCATAGCTAGTGGCGGATCGGAGGAGGATTGGCGGAGAGGTTTTTGAGTGACGGACGATGGAGAGAGATCGGGTGATGCGAACAGTACTTCCGACCAGTTTCCTACGACGATCTTCGGGCCGAGGGCGGAAGCGAAAATAAGAAGTAAATGTTGGGAGTATTTTGTAATTTACGCTTTAAAAACCAAACGTTGTCGTTTGGTGTAAAAATTCTAAATCCGGCTCTGGACATCGTCGTCCAACACTTGCGGTTTCCCGGTTGTTTGAAACTCACTAACGTTTGTGGGCCCAAATATCCCTCATGGACTAATTTGGGCCTAAACCATGGATATATTTATTAAACAAAAATTGGCTTATGGTCAAACTCAAGTTTGGTAACAAGCATTATTTCTTGGTTTCATAGCTAATAGCACAGTATAAGATACTTTATTTATTAGCAATTTTTTCAAATAGATTTTTTTAAGTTTTTGTTACAAATTTTTTTTAAAAAAATAATTAAAATATTCTTTTTATTTTAAATTTTTTAATATTTTATTTTATTTTTTAAAATTTAAATCATAAACCCAAAACTTCTCCTTGCTTGAGCACATTGTATGTTGATATCAACCGTTGAAGAGAATATTATATTTGACGGTTACGATCCATTGTCTATTCGAAGCGCGGGTGCACTGGATTGTAACCCAATATTTGAAATTCAAAATGTTGAAAAAGGAAGGCCCAATTTAAGAATTAGGGAAGAGCTTGGTGGTCCGGTAACGCTAACGCTAATCTCTTGTCATCATCATCTTCGACCTTTTACATCTTCCAACGGCTATATTCCTCTTCTCTCTCTCTCTCTCTCTCTCTCTCTCTCTCTCTCTCTCTCTCTCTCTCTCTCTCTCTCTCTCTCCGATCTAGGTTTTCAAATTGTTTAGAAAATTAATACTGCAATCGAAGAGTTTATCAGATCGATCTTCTTCCAATTGATCAGTTCCTGAAAGTATTCGAGAAATCTCCAGTTTCCAGGCAAGTATTTGAGAACCCTTACTTCAAAACCTTTCCTCGATTCATTTGAAATTCGTAATATCGATTCTACATAGCTCGGAATGCTTATTTCTTCATTTAGCTGATAGAGATGTCTTTACAATGGGTATCGCCAGTTTCCTTTTTTAATCTCTGAGCAGGAAGAAGAAGCATTTCAAAAATGGCAAGTGTGAAAAAGGATCCGATTGTTCAAGTAGAGTCAACATGTGGATCTCTCCTTTACGAACTTCAGGTGGCTGATTAGATTTAAAAGTCTTTGTCTTTCATATCGTATCAAATTGTATTGAGATCTTGTTTTGTTTGCATTTCCTTAAATCAGATTATTTGGGATGAAGTTGGAGAAACTGAGACTGATAGAGATAAGATGTTGCTTGAGCTTGAACGTGAGTGCCTCGAAGTTTACAGAAGAAAAGTTGACCAAGCTAATCGTTGTAGAGCTCAGCTTAGACAAGCTATTGCTGATGCTCAAGCACAACTAGCTGCTATCTCTTCTGCACTCGGGGAGCGTCCTCTCCATATAAGACAGGTGAGTGTGTAATAAGTAATGAAGATAGAAAGTTGTTGAAGAAGCTTACTCCATGTTAACCTTCTTTTTTGTATGTGTTAAGTCTGATCAAAGCGTTGGGAGCTTGAAACAAGAGCTTGGGACTATTCTTCCTGAACTTGAAGAGATGCAAAAGAGGCAAACCGAGAGAAGAAGCCAGTTCACGGTTGTCCTGGAAGAAATAGAGAATATCACTAATGATATCAAAGGTCAAGGAGAACATGTTCAATCGAAACCACTCATCGATGAGACTGACTTGTCTATGAGAAAGCTTGAAGAGTTACACTGCCATTTGCAAGCACTTCAGAAGGAGAAGGTAAAATTTCATTTTAACTTGGCCTCTTTCTTTCTTTCTTTCTTTTTTGTTTGGTTATCTGTTTACTTACTTTGTGTTTTTGTTTCCCTCAGAGTGATCGAGTTGAGACGATTCGGATGCACCTGTGTACTCTATATTCCCACTGTTCAGTACTGGGAATGGACTTCAATGAGGTTGTTAGCCAGGTTAATTCCACATTAACCGATCCAGAGGGACCAAGAAGCTTAAGTGATCATACGATTAAGAACTTGGATGCTGCAGTTCAAAAGCTGAGGGAGGTTAAGATACAGAGAATGCAGAAGGTAAATTGACATAGTTACTTTGCGAACTCTGTAGGTTTTTTTCTTTGTTCTTGTTGCTCATAGTTGCTTATTGAATTGATGAAGCTTCAAGATCTAGCAACAACCATGCTGGAGCTCTGGAATTTGATGGATACACCCATAGAAGAGCAGCAGGAGTATCAGCATATCACCTGCAATATAGCTGCATCAGAACATGAAATAACTGCACCCAATAGTCTCTCTGAAGACTTCATTAAATACGTAAGCTGTGGTGAACTTTTCATGGTTACATGTCTGAGCTTTAACATGACTTCCATTGCAATATACAGGTTGAAGCAGAGGTTGCCCGATTGGACGAGGTGAAGGCAAGCAAAATGAAAGAACTTGTTCTGAAGAAGAGATCGGAGCTAGAAGACATATGTAGGAAAACCCACATGTTACCAGTGTCAGACAGTGCTATAGATCAGACTATTGTGGCCATAGAATCTGGTATTGTTGATGCCACATTGGTCCTTGAGCATCTTGAACAACACATTTCTAAGATCAAAGAGGAAGCTTTAAGCAGAAAGGAGATACTTGAAAAGGTGGAGAAGTGGTTATCTGCTTGTGATGAAGAAAGTTGGCTTGAAGAATACAACAGGGTTAGAGTCCGAATCACAGACACCTTTGTAATGTCACAGAGCTCGTTACATTTTCTGATATTTCAACTTATTTTCCATTCTACAGGATGATAACCGTTACAATGCTGGACGAGGAGCTCATCTAACTCTCAAGCGTGCTGAGAAAGCTCGTAATCTTGTTAACAAACTTCCAGGTAAGTTAACTCTTTGTTATCAATATATAACAAATGCTCATGCTCTGAAAAGATTATGAAGGTAGTATCTTTTTATGTTCATTTATTCAGGAATGGTTGAAGCACTAGCCTCGAAGACAATAGTTTGGGAACAAGAGAAGGGAATTGAATTTCTCTATGATGGTGTATGGACTGACCTCTCCATAAAATCTCTATTGGTTTCAGTTGACTTTGGTCTATTATGTCATCGCTGACCATTTGTAAATCTCTTTTTCTGTGTGTAGATCCGTCTACTTTCCATGCTCGAGGAGTATAACTTACTCAGGCAGGAAAGAGAAGAAGAACACCGTCGCCAACGGGTATGTACTTTCTCTTAATCCATCAGAAACTTTTTGGCCAATGTAATCTTCCTAATCTAACTCTATGTGATGCTATGCTACTGTTTTCTACATTTTAAAGGATCATAAGAAGCTCCAAGGACAGCTCATAGCAGAACAAGAAGCGCTTTACGGGTCAAAACCGAGCCCATCAAAACCTCTTGGCGGTAAAAAGGCTCCAAGAATGTCAACCGGTGGTGCAACAACCAACAGAAGACTCTCCTTAGGAGCAGGAATGCATCAGACTCCTAAGCCTAACAAGAAAGCAGATCAGCGCCAGATCGATGGAGCTTTATCAACTGGTAACTAACAAACTGGAACTAATATAGAATCATAGCGTTGAGTAGTTTCTCTTGAAATCGTTTATTTTCCTGCAGTAAGAAGAGGGCTTGATGTTGCTGGACTTCCCTCAAGGAAACAGTCAATGAACCCATGCGAACAGCTACAGTCTCCATTAGTTCGCAAACCATTCTCACCTATTTCGACCACCGTGATTGCATCAAAGGCTAACATAGCAACGCCGCAGCAACTTCTTCCAAACCCGAAAATCAACGCAATGAATGAGATATCGGCATTTGCAACTCCGGTCAAGAACAACAACAGTATAAGGAATTTGGAAGAAGAGAAGATGATGATGAAGATGATGCAAACACCTAAGAATGTAGCAGCAATGATTCCTATCCCATCTACACCAGCAACAATCTCTGTTCCAATGCAAACTGCAGCAACACCACTCAACAACACCAATGCAAGATTGATTACAGAAAAGGCTGAAGTTGTTGAGTACTCCTTTGAGGAACGAAGACTCGCTTTCATGCTACAGTCTGAGTCTTTGATCCACGTTTGAGTTCAATCTGTTTTTTTTGTTGTATAAACTCAAATTGATTGTTCTTTGGTTTGTTAAAAGGTCAAGTATATGATGATTGGCTTTTTCTTTTTAAGTAATCGTTTTCACATGTGCATGGTTTCTTGGAGACTAACAAAAAGAGTCCAAAAATCTCTATAGAGACACAAAAGGCTCTGAGTCTGATGGATCTTCATTTTCTGGTTTGGATTCTTTACATCAAGAGAAGAAAGCTCAAAATGCTCAGCTTTAGATGTAAATTGTAGAAGAAAACGCTCCAAAAATAGTAGTACAAGAAAGTGATTAGCAGAGATAAGTCATTTTGTTATTTTATAGATGGATCAAAGAAGAAATGTCAAGTTTGATGATAAGCAACTCATCAAGGGCCTCTATAAATCCAGTTGCAAATCCACAAGTATAGATTGTGTTTTTCCGTGGTGATACCTTTTAGCTCGCTGATTCATGAGGTTTTATACCCTCGGCCCTATGGCCAGAAGCTTGGACTCTGAAGATAACATTCACTTTTCTCATATTTTTGCTATATGAACTATTTTTTAATATTATATTTTGATTTGCAAAGCTTCTAAAATTGATTTTAACCATTGTGAAAGTGTGTACTTAATTCCTATCTAGAAACTAAAAAGCATATCATCTTTTGGAACCATAACACGGAGGACAAGAGTCGCAAGACCAGAAATATAGTGACAATTATAATTTTTTTACATGTAATCAAATGTGACGAGACATTTTATGTTTAGTTTATGTTCAACTATCTAACTCAGCTAATTAATAGAGAGGAATGAAAAAAAAAAATGAAATGTCCATTTTAGCATGGTTCGAATATATAATACATCTCAACCGTCAAAGAGAATATTAATATCTTGACGGTTACGATCAATTGTCTACTCTAAGCGATATGCACTGGATTGTGACCCAATATTTGAAATTCAAAAAGTTGGAAAAGGAAGGCCCAATTTAAGAATTAGGGAAGGAGCTTGGTGGTCCAGTAACGCTAACGCTAATCTCTTTGTCATCATCATCTTCGACCTTTTACATCTTCCAACGGCTATATCCCTCTTCTCTCTCCCTTACTCCGATCTAGGTTTTCAAATTGTTTCTCTATTTCGAAAAATTAATACGGCAATCTAAGAGTTTATCAGATCGATCTTCTTCCAATTGACCAGTTCTTGAAAGTATTCGATAAATCTCCAGTTTCCAGGTGGGTACCCTTACTTCGATTAGTTTGAAATTTGTTTGCTTCCGAATGTCAAAATCGTTTCTACATAGTTTGGGTTTCAAACGATTTCAAGCTAATTCCCTTTGCTTGCTTCGGAATTGGAATGCTTATCTCTTCAATTAGCTGATTGAGAACAGTGGGAATCGCTAACGAATCTCAAGTTTCCTCAGTGCTATTTCTGGAAATGACATTATTAAGGTTTCCTTTTTTAAAAAAAAAACTCTGAGCAGGAAGAAGAAGCATTTAGAAATGGCAAGTGTGAAAAAAGATCCGATTGTTCAAGTAGAGTCAACATGTGGATCTCTCCTTTACGAACTTCAGGTAGGTGATTAGATTTAAAAGTCTTTTGTCTTTCATATCGTATATTTTTGTTTTTGTTATCTGTATGAAATGTTGTTTTGTTTTGTTCAGATTATTTGGGATGAAGTTGGAGAAACTGAGACTGATAGAGATAAGATGTTGCTCGAGCTTGAACGTGAGTGCCTCGAAGTATACAGAAGAAAAGTTGACCAAGCTAATCGTTCTAGAGCTCAGCTTAGACAAGCTATTGCTGATGCTCAAGCACAACTAGCTGCCATCTCTTCTGCACTCGGGGAGCGTCCTGTTCATATAAGACAGGTGAGTGTGTAATAAGTGTTGAAGATAGAAAGTTGTTGAAGAAGCTTACTCCCATGTTAAACTTCTTTTTTGTATGTGTTAAGTCTGATCAAAGCGTTGGGAGCTTGAAACAAGAGCTTGGGACCATTCTTCCTGAACTTGAAGAGATGCAAAAGAGGCAAACCGAGAGAAGAAGCCAGTTCATGGTTGTCCTGGAAGAAATAGAGAATATCACTAATGATATCAAAGGTCAAGGAGAACATGTTCAATCGAAACCACTCATCGATGAGACTGACTTGTCTATGAGAAAGCTTGAAAAGTTACACTGCCATCTGCAAGCACTTCAGAAGGAGAAGGTGAAATTTCATTTGAATTTGGCCTCTTTTTTTTTTTTTTTTTGGTTATCTCTTTATTTACTTTGTGTTGTTGTTTCCCTCAGAGTGATCGAGTTGAGACGATTCGGAAGCACTTGTGTACTCTATATTCTCACTGTACAGTTCTTGGAATGGACTTCAATGAGGTTGTTAGCCAAGTTAATTCCACATTAACTGATCCAGAGGGACCAAGAAGCTTAAGTGATCATACGATTAAGAACTTGGATGCTGCAGTTCAAAAGCTGAGGGAGGTCAAGATACAGAGAATGAAGAAGGTAAATTGACATAGTTACTTTGCGAACTCTGTAGGTTTTTTTATTTGTTCTTGTTGCTCATAGTTGCTTACTGAATTGATGAAGCTTCAAGATCTAGCAACAACCATGTTAGAGCTCTGGAATTTGATGGATACGCCCATAGAAGAGCAGCAAGAGTATCAGCATATCACCTGCAATATAGCTGCATCAGAACATGAAGTAACTGCACCAAATAGTCTCTCTGAAGACTTCATTAAATACGTAAGCTGTGGTGAACTTTCATGGTTACATTTGTTCTATAACGCTATGACCAAGCTAAGTTAATAGAAGCTTTTTAATATACATGTCTGAGCCTTAACATGACTTCCGTTGCCATATTACAGGTTGAAGATGAGGTTGCCCGATTGGACGAGGTAAAGGCAAGCAAAATGAAAGAACTTGTTCTGAAGAAGAGATCGGAGCTAGAAGACATATGTAGGAAAACCCACATGTTACCAGTGTCAGACAGTGCTATAGATCAGACTATTGTGGCCATAGAATCTGGTATTGTGGATGCCACATTGGTCCTAGAGCATCTTGAGCAGCACATTTCTAAGATCAAAGAGGAAGCGTTGAGCAGAAAAGATATACTAGAAAAGGTTGAGAAGTGGTTATCTGCTTGCGACGAAGAAAGTTGGCTTGAAGAATACAACAGGGTTAGAGTCCGAATCACAGAAACCTTTGTAATGTCACAAAGCTCGTTACATATTCTGATATTTCCAGTTATTTTCCACTCTACAGGATGATAACCGTTACAATGCTGGACGAGGAGCTCATCTAACTCTCAAGCGTGCTGAGAAAGCTCGTAATCTTGTTAACAAACTTCCAGGTAAGTTACTCTTTGTTATGAATATATAACAAACGCTTATGCTCTGAAAAGATTATGAAGGTAGTATCTTTTTATGTTCATTCATTCAGGAATGGTTGAAGCACTAGCCTCGAAGACAATAGTTTGGGAGCAAGAGAAGGGAATTGAATTTCTCTATGATGGTGTATGACTTCTCCATAAAATCTCTATTGGTTTCAGTTGACTTTGGTCTATTATTTCACCGCTGATCATTTGTAACTCTCTTTTTCTGTGTGTAGATTCGTCTACTTTCCATGCTCGAGGAGTATAACTTACTCAGGCAGGAAAGAGAGGAAGAACACCGTCGCCAACGGGTATGTACTTTCTCTTATTTCCATCAGAAACTTTTTGGCCAATGTAATCTTCCTAATCTAACTCTATGTGATGCGACTGTTTTCTAATGTTAAAGGATCATAAGAAGCTCCAAGGACAGCTCATAGCAGAACAAGAGGCGCTTTACGGGTCAAAACCGAGCCCATCAAAACCTCTTGGCGGTAAAAAGGCTCCAAGAATGTCAACCGGTGGTGCAGCAACCAACAGAAGACTCTCGTTAGGAGCAGGGATGCATCAGACTCCTAAGCCTAACAAGAAAGCAGATCAGCGCCAGATCGATGGAGCTTTATCAACTGGTAACTAACAAACTGGAACTAATATAGAATCATAGCGTTGAGTAGTTTCTCCTGAAATCGTTTATTTCCTGCAGTAAGAAGAGGGCTTGATGTTGCGGGACTTCCCTCAAGGAAACAGTCAATGAACCCATGTGAACAGCTACAGTCTCCATTAGTTCGCAAACCATTCTCACCTATTTCGACCACCGTGGTTGCATCAAAGGCTAACATAGCAACGCCGCAGCAACTTCTTCCAAACCCGAAAATCAACCCAATGAATGAGATATCGGCATTTGCAACTCCGGTCAAGAACAACAACAGTATAAGGAATTTGGAAGAAGAGAAGATGATGATGACGATGATGCAAACACCTAAGAATGTAGCAGCAATGATTCCTATCCCATCTACACCAGCAACAATCTCTGTTCCAATGCAAACTGCAGCAACACCACTCAACAACACCACTGCAAGATTGCTTCCCGAAAAGCCTGAAGTTGTTGAGTACTCCTTTGAGGAGCGGAGACTCGCTTTCATGCTACAGTCTGAGTCTTTGATCCACGTCTGATTTTCAATCTGTTTTTATTTTATTTTGTATAAACTCAAAAATTGATTGTTCTTTGGTTTGTTAAAAAGTCAAGTATATGATTGGCTTTTACTTTTTAAGTAAGCGTTTTCACATGTGTATGGTTTCTTGGAGACTAACAAAAAGAGTCCAAAAGATCTCTATAGAGACACAATGGCTCTGAGTCTGATGGATCTTCATTACTGGTGTAAGGCTGCTTCTTTGGACACTTTACAAGAGAAGAAAGCTCAGAAGGTTGAGCTTTAGATGTAAAATACAGAAGAAAACGATCCAAAAATAGTGGTACAAGAAGTGATTAGCAGATATAAGTCATTTTGTTGTTTTATAGATGGATGAAAGAACTGTCAAGTTTGATGATAAGCAATTCATCAAGGGCCTCTAAAAATCCAATTTCAAATCTACAAGAATAGATTGTGTTTTTCCGTGGTGATACCTTTGAGTTCGTTGATTCATGAGGTTTCATACAGAAGCTTGGACTATGAAGAGAACATTCAGTTTTCTCATATTTTTGCTATATGAACTATTTTTTTATATTATATTTTGATTTGCAAACCTTCTAAAATTGATTTTAACCATTGTGAAAGTGTGTACTTAATTCCTATCTAGAAACTAAAAAGCATATCATCTTTTGGAACCATACCACGCAGGACAAAAGTCACATACCACTCCTAGTGGCAAGGACAAGAGTCGCAAGACCAGAAATATAGTAGTTGTGTTGTGAGTTGAGAATTGTGGATTGGTTATTATAGTAAAAGTGGGTAGACTGGAAAAAGAGACAAGTAGATATATAAATTAGCAAATATGACTCAAAACACAAAAACTCAAAATCTTTTTCTTTTTTATTTATTTTAGTACTACTTTCCAAATCTCAAAAACCAAGTCCAACTGTATATAATTAAAAATTACCCCCTACTCATTATATTAAATTAATTTAGCTTTAGCTGTATCCCAAATTCCGAGACTGTTAAAGAGTGGCGTGTAACTCTTTTTTGAAAATTTTCTAATTAACCACCATTATTACAATTTATTTGAAAATTACACTTTCGTGTCTCTCTCTCATTTTTTCTTCCCATTTTTAATTTATAATATCAAAATGTAATAATGTAATAAAATATCTGCTCCTTTTCTTTATTTATTTTTATTCTTTATCTTTCCCATTTTCTTTCTCAAAACCCTAATTTCTCACATCTGTAAAAGAATTTCCTCCATAAACTTAACCCAACCCACAGAGAAAAAGAAAAAGGACAAAAAATCATTTTTTTTTTCTTTTGTGCAGGTAATTAAGAACGGTTTAGGAGAAATTCAAGTGAAATTAAGGTTCGGCCATGGAAGCTCTGATCTTTTCTCTTCATTAAGTTTACTTAATTTCCCTTTGCAAGACTTCATCTTTCTCTCTGTCCTTTTTTTGTTTGATCATCTGAATCTTACGTTCTCTAGATCTCTCTTTTTCTATTGTCTGTACTTTATAAAGTCTTCTTTTTTTTTTGTCTCAGAAGCTTGAAACCTGTCGTGGTCAGCAAGATTCAAGTGTCTTACTTCTCCTTTTAACTGTCGGAATCTCTCAAATCTTTCGATGGAGGAGAGAGAAGGAACCAGCAACACCAACAACAACAACAACAACATCATAACCAGTTTTGGTCTGAAACAACATGTAACTCCTCCTCCTCCTTCTACTGGTAGTGTCTACCACATGGACCCACCACGGTCCGAAAACCCTAACCTTTTTCCGGTAGGACTACCCAACACAACCGCCGCATCCACCTCCGCCGTGGCGGTTAAAGCTTCTGAGAATGCTGCTCCTCCTTTCAGCTTAACAATGCCGGTGGAGAATTCTTCTTCTGAGTTGAAGAAGAAGAGAGGAAGACCGAGAAAGTATAACCCCGACGGTTCACTCGCCGTGACTCTTTCTCCGATGCCAATCTCCTCCTCCGTTCCGTTAGCACCAGGGTTTGCTTCTCAGAAACGAGGTCGAGGGCGTGGAAGAGGGAGAGGAAGAGGTCGAGGACGTGTAGAGCCACCCAACAACAACAACAATTGGGTCAAGAATCCTCAGATGTTCGAATTCGACAACAGGGCTCCTGGTAATGTCTATATCTCATTTCTATTCTTATTCTTACATGAATCTTTGTACACTTTAGAATCAATACGCTGCGTTTAATGGATCTTATGCCTTATTGGATAAGCACTATGATTAAGATGCGTAATGAATTTGTAAGTAGCAATGTGTTATTTGTTTTTTTTTTTTTTTTTTTACTAATTGCAGTTTTAGGAACTGCACAAGTTGTTAGTGCAAGTTTTACTCCTCATGTGCTCACAGTAAATGCTGGCGAGGTATGTCCTTGTGATTTTTACTGACTGTTGTTTATAAGGAAAAATATAAGTTTTTTTCCGACCTTAATATGAAGAGATTATCACTGTGCTGATGATTAACCAAGATTTGTAACTCTCTTTTTGGCACAATGGTTTGGTAACAGGATGTGACGATGAAGATAATGACATTCTCTCAACAAGAAGGCTCTCGTGCTATCTGCATTCTTTCCGCAAATGGTCCCATTTCCAATGTTACACTTCGCCAATCTACCACTTCTGGTGGTACTCTCACTTATGAGGTCTGCTCTTCTAGATTCATTTTCAGCTTCTTCTTTTTTTTGTTTGCTAAATTAACAATTTGGGTTTGATCAGGGTCATTTTGAGATTCTTTCGTTGACGGGTTCGTTTATACCAAGCGAGAGTGGAGGAACCCGAAGCAGAGCTGGAGGGATGAGTGTGTCTCTTGCAGGACCAGATGGTCGTGTCTTTGGTGGTGGTCTCGCTGGTCTCTTTATAGCCGCTGGTCCTGTTCAGGTAAACATGAAGGACTCTTGATCCTTCTAATGGACTCTAGTTATTGAAGCATTGTTATCTGTTTTTTTTCAGGTAATGGTAGGAACTTTTCTTGCGGGGAGTCAGGAGGAATCACAGCAGCAGCAGCAGCAGATGAAGAAGCAAAGAAGAGAAAGACTCGGGATCCCCATAACAACACAAGCTTCTAACATCTCATTCGGTGGCGGCTCAGCTGAAGATCCAAAGACTAGATACAACGGCTCAAACAAGCCTGTTGTTGTTGTTCAGCCACCACCACCACCACCACCTGTGTCCTTCTCGCATGAGCCGAGCACTAACGCTGTCCAAGGTTACTACCGAAACAACACTACTGCTGACCATATCAGGGATCTCTTCTCTTCTCTCCCAGGAGAGGATGATGAAGAAGATGAGGAGAACTTAGAAGGTGAAGACGATGGGGAATTTGGAGGCCATACTGAATCTGACAACGAGGTTCCAAGCTGATGATTATTGAGTGAATGCATCCGAACAACATCGATCTTGATCCTTGCTGCGTTTTGTTCTTTGGTGCCTTAAGATTCTAATGGGTTTTTTCTCCTTAAGATTTTAGTTGTCTTTATTAAACAGAGATGTCTCTCTTACTAAAGAGTTAGGATTTTATTAGAGGATGATGTAATATCTTTAGGGTTCTATTTGACTTGGTTACTTACCCCAAGTGGTTGTTGTAGAATTGCGAAACTTATGTGTGCCCTCTCATTCAGTTTACTCGTTTAATGACTTTCATTTTGACAATCAAGTGACTTTTATTGGTTTGTCTTTAGAGTATCATATCTGCATTATAACCTACCTACCTGATTTATAAACATGTGTTTCTCTCAGTGAGATTGTAATTCGAGCAACGATTGCTGCTCCCAGGAGACTCACCTTCGAGATAAAGCTCCCTCTAAGAATTTCACGTAACACAAGTTGAATACTTAAGAATTTCACGTAACAGTATAAACCCAATATTATTATTATTATTTTTTTTTTGAAACATAGAAAATTTTATATAATACTCTTTCTGTTCTACAAAAACAATTTTTAAGTGTTTTCACACACTAAAAAAACATTAAATCATTTTAATGAATATATCATTTTTAATTTTTCAATTTTCAATAAAACTTAATCAATACTAATTCAATAAAATCATTTTTTTTTTTTTGAAATTTACTACTTTTTCATAGAAAACACACACAAATATATTTTTGTAAAACAATGTTTTTTCTAAAACATCTATCTTAAGAGAACGGAGAGAGTATCGTTTATAATTTTTTTTTTGAAAATTTGGATATGGAATTAGTTCATCAGAACCAAACTAGTAACTGGAATTATTCTGAATTGTTGTTGATTATATAGCCTCAATAACCAAACCAGAATCAAAAACTGAAAATTGCAGTTTGATTCGGGTTTGTTAAAATATGCATGTATACTCTAGACATTTGACTTATGTATCCAAAATTAAGTTTAGAGTTGCACTCATATTTGTTTTGTTAAACAAGTGAATGAATAAATTTTGTAGGTTGCTTGTTAAGTACCAAAAGTTGATTTCGCTCAAATATGTATAGACAATGATGACTCCGAATGACCAAAGAAAGAAGAAAAAGCAAGTATAGAGTCAAATGCATCTATTGGTTTCATTTCCAAAAGTTGGCAATTCTCATAATTAACAGAAGAATCAATTTTCAAGTAAACAATCGTAAGTGTTGGATACTGTTTTTAGTTGGCAAGCGTTTTAATATGATCTGTGTAAATCAATCTGGTCTAGGAAATCATATCATATTTTCGGATTGACTCATCTGTTAACTTTGTTTTTTTTAATTGACTTATGGATTTGATGAACTAGAAAGATGCTTTTTCCCCTCTCTATCTAACAAACCTTAATATAAATGGCAGTTTCCACCAACCAAACTAAACTACATCTGTCCAAATTTATGCGACTCACAGATTATGTATTTTTATTTTTCTCATCCATTTTCTTGTTGGTTGTAAGAGCCTAAGTATAGTCTGATTTTATTTTATTGGATAACACTATGGCTCCACTTTATTCACACAAATCATTTTTGAATCGGATCAGGAAATATATGATATGCTTTCTGACTTTGATTCTATGTGTTGGCATCAGCGTCATTTTGCTTTTTTTATTTTTTTATTTTGTAACTTGTTTTTATAGCAAAATATTTATTTAATCAATTACAAATTTAAACCTGATATGATTTAATCTTGTTTCGATACATAAATTTAACTAATTTGATTTTTCTTACATCAGACACATATCTTATTGTTAAGTACATCTTCAACCCAAATTCATTTTTTCCTCTATTTTAGAGTAAAAATGAATATGGAGTAAACATTGGTTCAATCCTACTTAATTTTTCACTTAGAGTTTACTCAATAAATGAAATAATTTAATTTTTATTTGTTCATTAATCCAATGAGAAATTAAGTAGGATTGAAAAATTTTTACTCCATAATTACTTTTATTTCATAATTATTTGTACTCTATTTTAAAAGAAAAATAGAATTTTACATTAAAAATACTCTAATATGATTCAGCTAGAGGAGCTTTATTAGTTAGTCAACTTGTATCTTCATGGTTTTACATGAAAAATAATATCGCGTGAACAAGCTCTTTTAATACGGCAGTTCTCAAAAATATTTTAAGAACGGAAATAGAAGAAATTAACAAAATCAAGAAATATATTTGAAATATATTGTGTTTTGTCCAAATCAAATTCTAGAGATAGACCAATTTTCCTCATTTTGTAAGCTTTTGACAAGTTATTCGAGACGGTGGATATCAAGTCGTTCTCTTCGTATCATTGTTCTCATGACCCCATAGCAAGCTTTCAGATTTCGAACGTAGCGAGAGCATCTTTAATGTATTTTTTTTTTTAAATGGAGTAATTTTATAATAAAATAAGCTTAACTCTAATTTTATTATGTTTTGAAATAAAAATGGAATATTAAATAAAAAATAAATACATTATTTCATTTTATCATATAGTAAAAATTGAAGTAACAAATATTTCTTATTCTAAACTCTGTTATAAAGTAAAAATAGAGTGAAGTTGAATATGTTCTAAAATACTGTAACTTTCCTTTGTACCTTGTTCTGTTGCAAATTTTCTCTTTTGATAATTTAAATTATTAACTTGATATTTCCTCAGTTTCTAAAAAATATTTTAATAGTTTTAATGTATTTCTATTAGTTTATAATGATAAACTATATTTTTAAAAAAATAATTATTATTAGTTTAAGATTATTAAAAATGATAATTATAAATAAAATATATTATAATCAAATTATAATTTATTTTCTTAAATTATGTGAGAAAACTGAAAAATATATTAGTTTGAAATAATGCAAGTATAATTTGGTTTAAACATAAAATTTCGGTAATTTGATGTAAAAGAAGAAAATTATAATTATGTACTCATTTAGGTTATTTCCAACTTCATTCATTTTTCAATATAAAATAGAGTTTTGAGTGAAAATGATTCAATTATACTCTATATTTTAATTTATAATAGAATAAAATTTGTGTTTATTCTATAAATATATAATTCATTTATTTTTGTTTATTACTCTATTTTTTATTCATAGATTTATAAAATTATTCGACTTTGAAGAAAAAAATAAAAGGAACGAGATGGTTTTAGTCACCAGAAATATTAACTTGTTGCTTCATCCGTTTCATTGTTTTTAAAGAGCATTTCGATTTGATATTTTCTTTTTGTTTTTGAAAAAGAGCATTTCGATAATTACAAACAAAACTCTGATTAGCATAACAGATAAGTATTCTCTAATTTCCATTGAGTATTAACTTTACGAATAAACTCTTCAACTTGTCTTCGAAGCACACACTCCACTTCCAAGCTCTCATTCTCTACTTCCAATTCCAAGCTCTCTGTCTTACTCATTCTCCCTTTCTCATCATTCTCTGAATAGTCTGAACCGGGTTTCAACTCAGAAGATACATTCAAACCGGATTTGAAAGTCAACCTTTGATCAGAACCGGCAGGTTGGGAGGAGAGACGAACCGAGTTAGATATCATCCCGGGTTCTTGTAAACCGGGATTTAACGGGAGAGTAGACTCAGAGGTCAACCCGGATTTCTCAAAACCGGATTTGGAAGAGAGAACCGATTCAGATACTAACACGGGTTTGGAAGACAGAACTGATTCAGATATTAACACAGATTGATTTAAACCGGGCTTTGAGCTGAGGGTCGTCGACTCAGATGACAACATGGATTCCTTCGAACCGGGATTTGATTTATTTTCCGAATCCGGTTTAGAGTTTCCCATGAGGATTAAGATGATGATCAAGTTACAGAAGAGAAACATGAATAAAGAATTAGAAGTGGTTTTGTTGACGAACTCGAAGGTCGAATCTATCATCTTCGCTATGTCAGAGAGAGAGAGAGTGAGGAGGAAGAAGAAGAAAAGTTGTTGTTTGTGCGAAAGAGAAGTATTCGAGAGACCTTTAAATAGAAGGAGATACTTCTTAGACAAGTAGATGTTGACAACGACTGCTGAATAAAGTAGTTGAAACTTTAGACAAGCTAAAGATGTGATTAAATATTACCAAAGAAGAAACTCCTTGCCAGCTAAGTTGTGTAACAAAAATAATATGTCCTCCTAACACTCAAGTCTTTTAAGACACATGGGTCTTTGTCAACGCAAGTAATCAATACTCCTACTACGTTTGTCAATAATGAAACTTGGACACCCGAAGTCCAAACCTTTCGAGAGACACAGAGGGTTTCTATATCAAAAGCATGATTGTGTGGATCAGATTACTTTACCTGGAAGTCTCCGAAGGGCTTGTTATCAATGAGTGATCACCACGATTGTAATAATCAATCTCTGTTTTACTAAAACCAGCCCTTTGTTTCATTTGGTTGTACTCTTTAAAAAAATATATATATTTAAAAACAGGTTAGCCCAATTTTGTGATTGACTTTGTTGTATATCTTCTTAAACTCGACCCAACTTCTCATGGATCGTTATTTAATCCAATCTTCAACAACCGTTGCATCCCTTCCACTAAAGTTTGAATCTGGAAATTTAGAACAATGGGTTTTTTGTTCTTTCCATGGTTGTTGTTGTTATGAGAGTGATTAACACTCTCGGTCTCCATTATTAGACTTAATAAAATCTGCAAAATAACGTTAGTAGTAAATACCTCACTACTTAAATTGTACTTCTATCATCTAATGTTCTCACACATTTTTGCTTTCGCCGTAGTAGATCCAAAGAACGTACCGAAGAGACCGTAGTCCTAAAGCGAGCATAGATCGATTCCTCAATAACAAATTGTATCACAGTTTATAAGCTAGCTCTCTATATGCATCACCGTTTTTAAGAATATTACAATAGGAGTTCAAAGTACTTTGGGTTATTATTTATATCACTAATACAAATATCACCAATAAAACCATAACATAAAAGGAAGAAACATCCAAATAAATTCACACACACACCCAAGTGGTAAAATGTAATTTAAACCATAGCCAAAGAAAGCAAAACCCACGAATTAGATTCCCAACCCAAAGTGAATCTCCTTTTAGACTTCGTCGGTGACACGAGCACTGGACGCCTCCATCAAACCGTTACGAATCTGGTCGCTGATATCCCTCACGTGTCCCGGACCGTGAGGCAGAAACACGGTTGTGTTCTTAGATGAGCTTCCTAGGTCTCTCATGGTGTCAAAGTACTGTGTGATCATGATCAAGTCCATGATATCTTTGGATGATGTGCCTTCTACTTTGCTAGAGAAGTTCATTATATTCTCCCTCAACCCGTCTGTGATTGCTTGCCTCTGTCTAGCAACACCCACACCGCCCAAGTACTTGGCTTCCGCCTCTGCTTCCGCTCTCTTCACTTGGAGAATCTTCTCTGCTTCCCCTTTGTAAACACTAGCGAGCTGGAGCCTTTGTGCTGCATTTTTAAGTAAATTGGGTTTAAGACAAATTAAAGTGTAAAGTCTAACACTTTCCCATGATGTGATGAAAGCAACTAACCACTCAAAACGAAACTTAGGCCAAAGACATAACAATAGTGTCTTATAATCTCATTCTATGCTTAGATTTGTAAGAATCGTTATAGCCATGGAAAGTATGAGAAATTCACACCGGTAATGGATCATGAAGCTTACCTGCATTGATTTCGTTCATGGCCTTGCGTACAGAAGGATCAGGGATGATGTCAACCATTAGAATGTGCTCAATGCTGTATCCATAAGCCCCCATCACCTGTAGAAACAATTACAGTCATGATTTATATAAGTGTTCTCTATGCAATCCAAACACATGATAACACTTTACACAACTCAGTTATCTAAAGAAGATAGTCTCATATTATTGTATACCTTCTCGAGTTCTTCAAGAACAGACTTGGCTACTTCTCCCTTTTGTTCAAAAAGAGCGTCAAGCGTCATCATTGGAACCAAAGCTCTAACCACTATGATACGAAAACATTCAACGAAACTAAGAACCAAACAGAGATTACAAGAGAGAAAGCAAAACAAGTTACCATCGAAAACGTAAGCTTGGATCTGCTCTCTAGGGTTCTGAAGCTCATAAAAAGCATCATCAGCATTAGCTTTCACCACACGATACTGAATCGAGCAAATCAGCTGCACAAACACATTATCCTAGCAACAACAAAAAAAATCGATTATAAACTTTTTCAAGATCTCTCCTTCAACGCAACAGCGAGGGATATGGTATGGAGAATCGAAACCTTGGTTTTGGTCTCGATTTTGACGTCGAGAGAGTTGATCCTGGTGGAGAGGACACCAGCGAGCCACTGACCAGCGAGAGGGTTGAAGAAGTGACAACCAGGCTCGGCTATATGCTCGAATCGGCCCCAACGTTCAACCACACCAACGCTCGCTTGATCGATGCAACCTCCGATGATGCAATTCGTGTTCCCCATATCTCCCTTTTTTGACCGATTCTCGTTTATACGATTCGCTTTCTTTGTTTTTTTTTTGGATCAAAAAGTTTATTTATTAATACCGTGTACGGAGGATCAACGTTGTTTTGCGGCTGTTCGATCAAGCGGTTTGGAAATAACTGACGGCTACGATCACTGACCGATCTATTAGCTATAACAATGTCCACGTCACTAATACTGAAAGATATTTCGATATCTGATTACAATCCTAGTGGGGGAAAAAATAAAATTAATCAATTCTTTTGACAAGTCGGCACTAAAAAAAATCAATCTTTTTGACCAAGAAATTAATTTTGTGTTGTGATGCGATATCAACTTCAATGTTATGATTTAAAAGCATCCTTATCCATCAATTTCTCATGTTGAGTTACTAAGAATTATTATAAATAATAATTTTTATTCTATAATTAAATTTTCATCTTCAAAAAATCGTTATACTAAACCTAGAAGAAACCCAAGTTCCAAAATCCAATCCCTACGAATGATTAAGATTTAATGATGGATTGCATTTCTCTAACCCTACGAATGAATCTCAGTTATAATTCAAATGTCTAAATACTAGGAGTAATTATTAAGGCCAAAGGGTTTAGCAAAACAGAACAAGAAGTCACATGTTCAACAAAGATAAACTCAAAAGGATAACATATATAGGGAAAAAACACCACAAGTCTAGACCTTGTAACAAAAAAAAGAGAGAAGTCGTTGTAATTCAAAGACAACTTGGTAAATTAAACCACACGCATCTAAGAATCAGCAATGGTGACCTCGACCTCAACACCAGGCTCAATGGTAATGGAAGTGATCTGCTTGACAACATCAGGAGAGCTGAAGAGGTCGATCACACGCTTGTGTACACGGAGCTCAAACCTGTCCCATGTGTTGGTTCCTACAAATACAAAAACAACAAAAATCTTAGCAAACGTATAGGTTTCTCTAGCAACTTATGATACTACAGAAAACATGTCCACAAAACCTACTGCAAATTCTATTGCAACTATATGACAAACTAGGAGCAATGTCGGTTCTGAATCACATACAAAATTTAGCTACCATATACACAACACTTTTTGCAAAATTCCCAAAAAAAAGGGAAGGGATGATTGATTGAACTGACCTTCACCACATGGAGCTTTCCTTGTGGTAATCTTGAGAACTTTAGTTGGCATCCTCACTGGTCCTTTCACTCTCAGTCTTTTGTCTTTGGCTCCACGGACCAAATCAGTGCACACTAACCATCAAAACACAACACATCCATAAGTAATGACCAACAATCTTAAGGTTGCAATGTAATACTAATGACTAAAACCAAGTTCCATTAAGCTATATATAAACATTGCGGATAAACCCTTTAAAAGATCTAAAGTAAAGAAATGAACTTGAAGGCTAAATCAAGAAAATGAATCTCACCCTTCTCGAGGTTTTTAACGTTCTTAGAGGAGAGAGTGATTCTGATTTTGTGAATCTGCTCTTGTGACTCCTCAAATCCCGTCTTTCCTTGCTTCATCGGTGGTGCGTAAGCCATTGCTTTCTTCTACTTTTCTTTTTCAAGTTCCTTAAGCTTCAAGGGAAATATTCAGACTTTCATAAACATCATACAATCATAAACAAAACTTCAAAAATCAATTCGAAAGCATAATATTGAGGAAAAAACTTAGAGTTTCAAAAACCATTTCCAGAGAACGTTTGATTCAAACAAGCATACAGAGATTAAAACTATAGATCCTTAATGGAGGTTTTACCAGAGAAGGAGACGCTGAGTTGATGAAGAAACTGGGCGACGAACCTTTTAAAGACGGATGATGTTAAGCTTATAAACTAAGAGACAAAGAAACTACACTAGGTTTTTGCTTTTGCTACTCCCTAATGGGCCTTTTAAATTTTACTTGAGCCCATATTTGAGAGAACGATTTAGCCCTGTGGTTTTGTTGGACAGTAATGTCTGAATTATATATTCAGTGTCTGTCACAAAATAATATTGATTTTTGATAAGATAAATTTTTAAAAATTAAAAAATTAAAAAATCTGTATCAAAATACTTTTTTTTGCAAAACTTAAACACAAAATTAAAAACTTCGTACCAAATTTTCTTTTAAAAAGTTTATCAAAAATGTTAACTTTTTAAAAAAATAAACTGAAATATTTATTTTGTTTGTACTTATATTTCAAGAAAAAATATCTAATTCAAGTTTGCATATATCATTTAATACTGAGAGTGAACGCAGCATGCTTTGTTCAGGGATGCGCTTTTACTCATTGAATTCATTTTACAATAAGTTATAATTCAAATGTCTAAATAGTATTAAGACCCAGTGGTTTAGCACAACAAAACAGGAAAATAAAATGTTCAACAAAATTAAAACCAAAAGGATAACATATATTGGAAGAAAACAAGAAGTCTGAACCTTGCAACAAAAAAAAAAGAAAGAAGTCGCTGGAAATTTAAAGACAAGATTGTAAATTAAAGAGCAGCATGCATCTAAGAATCAGCAATGGTGACCTCGACCTCAACACCAGGCTCAATGGTGATGGAAGTGATCTGCTTCACAACATCAGGAGAGCTGAAGAGATCGATCACACGCTTGTGCACACGGAGCTCAAATCTATCCCATGTGTTTGTTCCTACAAATACATAAAACAAACATCTTATACAAAACATGTAGGTTTCTCTAGCAACGCTAGATACTAGAAAAAAAAACATGTCATAAAAATCAAATGCATTTCTAACTGAAACAAAATGATGAACTCAGAGCAAAGATGTTTCTGAATCACATACACAATCTAGCTAACATATACACAATGATCCTTATGCGAATTTCCGAAAAAAAGGGAAGGGAGGATTGATTGAACTGACCTTCACCACAAGGAGCTTTTCTTGTGGTAATCTTGAGAACTTTGGTTGGCATCCTCACTGGTCCTTTCACTCTCAATCTCTTGTCTTTTGCTCCACGGACCAAGTCAGTGCACACTAATCATAAAAACACAACACATCGTTAAGTAACGACCAATTAACTTAGGTTACACAGGAATACTAATGACTAAAACCGTGTTCCAGTACGCTATATATATACATATTGCTGACTACCACTGATCTAAGGTAAGGAACCAAACTTTATGGATGAATCAAGAAAAAGAATCTCACCCTTCTCAAGGTTTTTGACGTTCTTGGAGGAGAGAGTGATTCTGATCTTGTGAATCTGCTCTTGTGTCTCCTCGAATCCAGTCTTTCCTTGCTTCATTGGTGGTGCGTAAGCCATAGCTATCTTCTACTTTTCTTTTCAAGTTACTTAAGCTAAACATCATACATCCAAAACAAAACAAAACAAGCTTATTGTATATCAAATCGAAACCAAATTTTAGAGGAAAAAAAACATTTCGAGAGAACAGTTCGATTCAAACGAGCATACATAGATTAATACTGTATAGTTCCTTAAAGGGGAGGTTTTACCAGAGAAGACAGAAGATAGGAGCCGCTGAGTTGATGAAGAAACTGGGCGACAACTTTGTCGAAGGCAGATAATGTTAAGCTTATAAACTAAGAGACACGGAAACTAAACTAGGTTTTCCTTTTGTGCACTCCTTAATGGGCCTTTTAGATTTATTTGAGCCCATATTTCAGAGCACGATTTAACCCTGTGGTTTAATTGGGCAATAATATCAGTTGATGTTAGGTTACGCGTGAGTTTTTTTTCTATGTTTATGGCACAAGACAGTACATAGCTCGACTCTGATTTTTGTTTAGGATAAAATGATAATAGCACCTGAATATCTTCAAACATATTTTTTTATTTTACATAACCATCTCATTGCATATACGAGGGCAAAGATCAGATGAATACACAAACTCTTGTTACTAGAGAATCCACTCCACTTGCAAACACGCTTACCCTAAACCATTAAACACCAACCACAGGTTTGTATCATTTTTGATCCTTGAGTTTCTCATTTTGTAAGTACTTAAGAACTCCATATGCAGTTGTTCCAGCCACAAATAATCCAACAGAAGGAGTGAACACTGGATACACGTACTTCACAAACAACTTGTCCAACTCTTCCGGAAGAAAGCCTGCAGAACACAAGGAGATGTTACTAACAAATGTGTTCTCTCTGAGACATTACAACTAATATTTTACAGGGAAACAACACAACACCATCTCACAGAGGAATAAGACAAAAAAAAAAAAAAAACTAAGACACAAAGGGACATAACTTAAGCTTGTCGAATTCAGACCAAACTTCACTCTTGTATGATTTTTTTTTCCCTAATGATTGTTCTTACCCTAACACTTCTAAAACCAAACCAAGATTGAGATAATCTTCAAAAAGTACCTGAAGCAGCTAGAAGAAGCCCTTGGACGAGGATGACGCCACCAAGGCCAAGCCAAGCAAGAAGAAAAGCATTCTCGTTCCGTCTCAGCTCCTCTGCCTTAGCTGCTCCTTCTTCGCTGATGAACACAGGTTTCTCCACAGGAGAACGCCTGATCACCTCTTTCTTCCCTTTCACTTTCTTAGCCGGAGAAGATGAAGGAGCCGGTGACCCGAATCCCACCCCGGAAGAGCTTGGTTTCCTGGGTTGTTGTGACGGATCCTCTGTTGTCTCTGTTTCGATTGGGGAATTCTGACATTGGATTGCGAATCTAGGGTTTCTGCTGCTCGCGTAGAGGTGATAGGGTCTCGCGGAGAAGGAACACGAAGTGTGGATTTGTAGCGCCATTTTTTTTTCTTTCAGTTGATTTGTTTTGCGGTCGGATAATTGAGGGAGGATATTGTTTCTTCCCTTTCTTCTTCAGCCTGACTCTGTAAACGACATCGTATTTTCAGAAACCAGTTTAAAGTGAGACTGCTCGCCGTTTTCTCAAGACTACATTCCGTTTGGTTTCACATGGAAAAACTACACGTCGTTTTAAGGTTTGCGTAAATGTGTAATGGTGGTTCAGTTTATTGTTTAAAAAAAAATTACTGAAAAAATTACTTAATCCCAGTTTTATATGTTCAGATGGGATTAGATTCGATTAATAATATTTCAAATTTAAACAAATTTTATATTTCTTTGTAAGATTTGTTTTGGATCAGAACTCATTTTGAGTCATTTAATAATACTCCATTTATATTTCACTCACATATTTTATGGTTGGATCAAAATAAGTGTTTGAAATATTTATTTTAGATACTAATTCACAATTTTAGGTCAAATATTATATCTTGTTTTTTTAGGTTTTCAGGTTTGGTTAGGTTCAACTTTGGAAAATAACCAACATCCAATATACAGACTTACATGATCCTTAAGAGAGATTAAAAAAAAAACTATGCATATATAAGTGAAACTTATGATTCGAACAGATATAAAAAAAGAATATGAATCCGTACTTGATTTTGATTTGAGATGTTAAGGATCATGTAAGTCTGTATTTTTAATAGTATTTGATTCAGTAAACTCAAAAGAAAGAAAAAAAAAATCAACAGTACAATTGAATTTCTCTTGGTTCATGTTTTGTTCGGACCGGTTTAGCCGAATTGGAATTTAGTAGTCAAGAAGGTAGGACACACTCGTTACGACCTGAAAAGTTCTTTTGTTTTGTTACAACATATTTTTTCACCATTTTACCTTCTTTCACAGTTTCAGCTCATTTAAAAGGAATGTGGTTGCAGGGACTATGCCTTCACCATGAACACTAACGATCTCTTTCCCCGCAAGATCCTTGAGAAGCTCCCCTGGATCTTTAGCTCCTCCATGTTTGAAGAACTTCTCTCTCAGCAACGTTCCTGTGCTCAACGAAAGCGGATCCTCTTCACATACTGATTGCCATATGGTCGACGCAAAGCACTTGGCGTATATGTAACTATAGTACCCTGCACACATTGACCCCAACGTTACATAAAAATAGAAAACACTTGGGGATGCAATAATTTTTATGTAGAGAGAGAGAGAGGGAGAGACCTGCTCCATAGTTCAGTAGGTGACTGAATCGTATATGCCAATGTGTTCCTTCGACATGGTTCCAGCTAGTGTGTTCTCGTTTCAGTTTAGCCATGAGTTTACTCACGTTTCTTGATGTCTCTGGTTGTTCCCCGAACAGCATCTGGTCGATCAACGCATAAAACACCTACCAGAAACCCACACTTAGAGCACCCGCAACAAAGAATCTTTAAGGGAGTCTTTAGCGAAAAATAATTAAATAATCAATGAACCCTACTAAAACTTAAGGATTCGATCCTTAAAATCTCTAAATAAGGATCGGTCTTTACACTGTTTACGACACGTGACGACATGCGACTGGTTGATTTTTTTATTTTTTATTTTTAATCTGAAAAAAAAAACTTTTTTTTTTAAGGATCCCACAATGGAATCCACCATTGTGGATGCTCTTATGTTGATACTCTGTTCTCTGCATGATCTACATTTTTTCCAAACCCAAACCCGCGTAGACGGCAAATCGGACCTAAAAGAAACGATTTTTCTTGAACGATTTTTTAAAAATCGGTCTAGGCACCTGTCTAATCAATAATCCCCTATAAAGCACCTAATTACCGCCTAGCAATTTTTTGAACACATATTTGAGAGTTGAATCAAATAATCAGACCTGGCGTTGCATTTCAGTTGCTGCAAACATGTTCCTCGCACCTTGTAAAGAGCTCACCAGCTTCTCCGGTATTGTCTCACCGGTTGAGTAATGCCGAGCAAATCTCTTCAGGAGGCGATAGTCCCATGCGTAGTACCTGAGAGAGGACAGTCATTACAAGGTTTTTGCAACATCCAGAACACAGTTGAGAGTTCTTCTACTCACTCAAATAGATTTGAAGGCATTTCTGCCAAGTCAAGAGCCACCCGGGTACCGGAGAAGTGTTGGTAATCCTGTCAACATCCACAACACAGAGCTAAATCAGTAAAAGAAAAATCTTAATTAGCTTCCTGTATTGATAAAGTTTTCGAGCAACACCGTTCGTGAGAGAAGAGAATGCAGAGCATGTCCGAACTCGTGGAACAAAACTTCAACTTCAGAGTGATTAAGCTTCACCACCGAAGACGAATCACGAGCTCGTGAAAAATTGCAAACAAGAGCCAAAACCTGCAATAGAACCAGATCAGCACGCAGAATATGGTTTAAAAGAGATTGTGATGAAGCTGCTGCATACAGGAAGTTGGTATTCTGTCTCAGAAATCTTGCGACCTCCTTTGATTGCGAAGCTAGCACAGCCAGGGTACTTGCCTTTTCTTGAGTACAAATCAAGGTAAAGATAACCAAGATCACCCTGAAGGAGACAGTGGCAAAGAGTTAGTGAGAATGAGACAACAAAGATGGTATGTTTACATCTACAAGACGTATGCTAAGGATAATATCTTAGTTTTGTACAAAAACATACCTCGTCCGGGTGATGAAGAGACATTTTGATCACATCTGGGTGCCATGATTCGCCTGGAGCCATAGGAATGGTGTGAAATGTTGCACCAAATAATGATTCAACAAGCACTTTTAGGCCTTCAATACACTGCGGCAGAGGAAAATATGATGCTACAACCTGTAAAAGTAATATTCAAAACAGAGCATGATAAGATACATCTTTGCAACAGTCCCTTTAGAGTATGAAAAAATAAATACTACTCCGTCAATATCAAAATAATTTGTTGTTAAGGTTTTTGCACAACATAAGTTACAAACTTTTATTCAATCTATCTCGTTTATCAAAACCAACAATAACTACAGCTAAGTCAACTAATAAAAATCTTACAGCGATGTCCACATCATTGACAGAGGCTTTCATCATTGAAGTATAGTAAGTTTCATCCCATGGCTCTAGTTCTGCTGATTTATCACCACATTTCTCTCTTTTAAAGTCTCTAATGGCAATGAACTCCTACGGAGATGGGAACATATTAATTTTACATAACAAGAACATATCATTAAAAAATGGCAGCTTTTGTGTGAAGGTTCACTTACTTGGTCCGCCTTTGGTTTGACTGTCATGCTCAGTTCTTCTAGGAACGATGTCACAACCTTTGGCGATTTTGCTAGGTTTGGCTCGACCATGAAGTCAGCGTAAGAATTACACCCCATCATCTAACATTAACCACAAAAACAAAAAAAAAGTTACAATAAGTGGAATATAGTCACAGATAAAATAAAGCACTAACCTGGGCAAGCTCATGGCGTGAAGCAATAAGCTTCTCAAGAACACAGTGATTTGCGTGAGGAACAGAGTTCCCTTGAATATACACCTTTTCTCTAACCTGCAAAAAAAAAAAAAGAATTTTAAAAATGACATTTACACTTGTTTAAAGTAGAGAAAATACCTCTTCGTCTGATGTCCATTGCAAAATGGAAGAAAGGGTTCGTTGATCAGTAGGTACTCGAAATCCCCTCTGTTTCCAGTCATGAGCTGATCTTTTAGACCCTTTTAGACCCCCTCCGAACTTTGGGACGAGAAGATGATGCAGGTGTCGAGGGATGCGTGATACTGGGAATATATCAACATGTCCTGGATCAGCAGCAATATTTTCACTGAACCTGGAATATAGATTACAACGATGTCAGCACAAAGAATCAATAATTGTGTATATTCATGGGTACTTACTCACTGCAGAGCTGAAAAATGTTGGTTGTTAAGTTATTCACTTTATTTAGCTTCTCTGCAAAAGGAATATAATAAAATTACACATCATAAAAAGGGTTAAAAATCAACAGCACTATATAGATATAACACAAACCAGGGTCTAGATGAATGCCACCCCGTTCGAAGTCCATTCGGAGGTGATGAGCGGTCCTACTTGCTTCTTCTGTAAGCAAGTTGGAATCTTGCTCTGCTTTCCTCACCGCAGCATACAAAGTGTGATTTGTGTTAAGTTGCTGTAAAATCAAACAACACAAAAGAAAAAAAAAACATGAAAAAAGTTAAGCTATTTCCAAGAACAAAACTGCAGATCATTTCAAACAGCTACATACTCATCATGTCTTAACAAGAAGAACAAAACTGACAAAAAAAAGGAAAGTTCAATCATTATGTCTTGTTGAGCAAAATCATTGGTCACCTCACATGTAGATAGTCATTCATATCAATTGCTGCTTTGTGAGCTGCCTCAACAAATTCCCTATTAGATGGGAGGAAAGTAAACCGGTTTAATCAATAGAACTTAAACCAACCAAAGTATTGAAGAAAGCTGAGGGGAATAAAAAGACCTGTCAGGATGGGTTTGTCGACAGAGTTCAGCAGAGTCAACAACACAGCAAACCTACAACGACTCAGTTCCAGAAGACATCAATCACTACAAGCAAGTAATAAAGAGAGCTTGTAATAAGAACATAACCTACCGTGTCTGAAATCTCATCCATGGCTTTAATAATCTCTGGAGACGAAGGCATTCCTGATATGTAGCTCACTAACTCCCCAGACCTGAGAGAAATAAGATTTCTTCAATAACATAACAACACTGTCTCTTAGTGAAAGGAGAGAAAAAAAGTTCAAGCCTTTCAATGGCATCAGCTACGAAACGTTGAAACCCTTTGGCTGTTTTAAGATGGTCGAAGCCGTAGAGACCGGTGGCGTCTCCATTGCTGAAGTGTCGGATCAACCATGGGGTCGAATTCATATGTGGCCGGAATCGTGACGTCAGCTTCCACATTCTCTGGCTACTTTGTGGGCGGCTTGTGACGGGGGGAGAGGACTTCAAGGTTTTAGTAGGGGACAAAAAGCTCTGTGCTACCGTGAAATACCTACTCTGTTTCCATAGATGAAAACGGCATGGCGTTAGTCCATATCACAATGAAACAGACCTAGTTCGAAGCCCGAAGATATTTGACCCAAGTTTGATTTGATAATATGCCTAGGAAAAAAAAAAAAAAAAAAAAAAAAAAAAAAAAAAAAAAAAAAAAAAANACCAAACCGGAACCGAAATACCCAAAATTAAAACTTGATCAAAATTTTCAGTTACCTGAATGGTTTTTATATTTAATATTCAAAATAACGAAAGAGAACCGAACATATATCTGAATACATAAAAATATTAATTATATATATACTATTACAGAATTTATATATACTATTATAAAATAAAATATAAAATAATTAATTTATATATTTATATATTATTATTTTTGAAATTATAAATAAAAATTATGGATTTAGATATTTAGATTAAAAAATTAATATATCAAAATCCAGTTTTAATGGATCCAACATTTTACTATCTGGATCCAGATAAAGTTTCTCTGGATATCTGGATTTTTGGAACGGATTCAATCTGGATCTCGAATAATAATTCTAGCCCTATCATAGAAGTCTATTTTGAACTAAAGTAATATCAAATTTTCATAATTACTAATACAAAATTTTGTATTCTCATTTTAATTATTTTTTATATGTTGATAAAACCTCATTTTTGTAATACTCTCTACTATCTACAAGACTACAACAATGGATACTTTAAATTTCTACAAGTATATTAATAGACTATGCCAGAAACTATTAGTGAAAGAAGCGTTCACGCAATAAGAAAACAGCCGTCGAGCTAAACAATATTGACGCAAATGTAGATCTCACTCATGAGTCATGACCTTGCAATATAATTTTTGTTTGCTTTATAAATATAGATTGAATTCATGTTCCCACCCTCTAGTCATTACGCATTTCACTCTGAATATACATTCAATTCCTCAACCAAAAAAACCAGTTAACAAAGGAAAGCTAGCTAGCTAGGATAAGATGATGCACAAAGTCTCTTCTTATCTTCTACCTTTACTATTACCATTTCTAATCTCTCTCCATCTTCTCACCACTGTATCCGGCATTGACCAGTGGTGCGACAAAACTCCTCACCCTGATCCATGCAAACGCTACTTTAATAACCGTAACGGTTTTCGACTAATTCCCACACAACTATCCGAGTTTCGAGTAACGCTTATTGAAGCAGCCATGCATCAAGCGATATCTGCTCGGGACAAGCTGGCTAATTCCGCCTCTAACTGTACTACTGATCGCAAGAAACAAGCCGTTTTCGCCGACTGCATCGATCTCTACGAAGACACTATCATGCAGCTGAACCGAACGCTACAAGGCGTGTCCGGAAAACAGTACTGCACCGACTTCGATGCTCAGACGTGGCTGAGCACCGCACTTACAAACACCGAGACCTGCCGACACGGCACAACAGATCTCAACGTCTCCGATTTCATCACACCTATCGTTTCAAACACCGAAACATCTAATCTCATAAGCAACTGCTTAGCCGTCAACGGAGCCCTCGCGAACAATAATAATGGTGCCACCACCACCACCACCACGGCTGATCGGAAGGGTTTTCCGACGTGGGTTTCGGGGAAAGAGAGAAGACTTTTACTATTGCAATCCGAGCGTGCTGTCCGAGCTAACCTCGTTGTGGCCAAAGATGGATCGGGACACGTCACGACGGTGCAAGCGGCTATTGACGTGGCTGGACGGAGAAAGGTGACGTCAGGGAGGTTCGTTATATACGTGAAGAGAGGAGTATATGAAGAAAACATAAACGTACGTCGCAATAACGATGACATAATGTTGGTCGGAGATGGAATAGGATCCACGATTATCACTGGTGGTCGTAGTGTCAAAGATGGTTACACCACTTACAACTCCGCCACTGCTGGTAAATACCTGATTAATTCTCCTTTATTTATTTATCTAAAATACCAATAGTATTTTAGATAAATAAAATATTTATAAAACCAATGTATTTCAAGTTAAAAACATTAATAAATTGCATTGAAAATTGAAAACGACACTCTTTATAAAACGAAAATAAAACCTCAAAATAACACTCTTTATGAAACGGAGGGAGTATGTATTAATGCATGCACTTGTTACAAGAAAAAAAAAACATAACAAGTTTCTATTACTCCCTCTGTTTCATAATAAGTGTTGTTTTAGATTTGTGCACACGGATTAAGAAAACATTTAGTTTTCCATATTTTTTATATAAAAACATCATTTCCCATACACCTAACCATATTTCAACCAATAGAAAATTAACTAAAAAATAAAATTCTTAAATTTTGTATTGAACTACGAAAACGACACTTATTTCGTAACAAAATTTTTTCTTTAAAACGACACTCTTTGTGAAACGGAAGGAGTATGTCACTAATAAGAAAATTAGGAATTTTCCGTACGTATTGGATTTTCAAGGTAAATCATACATTGGGATCGGTATCAATTATTAGCAGTAGCTATAAAAGAAATAGAAATAAAAAACGTAACGGGTGCTTATTTCCCGCAAAAGAAGTAAGCGTTACCATTTGAAACTTTGTTTCATTTTTTTACTCGCTATGTAACAACTGGCTCCATTGCGTGTGATCCAGGTATCGAGGGACTCCACTTCATAGCCAAAGGGCTAACATTCCAGAACACGGCAGGTCCAGCAAAGGGCCAAGCAGTTGCACTCCGGTCATCTTCAGACCTATCAATCTTCTACCAATGCTCAATTGAAGGATACCAAGACACATTGTTGGTCCACTCCCAACGCCAGTTTTACCGTGACTGCTACATTTACGGAACCGTAGATTTCATATTCGGAAACGCAGCCGCCGTTTTCCAAAACTGTCTCATCATCCCTCGTCGCCCCCTCAAAGGTCAAGCCAATGTAATAACCGCGCAAGCTCGTGCAGATCCATTTCAGAACACTGGAATTTCTATTCATAACTCAACTATCCTACCGGCTCCTGATCTAATACCGGTGATGGGTACCGTTAAGACGTACATGGGTAGGCCATGGATGAGGTACTCGCGCACCGTGGTTCTTCAGACGTATTTGGATAGTGTTGTTAGTCCGTTAGGTTGGTCGCCGTGGCTTAAAGGTTCGGATTTCGGTTTAGACACGGTGTTCTACGCTGAGTATAATAATACCGGACCAGCTTCGTCCACGAGCGGGCGTGTTCGTTGGAAAGGGTTTCATGTGTTGAATAGAGCTTCCGATGCATATGCTTTCACTGTTGGAAGCTTCATCGCCGGTACCTCATGGCTCCCAGGCACTGGCATACCCTTCACTTCTGGACTCTAAGGGCATCTATGGTTTTGTTTTTTCCGTTATCGTGCTTATACTACAATGATACAAAACTCTACGACTCTTTGAATATAAAATAAAGTTATAACTAACAAACGAGGAAAACGTAGAAGACCCATAAAAAACATTTAGTTACAATGCTTGAGACATAAACCAACCCCCACGAACTAAAGTTGTTATGAAGCAAAAGATCTGAGTACAGAGACAACCAATTAACGAAATCAAAGAAGAAGAAATAAGAGAGTCCTACAGTTATACGACCTAACCAATGGGAAATCAGAAAGAGACTCAGCAAAGTGAGGCGAGCAGAACCATCATGAAACTGAAAATTAGAATCATATTTCCATTTAGCATTGATGATGCAGAGCTATGGGATTGTTGCCTGCACAAAGTTACAAAAGAAAAGCGTCTCAAATTTTCCACACATCATCATCTAAAGGTGATATGAGAGGAAGGGAGAGATGAGTGAAGTTTATAATGCTCACTTCTGCAAGCTCTTGAGAGCACCACAGTAAAGAACATTTTTGGGCAGACCCATTTCTGTTTTACCGTTCTCCTCGGGGTTTATGATTCGGATGTATGTTTCTTGACCAAGATACCATCTGTCAAGATTCTCAACTCGGATATTCCAAACTCCGGCATTGTCGAGTGACAAAAGTACAGCAGTCCATGCCCCTGGGTAAACCTGAAGCAAAACATCAAAAGAAAAACAAAGTAACCAACCAAATGGTGTGTATAAGATATGATTGCAAACGTGATTCAACCTCTATTGTGCTTCGTGATATTGCATCCCAGTTGTTATAAGAACCCTTTCTGTCTTCAGTCCAGTTACCAAAGTCCATTCTACAACACAGATTTTTGAATTTCCAAGTCAGAGAAATGAAAACTGATGAACAATGTGAAAATATGAAAGGCATGATTAATCTTACGCAACGACGTAGAAAGAGTATCCATCAATATGGAAGCTCTGGACTTTGGTGTCATTGTTCTGGAATATAACTTGAACAAAGCTCCTGTACGTTGCGTTGATGATAGATGTGCTCAAACGGGGAGGTCTGTTGTCAACATGTCTGGATGGGAAATCCATCTTATAAATTCCTTTCAGCTTATGCTTATCCGCAAGCCTCATGGGAGTGCTTGGATTCAGAAACGAAATCCCGTTAATCGTAGCACGAAGTGACCCATTGATTATGGTTGGAGGCATGCTTCTAAAAATGTATGTGCCTGTGATATTTATCTGTCCGTAGTGATATGATCCCTGAGGATTTGGACGAGCTCCACTCGAAGATGTGTTTTGCCTGCACATGAAAAAATAATAATCAGGATTACACTTTTACACTTGCTTGAAGAGTTTTGTAAACATACTTTATGGCTCTTTGTTGGTTCATTACAGACCAAGGGTGAGAAACATCAGTTGAGGGAACTGGAAGAGGACCAGAAGCAGGACCTTTGGAGTTTGAATAATGGAGAATACCAACACCTGTGACTCTTTGCCACACTGTTTCGTTCACAAATCTAGCACTAGCCACAATGTAGTAGTCACTTGATGCGTTTTGGTCCATTGTCACCAAGAAAGAGTAAGACTGTCCCACGTGGATATCGAAGTCTGAGAAGTTTGTTTGCAAGGTGTAGCGACCCTCTGTTTCAACTAAGAGCAACTTGTGGTTCTGAATCCTCAAGTTTAAGCTTGTCGAGATACCAACATTGTGAACACGGATCCTGTATGTTTTCCCTGCAAAAATGTAGCTCGTATGAAGCAAGACCATACAAAAACTCCTCATACAATAGGAAGAACGCTCAAAGATAGTAACCTGGATCAACATTGACAGTTTCATATTGAATCCCATCAGGTACACTGTTATTGTACTTGTAAGGACCTTTCCCATTGATGAGGACTCCATCAGGCATCCCTAGCTCTTTACCAGAGTCAAGTATACTCCTTAACACCTATAATAAAGCAAAAAACAAACTTTCACCATTACAACTTACATAACCAAAACTGTATAAACAAACACAAATAGACCCCAACAAGTACACTACTTACGGTATGGTTCTGAGTATACCAATCACCAATCATGAAGCTGATCTCACCATCAGGCTTAGTGAAAGGGATAGGAATACGATCCTGGTTATCGATTACGATTGGACCAAAACCACCAGAAGCTCTCTGGAAGTTAAGTGAAGGGAAGTAGAAAAAACTACCGATCTGATCTTTGACTTGAAAGCTATAAGTGAAGTTCCATTGCGGAGGGATGGGACAGTTTGTGCCGAGAACACCGTCTTGCCACGAGTTACGACGCATCTCAATCCCATTCCTTATATTCAGAAAGTTTACACAAATGTTAGTTATCACAAAACAGAGAGGAAAAGAAGCTGAAAAAAAAAGATGATCACACCAAGTGAGTAGAAGAGGCTCATCTAAACGGTTGAACACGTTAACTTCAACGTTGTAGTTTGTTGTAGCGGTTACCACAGGGCCTGGGAATATTCCGTTTACTCCTATAACCTGTAACAAACAGAATCGATCAATAACAGATCAATCTTGATAACACTATAGCGAATCATTCACTAGATCCTAAGGAAGAAGTAACGATACGAGCTTGAGAGAGATGAAACCTGTTGAGGAACGCCGAGAGGAGAAGCAGTGATGTAAGAGAGTTCGTAAACGTGGTAGACGGAAGGATCCTCGGCGAGAGAGAATCCAGAGAGAAGAGCGAAGGAGATGACGGAAGCGAAGATAGATAACTGCGACGCCATTGTTTTGCTTCTTCTTCCTTTATGTAAAGGACATTAATGGAGTCGAAGGAAGGAGGAAGACGAAGAGAGTGAGAGTGTGTGGTTTTTTTTTTTTGAAACTTCTTATTCTCTGACAAAGAGGTGGAGAATATGGATCTATTTATTTATTTGTTAATTTACTGGTTTACCGAGTTAACCGGTTCTTTTTAAAAAAAAAATTGTAGTTACTCGGATGCTGATTTATCGGTTTTTCAAAATTTAAATTGATCCTTGACTATTATGTAAGTGGTTGTGAATTGGATACTTACTCAAAACGTAATTATTCTAAATTGATTCTTTCTATTGATTACCTACCATGTTGTGTAACTAAATTGCTGTCAGTTGAGTAAGCTTCCATTTCTCTAACCATTAACTAGTGTTTTTTTTTGGTAGATTACGTGTTGGGATGAATATTTGATGATGAATGTTTGTGTATAGCAGCACTACGTCTTTACATATCGGGAAGAGATAGGCATTCAGATACTCATTCAGGTTCAGTTTGGATCTATATGCGTTTAAAATTTTTGAAGTTAAAGAATTTTAATATTATTTATGTATTTAAAATTTTTGGTTCAGTTTGGATAACTCATTTAAATTATTTTCAAAATTTCAAAATTTATATCTAATTTAAATTTCATAAATCTAAAATTTAAAATGATATATAACATATAAATTTGAATAATATATGAGAAAATACCTAAACTTAACATAAATTTTGGTTTGAATTGAATATTTTGATGGAGAATCAATAAGTATTTTAAATATTTTGGTGTTTTGAGTATTGTTTACTTATTTTAAATATTTAAATTTAGATATTTTGGATATTCTTATATATATTGGATATTTTTTATATTAAATCTAAAAATAGCTAACGTATTCAAATATATATATGATTTGGATATATTGGAAACCCGAAATATTTTGGTTAGGATCATGTTCGGTTCTCGTTCTTTAAATATCAAAATTTTGAACTCGTTAAAATATTTAACCAATTTTGATTTGGACTAGGTACTACTTTTTTGGATCGGATTTAATTCAGTTCTTTGGATTTTAGATTTTTTATCCATCCATAATTTGGATATTTTATAAATTTTGATTTTGGAATTGTAAGAAAGCCCTATTTATTAAAATCCACAACGCATATATAGCATTTTCCAGTTTGATGTACATCAGTAAATCATATTTTCAAAAATTCCGTTTTTGTTGTCGAAACTAATAGTAGTTTACAATAAAACATTTTAGTTGATATTTGAAAATGTAATAACTATTTTCTCTATTTTGAATGAAAACAACTTGAAAAAATGTTTTAAAAATACTTTTTGTATTTTTAGTATATTTTATTAGATAATAATGATAGATTGTAAATATCTACACAATTTAATTTACTAAATTATTACAAGTAGTTTAAAACCCTCACTGGAGAGGTATATACTCTTATCAGACTTTGAATTAATAATACTTTCCTCAACTATACACGTGCTGTGTTAGAGCAATTCCAATGGAACATTGATCATATGATATCTCAAAAAGATAAAAATAAAAAGTATAAGAAAAACAAAGATACTTTTTAAATCTCACAATTACAACGCTAAATCTCTCATTTATTGTTATATTTAAATAAAATAAGAATTGCATGACAGAAAAAGTGAATTAGAACAGTTTACAAAAAAAAAAAAGAATTAGAAACTGTCAGAATTCAAGTCTCTTTTTTTATTTTCCAATTGGAAACATCAAGTTTCCATACAATAAAGATATAAACTACATATATACGTGTAAAGTATATATATGTATGCATGTGTTTGTAGATATGCAAAAAGCTAATAAAACAGGTGTATTAGTGTATATATCTGTACTACTAAAACATGATATTTTAGAAATTAACTTTGTCTGTATATGTTATTTACTATATTGTAAATTAAAGTAATTTCATTCATTTGTAAAAGTATTTTTCATTTTCCATCATATTTTATATAAAAACTGGCGATCAGATAATATTAATTTATATAATCATAAAACCTATATTTAAATATTGCATAATCTTATAATTTAAATATTTGAAGCAAATGTGAGTAATTTAAAATTAAAAAGCATAAAATACGATTATTTGGTGTTTAAATATTAAAATATTCTGTCTAAAATAACAATTTTGTTTAGTGTGTATATCTAAAACATGACATTATGTGTGACTTTGTGTATCAACTTGAGTTTATGTATCAGTTTATCTGTTTTGTGAACTTATGTTTATAATCACAAGGTTGTGCACTTACTAGCTTTAATTTGAAGTACTTTCTGCACAACTTTTTTTAAAAAACAAATCTGTTGATTGTAAATAACTAAATATAATATGTTTTATACCTGAACTTACCATAAAATTGTGATCATGTTTTTATTGATAGTAATATTTTCGTTAAATTTTAGACATTTTTCAATCATAATTTTAGTTTGCACAATTAACTATAAATAAAGACTATTTTGTGAGCGATAAATTTACCGAATAGAGATACTTGGAGAACCAAACCTATTTTCCCGCTGTATAATGGGAAACAATATTGATGCATGAAACTCTTCAAGGTTGTATAATTTTTCTTTTGCATGTTGCAGGTAGAATAGTAAGTTTTATTATTTAAAGTTTGGCACTCCAAGACAAAGACCTCATGGTTGCTGACATCCTGACTAGAGTAACCAAGTAATGGAACAAAGACAGGATTATGAACCTCCTGCCTGAGCTGGCAGACTACAACCTCACCATCAAACCTTTTTCTTTGTCGTTTTCTTTTCATTCCTCGTAGCAGTAATGGGCTAGCGAATAGTATCGCTAAGGCCTGCTTTTCTTTGTATTTGGGCCCAAGGCCATAAACTCTTTTAATGAATTAATTAGTTACTCAGAAGAAGAAAAATTATTTAAAGTTTTTGGGCAAAATTGTTTTGTCGGTATAGTACTGTATCTAATGGCCATAGTTAGTTTTTTTTTTCCTTAGTTAATTAATGGGAAAACAAAAAGGTGGCTCAGTGTAATTGGAGGATGTGATGGGGGGCTAGTTGGGAGAGTTCTGATGTTTGCTGTTGGATACGCGTGTCCGTCTGCTACGCACTCCACTTAATTGGACGGTATTCAAATTTAATTCGCACAGTACGAACCTATAATAGTTGATAAATTATTGATTTATTGTGCGAAACCAAAATCAAAATATTTTCATGTAATTTACAGTTTTCCATTTTCTTTATTTATAGTTATATACTATATTGCTAGATAATCTTTTTTTTTTAAATTTTGTCAATGTTAAGACATAAAAAAAACATACGAATATACGATACCATAATTTTTGTAATATCGCTCAAACCTAATATTATCTAAAAACAATCAACATGTTCTAAACTAGCTAATAAAGTCTCAAAAATATAATACACCATCCATTCCAAAAAGATCTGTATTACAAAAATTTATTTCAAATAAATATTTTTTATATTGTAATATATTAATTAATGATCATTATAGATTTATAACATAATTAAATTTATTGAAATTCTATGTATTAAACTAATAAAAATAATTAATTACAAAAAATAATGTATTAGTAACAAAATTTCATATATTTTTAATATATGTAAAAGTTCTAAAACATACATTTTATTAAAACACAATGAGTATTAGATATTTGCGTAGTCTTCATATATGTCCATAAATATTGTGATAAAGAAACAAATTCTTCTCGTTAGTAGAAAGAACTAGAAGGAATGAAATGAATTAAATGCAAATCCAACTAATAACGGTCTAACATATTCTTGTTAGAAGTTAGTCATCCTTTTTCCCATCTAAAATCCCTATATAAACCCATCATCAACTCACACTTTTCTCACACCCAACAGCAAAACACAAGCTTAGAAACACAAAAAGCAACTAAGTACTCCTTATTTTCTTATCACAAAAAAAAAAGCAAAAGACAATGGCTCCGGCTCTGAGTTTATTCACATGCCTTGTTTTGACTGTGTGCATAGTTGCATCAGTAGATGCAGCAATCTCATGCGGCACAGTGACAAGTAACTTGGCTCCATGTGCCGGCTACCTAATGAAAGGCGGGGCAGTGCCACCTCCATGCTGCGCCGGAGTTTCAAAATTGAACAGTATGGCTAAAACGACACCGGACCGCCAACAAGCATGTAAATGCCTAAAGGCCGCTGCAAAGGGAATCAATCCAAGTCTAGCCTCTAGCCTTCCTGGAAAGTGCAGTGTTAGCATTCCCTATCCCATCTCCATGAACACTAACTGCGACACGTAAGCTTTGTGTTCTCTTTTTTTATGTGTAGTGCAATTTCACATTCTTTTGTTTTATTTTTCACGTTATTCATGTTTATTGAGGATTTCTTAGGACGAGTCTTTTAGTGGGATTTAAGAGACGGTCTCTTATTTAAGAGGCGTCTCTTAACTTTTTTAGTTTAAAACTAAGAGATCGTCTCTTAAATCCCGGTAAGAGATCCGCCCTAAAAATCCTTCAATAAATATGCTCTAATTACTCGATCTAGATAGAGACCGTGACTTACTTCTTTTTTAATGAGCTAAACTTACTGTCTTGGTCGTTTTGTATTGTTGCAGCGTCAAGTGAAGTGGAAACTCACATATCATCGTGAGGATGAAGAGTAGAGGAGTATGGGTCTATAGCATAAATAAAAAGGGTGACCTCAACATGCCCTAGTTTGCCTTGTTTTTATTTTGTTGTTGAAAAGTTTGTGATGTTACTTTGTAATCTTTTGTTTTAGATTGTATCTTAATTATGTTTAAGATATGATAATATTATCTTATTAATCCTCTTCTCTTTATATATTTTCTCCAATATTAATCATATATAGTGAATGAGAGTACCATAACCAACAATTATAGAGCGCTATATATATATCTATATATGTCTATATATATTAATAAAGAACTTAGATTTTGATGTTCTTTATAAAATTTAGACTCAAACCAAATTTAAAACCAAACAATGTTTAGAAATACCAAGAAGAAATGCTGAATGGTTTCTCCTCCCATCCAATTGTAAATTTCACAATGGCTTAGATATCACCGACATAAGTTTAAATTCGTTGAATCTAAGTAGTACAATATTACTAACAATCGAGATTGAATTATGAATCAAAAAAAATTTCCATATACGACGATTTCAACTACACAAATCTTTTCTTTCTTGTAACAGCTACACGACGATTCCTTATCTGAATCTGAAATGGCTTTTGAGTCTTCTTGTTGCAATGATATCTCGCAATCATGTGTGTCCAACCTTTAAAAAAAATAAAAATAAACAAGATTGTGAAGTCACGGTTTACATATAAGTCGATCTTGTGCTTCTTCATTTGGTGATCATCGATTGTTTGTTCTAATCTCTTTTTTTTTTTTTTGTAACTATCTGATCTAGCGGATTGATATTGGTCTAGACGTAGGATCCTGCAACTCCAGGTAAAATGATATTTCACATTGATCCTGAATAATAAAAATAACAAAAATGCAGTTTATTTGTTAAGATGTCAATTACTCAATCACTTGATATCAAGATCAGCCACTTAGTGTGAAGATGTACATTCATTTGTAGTTACTTATTGTGTTCTTAGAGCATGAACATCGACAGTTTTTAAAAGGGGTTTAACTGTTTTGACGCGTAGGTCCCACCAAAAATTTAAAAACCAGTCACCAAAATCACAGAATAAGGATTGGTTTTTGGAGAGTTTTTACATTGTTTGCGGGTCCCACCGACACGTGGCGATCCACAATTGATTTACTTTTTAATTTAAAAAAAAAAAACTTAAAAGTTAAGAACCCATTTGAGGGTTTAGCTATAATTATGGTCTTAGTATTCTGTCTACTAGAAAACTAGATTGTACTCTCAAGTATGTAAGAGTGTAAGTCCTAAGAAAGACAATTCAAAAATTTGTTACTGATATTATTTATTTAATTGCTAGTATCTCTTTGATCTCAACTTGTTTCTTCAGTTGTTTTCCTCTTCTAAAGATGTTTTCCTCTGTTAAGATGCCTCTGTTATGGTAGCAACTCTGGCTGTGCTATAAAGATTCATATGTTCCTAACTGAGTTTTTGCCCTTTTGTTACATCTCAGGTGCCTTGTATTTTTATTTTTTTCACTAGTTGGATAGAGGCAAGCGGTTTTCTAGAACAAAATTACCTCTGCATAAAGGGTAAAAACATATCTTCCAGTCTTTAAGCTGTAAAGCATGTAGCCTCTCATGATTTAGATAACAAAAGCATCATTCAGCTCTTCACTAAGAGTTACTCTTCTATGGTATTTATTTTCATTGGAATTGATATAGTTTATCACAGAACTTATATTTCACACACACATTCTGTAAAAGTATTCTCTACATCTGCACACATTTTTCTCTCATTTCCTACACATTTTTTTTCCAAAATATATTTTCTACTTTCTTCATACCTGTTCCTTGTCTTAACATTCAAGGTCCCGCTTAACTTTTAAAATATTTTCTTCAATCGTTTATTCGATTTTCTCCATGCTCAACAAATTTATATCTCAAAAAGGTGGTTTGCAAGGACACTAACCCTTGAAAGTGGCAGTATAGAAAAAAGAATGCAGGCACACTAATAACAAACCAAATTGCATATCTTCAAGTAAAGATTAACTTAAAAATAAAGATTGAAAAGCTTGAGTTCTTGTCTCCTCTTATTTGCGAAATTTTGCTTCTATGTATACAAAATATAAATATTAAGATGAAAACTTCAAAGAAAGGGACTTATCAGTAAAGAATCTAGCATGAACCTTTTCTTCTAAGATCGCTATGGCCTCGGCAGATTTGATGCAAATGGGTGTCTTGTATTGTGTTGAAGAAGCACCTTGAGTGATGAAAAACTCCATGAGAGAATCGAATGTTCCTTGTTGCACCACTTTTATCTCCAGAGCTCCAATTGATCCATTTTTCCTATATTCTTTGTAAAAATTATCCAGCGATTCCTCCACCACGTAACAGCATTCTACTAAAACCTTGTTATCAATTTCAGCAATGTTATTGTTGTATTTGCCTTTTAGTTCCCAGTAAAGAACATAGTGACCTGGAGTGGTAGAAATATCAGCATAGCTTGTGAAGTCTATCAACATCAAATTTGATGATTCAAGAACCATTTTTGCATGTGTTGCAGCATTTAAGAGAACTTGATCCGTAGTTATCTCCATATGAACACTTAGAACCAAACTTCCTCTACGGGCAAATCTAAACTGGGGTGCACTATTGTAAAATCCAGTCACTTGTACAATATCACCCATCTTATATCGGTGTAGGCCTACCAAAAAAAAAATACTAATCCATAAGCTGAAAATTAAAATGTACAATTATTTGTCAAGTAAAAAGTTTTACTCACCGGAGTGATTGGTGACCAAAGGCTCGTAATGGCACCCTAGCTTGACATCCACAAGATCAACAATTTCGACTTCATCACCAGCATCAACAAGCAAGAACTCGAAATATGAAAAGTTGGGCATAAACGTGTATGACACATCTTGTGGTTTGCATAGAGGATTCATATTAATCCCAAACATTGTTTCCGAAGAAACATAACTCGACGAAATCAAAGGCAGCTTGTTAGAGTAAAACTCCAACGTTGGGATGTGTTGAGCCATTTGACCAGTCGCAATGCTTTCAATGAATTTGGTTTTAGGCCAAAGTCTTTGAATTATACCTTCCCATGATTTTTGGTTGCATTCATTTACTATAAGATCAGCCAATTCAGGATTAGGTTCTCCAAGGATCTTGGAAACAGAATCCCTACAGCTTTTATCAGTGATCCACTCGCTAAGATGACCATAACGAATATTAGTGCAAATTTCTTTCCAATGTTTTTCAAGAAAAGTAATAACACGGACCAAGGTGGAAACAAAGGCTGTACCAACCTTCACAACCTCGTCTCTTTGAACTATACCACACAGAAGATGACAATACATACTCTGTTTGTTGTCTGAACACAATATGACTTCATCAGGACTTGTGAATGACCAATGCCAGTATGATGGTCGGTTCTTGAAGTAATCACTCTTGAAGAAGAGCGTCGTCGCAGCTGAAACTGGCAGCCCGGAGGGAGTTGAGTGCTCTGGAACACAAAAGTTAAACACCATTCCCTTTCCATGATCTAGACCATCAATATGCCTATGATACCAAAAGAGACTTTGATCATTACTTTACAAATACACAATCGTTTTAATATAATTAAAAAAAAAAACATTTTAATCATTACTTGCTTATAACGAGTGAGCGGTAACAATAGATGAAGTTCAAGTTTTCCAAGTATTTGTTGTTACATGGAAATATCTTCCGTATTCCTCCGGAAGTTCCGGAACTACAATAGAAAAAAACAAAATTTAGAGCATTAATTTCGATCAAATAGTAATCAATAAGGGAAAAAGAAATTAGGCCATTTTGGGGGTTTCAGGACGGTTTTTTTAGCGTAATATAATAACCGTTTCTTAACTTTAACTAAGAAAAAAATTAAGAAACAGTTCTTAAATCTCTTATTTAAGAATCGTTTCTTAACTTTTTTAATTAAAACTAAGAAATAGTTTTTAAATTATGCTAAGAACCTCACTCTAAGAACCCCCAATAATCATGCCTAAGCCTAAGAAGAGACTTAAAGTGTATACCTTAGTGAGAATCCGGTAATGGGTGTGCCAGAAATTACATCGAAGGGCTCTCCATTAGCGACACGATCAATAAAAAGCTTCACATCTTCGTAGGTCGTCACCGGAACATTCTTTTTAAAAAGCTCTTTATCAGAACTCCCATGGAGAAAACGCCTAAGATACTCAGTGTTAGCATTAAGTGTGAGTATCCCCTCCAATAAATCGTCTTGTATTTGCTTCACATTGGACGTCAAGTTTTCCAAAACCTTCTCGTCTAATTTGTCGCAGAGATCAGACCACATACTCATTTAGTTGTCCTGAAATCGAAGAACTCATTACGAGTTGATAGTTAGTTAAACGCTCAGCATAATAGGGTGATACCATGAATATTGATATTGCATGTAAAAGAAAAAACTAACCTTCTCTTTGTTTTAACGTTTTAAGCCAATTTGAAACTCGAGAACTCTGATCTTATTCACGTCAACGGCATCATGCAAACATGGCATGACCTTCTTATATACTGACTATTATTTTTTTTTTTAATTTTTCTTTGTTTTAAATATTGAATCTTTCAAAAATTACACATAACATTGGCCACATGTCGACTAATAGTTCTTACTTTATAACTTCCCGGGGTTCACGCCAGAGAAGATAATAGCTATGTCTATTCAAATGTTAATATTAGAAACCCATCTAAAAGTATATAAATTACAAGCGCGGATGTAAAGTTTATGAAGCATGTTCAATGTTTAATAAAATATTTTGTGTTGTACATTATAAAGTCTCAAGCGGGAATAACGATTTGATTTGTTTGACTAGATTATACAAGAAGATAATTAGGTTTTAGGAAAACGTGTGAAACGATTCGGAAAATATGTAACGATGTGTGGGAGAGTGAATCGTACGACTCTTAGTTTTTAATTTTTAATATTTTAACTAATTAACCAAGTTCCCATGCAGCCTATGACCTATCTTTACGTAAGGGGCAAGTTTGAACGAATGCACGCTTCTCCACTCCAACTCACACTTCACACATGTAAATATAATCTGAAATATATGCAGTTTTCCATGTAGAAAATCTCGATAATCCTAGAAAAATGGATCTACACCTCGTTAATCCGGATTATTACACTTAAACAATTTAGTTATATAGTACTGTCTAATGTTATTAATAACAGTTTGGGCCTGGTGAAGAAAGCCCAGTCGAATGAAGAGAGTGTGAAGCCCAGCAACTCAAGATCAGCTTCTGCTTTCTCAACGGTAAAGTTGTTCAACGTTCAAAGGAGTGCTCGATGTACGACTCCTCCAACTCACACGATCGGTACAGCAAACAGATTTGGCTGTCTTACCTCATTAGCTGTCATAT